>CM062818.1:1207987504-1208689302 GCA_031772625.1 Pinus tabuliformis | reverse complement strand
GTGTATGATTGATATAAATATCATCGGATTCCAATAAGTATTCATGGAGATATGAATTTATTTTGATTATGGAATTATTATCAAGCTGACCTATAACTCATGTAGGCTCAGAAGCCCAACAGTCGCATCTATTCAAACACCAACGTTGTGTATAAATACAGGAGGAATTTTCCTCATTTTCACTCACTCATCTCATCACATCTCTCTCTCTCTACTGTGCAGAAAAGAGTCTCTTCTCTACTGTGCAGAAAAGGGTCTCTCCCTCACACATGTGAAGCCGGAAGCTGCCGAAACTGAAGCTGCAACTGCAGAAGTAAAGTTTGACCTACGTGGACTATAAGATATCCTCATCTGAACTACGTTGTAGGCTCATCTAAACCTCCTCTAAAATCCGCAACTTTTGGTGGTGGAATCAAGTCAATCCGACAGACGGTTTGCAAGATATAGACTGCCCTAGTTTGAAGCCGGAAGTTGCCAAAACTGAAGCTGCAGCTGCAGAAGTAAATTTTGACCTGCGTGAACTAGAAGATCTTCTCATCTGAGCTATGTTGTAGGTTCATCTGAACCTCCTCTAAAAGCCACAACTTTTGGTGGTGGAATCAAGTCAATCCGATGGACGATTTGCAAGATATCGACTGCCCTAGTTTGAAGGAAGTTGTTGAAACTGAAGCTGCAACTGTAGAAGTGAAGTTTGACTTGCGTGGACTAGAATATCTCCTCATCTCAACTACGTTTTAGGTTCATCTGAACCTCCTCTAGAAGCCACAAATTTTGGTGGTGGAATCAAGCTGATCCGATGGTCGGTTTGTGAGATATCATCTGCCCTAGTTTGATGATGAAGCCGCTAATACTGATGTTGCTGATCTAGGGTTTGCTACTGCTGATATAAATAATATTTTTTGTACTATTTCTCTCTACTGAATTATTGAAGATAAAATAAGATTTGATCAAAGGGTTTCCCCACACATTATGGGGTTTGTCCCTGGCTAGCTGCCACATCTTGTGTCTCTTGTCTTGGCTTGTTTTCTGTCGATCATTTAATGTTCTATCTGCACTTTACTTTATGTACATGTGATTGCCAATCTGTGGAATATAATAAGAAAAAGAAGTAAATTTCTATAAGCATAGAACATACCATAACTTAACATGGTATCAAAACTAAGGTGAAGACAAAGCCCAAGAAAGAGCAAGAGTAATCACCGAAGAGAAGATTGGCAAGGCTGTCCTAAAAGAACGATGGGGTTCTCAACACTCTTTCCTGTCGAAGACAAGCTCCGTGAGAAAGCTGACTATCACGGATGGAAAATGTCTATCGATCTAACCCTAGAAGATCAAGGATCCCTAGACCATGTAAGAGGCAATATTGTTCATCCTCCATCAAATGCATTCGCTGCTGCCTAGAACAAATGGAAAAACGAAGAAGTCAAAACAAATAAGATCATCCGGGACTCTATCGACAAGCACTTGGTGTCCTACATCTTTGAACTAGACACCTCCAAGGAAATCTACGATAGACTGGTGAGTTTATTTAAAGTTAATGATGCAAATCAAGTTTTGTTTCTTAGAAATAAGCTGAGGGAAATCAAGAAGGGTAAAAATGAGAGTATGCAAGCATACTTATTAAGAATCACCGAGATCAAGAACGATCTCCTATCTATTTGGGAGACTATTACTGTCAGAGAAATGGCACTCAAAACTCTTGGAGGATTACCATCCGAATGGTACGTGTTCAGGACTACTCTTCTGAACAATAATGTAATACCTAGTTTCGAGGAATTAATGGCTAGATGCATTCAAGAAGAAACAAGGGTAGAAGAGCAAGAAATGCCCTTGCCTAAAGGTCCTCCTGCTGCCTTTTCTTCTCACGTTAAGAAAAGAAATAATTTTGGGACTAAATCAAAAGGAAAGGTTGGACCTAAGGGTGGAAGAAAAGGATGATGTTACATTTGTGATAAAGCAAGTCACTATGCAAGGGAGTTCCCTGATAGTAAGGACTCACACTGGGACAATGATCAAAATCCCTCTCATGGAAATCAAAGGGATGTAAAATTCAATAGCAAAGGTAAAAGGAATGTTGGAAATCAAGGAAGATGACAACCATTCAATAAGGCTAGAAATTCTAGGTAATACGATCCACTTACAGGATGTATTATATGTACCTAACTTCAAAAAGAACCCGGTGTTCTTCTCGGCAATGGAAGACAAAGGCTACAAGGTAACCTTCAGTGACAACAAGGTACGTATATGGAAAAATAATGTTAAAGATTCCTTTACTCTTGGGTTTCACGTTGATTCATTATATCAGGTCGATGGAAGTCTGCTAGGTGTCATATATTATGACACATCTCTTCAATTTGAACTTTGGCATCAGAGGTTTGCCCACCTTCATTATAAAGCTCTACCCGGTGTAAGACAAATGGTGACAAGGATGGCCGAATTCCGAGTAAAGAAAGAAGGTGTATGTCCAGGATGTGTCAAAGGAAAGCTCAAAAGGGGACCATTCCCCTCAAGCCAAAGCAAGACCTCCAATATATTATAGTTGGTTCACTCAGACATAACTGAGGCTGGCATTAAGAGGGAGACTACTACACCATATAATCTTGAACAGAATGGTGTGGCGGAAAGGAAGAACCACAGATTATGGAAGCTATTCGGGCCATGCTACATGATCAAAGACTTCCGAAGTTTCTATGGGCTGAAGTTGCAAACACCGCCGTATATGTATAAGATCGATGCCCTCATCAAGCATTGGGTTTCAAGACTCCTGAAGAAAATTTCACCGCCGGTCAAAGGGAAGTCGTGATTAGTCATGATGTCACCTTTGACGAAGATATGGTTCTCAACAAGGTGAACAATCTTCTGACTTTGAGGAGCTCTCAAGAAGCCGACACTAGGGAACCGAAAGAAAAGGATGATGAATCAATGCCTGATGTAGAAGAACCCATGGATCTGATTGATCCTCCTCCACATGAGCCTTCCTCTTCTAGGAAGAGGCCTTCATGGCTTAGGGGGCTACTTGATGATGCTGAAGGACATGCTACACCCCGAGAAACCTTTCATGAAAGTAAGAAACCTAACATGTATCAAGGATACCTGACCATCATGAGCACGATCATACAAAATGAGCCTTCATCATTCTCAGATGCCGTCAAGCATCAAGTATGGAAGGATGCTATGACCAAAGAATATGAGTCTATTATGAAGAATGATGTCTGGGAAGTAGTTCCCAGACCCCAGGACAAGACAATTGTTACTTCCAAGTGGCTTTACAAGATAAAGCATGCAGCAGATGAAAGTACAGAAAAGTATAAGGCTCGGTTTGTTGCTCGTGGTTTCTCCCAGAAGGAAGGTATAGACTATGATGTGATTTTTGCACCTGTTGCCAGATATACGACCATCTGCTTGATCATAGCCATTATGGCTTCACAAGGATGGAACCTACGTCAGATGGATGTCAAGACTGCGTTCTTGCACGGTTCGATCAAAGAAGAGGTCTATGTGGAGCAACCCGAAGGATTTGAGATTTATGATTGAAAATCCCATGTATGAAGAAGGCTCCCTATGGGCTGAAGCAAGCACCCGGAGCATGGTCTGAGAGGATTGATAGCTACTTGATGAAGCTGGGATTCACTAGGAGTGAGCCGATCCTAACCTTTACTTTAAGGTTGAAGATGACAAACCTCTCAGACTGGTGCTATATGTGGATGACCTCTTTCTAACGGGTGCATACCCTCTCACTCACAAATGTAAGAGGGAGTTGGCTTCTGAATTTGAAATGAAGAACCAAGGACTTGAAGTGTGGCAGAAGCCAAGGGAAATTTTCCTATCTCAAGAAAAATATGTGGTGAAGATTCGGAAAAGATTTGGTATGGTGGACTGCAAGCCTGTGACTACCTCAAGGATCTTAACTTTCAAAAGTTATATGGTAGTGATGTCGGACCAAATTTGAGAAATGCCTCTGAGTTTCAAAAACTCATTTGTGTTGATGTTCTTGGTGAACCTCTGTCTGAATATATGTTTTGCAGTTAGCATTATGAGCTCATATTTGGTTGAGCCTCACCAGATTGGTGCCAAGAATCCTCTGAGATGTCTTCAGGACACAATCTCTCATGGATTGAGATACACTACCGGAAATATGAAACTGCGTGATTATTCGAATGCTGATTAGGCAGGTAGTGTGGAGGATCACTGGAGCACTTATAGTGTTGTTTCTCTTTGGATTCTGCTTTGATATAATGGATGAGCAGGAAGCAGAAATTGGTTGCCATAAGCATCGCCGAGACGAGATACATATCTACGAGTATGATCTCGTATGAAGCTGCTTGGTTGGGGAAGCTCTTCAGTGAGTTGTTTGAACACATACCATTGTGATTCCCTATAACAAGATGACTCGCTCTCTTATGGGACAAGATGATTCGCTCTCTTATGGAACAGGATGATTCGCTCTCCTGTGTAACAGGATTGATGTGTTCTCCTGTGAGGCCTGGATTGATGTGTTCTCCATGGTGATTGTAGCAGGATTGATGTGTTCTCCTATGAGGACAGGATTTATTAGTTCTCCTATTGAGGCATCCTACCCATGCAGTCTAAGACTCATTATAAGTACCTCTCATCTAATCAATGAGCAGGGAAATGAAGTTAGGGACCATAGTAGTACCGATGGATGCATCGTTGTATCTACCGTACTCCCTATGCTAGGATGACCTCCATTGATCTGGGATCAATGATATTGGTCTGGGACTAGTGGTAGGATTTGTACCATACTATGACACTGACTTCGGGTTGGTTGAGACTGGTATGGGACCAATGGTACATACTCTAAGACTGACTTCGTGTTAGTGCAGTACTGGTCTGGGACCAGTGAGAGTGGTACATACTATGACGCTTGACTTCGGGTTGGTTGAGACTGATCTGGGACCAGTGTTACACTCTCTGAGACTGCGATACTAGTCTGGGACCAGTGGTAGGAGTGGTACTTACTATGAAGCTGACTTCGGGTCGATTGATACTGGTCTGGGACCTGTGGTACGCACTCTGAGACTAACTTTGAGTCAGTGGAGGATGATATTGGTGTGGAACCAGTGGAGTTGTACTCACTATGACGCTGACTTCGAGTTGGTTGAGACTGGTCTGGGACCAGTGGTACATACTTTGAGACTGACTTTGAGTTAGTATGATACATCCTCGATCATTTCTTCTTCTTCATAATTCAGACAAAAGCAGAGCAGAACATAACAAAGCAGAGTAGTGCATAACAGAGCAGAGTCGTACATATTAGTATAGGGGAGAACAAGACAAAGCAGAACAGGCAGAATAGAGCAGAGCAAGGCCAGGGTCAAGCTGTACACGACAGTGCATTTGATGGATGAATAGTAATGACCGATAGACAAATTGTAGATGAAGTTCTCCCTAGTTGAGAGGGAGTGTTAAAATTGGCAACTAGGGAAAAACTTCATGTGGGCCATCTTATTCATGGCCGATAATATTTTTATTATATTCCTCCCATCGAGAGGTGTAGGATTGATATCAATATCATCTGATTTCGATAAGTATTCATGGAGATATGAATTTATTTTGATTGTGGAATTATTATCAAGCCGACCTATGACTCATGTAGGCTCATAAGCCCAACAGTGGCATCTATTCAAACACCAACGTTGTGTATAAATACAGGAGGAATTTTCCTCATTTGCACTCACTCATCTCATCACATATCTCTCTCTACTGCACAGAAAAGAGTCTCTTCTCTATTGTGCAGAAAAGGGTCTCTCCCTCACACATGTGAAGCCAGAAGCTGCCGAAACTGAAGCTGCAACTGCAGAAGTAAAGTTTCACCTACGTGGAATAAAATATCTCCTCATCTAAACTATGTTGTAGGCTCATCTGAACATCCTCTGAAAGCCGCAACTTTTGGTGGTGGAATCAAGTCAATCCGATGGATGGTTTGCAAGATATCGACTGCCCTAGTTTGAAGCCAGAAGCTGCCGAAACTGAAGCTGCAATTGCAAAAGTAAAGTTTGACCTGCGTGGACTAGAAGATATCCTTACCTGAACTACGTTGTAGGTTCATCTGAACCTCCTCTGAAATCCACAACTTTTGGTGGTGGAATCAAGTCAATCCGACAAACGGTTTGCAAGATATCGACTGCCCTAGTTTGAAGGAAGCCGCTGAAACTGAAGCTGCAACTGCAGAAGTGAAGTTTGACCTGCGTGGAATAGAAGATCTCCTCATCTGAACTGTGTTGTAGGTTTATCTGAACCTCCTCTCGAAGCTGCAACTTTTGGTGGTGTAATCAAGCCGATCCGATGGTCGGTTTGTGAGATATCGTCTGCCCTATTTTGATGATGAAGTCGCTAATACTGATGCTGCTGATCTAGGGTTTGCTACTGCTGATATAAATCAGATTTATTGTACTATTTCTCTCTACTAAATTATTGAAGATAAAAGAAGATTTTATCAAAGGGTTTCCCCACACATTGTGGGGTTTGTCCCTGGCTAGCCGCCACATCTTGCGTCTCTTGTCTTGGCTTGTTTTCTGTCAATTGTTTAATGTTCTATCTGCACTTTACTTTATGTGCATGTGATTGCCAATCTGTGGAATATAATAAGAAAAAGAAGTAAATTTCTATAAGCATAGAACATACCATAACTTAACACCTTCTTAGCAACTACCCACAAGCCAAAAAAGAAACTAGAAGAAACAATAAACAAACACAAAAAACAAGAGGCTGGCAATGCACAATGAACCCATATGAAGCAACAGAGGATGAGGAGGAAACTATCCATCCACTAGATCCTGATGATGTTCCTATTGAGGAGGAAGCTATGGAAACCACCCCCAAAGCGAACAATTAGACACACAAGAGGCCAGAATCAGACGAATTTGTGGTACAGGAACTGATGGACTCTTTGCCAGAGAAGATACCAGATATAATGGACACCAGTGGAGCCAAAAGACAACATTCTCCAGAACACTCCGATTTTGACAAGGAAAATCCTTGCCCTATGGTGGGCACTTCTCTCATACTTTATTCATCCTCACCGACTCAAGGGGAATGACGAAAGGTTGAGAAGAAAAAAGGGAGAAAAGCATGATTTCCTCCCCATTTGTACATTATTTTTTTGGTTTTTATTTTGATAGAAGTATTTTGATCTACTTTATGCATATGTGCATCAGCATCTATAGAATGTAATTTTGTTATCATTAATAAAATTACGATTTTTCCTTATGGGAAAAAAACACGATATGAATTGGCAATGCACTCTGGGCATTGAATTTCCCTTATCAACCAATTTACTTGAATCCAAACACAATGCAAAGTTGCTCTTATAAATCAATTTGACTCCAATTGAAACACAATCAATTGGGTTGCCAACTATGGCATTGAATTACTCATATAAATGAATATACTATACATCAAATGCAATGCAAACACCTGACTTGATGGCAAAAGAATTCCCATATTCATAACTTTACTTTTACGCAAATGTAGAGCTGAAATATTTGTCCAAGTTGACAATGATTTTTCTATATTAATTGCTTTAACATAATGTAATAATACATAAATTGCAGTCCTTCTACTAGCCACTGTGTATGTTACCAAATTTTAGGACAAATTAAAATCCCTTAAAGTTAATGACTACAATGATCATGGAGAAAAAAAAAATTGACAAAGAGGAATCCGCTCCAACAAGCTCAAAAAACTTGTAATGTAATTAAAAGAAGCATTGAACATTTTAGGAATAAGTTCAATAATATGAGAGAAATGGTTATACCAACTTGTGGATTTTTCTCTTTTTATAAACTGTAGCACTTGAAATTCATTAATATATAAAAGTTTCATATTCACAAAGAACCTAACATTCCATACTTCAACAAATATTTCAAAGAACCTAACATTCCATACATCAACAAATATGGAGACAGAGCAATAAAGAAGCTCCTCAAGATGGCAATTTACAAAAGGACAACTTAGATCCATTTGATATAAACTCAATAAGACAACAGACTAAATCTGACCAGAACCAAAACCATTTCCAAAATGACATAAAATCCATATTTCTCCACAAACCAGATGCCACAAAGGAATGAAACAACAATACACAAGTACATTTGTTCCAACCCAAACATCTTTCAACTGTACATTCGTTCCAACCCAAACATTAAGTGCAATTACATCTTTTAACTATAAGTGTTATAGAAGAATGAATCAGAAAATGAATTTCACAGATTAATGCAGTCACTACATTTAAAGTATTCGTCTAAGAATTTCAAATGTGAAATCTCTACATATTACCGTAGACTCTATTCCAAACAATACATAAATGAATTAAAACACAATGCAAATGGGCTGGACTGCCCACTATGAGCATCAAAATACCTTTATAAATCAATGTACCTCCAATTAAAACATAATACAAATGGGTAATGCACTCTCAGCATTGAATTTCCCTTATAACCCATTTTACTTTGAATCCAAACACAATGCAAAGTTGCTCTTACAAATTAATTTACCTCCAAAAAAACATTTGACAATAAAAACAGTCTTCCATCTCACACTGATAAGGTTGGGTAATTAGTTGTGTGATTTTTTTAGGACCTCCATTGGATACCATAGAAAGTAAACTCCACCATATACAAATTAGATAACCCTTATAACAATTCAATCCAAATATCCAAAAAACACCATAGAGATGAACTGCGCATCAAAATTCATTACAGAGCTAATCAGACCACAAAAAAACAATTGCCCGCATAGATTTGAAGGCAAAGAAGGTCTAAACAACACAAATCAGATGAACCACAGAGCATTTCAATCCCAAAACAGATCATAGGGTCGAGGCTACCCCTTGGATACCATAGAAACTAAACTCCACCATATACAAATCAGATAACCCTTATAACAGTTAAATCCAAATATCCAAAAAACACCATAGAGATGATTTCCGCATCAAAATTCATTATAGAGCTAATCAAACCACATAAAATACAATTGCCCGCATCATATTTGAAGGCAAAGAAGGTCTAAATAGCAAAAATCAGATGAACCACAGAGCATTTCAATCCCAAAACAGACCATAGGTTCGAGGCTACCCCTTCACACCCTACTTAAATCGCATCACCCTCGAGTGGAGCTTCCAACTATAGGTTCCAGCCCCGGACGAGGGTTTATAACCCCAAATTATCAAACTGTAGCCTACTAAAGGAGCTTCCTAAGCGTATCAAACACTTTAGACTCAAAAAATCACTTGAGATTTAGTGGGTACATGGGCTAAACCTAGGGTCAAATTAAATCAAACACTGCACCCAAAAAATTAAGAAAACAACTCACGTTTAGGGGAGGGTAATAGAGCAAGTAGAATCGACAAAAATCATAACAGAAATCAGAAGAAAATGCAAAAAACATGCAATAAGAGCTAATTTCCCAGCAAATTCAAGTGTTCAAAAACACAATAGTGCAGCAAGAGCAAAAAGAACAAAAATCCAACAACAAGTTTAGGTGTTGAAAAACACACTGTTTGGTAGGATTTAGAATCCTACTTGATAGACGCAGAAGTTGCCACTATGTCCAAACGTCCCCAGACCTCGCCATACCTTTTCTGCAACAACCACACAAATTACCTGCAACCAAAACTTGTAAAACATGAAAAAATTAGCAGTTGGCAAAAACATACAAACAAATTACACGCAATTCGAAAAAAACCCATGTATTTAGAAATTTACCTTCATGGACCTCAAACTGGTTAGAATTTCGCACTGGCTCCTTCCCGAACAACACTGGCTCCTTCCCAAACAACAGGCCGCGAGAATGAAACAATGACCAAGGTATTTGTAAACCCTCGATGGTGTAGAAGGAACAACAACGACGACATTTGTAAACCCTCGACGATGCAGAGCATTTAACAACAACAACAGAGTTAAACCCCCCTCAAAACAGGTAAAGCAACAAAACCCTAAACCCTGAACAACAATGCCAGGCGCAATTAAACAACCACACCATAAACCCTAAAATGCTAATGAACCACTACAAGAAACCTCATCCGGTGGGCAGCTCAAGAATGGCAGACAAGACGAACCAGTATTGGAGCCCTCCCAAGCTATCGTCGGCGGAGCGCATCGTCCATACATCGGACCCGAACAAAACAACACAGGGCAGAGAAGACATTGTACAAAACAGACGAAATGAAACCTTAAACGACGAGGTAGTTGCAAACTTAAATGCCCCCACCCACCACAACACGTGGCAGGCTCCACTAGGTAGGTGTCATACAAGGTTGGCAGGGGTTTATGTGGAAAAAATTGAGGTGGACGGTAGGGTGCACAGGTAATGGTGTCCCTCCCTTATAAGCAAACTTTATTTAGCAAAATGGTCCATTTTACAATAAGATGTGTAATTCCTTTTTTTTCTTTAGTTAAAGTTGACCCATGTCAAAATCGCAGACGGACAAATGTCAAGTGGAGATGAAAAAGGTAGACAATGCCTAGCCCCACCAATTTCAAAAGGAACACCTTGAATGTAACTAGCCTAACCAATTTCAAAAGGGGACACCTTTGGTGTAAAAATGCAATCTTTAAAAGAAATACTTTAATTAAAAAATATTAAAACTACAATTTCTTTTAATTCAAATCTTTATGTTTGATCATAAATTGACATATTCTTATTGTCTCCTTTATATCAATGGATGCAATTTTAAATATTAACCACCTTGCATCTTTAAATCCATATTTACCTTTTCACATTTACCTAAAACATTTATAAAATTACTATATAAATTTTACATTAGGCTTGACAAGAAACTGCAACCCAAAAACATTTATGCCATCAAAATCACTTAAAAATCTTGCTAGTCACATCTAACTCTTAACATTGCTAAATCTTTGAATACTTAAATTAAACTATTTAAATATCAATAATGCAACACTTTTAATGACCAAGTTACTAACTATCTTTCTTTCTTTATAACTAAATTATGAAAAAAGTTGTCCATTTGTTAATTTTTTAACATAGATTTATGAGCCCTTTCGAACTGAAATCTCATAAAAGGAGTCGAAAGTGAAAACCGTTAGCAGTTTTAGTACTTAACTTTCTTTATAAATGAGCAGAATTACGAAAGAGTGGACAATTAATTGATTTTTGCAGCAACTTAAAAGTGTAAATGAATTGAAATATATGGTTATGATTATATGAAATTTATTTGCCATCTAAGGGGTTCATTCGCCATAAAACAGTCCATCCCACAGTTAAATAGATCTATTTTCCTATACAGTAATGGACTAACCCTACCGGCTCACTATCAATTTACTTAATACCTCGTCCTGATCAACTATTTTGCACAAGATACCCAATCTCATGTCTCATCGAATAGCCATGTTTTCCAATTACTTTGTTCCATCCTTCGGATCTCCTCTTCATCGCCTGGCTGCAACATTTTTCCCACCATTTCCACGGATTGTTTTGTTGAAATCATTATGGCTCTCTACATGCATTGCTGGTAATGAGAGCCCCACTAGTTACCCGGTAGCAGAGAACACATGCCCCATTTCGGATTTCTTACTCAACGAATGCGGGCTGCACCAGTCTGAGCTTTCAGGAATCCTCAAGAGAAGGCCAATCCTTGTTGGAATTAGATCCACTTCTAGAGCCCAACAAACCATTCGGTTCTTGAGAGATTCAGGACTCGCAGAAGACCGGGTAAGGAAGCTCATTACCAGTAACCCATATATTCTCACTTGCGATGCTGATCGGGTGAAATGCAGGATTGAGTGGATGAAAAAGTTGGGTCTCACTGCCCAAGACTGTGAAAATGTCTTATGTCGGGCGCCCAGATTGTTAAGCTACAGTCTAGAGAAAACTCTATGTCCTAACGTCCGGTATCTTCACAGTCTGTTCGGATCAGAGGCTTGTGTTTCCAGGGTTCTCAAATGGGCACCTCAGATTATAATGAGTAATAATATGCCTCAACTTTTGGAAAAGAAAATGAAGCATTTGGCAAGTTTTGGCCTCCTGGAAGATGAGATCAAGGAGTTCGTTAGGAGACACCCTCCTATACTAAATGTTTCCATGGTTAAGGTGCAGAAGAACATGGAGTTTTTCATGCATACTGCAGGGCTTCCTGCAAAGTTTGTTTTATCATATCCTTATTTCGTGTCTAGTTTCAGCTTGGAGCGTAGGATCAAGCCTCGCCACAAGGTGTGGAGTGCTGTTAGTGCAATGCAACCTTCCAAGCGCCCTCCTAGTCTCATTTCTGCGCTTAACTTAAGTGAGCAGAGGTTCCTCGAAGAATATGTCCATTCCAGTCCTCATGCTAGTGATTTATTTGAAATTTACAGTGGCAAACCTGCCCTCCTGTAAATGACAAGACACTATCGTTTCTGGTTTGGTCAGAGTTAGATTGTATTTCCTTTCTCTTGGTGATTGAAAGACATTAAGTACATTAACCAAGGGATCATCTGTCTGTTAAGATCTAGTGTGATGATCCCTGTTTGTTCGCCAGTAATGTTGCAAGTATCATGGATTGGCCACCCCACATTTACTTATATTTTGTAGAAGTAAATGCCCAAATCCCATGGGCGTGTGGGGACGCTTTAAATTCTTATATCTTTTATAGTCTTTACAGTGGCATGAATTGTTTGTTTTCTGATCAGCAATTAGTGTTTTATGAGTTTATACCAATTAGTTTTGCTTAGGCACTATTTAATATAGCCATGCATTTGTTGGTCACATCACACAGCCTTTAAAAACTTTATGCTCAAATGCACCTGCTATGTTAGTAGCTTGCAAGAACTAGGGTAGAAAAATGGAAAAGAAAAATGGATCGTTATACTAATTTTTGGTAACACTGAAGCTTCAAGTGCCGAATCCTTTAACAATCTCCAGCTAGGTGTAGCTTCTCTCAATTAAAAGAGTGTTTGCTTGTTTGATATATTTCCGAGGGTGAGTGCTTTTGCTTTTTCTGTTGCATTTGTAAATTGTTTTCTTTTTTCTTTAGATAGGAGAAAGCTCAATGTAAGAAAAAGATGTCTTTTTTTATTTACTAGAAAAATCTAAAACCCTTCAAATTGCCTTCAAATCAACCTTGCAATAAAGTGGTCCAAAATACTGTTGATGTTAGGCAACAGTCTCATACATATTCTCTGTTGGCTTAATGCTTGCTATCTAGGGCTGACACCAGTATGCCAATTAGTAGAATGGTTAAATCTCATAGAAATTTTCCCTCAAAAGTTGTTTTAGAGGAACCATGGACCATAACAGCCTTTGATTTCTTCTCACTGGCATATTTTTCTCCATATACAAATCTGAATGCAAACAGATATCAATAATCAAAGAGGCAATAGAGAACATATGTAAATCTGAATGCAAACAGATATCAATAACCAAAGAGGCAATAGAATTTGTGATCAGATTTTGGAAAGTTGTATTCTGTACGCTCATTAATGAAATAGATCAAACACTATAAAATCACCATGTAATATTTGACAAGTGGCTGGATTGTCAGCTCCTGAGAGGGTACTTAATGTTTACAATTTTTGTGTGCAGCATCATGTGGATGTCTAAACCTGAGTCTTTTAACTTCAATCTTCTCTCTTCTTTCTTTTCGAGCAATATGAAACAGAAAAGGAAGAAATTAAGGATGGACAAATCCTGAAAATAAATTCGAATGCTTGGTTAGGTTTTTTCATATCCCAAGAAGCGAACCACACATTTCAAGTATATTATGATAAAATACAGTGACTTGAGGAATTGAAATCAGCATGCTTTCATGGACGGGTTGTTTGCTTAATGACTTTTACATTATGGAAAACCTATGCCTGTTGAATCTTCTCATCAAAAATTAGCTTTGATGCTTGAATGTAGTCGATGCCATAGCCCAGCATGCGTTGGTGCGACAGAAAATAGCAGTTAAGAGGAAATCTGACAGATACAGGTAACAGTTCTCTGAACAGTATAATGGAAGTGAAAAGCCCCTACTTCAGATACAGGTTATAAACTTTATAGCTTCCTAAATTCTAGGTCACTAGTAACTTTTTGCTGAGGTCCACCTGCAAATGAGATAAACTATCTCACACTATCCATCACACACTCCCTTTGTATGATAAAAGTGATGTCAGTATCAATTTGCACACATGAATTGGTAGATTTCATTTCATTTGATAGTGTGTGTGGTGGACAGAGGAAATAAAGAGAGTTTTCATTTTTTTGTCCTTTTCATATTTGGCATTTAATCTGCATTTTTCTCTTGTCCTGAATCCCAACTAATTACTTGTTCATTTTTTGTCTTTCAATATTATAATTTATGGGGTTATAAAGCTTCTGCAGTTTTACTGAGAAAAGAAACGTCAACAGACTCTAAAGTCAGATCATTATCTAGTATGTGACATAGAGAAAGGCTAATAATCAAAGTTATTTCCAGCATTCCATTATGTGCAAGAAAAACCAAGAGGCAACACTGCATTTCAATATGAACGTACATCCAGAGCACCAAATGTTATGCACAAGCATCACATAGAAAGAACCTTGATGACGAGATTTTCTAGTATGAGTTGTAACATTCTCACTTATCATGTAATTTACACAATATCTATAGTTGTTGTAGGTAAAAAAAATTCTTTGATTGGAACTTGATTATCATAAAAACAATTATGTTTAAGCAAATAAGATCATATGCAGATCATTTAAATGGGTCTGCCATGAACTTGTTCAAAACAGTATCTCTGCTAGTATACAATATGTCGTCAACTACATTTATTGCCAATGCCTTATAAATAATGCATATCTATAATAAAAATATAATAAGAATCTCCAGAACAAAACCAGCACAAAACCAAGAGATATCTTTTCGAAAGATGAATACCAAGTAACTAATTGGGATAGAGCAATTTTCAACTCAACTGTAAGTAGTCCTTTGTTGACAACACCACATAATTGGGTTATGAAATCAACAGCATGAAGGAAAATTCAAGATTCTATCAAGTTCTTTTTCCAATCCCAAAAAGCATGAAAAATCAACCAAGCAACCCACGGCCAATTTCTTTAATCAGAACAACTCTGGTGCTTATAATACCTTATCTCACACAACACATGTCACAAAGAGAGGATTCAAGAGGAAGATTCTTCTTTCTCTGCTTAACATTCCCTTAGAAGTTCTCCCATTTGGTGCCCTTCAGATTGGGCTTATAACAGTTCAAATTGTTGTTCACTCCAAATTGAACTGCAACAAAATTTTTTCTTGGTTTTATGATCAGCCAAGAAGATTCTTCTTTCTCTGCTCAACATTCCCTTAGAAGTTCTGCCCTTTGGTTCCCTTCAGATTGGGCTTATAACAGTTCAAATTGTTGTTCACTCCAAATTGAACTTCAACAGAATTTTTTCTTGGTTTGTGGGTATTTTATGATCAGCCTTCTTCAAGGATTGAAGGGATATCTCTCTAATAATTTCGGCCTATCTTGCTGCACATTATTTAATTCTCATCTTCTGTACGGTTTCCTGCCTTTTTCCTCCTCACAAGATTCTAATGGTTTTCCTTAAAGGATTTTTTAGTTCCATAGTATGGCGACACTATTTTCCCAGCTTCCGCTCTATTTTCCTATTGTCTATGCTCTCCAAAACAGTCTCTTTCTATAATGTGCCCTAGTTCCAAGAATGGAGGAGCAAGTTGCTAGAATGTAGGAGGTGATTCCCTAGATGTAAAAGTTGGTTACATTCATTTCTCTTATCTTCAATATAGACCAGGCGTTATGCTTAACACCATAAAAGAATGAAGGTTAAAGTAATGATAAAGGCATATAATAATTTCCCTAGACCCCCTTATATTTCCTCTCTTGTAGTATCATAGTCCTTTTAGGTGTTCATGCTCAGTGAATCCTGGTTCTTTTGTTAATTGCAAATAACAATGTTTACAGGTACCCCAAATTACTATGGGATATGTACTTCATTGTGTGAATGCCCATGGTAATAAAATATCTATACAAAAACGTGGAAACATAATTAAATTCAAATTATTCCCAAGAGTTGAACTCGAACATTACCAACACACATTGCTAACAGCAATCGTTATTGACTTTGCACAGAGGGTCTTTTGACTTTGTGGTGAACTGTGATAGACTTCTTCCTTGATAATGTATTCTTTCAAAATTTCTCATTTAGGGTGAACATTAAGATTGTGTGGGTGTTTATTCTCATAAACTCTTATTTCTTTCATATTTCATTGCAAGTGTCAAGCAGTGATTGAGTGACTATAAATAATTGAAACTTGTTGCAAGCTTTGATTTGTTCAAGTTACAAGGTGAAAATAAGTCTACCATTTCTAAGCATTTTTCCAACTATTCTGTCTTCTGTAGTATAGTCTTGCATTTTTTCCTATTTGTTTTTACAAGAATGTTTATGCAGCTATATAACAATGTAATCTTATTACGTGTGTGCATTAAATGCAACATTATCAGCAGGGTAACTACTAGATGTAGCCACCCACCCAATCTAGTCACCCCCTACAAATAGTTCCGCCAGAATATATCTGCATGTGGATATTGTTCCACCCTTAGGAGAATTGTGTCACTGATATTGATAATAGATGTGATCTACAAGTATCAATTTGGGATAATTAAAAGATTTGGTGTGGTCTTTGACTGTTTAATTATGTAATTAGAGTGTCATATTTTGTGTTTTTGTCCATGGTGTCAAAATAATGAAGTTTCAGGGCATGTGAGGGCTTTGCTCCATGCTAATCCATGGACAGTACAAATGTAAATGTCCGTTGCTTAAATAGGACTGTAAAGTGTGTATTGTTGTGATTGTGTGTATAGATTATGCCATTATTTTCGCTGGTTTCTCATTGTATAGAACGTGCTACTATTTGAATTTTGTTGTTGTGTTGTTTAAGTCTTTTCTATGAGAAGTGGAGATCCTTTATTTTTGGTCCCCCTTATAATGATTATGAAATGCCATCAAAATTTTGTTTGCTCCCATTATAGATTAAGATGGGCAAGGAAACCTTTCTGTACAATGCTAAGGGCAAGTTTCTGGCTCATTAGTGTGGCCAACTAATCTTATTCTGGACAAATCTGTTACCTATCTCCAAATGTGTGTTGACTTACAGAGAACAAAAATTCTCATCACCCCGGAGACGATTGGTGTAATGTCTTGTAATAACCAAATTTTTTTCCCTTGGAATTATGCAGATTTAATTATATAGATGTGTGTATATGCCACATGGCCTTTATTTTTTCCTGGGTTTATAGCCATGTGGTCTAAGAAAGTAAGCACCTAGTTTCATATATTTTCTAGATTTATATACAGGATATATGTAATGTGAATGCACTTTAACGATTAATAATAGAATAGTCCATGGAAACCATTGTTAGTAGGGAGGGTCTATGATGTGATAAGAGGGGAATTGAGGGGGATTTATGTTAGGGAAATAATGTTGCCATGTGTCTTTGTTAGAAACTTGGTTATACATGGGAGGGCGGATGAATCATTGTAACGTTATTTGGATCAATATTAACCAATTTTTACTTATTATATAATTAACTAATAGAACATATGAGCAGCAGATCAAAACACAATACATGAAAAGACAAATTCAAACCACATTAACAACACAATCATAATATGATTGTGTTGTTAATGTGGTTTGAATTTGTCTTTTCATGTATTGTGTTTTGATCTGCTGCTCATATGTTCTATTAGTTAATTAATGAAAAAGTTAATTATATAATAAGTAAAAATTGGTTAATATTGATTGGTCTGGCCTTATCCCTATATGGAAGGAAGCTGATGACATTGGTCTGCCTGCCGAACTCTCTTCCACATGGAATGCGGTCAAAGCTTCTTTGCAAGCAAGCGGGATTCATCGTGGAGGGCTATGTGACCCCCTGATCTGGTCCATGTCAAATGCTTTTGTGCCATCCCGAGTTAAAGATATCTTCTCTGATATTATCTCCTCAAAGGCTCTGATCTCAGTCTCAAATTTTCCGATGGTTCTATGGAAATCGGGCTGCCCTCCTAGAATGATTTTTTTTCGCATGGCTGGTGTTCAATAATAAGAATCTGTCATGGGACAACTTGAGGAAGAGAAGCTGGCATGGTCCTAGCAGGTGTTCGATGTGCGAATCAGATGAGGAGGCTAATCTACACATGTTTTTTCAATGCAACTCCTCACAGGAAAGCTGGTATGATCTTGCCATTCTTTTTGGTTTTCCTCATATTGTCTTTGTTTATGTTCATGCAGCCTTTCAATGGTGGTGTAGTCAAAGTGAGTCAAGGCGTCCTCTTCTTGTTATTATGATCTGGTGCGCATGGAAGTGGCGGAATTATAGAATCTTCAGAGATTCCAAGATTCCCTATAAGTCCATTTTGCCCCGCATCAGCTCAATTTTTGACTCTGTTCCAAGAAAATAGGCCTAAAGTTTGGATTCCAAATGGCTATGGTTTTGTGGCTTTTGTTTTCTTTCATGATTATGATGATAGATATATGTATTCATGAGTACTGTCCTTCTCGATCTAGAATCGAGTTCTAGAAGTTTTGAATATCGGTCTGATCCTTTTCTCCACAGTCTCCATATTATGCTATGCTATTTGTCATCCTTCTTATATGATTTTTCTCAATGTTGTCTTGATATGGCTGCTCAAGTCATCCTTTTGTATCCAATCATGGTTTTTATATTGACTTAATATAATCTATGGTGCTTTTTCTTCTGAAAAAAAACAACACAATCATAATATATGAACACTGAGGATTTTAGGTGGAAACCTTTCCAGGAAAAAAACCACTAGACGCTTTGTCTTCTTAAATGTTCTTTTACAATGTACTGACACCAACCAGTATGCAAGCACCGACTTGCGAGATATGCAAGCACCCATTCACTTTTTACATGAATTTTTGTAGGCCTATACCTATAGGAGGCTTCAAGCTCACTTTTCTTCTGCAATCCACAACTTGCTAGAAGCACCTACTCCCACTTCTTACAGGGTCCAACTTGTTCTTTTTTAGGCTACTACCTAAAAGGAGACACTAATCCCTTGATACATCAAAATTTTAATATGTTGGATTACTTGGTCTTTAATTATGAATACCTACTTTTGTACTCTATCTGCCTCCTTTACCACTGTTTATCTCCTCTGTCTCACTTATGCTCCTCTTCCACTTTCTATTTCTCTCTCTTGCCATGTAAAATGTCAAATTAGGTCTCACAACAATTCCATCGACTAACCACTCTACATTACAATATCTATCTTTATATAACTCATTGGCCCTTTGTATTCCAACATAGGGATTTGAAATTGAAAAAATGTCTCTTTGTATTCCACCTATTCGTTTCACGTTCTTCCAAATATTTAAAGATCAAGTCAAGACAAATGGACTTCGAAATATTAAAAAAACTGGAGTAATATAAGCCAACAACAATGATTGCATAAGCTAATTTTTCATTAACCATGCTACAAGACACAAACATTAATTACCCACTGGTAACTTGCCGAATTATCTAGAATGAGTAATAATATGCCTCAACTTTTGGAAAAGAAAATGAAGCATTTGGCAAGTTTTGGCCTCCTGGAAGATGAGATCAAGGAGTTCGTTAGGAGACACCCTCCTATACTAAATGTTTCCATGGTTAAGGTGCAGAAGAACATGGATTTTTTCATGCATACTGCAGGGCTTCCTGCAAAGTTTGTTTTATCATATCCTTATTTCGTGTCTAGTTTCAGCTTGGAGTGTAGGATCAAGCCTCGCCACAAGGTGTGGAGTGCTGTTAGTGCAATGCAACCTTCCAAGCGCCCTCCTAGTCTCATTTCTGCGCTTAACTTAAGTGAGCAGAGGTTCCTCAAAGAATATGTCCATTCCAGTCCTCATGCTAGTGATTTATTTGAAATTTACAGTGGCAAACCTGCCCTCCTGTAAATGACAAGACACTATCGTTTCTGGTTTGGTCAGAGTTAGATTGTATTTCCTTTCTCTTGGTGATTGAAAGACATTAAGTACATTAACCAAGGGATCATCTGTCTGTTAAGATCTAGTGTGATGATCCCTGTTTGTTCGCCAGTAATGTTGCGAGTATCATGGATTGGCCACCCCACATTTACTTCTATTTTGTAGAAGTAAATGCCCAAATCCCATGGGCGTGTGGGGACGCTTTAAATTCTTATATCTTTTATAGTCTTTACAGTGGCATGAATTGTTTGTTTTCTGATCAGCCATTATTGTTTTATGAGTTTATACCAATTAGTTTTGCTTAGGCACTATTTAATATAGCCATGCATTTGTTGGTCACATCACACAGCCTTCAAAAACTTTATGCTCAAATGCACCTGCTATGTTAGTAGCTTGCAAGAACTAGGGTAGAAAAATGGAAAAGAAAAATGGATCGTTATACTAATTTTTGGTAACACTGAAGCTTCAAGTGCCGAATCCTTTAACAATCTCCAGCTACGTGTAGCTTCTCTCAATTAAAAGAGTGTTGCTTGTTTGATATATTTCCGAGGGTGAGTGCTTTTGCTTTTTCTGTTGCATTTGTAAATTGTTTTCCTTTTTCTTTAGATAGGAGAAAGCTCAATGAGAGAAAAAGATGTCTTTTTTAATTTACTAGAAAAATCTAAAACCCTTCAAATTGCCTTCAAATCAACCTTGCAATAAAGTGGTCCAAAATACTGTTGATGTTAGGCAACAGTCTCATACATATTCTCTGTTGGCTTAATGCTTGCTATCTAGGGCTGACACCAGTATGCCAATTAGTAGAATGGTTAAATCTCATAGAAATTTTCCCTCAAAAGTTGTTTTAGAGGAACCATGGACCATAACAGCCTTTGATTTCTTCTCACTGGCATATTGTTCTCCATATACAAATCTGAATGCAAACAGATATCAATAATCAAAGAGGCAATAGAGAACATATGTAAATCTGAATGCAAACAGATATCAATAACCAAAGAGGCAATAGAATTTGTGATCAGATTTTGGAAAGTTGTATTCTGTACGCTCATTAATGAAATAGATCAAACACTATAAAATCACCATGTAATATTTGACAAGTGGCTGGATTGTCAGCTCCTGAGAGGGTACTTAATGTTTACAATTTTTTTGTGCAGCATCATGTGGATGTCTAAACCTGAGTCTTTTAACTTCAATCTTCTTTCTTCTTTCTTTTCGAGCAATATGAAACAGAAAAGGAAGAAATTAAGGATGGACAAATCCTGAGAATAAATTCGAATGCTTGGTTAGGTATTTTCATATCCCAAGGAGCGAACCACACATTTCAAGTATATTATGATAAAATACAGTGACTTGAGGAATTGAAATCAGCATGCTTTCATGGACGGGTTGTTTGCTTAATGACTTTTACATTATGGAAAACCTATGCCTGTTGAATCTTCTCATCAAAAATTAGCTTTGATGCTTGAATGTAGTCAATGCCATAGCCCAGCATGCGTTGGTGCGACAGAAAATAGCAGGTAAGAGGAAATCTGACAGATACAGGTAACAGTTCTCTGAACAGTATAATGGAAGTGAAAAGCCCCTACTTCAGATACAGGTTATAAACTTTATAGCTTCTTAAATTCTAGGTCACTCCTAACTTTTTGCTGAGGTCCACCTGCAAATGAGATAAACTATCTCACACTATCCATCACACACTCCCTTTGTATGATAAAAGTGATGTCAGTATCAATTTGCACACATGAATTGGTAGATTTCATTTCATTTGATAGTGTATGTGGTGGACAGAGGAAATAAAGAGAGTTTTCATTTTTTTGTCCTTTTCATATTTGGCATTTAATCTGCATTTTTCTCTTGTCCTGAATCCCAACTAATTACTTGTTCATTTTTTGTCTTTCAATATTATAATTTATGGGGTTATAAAGCTTCTGCAGTTTTACTGAGAAAAGAAACGCCAACAGACTCTAAAGTCAGATCATTATCTAGTATGTGACATAGACAAAGGCTAATAATCAAAGTTATTTCCAGCATTCCATTATGTGCAAGAAAAACCAAGAGGCAACACTGCATTTCAATATGAACGTAAATCCAGAGCACCAAATGTTATGCACAAGCATCACATAGAAAGAACCTTGATGACGAGATTTTCTAGTATAAGTTGTAACATTCTCACTTATCATGTAATTTACACAATATCTATAGTTGTTGTAGGTAAAAAAAATTCTTTGATTGGAACTTGATTATCATAAAAACAATTATGTTTAAGCAAATAAGATCATATGCAGATCATTTAAATGGGTCTGCCATGAACTTGTTCAAAACAGTATCTCTGCTAGTATACAATATGTCGTCAACTACATTTATTGCCAATGCCTTATAAATAATGCATATCTATAATAAAAATATAATAAGAATCTCCAGAACAAAACCAGCACAAAACCAAGAGATATCTTTTCGAAAGATGAATACCAAGTAACTAATTGGGATAGAGCAATTTTCAACTCAACTGTAAGTAGTCCTTTGTTGACAACACCACATAATTGGGTTATGAAATCAACAGCATGAAGGAAAATTCAAGATTCTATCAAGTTCCTTTTCCAATCCCAAAAAGCATGAAAAATCAACCAAGCAACCCACGGCCAATTTCTTTAATCAGAACAACTCTGGTGCTTATAATACCTTATCTCACACAACACAAAGAGAGGATTCAAGAGGAGGATTCTTCTTTCTCTGCTTAACATTCCCTTAGAAGTTCTCCCGTTTGGTGCCCTTCAGATTGGGCTTATAACAGTTCAAATTGTTGTTCACTCCAAATTGAACTGCAACAAAATTTTTTCTTGGTTTTATGATCAGCCAAGAAGATTCTTCTTTCTCTGCTCAACATTCCCTTAGAAGTTCTCCCCTTTGGTTCCCTTCAGATGGGCTTATAACAGTTCAAATTGTTGTTCACTCCAAATTGAACTTCAACAGAATTTTTTCTTGGTTTGTGGGTATTTTATGATCAGCCTTCTTCAAGGATTGAAGGGATATCTCTCTAATAATTTCGGCCTATCTTGCTGCACATTATTTAATTCTCATCTTCTGTACGGTTTCCTGCCTTTTTCCTCCTCACAAGATTCTAATGGTTTTCCTTAAAGGATTTTTTAGTTCCATAGTATGGCGACACTATTTTCCCAGCTTCCGCTCTATTTTCCTATTGTCTATGCTCTCCAAAACAGTCTCTTTCTCTAATGTGCCCTAGTTCCAAGAATGGAGGAGCAAGTTGCTAGAATGTAGGAGGTGATTCCCTAGATGTAAAAGTTGGTTACATTCATTTCTCTTATCTTCAATATAGACCAGGCATTATGCTTAACACCATAAAAGAATGAAGGTTAAAGTAATGATAAAGGCATATAATAATTTCCCTAGACCCCCTTACATTTCCTCTCTTGTAGTATCATAGTCCTTTTAGATGTTCATGCTCAGTGAATCCTGGTTCTTTTGTTAATTGCAAATAACAATGTTTACAGGTACCCCAAATTACTATGGGATATGTACTTCATTGTGTGAATGCCCATGGTAATAAAATATCTATACAAAAATGTGGAAACATAATTAAATTCAAATTATCAAGAGTTGAACTCGAACATTACGAACACACATTGCTAACAGCAATCGTTATTGACTTTGCACAGAGGGTCTTTTGACTTTGTGGTGAACTGTGATAGACTTCTTCCTTGATAATGTATTCTTTCAAAATTGTTCATTTAGGGTGAACATTAAGATTGTGTGGGTGTTTATTCTCATAAACTCTTATTTCTTTCATATTTCATTGCAAGTGTCAAGCAGTGATTGAGTGACTATAAATAATTGAAACTTGTTGCAAGCTTTGATTTGTTCAAGTTACAAGGTGAAAATAAGTCTACCATTTCTAAGCATTTTTCCAACTATTCTGTCTTCTGTAGTATAGTCTTGCATTTTTCCCTATTTGTTTTTACAAGAATGTTTATGCAGCTATATAACAATGTAATCTTATTACGTGTGTGCATTAAATGCAACATTATCAGCAGGGTAACTACTAGATGTAGCCACCCACCCAATCTAGTCACCCCCTACAAATAGTTCCGCCAGAATATATCTGCATGTGGATATTGTTCCACCCTTAGGAGAATTGTGTCACTGATATTGATAATAGATGTGATCTACAAGTATCAATTTGGGATAATTAAAAGATTTGGTGTGGTCTTTGACTGTTTAATTATGTAATTAGAGTGTCATATTTTGTGTTTTTGTCCATGGTGTCAAAATAATGAAGTTTCAGGGCATGTGAGGGCTTTGCTCGATGCTAATCCATGGACAGTACACATGTAAATGTCCGTTGCTTAAATAGGACTGTAAAGTGTGTATTGTTGTGATTGTGTGTATAGATTATGCCATTATTTTCGCTGGTTTCTCATTGTATAGAACGTGCTACTATTTGAATTTTTTGTTGTTGTGTTGTTTAAGTCTTTTCTATGAGAAGTGGAGATCCTTTATTTTTGGTCCCCCTTATAACGATTATGAAATGCCCTCAAAATTTTGTTTGCTCCCATTATAGATTAAGATGGGGAAGGAAACCTTTCTGTACAATGCTAAGGGCAAGTTTCTGGTTCATTAGTGTGGCCAACTAATCTTATTCTGGACAAATCTGTTACCTATCTCCAAATGTGTGTTGACTTACAGAGAACAAAAATTCTCATCACCCCGGAGACGATTGGTGTAATGTCTTGTAATACCCAAATTTTTTTCCCTTGGAATTATGCAGATTTAATTACATAGATGTGTGTATATGCCACATGGCCTTTATTTTTTCTTGGGTTTATAGCCATGTGGTCTAAGAAAATAAGCACCTAGTTTCATATATTTTCTAGATTTATATACAGGATATATGTAATGTGAATGCACTTTAACGATTAATAATAGAATAGTCCATGGAAACCATTGTTAGTAGGGAGGGTCTATGATGTGATAAGAGGGGAATTGAGGGGGATTTATGTTAGGGAAATAATGTTGCCATGTGTCTTTGTTAGAAACTTGGTTATACTTGGGAGGGCGGATGAATCATTGTAACGTTATTTGGATCAATATTAACCAATTTTTACTTATTATATAATTAACTTTTTCATTAATTAACTAATAGAACATATGAGCAGCCGATCAAAACACAATACATGAAAAGACAAATTCAAACCACATTAACAACACAATCATAATAATGATTGTGTTGTTAATGTGGTTTGAATTTGTCTTTTCATGTATTGTGTTTTGATCGGCTGCTCATATGTTCTATTAGTTAATTAATGAAAAAGTTAATTATATAATAAGTAAAAATTGGTTAATATTGATTGGTCTGGCCTTATCCCTATATGGAAGGAAGCTGATGACATTGGTCTGCCTGCCGAACTCTCTTCCACATGGAATGCGGTCAAAGCTTCTTTGCAAGCAAGCGGGATTCATCGTGGAGGGCTATGTGACCCCCTGATCTGGTCCATGTCAAATGCTTTTGTGCCATCCCGAGTTAAAGATATCTTCTTTGATATTATCTCCTCAAAGGCTCTGATCTCAGTCTCAAATTTTCCGATGGTTCTATGGAAATCGGGCTGCCCTCCTAGAATGATTTTTTTCGCATGGCTGGTGTTCAATAATAAGAATCTGTCATGGGACAACTTGAGGAAGAGAAGCTGGCATGGTCCTAGCAGGTGTTCGATGTGCGAATCAGATGAGGAGACTAATCTACACATGTTTTTTCAATGCAACTCCTCACAGGAAATCTGGTATGATCTTGCCATTCTTTTTGGTTTTCCTCATATTGTCTTTGTTTATGTTCATGCAGCCTTTCAATGGTGGTGTAGTCAAAGCGAGTCAAGGCGTCCTCTTCTTGTTATTATGATCTGGTGTGCATGGAAGTGGCGGAATTATAAAATCTTCAGAGATTCCAAGATTCCCTATAAGTCCATTTTGCCCCGCATCAGCTCAATTTTTGACTCTGTTCCAAGAAAATAGGCCTAAAGTTTGGATTCCAAATGGCTACGGTTTTGTGGCTTTTGTTTTCTTTCATGATTATGATGATAGATATATGTATTCATGAGTACTGTCCTTCTCGATCTAGAATCGAGTTCTAGAAGTTTTGAATATCGGTCTGATCCTTTTCTCCACAATCTCCATATTATGCTATGCTATTTGTCATCCTTCTTATATGCTTTTTCTCAATGTTGTCTTGATATGGTTGCTCAAGTCATCCTTTTGTATCCAATCATGGTTTTTATATTGACTTAATATAATCTATGATGCTTTTTCTTCTGAAAAAAAAACAACACAATCATAATATATGAACACTGAGGATTTTAGGTGGAAATCTTTCCAGGAAAAAAACCACTAGACGCTTTGTCTTCTTATTCTTCTTAAATGTTCTTTTACAATGTACTGACACCAACCAGTATGCAAGCACCGACTTGCGAGATATGCGATCACCCATTCACTTTTTACATGAATTTTTGTAGGCCTATACCTATAGGAGGCTTCAAGCTCACTTTTCTTCTGCAATCCACAACTTGCTAGAAGCACCTACTCCCACTTCTTACAGGGTCCAACTTGTTCTTTTTTAGGCTATTACCTAAAAGGAGACACTAATCCCTTGATACATCAAAATTTTAATATGTTGGATTACTTGGTCTTTAATTATGAATACCTACTTTTGTACTCTGTATCTGCCTCCTTTACCACTGTTTATCTCCTCTGTCTCACTTATGCTCCTCTTCCACTTTCTATTTCTCTCTCTTGCCATGTAAAATGTCAAATTAGGTCTCACAACAATTCCATCAACTAACCACTCTACATTACAATATCTATCTTTATATAACTCATTGGCCCTTTGTATTCCAACATAGGGATTTGAAATTGAAAAAATGTCTCTTTGTATTCCACCTATTCGTTTCACGTTCTTCCAAATATTTAAAGATCAAGTCAAGACAAATGGACTTCAAAATATTAAAAAAACTGGAGTAATATAAGCCAACAACAATGATTGCATAAGCCAATTTTTCATTAACCATGCTACAAGACACAAACATTAATTACCCACTGGTAATCTGGGCTTGCCCACTTGCAATCTAGGCTGCAAACACAAATTTCTAATCTTTAATTTGTGTCTGTTCCCTAAATTAGAGAAAACTCAAAATTCTTCTCCCAGATCAGTAATACTTGCTTCAAGCTATCTCTGTTATGCATTCACAAGTCTATTCGTCACAGATCCTAGAATTGAAGGATTAAACTTACTAGCTCGTGGCAAGGCCATACCTCTGTTCAAGAACCAATTTATTTATCCATTTCTCTCTCCACCTAGGGATCATATGTTATCCCATGAAGAAATTTTGAAGACATTTTTGTTGATCATATGTTAGTTGTAGATATCTTGCTTCAAGCAATTACTATGAAAGAAGTTAGAAAACAAAGTACAATGTTGAATTATAATGATATAAATCTATTCATGCCATCAATGGTAATGTTAAGCACTACACTTCTTCCCATGAATATTTTTCCTATACTTCTATCCAAATGCTCATGTCTCGGGCTATCCAACAGAAGACTCAGTTTTTATGTTTTCATAAATAATCACAATCTTTAATCTATGACCATGAAAGCTCATGCAAGCAGCTTTATATGACTTGGGGAATGAAAGAACCAATCACCTTGTCAAGCAGTAAAATACATTGATTAGAAAGCAAAGCACAACATTATCCAAAGCCATTTCTTCCAACAAGTTTGTCAAATGTCTTTCTTGACCTAAACCCCAACTAAAACTTTTGACATTAATGCCAATTCTGCCATCAATCTCCCCCTTTGGCATTGATGGAAACTTTGATTTGGTCCTCCCCCTTTTTGTCTTGAGAATAATTTCTCCTTATTTCTCCTTACCTCCCCCTTTGAAATCAATGGCAAGGGGATAAGTTTATAATTAAAATCAACAAGGAGAGGTCCCTCTTAATACTGTTGGTGATGAAGAAGACTGCAAAATCCAGCGTTTGCACAAATAGGGCAATATATGATCATCCCATTGATGTATCTAGCTCCATATACGTAAAAGGACTGGCTGGTGATAAAATATTTGTTTCAGGTTCCATAAACAAGGCTTGTATGAAAGACAAGCATGATAGGACATTGAATATTAGTAATTTGCAAAAGAGTATTGTTGCTCCAAGGACAATTTGATGTGACTAGAGGACATTCATGGCAACATATTAGGCACCTTAGGAACCGTTTAATCATGATCTCAGTAGACCTGAGAACATATATGTGGCTAAGGCAAAAAATGGCATCACGTTCATGATCATCACCAACTCTACAACAAACCACATCACTATCAAGGAACAAATTCATGGTTCAGAGTGCATAGACAAAATTACTAATCATAGAGGTGACAAGAAAGAGAGCAATTAGGACCAACGCCAAACAACCATTCACAGTTATCATCATTATTTCCTTTTGATATACCATTAAAAGATTTTGTTTCAGTTTTGTCCCTGTCTCGTTTTGTCTCAACTCCTGTCTTATGTGCATATTGTGGATAGCTTATGTGTAATATTTCAATTGCTTGCTTTACATAATTCTCGCTTCATCAGATACTAAATTTGTGGGTTCCCTAAGAACTACTTTAGCAATCACAATACATTGCTTCTAACCCCTACTAAGGAACTTATGAACTCATGCATCAACACCAACATTCTACGTTTCTTTTGACCTAGGCAATCATCTTTCGATCCATTTACATAGGCATTCACCTGTCAATCCATTCACCTAGGCATCACCATCAACTTTTAGCCTATTCTACTTTCTTCTGACCTACGTAAACCATAACTCATATTTAAAGCAATATCCATGTTGAGGAGGTGTGGCTCCTGATGCACAAATTCAACTTTTGATTAGAACGACTTCACATCAAGCTCGTTCAGGGGAGTAGCATTGATCAAAACCTCTCAAATTCCAATCAAATGGTTTGACTAGGCTCAAACCATACGACATACAAGGCTTCAGTCTCATGAAGGCATTCGTTTGCTCCTTTGACATCCTTAGACTCTGTCTCCGTCTTTTGATGTTGGAATGATCTAGATCTGCATACTTAGCTCTATACACTGTGAATTCGTTGAAGTTCCCATCGGGTTCACCATATGATGATTTGTAACACTCCAGATCCACACTTGTAGATATATCTTTGGCATCTGCAAGTCTTCAAGCTATTTAACACATATCTCAGGTTTGGCATCCTCTGATTTGATTCCTCTGACACTACTTTGTCATCCTTACCTTGGCAAAGACTTTATGTAAGGTAGACTCTATAACTTTCCACATAGTCCGCACACTTGTTGCATTCCACAAACTTGTAATGTTCTGTAGACTTGTAACATTTCGTAGATCTGCACTTGTAACATTCCACAGGTCTGACTTGTAACACATATTGCCATACCATAGGTTTGCTTCAGGTTCTGGCATAGCATTGTAACATTGTCAGGTCTAGACTATAGTGATGGAAGGTTGGACCAGTGCTGTTCATGTGACGCTTTTGTCACACCATCGATCCCTATCTATGTTTGGCATACCACTAGTACGCACCTTGTAACTGCTCTGAATTCCTCACTCTCCCTTCATCAATTTATATTTATGTTCTTCGTTGTTGAGGTTCCTTTAGGTCATCATCTTACTGGCATTATTAGCCGAATGTTGCTATGTTGGTTCATCATGAGCACATTCTACGGTTCACAAACGCCAATCACACAGCACATTCCACATTCCCTTTAGACCAATCACATAGAGCACATTTAGCGTTCCCTTTAGGCCAATCACAAAGAGCTCGTTCTCACCCTATCCATTTTTTATTCACATAATTTGGATTTTTGTATCAACTGAACTGTTTCATGTACTGCAAAGATCTTTCAAATACTTGTAACACTTGGAATTAGGGATCATTAGTTTTTTCCCTAACTTGTTCTATTTTTCTCTCTAGGACTACCACAACTTTGGAACGCATAAAATATTTTAGCTTTCAAAAACTAATATTTCTTTTGCTCGTTTGAAGTCATTGTCATGTATTATTGACAAAATCTTGAAATAGGTTTATCTCCCCTGGGGACTAATCTCTCTGTATAAATATATGGACACATCGTTGGCACTGTTAATAACTTATATATATATATATATATATATCAATTCACGTGATTGTTGATGTTGGATTCATAAAGTGACCGTACATGAATGATGGTTGAGTTTAATATATATATATATATATATATATATATGCAATTCATGTGATTTTTCATGTTGGATTCATCAAGGGACTGTATATGAATGATGGTTGAGTTTAATACTTATTGTTGTTGCGCTGCATGTTGATCTTTGTGATCTATGAATAGGTGTTTGGTTCTTTATCAAATCTTTGTTTTCATTCTTCAATCTTTCTATACTAGTGAATGATAATCAAGCCTAGCTTGATTTTCATTTGATTTTTCTTCATGAGAGTGAGGCACATTCACATATGTAGAGGTTTCATTTAACTGAACACTTTTCTTTTGACAAGGTTTTTCCTCCTTCCTCTTTTTCTTTTCTTTCTCTGCAGTGCTGCTGCTAGCCTCTCCATGCATGCGCTGCAATCTATCCCAAATTTCTTTTGCAGAAGTTAAATCTATGATTGTATCAATATCCTCATTATGAAGATTGTTATACATGACACATGTTGCTTTAGCATTCCATTGTTGTTCTTGCAAAGAGGGAGAACATTTGCAGTAACCATCACATACTAGTTTCCACACACTAGGTCTGTAAGATATCAGTGCAGAATTTACCTTATCTCTCCATTCATGAAAGTTTGTTGTACTCAACATAGGTACACTTTGATAGTCCATGACTCAACCAGATCTACCTTCAACATGTTAGGCTTATATAGAAGGAACCGACTCTGATACCAATTGATGAAGACTTGACTAACTTGAGGGGGGGGGGGGGGTGAATCAGTTTAGTATATTCATGAACATTAGAATTCTTTTCTTTAAACTCATTAACTAGAATATTACATGAACAACTTAACAAATAATGACCAACAGATTGAATATGTGAACATCAAGTAATAAGTAAACCAAAACATCACATGAACACATAGTAACCACACATATTGACACCAAATATAAGTGGAATTCCTTAAAGGGAGAAAACCATGATTTTATTATTGTTGTGATGCAAAGGCAAGCTCCTACTCCTTATTAAATATGATTTTCTATAGGCTCCAACCTACAGGAGGCCATTACCTCAATTTTCTGCGCACTGCAACTGTAAGGAAGCTCCAACTCACATATGTTTTCTGTAGGCTACAACCCATATGAGGCTCCTACCTCAATAGGTTCCAACCTAATGTTTATCAAGCCACTGCTTGAAAGGAGACTACCATCCCCTGATGCAAACAAGAAATAACAATGTGCTAGTTTACCTAGTCATAAATTTTGCATATCTCCATCTTCATTTCTGCATCTTCTTCCCTTAAAATATGCTTCACATCAACTTCACAAGTGCCAGGTAACTAATGCATAATAGCTCAATCAGCTCCCTCACATTCTACCATTCTCTAACCTCTTTTATGCCTTCTAAAATCACATCTTTTATAAAGATATTTTGCTATTTGTTTGTATCCGACATAGAAATATGAAGTGAACAGGCTTGACTCTTTGCCTTCCACTCATTCATTTCCAAACTCTTCATATCTTGAATATTAGAGAAAAAATAATTAATCCATCCAAGATTAATTTCAACCACATGTAATGATTAAATGCATCAAACTAATGCTAACATCAAATAACAATATTTATCATTATTGCATCACAACCATCTTTGCAACATCTTTGCCTTTGCCTTAGAGTCTTGCCTTTGCGTCACAACAATTCAGCTCAATCAACAATTTCACATCACAATAAATCCTTCAATATATCGATCTTTGCAACATTATCAAAACATTTCAATGTATCACAACTCCTCCTCCGTGCCTTTGCATCATCAATCTTGTTCATTAGTGTATACATTGATTTGTTGTTTCTCCTTTACCTGTTGTCGTTCCTTCATTGTTCCTTGCTACTGCTCCTTTGCCTTTGCTGCTCCTTCGTTGTTCCTTGTAGCTGCTCCTTCATACCTTGTTGCTCCTTTGCCTGTTGTTCCTTGTGCTACTCCTTTTCCATCAATGATAATATTGCCAACACCCCCCTGCAACCATACTGACTTCAATTTTTCATTGAATTCATTTGTTGCTCTTCTTATATTTCCCAAATTTGGTGGGCTTCCTTCTGATTTATGCATCTCCTTCTTGCTTCTTGTTTAATTTGCTTTGAATGACCTCCTCCATTTGTCTGAATTGCTTTAAAGATCTAGGAAACTTGCAATCTTTGGCCACATGGCCAAGATTTTGACATCTCTAACATCTTGTGTGACCAATAAAGGGAGGAAAAGACTTGTCCTCTTGTACTATTATCCACATATGAATTTACCTTGCATACAATGTACTCCTACTCTTCTTTGCATAAGATTTGCAATCAATTGCCTTATGGCCAAAAACATTTCATGAATAACAATAGCGATAGAAATAACTTGTGTGCTTGATGGTTGATGATCTTCGTGAGGGGAGCGATATTCCTTGATTACTTGCTTGAGAGAACTTCCTTTTCAAATGCATCTTTTGCCGATGAACCTTGATTTGACTGCTCCTACAATCAACTGCGATATGTCCAAAATTATTGCATAAGTAACATTCAACACTATTCATTAGGGGAGCATAGGAGTTACTATTCCGCCTTTGGAGCCTTGCATAGTTTCTAAATTCATCTCTAGAAGTAGATGAAATTCTTGTTGAAAACACTATCTTTGGCTTACTTAATTGTTGATTCTCCCTTACTTCCTTGTTAACCATGCTGCTGCCATCTTCTACTATAGGCCTTTTGGATGCTACTTTATTATCTCCTCTACATGCCTTTGAGCTAGATTTTCTCTTTTCTACCTCATTTCTTGTTGAAAATACCTTAGCTTCTAATCTTTCACATTCTTCCTTTCTTTCCTTCTACTGGTTTCTCATTACCTCTTCAACTCTCCTTGCCTCCTCTAACTGGATTTTCAAGTTAATAATTTCTTCTTTAAAATCATGTTGTATTTCTTCAAGTATTTGAAGAAGTTTCTTCTGATATCTATTTTTCATTGAGAGAATTTCTATTTCAATCAAGGTTGAGTCAAGCTTAGCTTGCTATTAATCTGTCTTCTCCTTTTGACAATCAACTATTTTTAGACTAGGAGAATAGATCTCATCCGACTTAAAAATATCCTTCCGAGAGACCATTTTCTTCTTCTTTTTCTTCTCTATTTCTCCACTATTGCCACCAGTATCTCCCTTGTGTAAGACATGCAAATTGTCCCATATATCTTTTGTAGATTTGACATCTATTTCCTTCTCAAAATCCAGATTGTGAAGTTTGTTGTAAATTGTGCATTTAGCCTAGGCATTCCATTGCTAAACCTGTTTTGAATGGGGATATTCACAATAACCATTAGTAACTACCAACCATTCTTTAGATCCATGAGAAATTAATTCATATTTTCCCTTCTCTCTCCATTCTTGAAAGTTTGTGGCACTCAGCACAAGAACACTTTGATGATCCATGATTCAATCATATCTACCTTCCAGTGGTTAAGCTGTACCTAAAGGAACCAAGCTATGATACCGATTGTTGGAAACTTGGTTATACTAAGGAGGAGGGGAGGGGGAGTGGTGAATCAGTATAACAATGATTGGATCATCATCAACCAATTTTTACCTCTTATTAAATAATTCACTTATTGATTAATTAACCATTATAACATATGAGAAGCTAATCAAAACATAATACATGAAAAGGCAAAATCAAAGCACATTACTAGCACAATCATTGTTGGAAAAATGCAATATGACAATTATTAATTCAGATCTTCCTTAACCTTAATAATTGCTTGTGAACTTCATTTACCTTCTTGTGTTTTCTTTATTAGTTCTTATTTTTCAAACAATTATCAAGAGCAAAATAGTAAAGACAATGCACACAAAAATTAGGCTTCAAGCTAGGGAAAAACCTCTCCAAGGGGAAACCCATAAAATTTCGTCTCTTCTTATAGAATCTGCTTCAAATGAGACAACAAAGACCCAAACCCTAGACCAAGTCCTCCTCCCGGAATCTCTTTCAAGTAGATTAGATCAACAAGGTTCGGTTTGGCTTCAACTAGCTTCCAGTGTCAATTTCGACCCACATATTTAACCATGCAGCTTCGACCCTATAGCTGCTGTAAAAATCCTAATTTGGGCACAAAACAATTCTTCAAGAGATCCTCCTTTGAGAAAGATAATTTCTCCCAAGGTCAATGGAGTCAAATTAGGATACTCTCTCTTCCTGCAATTTTGGCCTTCCTTGACGCTGCATAAATCTTAGTTTTTGCATGTGAGAGAGAGAGATCCCATAAATAATATTTCCTTCTTCTTCTTGGATTCTTCTTTCCTTCTAGAACTTTGTTCTTCCTTTCTTCTAGTTGCTGGCTTTAGATCAAACTTCTTATGAGAGAGAGCAAATGAATGACTAATGAGGTCAAATCTGCATGTATTTATAGCCTTTCCAAGAGGTCGAATTCCCTCTTTTAGGCTGACTTGCAGCTACCAGGGACGACTTGTACTTCGAAGATTTCCAGGACTTTTTAGACTCAAAATAAATTCTCTTACAAGGTACATCTTTCTTGGAAGCGTCTTATAATCATGATGTTGGATCTCTTGACTCATGAAAATAAATGCTATGACCTAACAAACCCTAGAAGCATGAAGAACATGCTTTTATCTAGAAGATCATCAATAAGAAACATGAAACCCATGCTTTAAAATAGCAACTTTTCTTTCTTCTTTTGTTTGTTACATAATATATACATATTGAAATAAGTACAATAACAATTATGAAGACCAAAACTAGTTACATTTTCCAACGCTCCCTCTTAATTAGGGAGGTATTCATAATTGTACAACCAATACAACATCATTCTCAAATTGAAGAGCTCTCATAAGAAGAGTTGGATTGATAAGCCAACTGTAAGCACCAACTTTATAATCAACATTATCTTTGAGGCCTAACTAGATAAGCTCAATTTCATTCGAGAGAATTATGTTGGGAGGCTTTACATGAGATATAACACTACCTCTAAGGCACATACCCCATCCAAATGTTCACTAGGTATGTCCTTTTAGGACTATTCTTATCTTGTATTTTTAACCCTAAATCCTCAAAGAATATCAATCCTCTTCAACCACTCTTATCTTTTATACCTGTTTTATGCTCAAAGAGTGTTGGTACCATTCCTTTCTTGGATTTTCTATCCTCAAGGAAACCACATATGCTTATCCAATCTTGCACCATTCTTTCTCCATGACCTTCACTTAGACTTACGGCTATTAGTCTTGGTCAAGTGTATGACACATGAAGAAGAGAATGCATATGTGATGTCCATCGTTACTCCCTTTCAACCATAGAGGATATTCTGATTCCCTCTTGATTAGGAAATATATCCTTGCTCTTGTTCAAGGAGACTCCTTTACTCCCTCTAAAATCTAGGGGAGATTCCTGAATTCCTTTTTCAATTTAAGAATTCATAACCACAATGTATCTAGCTTGTTTCCATAAGAGTTTCAACTACCTATTATTTATGGATATAAATGCATGGATCCCTCTTTCTTTCGCATCTTGAGCTTTCTTTCTTCCTAGGTATCATGGAGACATCTTCTTCCTTCAACCTTGTGACAAGTTTCAGGCCATCACTTTCATCTTGTCATCATCAATGAAGGCATTATATTGAGCCTTACTGGACTTCAAGCTAATCATAGCTTCGTCATGAAAGTGATATCTTGTTGTTGTACAAAATTGACCTTCAGTTTATCTTCTCACACTACTACCTTTTAATCCCTAGATCAAAAATATCTTGATTTCATAATTGCCAAAATCATATGTTGAGCTTGCCTCAACATTCATCATATATTCCTGCAATATCTTTCCAGGTAGCAAAACAATATGTTGACCAGATAAACAATAACAAAAATATTAGACTTTCCTCATTGTGATGGCCTTCTCATCAAAACATCAACATACTCATGGTCCATATTCATAAGAATCTTCCTTCATGCATCAGAGTGCTCAAGGGTCAAACTTGATTACCAAGTTACAATTTTCTTCTGGAGACTACACTAGATGATGATCACTATTCTATATAATCTAGTGAGAAAGTCTTGATCTTTTATTCATTCTAGAGTAAGAATCAAATTCTTCTTTTAGGTATCATATAATCACATGGAAGATTCACTAAGCATATTTTATGACTAATTTCTTTTACAAAATTCTATACATATGAATCCTACCCAAGAGAAGAGTTACTTCAAATATGCATTACTATTCTTCCATACAGTCATCTACTTATATACGGTAAAATGAGTCTACAACTTGATCAACTCGATTCCTTCATCCTTTAAGATTATTGTCTCCATACTATATGGAATGTATACTAACCTTGTCATAATCCTTCTTCCAACAACCTTCCAAAACAATGGTTCTTATAGGATCTTGATGATCCACCTTAGCAAAATGACTACCTCTAACATAATGTTAGATAATGCTTGTATGAAAAATACTATGCAAAATGGTTCTAATCTTCTCATTCTTGTAAACTATATGATTCTAATCAAATAAAATTAAGCAAGTAGACTCTAATTCTTCTACTATCACATGCTTCTATTCACGACTGTATCAAGACTCTTCGAGAGTAAACAACAATTCATGCTATTCTAAATGAAAGAAAGACAAACTTCATAAAGAGCCTGACAGAGAGGATGCCTTCTTCAATAGTAAATATATTTGATATCTTCTCCCTTCAGCTTCTTCTCAGGTTCTCCCTTCTCTTTAGTTGTGTGAACTTCACTTCTTTCCTTTCTTTTGTTGTTTTGTTTGTTTGGACAATCCCTTTTAAAGTGCCCATATTTGTTGCATCCAAAGCATTGAACATTGGACATATCTGGCTTCTTCTTGGAATTTCCAAACTTTCCCTTCTTCAACTTCTTGGTTCTTACAATGAAGGCTTGAGATTGTTCATTCAATTTAGTGTCATCCTTCGCCTTGATCCTAGTCTCTTCCAAGATGCATTGATCCCACAACTCATCAAAGGGAGTAGTATCTTTATTAGAGTAGATGCTAGTTGTAAAACCGCTCCATTCTTGTGGCAATGCATTCAATAAACAGTTGGTCATATCATAGTAAAAAATTGTCTCCCCAAGCCCATGAAAATGATATCTTATTTGTGAAATCTCCATCTAGTAGGAGGCCATGTCCTCATCCTTTGATTTCCTTATTTTTTATAGTTGGTTTCTCAAGGAAATATTTTGACCTGATGTACTTATAGAGTACAACTTTACTAGCTTAGCATACATAGCCTTAGACGTATTTAAATGAGCAACAAAGGGAACATGATGATCCTTAATGGATTAAAAAATGATCCTTTGTGCCCTCACTTCTCCTTTCTTGTATTTTTCTAAATCTTGAGCCTTGTCTTTGCTACGTTCAACAACTTCACCGAGAACATATTCCATTACCCTCATGTTCTGTAAGTTCCAGGTCAATCCTTTTCTTCCATGCTAGGAAATTTGTTGAGCCAACAAGCTTATTTCTTTCCTTGCAGAAAGAACCTGTATGACCTGTAGATTTAGACATAACGTAACAATATAATACTTACTTTTCAACCAAGAGTCTTATTTTCTTTGATGATTTCTCCCACTATCTTGATGCTTTCAAGTTCTTCAAAGAGACTTCAATGATGTCCTTCAATGTTGTCTTCTAGAATACCTTCAACGACAACTTCCAAGAGTGATGGATGATACCAAAATGCTTTGATGCCTCCTTCAAAGATGTCTTCCAATAAGCCTTTAAATATATCTCCTTAGAGAGATAATAAAACTTCTTGTAATCTTCCTTGATGAGAGCTTGATGTAATATTTATCCTTCTACAAGTTATTTCCCTTGGCAAACCCTTCTTTGTGTCAACAAGATGATATTTTCAGTTTCCTTCTCTTGTTCACCTTAAATCTGATACCACGTTGGAAAAATGCAATATGAAATCTATTAATTCATATTTTCCTTAACCTTAATAATTGCTTGTAAACTTAATTTATCTTCTTGTGTTTTCTTTATTATTTCTTCTTTATCAAACAATTATCAAGAGAAAAATAGTAAAGACAATGGACACAATAATTAATCTCCAAGCCAGGGAAAAACACCTCGAAGGGGAAACCTAGAAAATTCCTTCTCTTCTTATAGAATCCGCTTCAAATGAGACAACAAAGACCCAAAATCTAGACCAAGTCCTCCAAGTACCAAGTCATCCCTCCAAGAAGCTCTTTCAAGTATATCAGATCAACAAGGTTTGATTATACTTTAACTAGCTTCCAACTTCGACCATGAAACTTCGACTTGCAACTTCAGCCCTATAGCTTCTACAAAAACCCTAATTACAACACAATAGAGTTCTTCAAGAGATCCTCCTTTCAGCAAGAAAATGTCTCCCAGGTCAACGAAATCAAATTATGATACTCGCTTTTCCAACAACTTGATCTTCTTGCAATTCAGACCTACAATTTTGGACTTCCTTGTTAGGTCCCTATAATACTAGTGTATTCCCTTATTATTATTGTCATTGTAGCCCTTGATTATTGTTGTTGTGCCCATGTTGTCCCCATATTTTTATTATTGTGCCCCATAGAAGCCCACTATTGTTATTGTTGTGCCCCTACATTATTATTGTTATGTCGACTCTGATTATTGTGACCCCTTAGACTCCTATATATAGAAAGGAGGTTGTGTCATTTGTATGTTCCAAGAATTTTTCATTTGTGTAATGTAAAGGAGGTTTCCCCCTCGAAGAGGTTGATTTTGAAGTCATTTACCTATCTTTTCTTCTATTTTGTGAGTTGGTTGCATAACATTTGGTATCAGAGCTTTGGATTCTAGGGGTTCACTGCTCCAAATAGAGCTTGTTTCACTATATTTTTGGAGATATGGTCCAAGGAAGTTAGGGTTTTTGCAGGCTCCCAAATTACGTACCAAACAAGTATGCAGGTCGAAATAGTGACACGTGGCACGTTGTACAAGTTCGCTTTACTAAAGTAGTATATAATCAAGTCATCGTGGGAGATTTGGAATAACTCTTCCTTGAAGAATCCAATCTTGATAAGACTTGTGGGGTTGGAAAGAGGACTCAAAGGGATACCACAAGACAAAATTTCAGGCGTTGGAAATCCAAAATTACAGAGATAAGACAGATTCAATATCGAGCTCCTACGAAGCAAAAAAAAGGTGTGTAGTATTTTTAAAAATTTGCATAAGTTTGATTTGAAAAATTAGTTTGAAGTGATTCAAAGGACATAGTGAAGAAAAATTATCATTAATTGATGCCCCGAAGAAAGAAAATGGAAACACCTAATAAGAAACTTGAAATCTCTAGCGTGGCTCATGAAGAAGAGACAAAAATGCAATATGATATATCAAAATTACGAGACCAAGTGCAACAAATTTCACTCTCACAAAAAGTAACAGAAGCTAAGATGGATGGTTTAAAGAAAGGCATAATGGATGGCGTGGAAGCTAAGATGGAAGCTAAGATGGATGGTTTAGAAGAAAAAATGAAAGGAAACACTGAATATTTGAAGAATGACATGGAAGGTTTGGCCAAATTGATACAAGAAATGATTCCTAATGGATAAAAGGTAGTAGAGGAAACTCGTAATGAGAACAAAAGAAATGTTAATCATGATTTAATAGAATCTAACGTTGGATTGAAGACTCACCATGTTCCAAAGATCGATATGAGGAATTTTGATGGCAAGGATCCCGTAACATGGATACTATAGATAGAGCAATATTACGATCTTCATAATGTGCAAAACACACAAAAGGTACATATTGCAACTTTATATTTGGAACCCAATCAGTTTGTATGGTATCGATGGCTTTTCTCTCATAAACAAATTATCACTTGGGCAACTTTTATGGAGGAAATGATAGCACATTATGAGGATACAAAAATCAACACCTTCTTTAACCAATTGATAAATATCAAACAAAAGGGTTCAATGGTGGAGTACATTAAGAACTTCCAAAAATTGAATATAAGGGTAAAAGATATTCCAGGGGAGCATAGGATTGATGTGTTAATAGGGACTTTAAAGGATAACATCCAACATGAGGTTCGCCTTTGGGAACCTGATTCATTGGAGGAGGCAATTAGATTGGTAAGAAAAAATGAAAGAAAAATTATGGCAACAAGGAAGCCTACCACTCATAACTATAAATATGAAAGTGTTGTTGCCCCTAGCCTTCCACAAACTACAAGGTTGACATGACAACAATTGGAAGCAAAAAGAGCAAAAGGGCTTTGTTACAATTGTGATAGAAAATACACTAAAGGTCATAAGTGTGATGAGGAGAAGTTATTTTACATAGATTGTGAAGAAGAGGAAGAAAAGGAACAAGAAACATCAAAAGAAGAGGATGTACACCAGGAACCAACCCTAGATAAAGAATAAATGAATCCTACCATATCTTGTAATGCATTTTTAGGAATTACCATTCCTCAAATCCTCAAGATAGAAGGACATATCAAGAAGAAAAATGTAATAGTGTTGATTGATTTGGGTAGTGTTAGCTTTGCTACATTTTGTGACTTTTGATGGATAAAGCAGGTTGGGCAATGCTAATTTTGGTTGCAAAGGAGCTCGTAGCAGTTCATTGTATTCTTTCTCCTTCATTTGCCTTATTCCCTTATAACTCCCGCTCCCTGCGTTTCCTCCTTCCCCTTCGTTTTCCTTACCCTCCTTTAATCCCATTATCTCCATTTTCCTCTTTAATTCTTTCTAAACCCCGCGTAAACCTTTTTTCACAGCTTCTGGGCATTTTTGTTTATAACTCTTTAAAACCCCGAAAGTCTGTCAAAACCCGCGTAAGCCCATGTTTTTTTAGCACGGGCATTTAAAACATGAACCTAAGCTAGTTAACCCTCTGTCGTTTTTAAATATCCACCGTTGATCACCCCGATCTAATGGTCCCTATCGCCCCAGCCCGCACGTTAAACTTCGCGCTTGTTCCCTGCCATCTGGCCGTCCATCGCGAGATCAACGGTGGATGCTTCCCCCGATCACGTGACTTGCACGCGCGTTAACCCGCGGGGGCGGTGGTTTTAGTATGCCACATGTCGCAATATTACAGGAGCGCACGACGATTTACGGAAACCGCTTACCCTCGATAGGTGGTGCAGGGAAACTGCCCGCCATGCAAAACTACCTTTCCCCGCTCATTAACGGTTGTGCTTCTCTGCCGCATGATAACCGTTGGATCTGCTATGGGCAGATCTAACGGCTCTCGATTGCCCTCCTCCTGCTTGTTAAATTTCGATCACTTCTGCCGCCCGATCGCTGTCGGATCTGCCCGACCGCGATCCGACGACCCACATTCGCATGTCCGCTAAACTCCCAATAGCTTCTTCCGATGTGATCTCCGTCGTTCATCTGCGGATCCGATGACCATTATTTATTCTTGCCCTGTGCACGCCTCCGCCATACTATCTTTATGCCTTTAACCTGTTTTGTGCTCTCGAAGGAGAAAGAAGGCAAGATCCAACACTTTGCGCCATTACTCCTCACCAACTGCATTTAAAGAAGAAAATGGCCGAAGGACAAACAAGACAACCTCGAGCAGTTAACACAATTATTAGCTTGTATCAGTTAGTACTTCACCTGCTCAAGAAGGATAACATAATATCCAGAAAGACCGATTTTGTCCACTAAAACATTCAGAATTGCAGCAGAGGCCCATTTCAGATTGTAAATGTGGTTAATGGTCCATTATGACCCCTCCACGCATAGTTTAGCAGACTGTTTTTGTAAATCAACCTCTATATATATCCACAAGACAGAATGTAATAGATTAATGAATGTTATTTTGTTGTAAGCTTCAACTTCTGGAGACTGTGACTATTATGATACCTGCAGCGTCTGGTCTTCATTTCCAGCTAATGCAAGCTTATTTCGCTGTTAATTGCTCACTTTCCACTTCTTCTTATTTATTCCAGGCTGTGCCTGTTATGCATTTATTCATTTGTTGTTGATGTTTAGCATTAGAGGGGCTGTCATCCCACCTCTGTGTTAGAATTTAGCATGTATTATTGAATATGCATGCAGGTTTTTGTTGTTTTAATGCCAAAGAGCTGTCATCCTGTCTGTGCATTAGATAATAGATTTACAGACCTTTTAAATGGTTGCAGCCGGCCATCACAGGGTCTTGTGCATCTGCTGGTGTGGTCAGTCTTCTCCATCATCACATTTTCCTTAAACTGTGAGTAATTTTTGGTCTAAAGCCTTGCAGTCTGGGGGTGTTCACCCATGTCTGGGGTCAAGCATAGTAGAAGTGGTTATCTGGCTTGAATATGCAACATATCTTTCATTCATCCACCATTTTTCCAACATTTTTGTTGAGTTTGTAATGTTCCCAAGCATCTCTGATATACAACCTAGGAGAGTTTCTTGGGGTGGTAACATTAATTGGCGCTGTTTCCAGGGGGAGGAGAATCGAAGCTCAGCCTCCCTGGGAGAACGGCACAGTTCCAAGCTTTGATGATAGACAAGGTTTGGACGCATATTTTGGTTGTAATCATCTATCTGGCGACTCCACTAGAGGAAGACCAAGCTTTGGCGACTCCACATTGCAGTTCTGGTGCATTTGGTGAGGCATGTTCAGAGATATCTTCAGAAACCATCAGCTAAACCAGTTCCTGATCCTAAGAAGATCGTTCAACAGAAGAAAATATCGTAGTAAGGAGCATCAAGATCAGGTAAGCCTTGGAATTTTTATGTATCTCTACTAGTGTAGAAATACCTTCAGAGATTCATACAACTCCTTGTTAGTCATTTCCCTTTCGTACCTCAGTTGAAAGAAGCATCCATGCTGTCCATTATATTCCTCTATTTCTGTTATCCTTTTCATTGATCCATTTCACGCAATCTAATAATATCCTTTCATATAGCCTAGTCATGGCAGGTCAGCAAGTTCTTACAAAGATAGAAAAATCCATTGCTGCTAGGTATGGACCCTTGGTCTTGCCTGTCCCTTTGAACGTCATGCCTGCAGGAGATTATCAAGAATTTATGCCAAAGTTTACTGGTACAAAAGGAGTATCAACAGAAGAGCATTTAGATTCCTTTTACAGCTATGCTAATAACTTGGATATCAATGAAGAGGATGTCTGGATGAGGGTTTTTGTTCAAAGCCTAGATGGGGAAGCTAGAAAATGGTTTAGAGATTTACCCGTTAGGTCTATAGTAGATATTGAGGCCCTAGATGATGTATTTTTAAAGCACTGGGGGAATAATAAAGATTTGCTCTTTTATCATGATGAATTTGGGAACTTGCAGAGAGAAGATGGTGAGCCGTTGTCTGATTTCAACAAAAGATTCAATCATATGTACAACAGAATGCTAGCTGAAGTAAGAACTACTCCTGCTTCTGTCATGCTCACTTATGCTAATGCCTTTGATTCTCAATTCTGCCTGCTTTTAAGAGAAAGAAGATGCACTTCTTTGGCATATATGCAAACTGCAGCCTTTGAAGTAGAAGCAAACATCATTGCTGCAAAAAGACTCGAAGGAGATGCTGAAAGGAGAAGACAGGGAGGTGAATCCTCATCATCCTCAGAGCCCGAGATTGATGAATTAGCTAGGTTGATTGAGTTCTTGGCCTCTGAAGTTTCCAAACTAAAGGCTGAGCAGTATTCTGAAGAAGCAGGAGTTCCTTGTGAATTTTCTCTTCCAAAGCCAAAACCATATAGAGGAGCACACGACCAATTGCAGATTTTGCAGAGAAATCAGGATACAAACAAAGATCAAAGTATAAAAACCTTTTTTTCAGAATATAGTCATGAAATAAGAGCTATTTGAAGAAGAGGAGGAGGTCCATGGTTTGGAAGGTGCTCCTTTCCTAACCAGAGCTGCCTATGAAAAAGCATTATCAAGAGGCACTGCTTGTCAGTTTGTTGTACCTGCAGAACAACAAGATTATCAGCAGCAGCAATCAGCAGAAGGCACCTTAATCCTCCAAGAATCTGTGCCCGAAGTCAGCACATCTTCCCATGGCTATGCAGATCTGCCAATTTTCCAGCTTGCTTTTGTCCCCAGTACAGTGATTAAAAAGGGAGAGGAAAGCTCTCCATCATCTTTTGTTTCTTTGTCTGCTCAAAAGAGAATCCCTCACAGTTGCCACTTAAACACTGAGGAAGAACATAATTCAATGCTCAAGGCTGAAACTAATCATCTCAGCCTTGATATTTTGAAACCTGCTTAGATGACCTCTACACAGCTTGAAAGGGCAGCTTTCCTAATAACAGAGGAAGAGGATGTGCAGTATTCGAATCCATCCTTGGATGTGGACTGTTTCAAGAAAAATGAAGGAGCAGATAATGTCTCTGTGTCCCCTGCACAAGAATACAATGGTGCATTTTTCATATTAATTGTGCAGGCCACCGATGACAAAGACAAGTACACAACAACAGTGATTATTCAGCAGGTGTACAGAGGCTCACATGAAAAACATCCAAGGAAGAGAGCACACAAAAGGGAAATGAAAGTTGATCCATATCCACCTATGAAGCTCAAATGTCCTAAACTGTTTGAGGTAGATGATCAAATTAATCCTGTTTTGCAGCTCTATGATGAAGGGGCTGAGAGCAGGAGAAACAATTTTGGGTGGCCCAGCAGATGGGCAGTTTTTAAAAAAGTTTTAAGTTTTCAGGCCTTAATGATTATAAGCATTTTCTTTTACAGGTTTTAGTCTACACTTGGTTTGACTCCATGCCCAATGGATACTAGGCAGTGTTTTAAAGCTGATTTTGTATGAAGGCATTAGTCTGCAGTTTTTGAGACCTCACAGGGAGGATCTCATCCCCAGAAGGAGCCAGTGTTAGCTTTGCTACATTTTGTGACTTTTGATGGATAAAGCAGGTTGGGCAATGCTGATTTTGGTTGCAAAGGAGCTCGTAGCAGTTTATTGTATTCTTTCTCCTTCATTTGCCTTATTCCCTTATAACTCCCGCTCCCTGCGTTTCCTCCTTCCCCTTCGTTTTCCTTACCCTCCTTTAATCCCATTATCTCCATTTTCCTCTTTAATTCTTTCTAAACCCCGCGTAAACCTTTTTTTGCGGCTTCTAGGCATTTTTGTTTATAACTCTTTAAAACCCCAATAGTCCATCAAAACCCGCGTAAGCCCATGTTTTTTTAGCTCAGGCGTTTAAAACATGAACCTGTGCTATTTAACCCTCTGTTGTTTTTTAAATCTCCATTGTTGATCGCCCCGATCTAACGGTCCCCGTCTCCCCAGCTTGTGCGTTAAACTTCGTGCTCGTTCCCTTCCATCTGGTCGTCCATTGCGAGATCAACGGTGGATGCTTTCCCCAATCGCATGACTTGCGCGTGCGTTAACCCACGGGGACGGTGGTTTTAGTGTGCCACATGTCACAATATTACAGGATCGCACGATGATTTACAGAAACCGCCTACCCCAATAGGCGGTGCGGGGAAACCGCCTGCCATGCAAAACCGCCTTTCCCCGCTCGTTAACGGTTGCGCTTCTCTGCCACGCGATAACCGTTGGATCTGCCACGGGCAGATCTAACGGTTCTCGATTGCCCTCTCCCATTTGTTAAATGTCGATCACTTTTACCACCCAATCGCCGTCGGATCTGCCCGACCGCGATCCGACGGCCCACATTCGCCCGTCCGCTAAAATCCCGATAGCTTCTTTCGATGTGATCTCCGCCGTTCATCTGTGGATCTGACGACCATTATTCATTCTTGCCCTGTGCACACCTCCGTCATACTATCTTTATGCCTTTAACTTGTTTTGTGCTCCTGAAGGAGGAAGAAGGCCAGATCCAGCAATTTGCGCCATTGCTCCTCACCAACTGCATTTAAAGAAGAAAATGGCCGAAGGACAAACAGGACAACCTCGAGCAGTTAACACAGTTATTAGCTTGTATCAGTTAGTACTTCACCTGCTCAGGAAGGACAACAGAATATCCAGAAAGGCCGATTTTGTCCACTAAAACATTCAGAATTGCAGCAGAGGCCCATTTCAGATTGTAAATGTGGTTGGTGGTCCATTATGACCCCTCCACGCATAGTTTAGCAGACTATTTTTGTAAATCAACCTCTATATATATCCACAAGAAAGAATGTAATAGATTGATGAATGTTATTTTGTTGTAAGCTTCAACTTCTGGAGACTGTGACTGTTATGATACCTGCAGCGTCTGGTCTTCATTTCCAGCTAATGCAAGCTTCTTTTGCTGTTAATTGCTCACTTTCCACTTCTTCTTCTTTATTCCAGGCTGTGCCTGTTATGCATTTATTCATTTGCTTTTGATGTTTAGCATTAGAGGGGCTGTCATCCCACCTCTATGTTAGAATTTAGCATGTATTATTGAATATGTATGCAGATTTCTGTTGTTTTAATGCCAGAGAGCTGTCATCTTGTCTGTGCATTAGAGAATAGATTTACAGACCTTTTAATTGGTTGCAGATGGCAATCACAGGGCCTTGTACATCTGCTGATGTAGTCAGTATTCTCCATCATCAAATTTTCCTTAAACTGTGAGTAATTGGTGGTCTGAAGCCTTGTAGTCTAGGGGTGTTCACCCATGTCTGGGGTCAAGCATAGTAGAAGTGGTTATCTGGCTTGAATATGCAGCATTTCTTTCATTCATCCACCATTTTTCCAACATTTTTGTTGAGTTTGTAATGTTCCCGAGCATCTCTGATATACAACCTAGGAGAGTTTCTTGGGGTGATAACAGGTAGTACCCATAATTTTATTCATTGTAAGATAGCCAAGGAATTGAATTTCTTCCTATATCTAGCGCTCGAGTGTCAAGTGATGATTGAAAATGGAGGAACCATAAATTGCTCTGGAAAGTGCCATAATATCGAGCTATCCATGTGAGAATATGTATTTAATAGTTCAATGCTTTCCATTCCAATGGGTGGTGTTGATGTTGTACAAGGAGTGCAATGGCTACTATATTTGGGTACGATGGCTTTTAATTTTCAAGAACTTTTCTTGAATTTTTTTGGGAAGGAAAGGAAGTTGAATTAAGGGGTATCACAAGGAAACTAGGACAAATAATTAGCTCTAACAATATGACAAAGCTTCTAAAGAAAGAACAATGGGGCGTAATTGCACAATTATGTTCACTAGAGGTTCCCACATTGAAATCATCTATTTATCCAAATCTCCAAAAAGTTTTGGCTAATCATTCAAAGGTAATTGAGACTCCCAAAGGCCTCCCACCTATTCATGATCATGATCATGCTATTCATTTGATTCTACGAAGTGTTCCTCTAAACATTAGGCCTTACAAATATCCATATGCCCAAAAGAGTGAAATTGAATGTATGGTTGCATAAATGTTAGAGGCTGGTATAATTCAACCTAGTCAAAATTATTTCTCTGCACCAGTAGTATTGGTGCACAAGAAGGATGGATCATGGCACATGTGTCAGGATTATAGGGAGCTCAACAAGCTCACTATTAAAGATAAATTTTCCATTCCTGTCATTGACGAATTATTGGATGAATTACATGGATCAATTTACTTCACCAAGTTGGATCTTCGTTCAAGATATCATCAAATCAAAATGAAGACTAAAGACATTTTGAAAACAACATTTAGAACTCATGAGGGTCATTATGAACTTTTGGTCATGCATTTTTTCCTTACCAGTGCACCTTCTACATTTCAAGGTTTGATGAATTCCATTTTCAAATCCTTCCTTAGAAAATTTGTGTTAGTATTTTTTGATGATATACTAATCTACATGTGGAGTACTAAAGAAGGTATGTTTTTGATGATTATTTCAGTATCTTTTCATTGAAATTTACAAACCTTTTGCATCATGAACTAGGAAAATGATAAAGAATTATAATAGACCATGTGAGATTAATATGCAAGTCGAAAATGCTGACAATTGTCATTTCCTTGGGCAGAAAGGAGGAAAAACGAGAAGTTGTTGTTCCAAAGGAAAGGACAAGGACGGGTTAACCGCTGTCCCTTTGACGGGAGACCGAATGCAAACAAGGCAAAGCAAATCAAAGCGAATCAGCCCGGGAAAGGAGGTGGAGATATCAACTCGATGCAGGAGAGAAAAAAAATGACTGAGGACTAACGGTTTGGCGAATCCCTCAGGATCCTTGATCCTGAGGGATCGCTGTTTTATCTATTTCTGCACTTAGATATCTCCGCTGTCACCCTTATAAAAGGGGCAGCACTGTTAGCTCGGGGGAGAGTTAGAAACGGTTATGCTTTTATGTAATTTCCTTTAAGATCAAAACTTTGATCATCGAGTCTCGTTAAGAACTGGTTTATTGTAATTCTGCTCTATGCATTAATACAAACTTGGTTATTATTTCATCTCTGAGTTTGGAATAACTTTAAGCGATGTACCCTTGGAGGCTAAGGGCCCGGCCCTGGAGGACACTTGCTCCTGTATTATTACGTTTGGTTTATGCGTGGTTTTCCTATCGACGTCATTTGGTAATCTGGTGCGTTTTATAAGTTTACATTACATGCTCTGTTATGTTTAATTCATTAAGGCTTCTACAGACAGAACGATTGTATTGACTCTGCATCATATTACTGTTCTTTTAAGAGTTGATCTAATACTGCTAGTCTTTACAGAATACTGTTACTGTTCCATTACAGAGCTTTTGTGCTATGCACTTGTTCATTAACGTTACAGAATTCATCTTGGAAGTTATGTTCTTTGTGACTGTTGGATTTATGAACAATGCTATTCTATTTTGAAATGCAGTCGTCTTCTTTCTAACTGAGATTGATACTTGGATCAGATTACTATTTAAGTGTGCTGTGTGCGTATATGGTTTTCAAGCGCTGTTCCATAATTTATCAGTAACCAGTGCTGTTCCATTGATGTGTGTTATTCAATCCGCCCTTAAGAGTGAAAGATTTCCGTTTGATTCCTGGAGATTACAATTAATGCATTTGATCTGATAGACTAAGAAGTTACTGCTTGTGAGACTTAGTTGTTGTTCTATTTCCTAGCTGCTGTTCCATTTCAGACTTGCTGTTCGATTTCTTAATTGCTGTTCCATTTCTTATTTGCCGTTCCAATTCCTGGTATTGGCGTGAAAAACGATTTCATACTGTAGTGAGCATTGACATCTACTGTCCAACTCCAGATACACGATCTGTTCTCTGATTTCCTTTTCCATCAGTTTCCAAAGGGATGGGTTATTGCTACCGAACCCTTGACTGATAAGTTGCTTAGTATTTTGAAGGTGTGATTTAATCTTTTGAAGTGGTTACGCTGTAGACAATCATCCATTTACTCTTGTATTTCTGAACACTGTACTACTAGCATTACTCTGGCAAATGATAGCCTCAGACTGAGACACTCTTTGAAATAACGAAACGCTCCCGGATTGACATATTAATGTGAGGTAATTAGAGGTGAAAGAGACCCTTTTTATAGCTCTACATTTTGGCGCAGTTGCCGAGGAAAGAGTGTAGCCATTTGTTATTTTTTTCAGAGTAGTGTAAAAACCTGTTAGGGAAGAATTGGGTTTTAAAAACGGAAGGTAAGAACCTACGTGTGGAGCATGTAAAATCCCCGCTCCTCTACCCGCTTTCCTACAGATTTGCTGCTGTTTTGTTTGAGTAGAATTTAGTAGTTAATTTGAGTGCATGACTAAGCAGAAAAAGCCAGAAAAAAATTCCAAACCTCTACCCAAGCTAGAAAAAGTTAAGGGGCCGGTGACCCTTGGCCGAACAACCTTCATAGACGAAATCTATAAGAAAGCAGAATCTCAGCCCTCAGTAGGACCCATGAAAGTCATTTCTAAACAGCCTACTAGTTCCTTTCAGGCCACATGATCACCATCTGTAGCCTTTGCTGAGGTGCATAGTCAAACTGAAGAGCAGGACTTTCAAGAAATTGAAAATTCTACTCCAGAACTATTGCAGGAAGGGAATCTCAGCAATCTTTGTGAATGAGAAGGAGAAACAGGGGAAACTGAGGAACCAAGGTCTCCTATTGGAACAACTCATCCATTAAACAACCCAGACAAGGGAAGTGCTGCAAAAATCATTGTTTAAGAAACTCAATCTCCTCAGACATCAGGTACTCTCATTATCCCAAATAGAGGAAGTGTTATTAAAATTTTCCTTGTTAAAGCCATTCCCTCTCAACCTAGGAATACCCTCCTAGATATCCCAGAAGGATACTAGCATATATTCGACCCAATGGCTCAAAACCAACCAAACACTCAAACTTCTACATTACAATACCCCATAGTGGATTCTGCAGCAAATGCACCTATGAAAGCAATCCCTCTTCAACATATTCCTACATTCCACGGTCTTACATCAGAATATCTGGATGCATTTTTATTTGAATTTGATGTACTGTGCAGGGGATATGATTACAACACCGACCCCCAGAAACTGAAACTATTTCTCTCTACATTAAAAGGGGCTGCTTTAAGATGGTTTATGGGGTTAGGTGGCGAGGTTATAAATAACTGGGATCAAATGAAATAATCTTTTCTGAAAAAATATCAGGACTATTGCAGGTCTAGAGAACTGAAGGACGAAATATTCCAGATGATAGCTAGACCAAATGAAACATTAGAGGAGTATGTGGAACGCTTTCAGTATAATCTTCAAAGATATCCCTATGCGTCACTACCTTTACCTGATAATGTGTTAAAAACAACATTAATAAGGGGCATGAAGGAACAATGGATTGAAACATTAAACATTATGGGAAAATGAGATATTTATCAAGAAAATTTTGCTGACATTATTGATTTATGTATCAGGAGCTCGAGAGGTAGCACAAGAGTAAAACTGGCAGAACATGATCGGTTTGTAAGAGATAATAAAATTCCGACAGAAGGAGTAACGCGTGTAGAAATTGGAAATTTATTGGAAAATTTTAAAACTGATATACTAGGGACACTAACTACACAACTTGATATTATGCAGGCCAAACAGAAGCAAATGGAGGAAGAACAGAATTTGGCAATCTTCTGTCCCCGATGCAGGAAAAAGCATAGTCATAAGGAGTGTCCACTGGATGCAGTCCAAACATGCGCCATCTGTACAAAAGATCACCTGATGGAAAGCTGCCCCACTCCCTGGATTGAAAGCATTATATAAGGAAGTAGAAGAAGAGCCAGAATCGGTGTATTTTCTCAATCAACGCCGTCAGTGGCAACCGAGACAATCTGGTATATTTCCAGACCCAACTTCTTCTTTTCAGCCTCCTCAGTATAATGCTTAACAATATAATATGTGGAAGAGTCAATCCCAATCCCTGTTTCCAAACTGGTCACCGCAATCATTTCCTTCCTCAAACCCGTGGCTGAATCAGGCAAGTCAATCTGGTTGGCCGAATCTTCCTTATACCCCACCATATTGGCAAAGTAACTCATATCCACCACAATGGACTCCCCCTACTTCAAAAAGTTAAGCCTTGCAGACAAACTGGCAGAGACCGATGCATCAGCCAGTAGGAACCATTCCGCTCCCTCAACCTACACTGCCAGCCTTACAACAAAATCCATAGTCTAATATGAGATCGCAACTCCTAGCCCAACCCAACCCCAATCCAAATAACAGACCGGTCCAATCTGTCCAAATCATAGAAACACCAGAAATAGGAGCTGATCTGAGAGAGTGTAACGATCTTCAGTTAAGATCTGGGTGTATTATTGAAACTGAGGGAGATAAGACAGTTCATGTTGACAATTAGTTACCCAGAGAACATCTGTCACAACAAGAGGATGTGAATAAACAACAAAATCATAATCAAGCAACCACATCCTCTCCCCCGTTCCCAGAATGATTAGTCATACCTTGACCTATACAATATCCTGATTTTGACATTTTGGGAGAATTACAAAATATGTACATAAAAATTCCATTCCTCCAAGCCATTCAAGACATCCCGATATATGCAAAAACTATCAAAGAATTGTGCATAAAAAAACCAAGGAGGAATATAACAAATAATCCAAGAGTCTAAGTCATCGGCACTCTATCTAACTTACTATCAGGAAAATAAACACCCATTAAATATGAAGACCCAAGAAATCCAATTGTAACTATCCAAATTTATGGTCAGACCCTGTCCAATGCCTTAGTTGATCTAGGAGCTGCAATTAATATCTTAACAACCACTACTTGACAAAAGCTAGGCATTACATCTGTAGAACCCACCTCTACCTTGCTAGAATTGGCTGACCGATCTGTGGTTAGGCCGGAGGGTACACTGCATGATGTCATGGTCTCTGTTGATTCCTGGGAATATCCAACCGATTTCCTAATAATAAATCCCAAAACCCGACTTGATGGACATCCATTGATTTTAGGTAGACCTTGGCTTGCCACTGCCGATGCTTACATTGGCTGCCGGCAAGGAAATATGACCATAACCAGAGGACCAAATATCAAGAACTTAGTTCTATATCCTCCAACGCAGCCAAGTGTCACAATAATCAAAACTAATAAGCACCTTGTATCATACCTTACTGATAACATTAGATCTCCATTAACCATACACGAGGAACTTGATTTCAAAGACCAAACAAAATACAATGCCATTAATAATTTCATTAGTCAAACTGAATCCAGCTCCTGCACACAGTGTCATATGATAGAAGCAACATTTGATAAGGAATTAGAAGAAGATCCTCTGAAAGATACGCATGATCAAACAATACCTGTTACTTCTGTTGCAAATAGTAAAATTGTGGAAATTGAACTGGGTAAAACCTTAAATATTAATGCCAACCTCACACCCAAGCAAGAAATGAAGCTCATCCATTTGTTAAGGAAATATAAAGAATCATTTGCATGGGACTATCCTGATATGAAAGGAATTGACCCCCAATTATGTACACACCACATTTATATAGAAAAAGATGCAAGACCTGTTCGTCAACCTCAGAGGAGACTAAATCCTCATCTAAAAGATGTGGCAAAAGTTGAACTTCAAAAAATTTTAGATGTCAATTTTATCTACCCTATCTCTAATAGTAAATGGGTCTCTCTGCTTGTGGTGGTATCAAAAAAGAATTGGAAATGGAGAATCTGTGTGGACTACAGAGAGCTAAATAAAGCAACACAAAAAAACCACTTCCCTCTCCCATTTATCGACCAAGTATTAGACACTTTGGCAGGAAAGAAATTATTTTCTTTCCTGGATGGCTTCAATGGATACAATCAGATTCAGATTGCCCCTGAAGATCAAGACAAAACTACTTTTACTTGTCCTTGGGGAACATTTGCCTACCGAGTTCTACCTTTTGGCTTATGCAATGCTCCTGCCACATTCCAAAGGGCTATCCTTAGCATTTTTGCAGATTTAATAAATGAAGGACTTGAAGTATACATGGATGACTTTACACCATACGGAGATGATTTCGATCCAGCATTAGATACCCTAGAAAAAGTCCTACAACGCTACATTGCTACCAGGCTTTGTTTAAGCCACGAAAAATGCTATATGATGATGACTGAAGGACTTATCCTAGGACATTATATTTCAGCAGCTGGCATTCAGGTAGACCCAGCCAAAATCCAAATAATTTTGCTTATTCCCACTCCTACCACTCAAACGGAGGTACGCAGTTTTCTTGGATTTTCTGGTTATTATAGGAGATTTATAGAACATTATTCACACATTGCTGCACCTCTGTATGCACTAACTGGTAACATTGATTTTATTTGGACAGAAAAATGTGAACGTGCTTTCAAGGATTTGAAGAAGCTTGTATCCACAGCCCCAATCCTTCGAGGACCAAATTGGGATTTGCCATTTCAAATATCATCTGATGCCTCAGATACAACCATTGGAGCAGTCCTTGGGCAGGAAGAGAATAAAAAACCATATGCAATTTACTACATCAGCAAAAATTTATCCCCTGCTGAATTAAACTATATTGTTACTGAAAAAGAATTTCTAGCTGTAATACATGCTATCAATAAGTTTAGACATTACATTACTGGATATCCTGTTATCTTGTATACAGATCATTCTGCCATAAAATATCTAGCAAATAAGCCTGTCACAAATGGCCGAATAACTAGATGGCTGATTTTATTGCAGGAATTTGACATTACAATCAAGGATCGACCTGGCAAAAAAAATCATGTAGCCGATTTTCTCTCAAGAATTCCAAAGCCAATCGATGCAGCAACAGTTGAAGACCAATTTCCGGACGAGCATCTGTTTTCTGTGGCTGTTCAAACACCCTGGTATGCTGATGTTGCCAATTATCTAGCAGTGGGTAAATTACCGAAGCATCTAACCCCTAATGAGCGGAAACAGATTGTTCAACGGAGTGCTCGATTTTCTTGGATTGGGGGCTATTTGTTCCATACAGGGGCAGACATGCATATCAGGAGATGCGTTCGAGAAGATGAAATCTTTGACATTTTAAAAGCCTGCCATGACGGACCATGTGGTGGACATTTTGCCAATCGCAGAACTGGACATAAAGTGCTGCAGACAGGGTATTATTGACCCACGATTTTCAAAGATGCAAAGAAATTTGTCCAAACCTGTGACAATTGCCAGAGAGCAGGACGCCCTGGTCAGTGTGATGAGATGCCTCTAAAACCACAACTAGTCATCGAACCATTCGAGCGATGGGATCTTGATTTCGTTGAACCAATTAACCCATCATCAAACCAGAAAACATATATTTTGGTGACAATAGAATATGTCACCAAGTGGGTTGAAGCAGAGGCATTGCCAAGAGCTACAGAGGACTCTGTCATACAATTCCTGTTCCATCTATTTGTACGTTATGGCCTTCCAAGAGAAATAATTACAGACAGTGGACCACAGTGTGCTGGGAACAGAATAGCTGCAACACTCAACAACTATCATGTCCAGCATAAAATCACTACTCCATACCACCCACAGGCAAATGGGCAGGTAGAAAGCAGCAATAAAATAATAGAAGCAATTCTAACGAAAACCATTGCGTCACATAGACGTGAGTGGGCTGCCAAACTACCTGAAGCACTGTGGGCTTACAGAACAACATAGAGAAGCACCACTGGTTACTCACCTTATCAATTAGTGTTTGGAAAACAACCCATTTTCCCTATAGAATTCAAAATCCAAACATTACGAACAACACAGGAAGTTGGCTTAGATTTAACCGAGGCACAGATTAATTGATTGCAGCAGATCAATGAGCTGGATGAAATTAGGCTCTCTGCACTTCAAAACACTGCCCTGATCAACAACAACGAGCTAAATGGCATGATGCTGTCATTAAAAATAAAGTCTTCCACGAAGAAGACTAGGCTGTTTTGTACGACTCCAGGTTTCAGGACTTCCCGGGGAATCTCCAGACTTGTTGGTTGGGACCATACGAAATCCAGAAGGTACATGACAATGGGACCCTTACTCTAATCACTATTGACGGTTCTGGATATGCCTTCAAGGCAAATGGCCACCAAGTTCGTCTCTATCGCAAACCACTTACCCGGGAGTCCTTCTGCCAGCAGCTACGCCAAGACTCCGATATGGAGATTTTGGGGGAGGAAGATAAGTCTTCCTCACCTGTAATTCATTAAGGAATTTATTTCTTTTTACAGTTTGTACATAATTCCTTTTCTTGGATCATTTTTGTATATATTTTTGAATCAACGTTTTGCTGCTATTTTTGCTGTTCTTTTTTTCTCAAAAGAACAACTTTTTCTTCTGGCTGTTCCTTTTTCAAAAGAGCAACCCCCTTTGGATCAGCCGTCATTTTGTTGTAATTTGGTTTTTTTTATCTTTGTGTTTCTTCTGTTCTTTTTCCAAAGGAACAACATTTTCGATTTCTGCTGTTCCTTTTCCAAAGGAACGACATTTTTCCTTGTTTTGCTGTTCCTTTTCGAAAGGAACAACATTTTCGATTTCTGCTGTTCCTTTTCCAAAGGAACGACATTTTTGCTTGTTTTGCTGTTCCTTTTCCAAAGGAACAACATTTTTGATTTCTGCCGTTCCTTTTCCAAAGGAACAACCTTTTTCCTTGTTTTGCTGTTCCTTTTCCAAAGGAACAACATTTTTTATTTCTGCTGTTCCTTTTCCAAAGGAACAACATTTTTGCTTATTTTGCTGCTCCTTTTTCAAAGGAACAACATTTTCGATTTCTGCTGTTCCTTTTCCAAAGGAACGACATTTTTGCTTGTTTTGCTGTTCCTTTTCCAAAGGAACAACATTTTCGATTTCTACTATTCCTTTTTCAAAGGAACAACATTTTTGTGTGTTTCTGTTGTTCCTTTTCCAAAGGAACAACATTTTTTTCAATTTTTGATGTTCCTTTTTCAAAGGAACCACATTGGTATGTTCTGCTGTGTTTTCGATTTCTACTGTTCCTTTTTCAAAGGAATGACACCTGTGCATTCTGCTATTCCTTTTCCAAAGGAATAGCGCTTTCGATTTTTGTTGTTCCTTTTTCAAAGGAATGACATTTTCATTTTCTGCTGTTCCTTTTCCAAAGGAACAACATTTGTGCTCTTCTGTTGTCCCTTGCATATTTTTCTCTCCTTGAGAAACAGCTTGTTCCTTTTTCTGTTCTAGATTGAGGATGCTTATTGCTCCTGTTCTTGCAAGTCTTTTAGAATACAGCTATGCACTTATGCGATGGATACAAAATCACAACATACTGGAATCAGTCAATCATAAATTTCTATCTTTATAAGAAATTGCTCTGAATTGGTAAGAGGACAGAAGGAAGGACACGCTTATTTATCATCTTTTGCTGCCATTGTTCTACTAATTTTGCTCTGATTGGTTATCTTTATCATGATGATCCCTTTTCATCTTCTTTGATCATTATTTAGGAATAAGAGAAAAGGGTTTGTATCTTTCTATTGAGATGTTAAGGCTTCTTCCACTATTCCTACTCTTAAGGAGTGTTGAACCACCCTTTGTGTATAAATAAGGGAAAGTTCTTTATGAAAAACAAAGAAAAAAAGAGCAAATATGACTTATAAGTTGTCAAATGCAGGATAGGGGGTCTCATCAAGAGCCAGCCTACCATGATCATGAGGACGAAAGTGAAGTGGCATTCCTACTATGGCCACCACACCAGGGATATGGTCCAAAATGTATACCAAATAAACAACCCTTGGAACAGGAGGTCTCATCACGAGCCGGCCTGCCCACTTTTCGCTCCTTCCTCGTGAATGGCATTGTGGTTAACTGGTCACCAAGCCAGCATAATGACCTACATTTTTACATCACACAACATTTATTAAGCATACACAAAAGATCATGGTTCCATGGGTGAAATAAACAACTCTGCCAAGGTTATGGACACTTGTCGGCAGCAGAGCACTGTTAATGGTATTGAAGTCACATTATTTACACCAATAGGTAAGTTACTAGCACCCTTATGTTTCTTATACCTTAGTAATTAATCATATATTATTTCCCGAATCATATAACGCATGAAAATATATTATCACCAATCATGGCAAAGCAATTGAAAATGATCGCATCAGACTTGGAATGTATGGTAGATGTCCTATCCTCATAGCCTCGCATCATATCACAGCAGCTTCTTACGTATTAAGCGATCCAACTCCATGCATTGATTTCGGTAATTCGCTGCTTTTGTAAACATGGCATATTGCCATACGCTGTTCCTTTGTGACTCTGCTTCAGAGCGGGCGCTGCTCCTTTATTTGACGGCTGGGACAACCTATCACATTGCGGGGGGGGGGGGGGGAGGTTAACCTCATCATTCCCTGGGTTATGTGTCAGTCCACTATTCGGGAAGTTGTGTACTAGGTTATGGCACGGCTCAACGACATACTATTTTTATTTTTTCTGCATAACTTGCTGCTCATAAGCCATTTCTATTGTATACTGTGCAACAATAGATTTTGAACAAGTCTTGCGTTTGTCAGCCTCTCTGTGTTTCAACAGCACGAACAGCTGCCATTCCATTAAGAGTTTATAGTGAAACCATGGGAGGAAGATTGATTTAGAGAGAACTGCAGGTGTTAACAGTCTTTGCTGCTGCCCGGGAAATCCTGGCAAGAGCAGGGTGGCTGACTTATCTCAATCGCTTGCAGGAGTCTAATGAAACTGTGGCAATTGAATTCTTGCAAAATTTGCAAGAGGATTTCTCCACAGTGAGGGGGAGACATATAGCAGTCACTGATGACATAATCGCAAAGTCTCGGGACTACCAGCCACTGGACCTGTATGGACGTTAAAAAAGGAAAGGTTGCAGAAGGTTATAGAAATCTTCTAGGACGAAGGCCAGAGCCTGGCAATTAGAGGAAAGGGAGTTCTGCCAGCAGCACTAAGAGAGCCGTGGGCAAAATTGGCAAAGACCATTCAAAGCTACATCACTTGTGAAGGCAGAAAAGACGTGGTAATACCACGACATCTTAAACTCTTAGCTGTACTAAAGAAAAAATGCTCTGTAAATTTACCTGCATTTTTGAATTTGTTACTTCATGACGTTGCATGGAGCATAAAAAAGGCACAACATGTAGAGTCAGTTGTTAGTCATCATGGGTTGATTCGGTTAATTGTCAGCCATAGCTTCACCCAGCAGCAGAGCAGCTGGGAAGAGCTAATTTCCATGATAAATGGGGGATTGATCGCACCATCCCCAAAACGTAAACATGCCACCAGTACACCCGAGCGTCCAGAAAACGCAGGGAATTGGCAAAGCGTAAACATGCCACCGGTACACCTGAGTGTCCAGAAAAACGCAAGGAATTGGCAAAGTGTAAACATGCCGCCGGTATACCCGAACGGCTAGAAAAACGCAGGAAATCGGTCCAGCTAGCACGAATATGAGGGAGGCTGGAGAAGCCCCAAGAAAACACCAGCCAGCCGGTAGAAATTGAAGATGAGCAAACCTCACGGCCAGAAGGGGAGGCCGAGAAATCGCAAGAAGAAGAAGAAAAAGAAGAAGAGGCCGAGCAATCTGAAGAAGAAGAAGAAAACGAAGAAGAAGCCGAATAATCTGAAGAAGAAGGAGAAAAAGAAACTGAAACCGAAGAAGATAAGGAAGAAGAAGCCGAGCAATCCGAGCAGGAGGAGGAAACGGAACAACAGGAAGGTAGCCCATTGCAGGACCCAGTGGGAGAAGATGAATTGGCTGAAGTCTTGGTCAATATGGGCGAATATGGCCAGCCTTCCAGTCCATCAGACCTCCATGCCGAAAAGAAACCCCAGGAGGAAAATGCACCTGAAGAACCACATGCAAAGGAGGCAGAAGAAGAGAATCTGCCTGTTCATGATGAAGAGATGATAGGGGATACTGAACAGGAACAATCTGTTCCTAACCAGAAGACACCAGAAGAAATTCCGGAGGAAACAGGGGTAGAAAGAGAGGTCGCCCAAGAAATAATAGAACCAGTTAGGGTTCTTGCCCTGGAACAGCTAGAGCAGAACAGTGAAGAAACACCCCAGAAGGAAAATCTGGGAATTAGTCACAGTCCAGGCCGCAGTGAACAACCTGCTATTCCTTCTAAGGAAATTTTGGAAATTAAAGAACTACGAAAGGAACATCAGAGATTATTGAATATAATAGTCCAGCTCCACCAACAGATTAGGATTCTAAAAGCAAGGCAAAGGGTAAAAAGGACTTCGGGAAGGAAAAATGTGACCACTCCAGCAAAACCCCTCAAGGCAAAGGGGCGGAGGACCAGAATCCATCCTGCTGTTCAAAACCCTATCGAAAACTAGGCTGTTGTTCCAACTGATGCTGAGAAACAGACTGTTGTTCCAATAGAAAAGGAACAACAATGGACTGATATCCACGTTAAGATAGAAATGGATGAGATGATGACCCGTGATAAGGAAATTCAGACAGAGGCACCACTTTCGGGAGTGATAAGGGTTATGAACTCAAAGAAACGCAATAGGAAAGTTCAGGTAAAACTCCCGGCCTCCACTGCCGCATGGAGGAGAGATCCAAAAACAGTAACCCTACAAAAGGGTTTGAAGCAAGCTCAGCAAGAAGCAGAAAAGCTTAGGGAGCAAACGGTCCCTCGCGAAAAGTATGAAGAGCTACAACAGTAGCTTAGGAACGTCAATCTATCCGAAAGCCAGGCCTTTGAAGGGTGGCGAAGGGAACAAGAGAAAGTCGCAAAGGTAACTCGTAGGTTAGATATAGTTATCAAGTAGATGGATACCTTGTGTTCTTTATACAATGACGTCTTAACATGTAGAGCCCCTGCCAAGAATTATGCCTTGTTTCTACTGGTACGATATTTGCAACTAAAAATAAAGGCTGTTAAAGCAGGTGCTTCCATACAAATTAACACTGTCAATGATTTTATAGATTGCTGTAAGCACTACGGGGTAAAAGTCCAAAGACTACTGTGTGAGTTCTATTTACATAACCTTGTATTATACCAAGAGACCGAGCTGAACCCTGGCCCTTTTGTTGGGGATATCCCATTGCAAGTGTTCATCTCATTTGGGGTTAATAAAATTAAATGGCTTAAAGCCTATAATACTTTCCAAAGGCAAGAAAATGGACTAGATTTGTGGATAAGGGCTGAGCCTAGGGACCCAGTACAGTTGTGGAGAGCACATAGAAACCTCATGAAGACTCCGAGTGTAATTGAAGCATTAGGACCCATGCATGAGGCAATCATTCGACAGGGATTAGAATACTTTTTCTCTATCAAAGACCTTGCCATTGATGCAGCTAACTTTCAGTATCAAATCTCTAATCCGAATATCCAGCTCAGGGAATCGTTTAAGTATGAGAATTTTAAATTAGCTTCCAACTGCTTGCACCTCTATGGCGAAATCGTTTTGAGGGCAGGGCCATCCTGGTTAGGATATAGGTTCCGGAGTCCAATTATTTGGAACCCTGCACCCGGATACCAAGCCCTGTATGAGATGTTTGAGGGCCAGACAGGCCATTTCTTTGACTACCTAGTTACTCATCATGGATGTAGGCCTCCACTTGAGATTCCATCTCCAGCCTATTCTCTCACTGCCTTACATGTCAACTACAATGTTTTCATGAGGGCATGAAATAGGGTAAGTAGGGGGGTGTGTGGAGTACTAAAGAAGGTATGTTTTTGATGATTATTTCAGTATCTTTTCATTGAAATTTACAAACCTTTTGCATCATGAACTAGGAAAATGATAAAGAATTATAATAGATCATGTGAGATTAATATGCAAGACGAAAACGCTGACAATTATCATTTCCTTATGCAGAAAGGAGGAAAAACGAGAAGTTGCCGTTCCAAAGGAAAGGACAAGGACGGGTTAACCGCTGTCCCTTTGATAGGAGACCGAATGCAAACAAGGCAAAGCAAATCAAAGCGAATCAGCCCGGGAAAGGAGGTGGAGATATCAGATCGGCGCAGGAGAGAAAATAAATGATTGAGGACTAGCGGTTTGGCGAATCCCTCAAGATCCTTGATCCTGAGGGATCGCTGTTTTATCTATTTCTACACTTAGATATCTCCGCCGTCACCCTTATAAAAGGGGCAGCACTGTTAGCTCGGGGGAGAGTTAGAAACGGTTATGCTTTTATGTAATTTCCTTTAAGATCAAAACTTTGATCATCGAGTCTCGTTAAGATCTGATTTATTGTAATTCTGCTCTATGCATTAATACAAACTTGGTTATTATTTCATCTTTGAGTTTGGAATAACTTTAAGCGGTGTACCCCTGGAGGCTAAGGGCCCGGCCCTGGAGGACACTTGCTCCTGTATTATTACGTTTGGTTTATGCGTGCCATGCCTATCGACGTAATTTGGTAATCTGGTGTGTTTTATAAGTTTACATCACATGCTTTGTTATGTTTAATTCATTAAGGCTTCTACAGACATAACGATTGTATTGACTCTGCATAATATTACTGTTCTTTTAAGAGTTGATCTAATACTGCTAGTCTTTACAGAATACTGTTACTGTTCCATTACAGAGCTTTTGTGCTGTGCACTTGTTCATTAACATTACATAATTCATCTTGGAAGTTATGTTCTTTGTAACTGTTGGATTTATGAACAATGTTTTTCTATATTGAAATGCAGTCGTATTCTTTCTAACTGAGATTGATACTTGGATCAGATTACTATATAAGTGTGCTGTGTGCGTATATGGTTTTCAATCGATGTTCCATAATTTATCAGTAATCTGTGCTGTTCCATTGATGTGTGTTATTCAATCCGCCCTTAAGAGTGAAAGATTGTCGTTCGATTCCTGTAGATTACGATTAATGCATTTGATCTGATAGACTAAGAAGTTACTGCTTGTGAGACTTAGTTGCTGTTCTATTTCCTAGCTGCTGTTCCATTTCAGACTTGCTGTTCGATTTCTTAATTGCTGTTCCATTTCTTATTTGTTGTTCCAATTCCTGGTATTGGCGTGAAGAATGATTTCAGACTGTAGTGAGCATTGACATCTACTGTCTAGCTCCCAGATCCACGATCTGTTCTTTGATTTCCTTTTCCATCAGTTTCCAGAGGGATGGGTTATTTCTACTGAACCCTTGACTGATAAGTTGCTTAGTCTTTTGAAGGTGTGATTTAATCTTTTGAAGTGGTTAAGCTGTAGACAATCATCCATTTACTCTTGTATTTCTGAACACTGTACTACTAGCATTACTCTGGCAAATGATAGCCTCAGACTGAGACACTCTTTGAAATAACGAAATTTTCCCGGATTGACATATTAATGTGAGGTAATTAGAGGTGAAAGAGACCCTTTTTATAGCTTTACACTATAGTAAGTCTTGGAAGGATCATGTTCAACATGTTGACATGGTGTTCAAACTACTCGAGGAGAAACAATTATATGCAAAAGCCTCCAAATGTTTCTTTGGAGTATAAGAGGTGGAATATCTAGGTCATATTGTATCTCATGAAGGTGTTAAGGTAGACCCTAGCAAAATTAAGCCATTAAGGAATGGAAAATCCCAACATCCATAAAGCATCTGCGAGGATTTCTCAGGCTGACAGGGTATTATCGCAAGTTCGTTAATAATTATGGGAGAATAACAACACCTCTAACAAAATTAATGAATAAAGATGCATTTTCTTGGACTCCAAAAGCAATGAAGGCCTTTGAACATCTTAAAGAGGCAATGTGCCAAGCACCGGTCTTAGCTACGCCAGACTTCACAAAAACCTTTAATGTGGAATGAGATGCCTCAGGAAATGGAATTGGTGTTGTTTTAATGCAAGAAGGAAGACCCATCACTTTTGAAAGTCTTCCAATCAAAGGAAAGTATTTATACAAAGCTATTTATGAGAAGGAAATGTTGGAAATACTACATGCACTTAAGAAATGGCGACCTTACCTAATGGGAAGACACTTTAAGGTAAAAATGGATCATGATAGTCTTAAATAATTTTTAGAACAAATATTATCTTCAGAAGAGCAGCACAAATGGGTCATAAAGATGTTGGGTTATGACTTTGAAATAATCTACAAAAAAGGGAAGGAAAATATTGTTGCAGATGCACTCTCAAGAAAGGATGAAGATGTGGAAGCATTTTTTTGTGCCATTTCTATTATCTGACCAGATTGGATAAAAGAAGCAGGGGATGAATGGAAGAATGATGAAGAAGTGTGGGCACTCATTCAAAAGTTGCAGTGAGATCCTAGTACATCTGATACATTTAGCTAGAAAAATGATTTGTTATGGTACAAAGATCACTTATACCTCTGTAAGGATTCCCAACTCAAAGAAAAGGTTCTTCTAGATTTCCACAGCTCTCCCTTAGGAGGGCACTCAGGATTTTTAAAAACTTACTACAGGGTTAAGAAGGAATTTTTTTGCGAAGGCCTTAAATATGATATTCAAAAGTTTGTGGTGGAATGTTTGGTTTGCCAACAAAATAAAGTTGACACAATTAAGACCCCGGGTTTGTTACAACCTTTATCCAGTCCAAGTCAACGATGGGAGGAGGTTTCAATGGATTTTATCATAGGTTTACCCAAGTCTGATGGAAAGAGGTCATCATGGTGGTAGTTGATATACCTACCAAGTATGCACACTTTTGTGAATTATCTCATCCATTTAAAGCCAATACAATTGCTACTTCATTTATGGAAACAATTCAAAAGTTACATGGAAACCCAAAGATTATTGTAAGCGACAGAGATCCCATTTTCACTTAAAATTTTTGGACAAAAATATTTTCTTGTATGGGTACTCAGTTAGCTCATATCTCATCTTATCATCCCCAATCTGATGGGAAAATTGAGATAATGAACAAATGTTTGGAAGGATATCTTCGTTTCTTTTTATCTGATAAAAAGACACAATTGGTCAAGTGGTTGCCTCTGGCTGAATGGTGGTATAACACTTGCTTCCATACTGCAACAAAAATGACCCCATTTATGGAACTTTATGGATATCATCCACCATCTCTCACATCATATTTAAGAGAAAATTATAAGGTTCAAGCAGTGTAAGATCACATCGAGCATCAACAACAAGTTCTCTAACTCTTAAAGGATAACCTCACTTTGGCGCAAAATAGAATGAAACAACAGGTATATAAAAATCATAGTGAAAGAAGTTTTGACGTATGTGACTGGGTATTTCTATGAATACAACCATATAAACGAATTTCCCTCAAGCAAGCTAAGAAGGATAATAAATTATCACCAAAGTATTATGGTATGTACAAGGTATTACAAAACAATGGTACTATGGCATACAAATTGGAACTTCTTGCATCTTCTCGAGTGCACCCAGTTTTCCATGTGTCATGCTTAAAGAAGGTTATAGGTGACAAGGTCCCAATTCAAACAATATTGCCAGAACTTGATGAGGAAGGAAAAATCATATTGGAACTTGAAGCAGTCACAGAAACAAGAAACCAATAGCTACGAAATCGATCAATTTCAGAGTATCTCATCAAGTGGAAGAACTTACCTGCTGAAGATTCCACACGAGAGTATGAGAATTTTATACATGAGCATCTAGAACTACTCAAGCGTTGAGGACAACACTTTTTTGAAGGAGAGGGGCATGTTAGGTCCCTATAATACTAGTGTATTCCCTTATTATTATTGTCATTGTAGCCCCTTATTATTATTGTTGTGCCCATGTTGTCCCCATATTGTTATTATTGTGCCCCATAGAAGCACACTATTGTTATTGTTGTGTCCTTACATTATTATTGTTATGTCAGCTTTGATTATATTGTGACACCTTAGACTCCTATATATAGAAATGAGGCTTTTTCATTTGTATCATCCAAGAATTGTTCATTTGCGTAATTTAAAGGAGGTTTCCACATCGAAGAGGCTGATTTTGGAGTTGTTTACCTATATTTTCTTCTATTTTGTGAGCTGGTTGCATAACATTCCTTAAAACTACAACACCCTAGTTTTCGCACATGTGAGAGAGATAGAACCCAAAAACAATATTTCCTTATTCTTCTTTCCTTCTAGACCTTCACTCTTCCTTTATTCTAGCTTCCATCTTCATATCAAACTTCTTATGAGAGAGATCAACTGCATGACTAATGAGGTCGAATTTGCCTATATTTATAGCCTTTCCAAGAGGTCAAATTCCCTCTTTTAGGCCGACTTGTAGCTACCAAGGCCGATTTGTACTTTGGAGGTTTCCAAGACTTTCTAGACTCAAAATAAATTATTTTATAAGGTACATCTTTCTTGGAAGGGTTGTATAGTTGTTACACAGTATTTTGTCACACTTCCTATTCCATATCCCGAAGTGCCAAAATGTTGACAACTGTGAAGTGTACTCATCATGAAACAAATAATAAAACATCCCCAAAGAATGGAAGAAAAATTGCCCTGAGTCAATTCTGGAGAAGGTTGACTAAAACCCTAAATTTCAGGACCAACGCTCTTTTGCCCACTGATTACCCGTGCTGATAGTAGGTTGCAGTTTTTTGACCTAGTGCTATCAGCATAGGTTTTGATATGAAATCCCACACTGAACCTCTTCTGGCAGGTTTTCCCAAACTAGACTAGAAACTTCGCATGCTAGAAACTTCGAGAACAATGAGTTGGATATTGTTGGGTAGAGATATGGTCAAGCTCTCCCATTTGGAGCTCTTGATCCTACCTTTAAGGGCCTTCCCTTTAAGATGTGGACCTCCCTCCCTCTTTTGCGGATCCCTAACTCCCTCTCCCTTCTATAAATCAAAAACCCTCCATCCCCAAATGGTTGCTCATTGATTGCCTACATTCTTATGCCGAGATTATGCCCAAATGATTCCCATCTAACTTGGAGAAGGAGTACTTGAAGAGTCTTGGATTGGACTTGGATATCCACCAAAAGGAGGTCTCCAAAATCAATGCAATGGTTTTATGCTTCCCCTTTTTATTCATTAATATATACATCTGATGTTCACTTTCCATAAATGTCTAAATATTTATGCATTTAGCTTGATACTCCTTGCTTTGTCAAGTAGTTTATGTTTGATATATAATATGTATGCTCTTGTATCTCTTGTTGTCCTTTGATATCTCTTATAGGGATTCAGATACAAGGAATAGTGAGGAGTGAGCCTGTAAGCTAAGGGATCAAGGTCATCATCAAAGGATTAAGTGCTTAGCATTAAAATTAGGTAGGTTTCTCTCTCTATATATTTTTAAACATAAGCTATGAAAGTTTGCATTAGTTTGTTGCTAGACCCACTCGTTGGGCTAGAGATATCGCTTTTGTCCGCATAAGGGATTTATCTTCACAACAATAATCATGATGTTGACTCTCTTGACTCATGACAATAAAACCTATGACATAAAAAACCCTAAAAGCATGAAGAACATGCTTTTACCTAGACCATGAATAAGAAGCATGAAACCCGAGGCTTTAAAATAATAAATTTTCTTTCTTATTTTGTTTGATACATAAGATATACATATTGAAATGAGTACAATAACGATTATAAAGATCAAAACTAGTTACATTTTCCAATAACAATAACATATGAACACTGGGGATTTTAGGTGGAAACCCTTCTGGGAGAAAAACCACCAAACACTTTGTCTTCTTATTCTTCTTATCAATCTTCTTTTACAATGTATTGGTAGCAACTAGTATGCAAGCATCGACTTGGGATATATGCGAGCACCCACTCGCTTTTTACATCAAATTTTGTAGGCTTCTACCTACATGAGGCTTCAACCTCACTTTTCTTCTGCAAGCTACAACTTGCTGGAAGAACCCAATCCCACTTCTTACAAGCTCCAACTTGTTCTTTTTTAGGCTACAACATAAAAGGAGACACCAATCCCTTGATACATAAAAGTTTTAATATGATGGCTTACTTGGTCTTTAATTCTAAATACCTCCTCTTTGTCTATATTCTATACTCTGTATTTTTCTCCTCTACAACTATTTATCTCCTCTATCTCACTTATGCTACTCTTCCTCTTTGTATTTCTCTCTGTTGCTAGGTAAAATTTTGAATCAGGTCTCATAACAATTCCATCAACTAACATCTCTGCATTACAATATCTATCTTTATATAACTCATTGTCTCTTTGTATGCCAATGAAGGGTTTTGAAATTGAAAGGTTGTCTCTTTGTATTCCACTTATTCATTTCACATTCTTCCAAACTTTTAAAGAACAAGTTGAGCCAAATGAGTCTCAAAATATCTAAAAATTGGAGTAATATAATCCAACAACAATGATTTCATAAGACAAGGCTCATAATTTTATTTATCAGTGCTACAAGACACATACACTAATTACCCATTGGTAATGTAGGTTGCAGATGTTGATTGCCAACTAGAAATTTAGGATGAAAATGAAAATTGCTAAGCTTTAATCTGTGTTTGCTCCCTAAATTAGGGAAAACTCAAAATTCCTCTCCTAGATTAGTAATACTTTCTTCAAGCCATGTTTGTTATACATTCACAAATATTTTCATCACAGATTCTAGAATAGAAGGATTAAACTTACTTGTGACAATACCATACCTCTATTGTACACCCAATTTGCTTCTCCATTTCTCTCTACACCTAGGGATCATCTATTATCCCATGACAAAAAATTGCAGAATTTTTCTTTTGATTAGATGTGAGTGGTAGATATTTTGCTTCAAACAATTACTATGAAACAAGTTAAAAGACAAATTAGAATGCTCAATTATAATGATATGAATCTATTTCTGCCATTAATGGTAATGCTAAGAACTACACTTCTCCCCATGAATATTTTTCATATACTCTATCCAAATGTTCATGTCTCGGGCTATCCAACAAAAGAATTAGTTTCTATATTTTCATAAATAATAACAATCTTTAATCTATTACCATAAAAGCTCATGCAAGCATGTTTATATGACTTGGGGAATGAAAGAACCAATCACTTCGCCAAGTAGTAAAATACATGGATTAGAAAGCAAAGCACAACTTTATTTAGAGCCATTTATTCCAACAAGTTTGTCAAATATATTTCTTGACCTAAACCCCAACTTAAACCTTTGACATCAATTCCAACTCTACCGTCAGTATTATGGTTGATTCCTCCTCCAGTTTTACTATGACCTTAGAATTCTTCTATTAGTTATATTTCTTGAATCACCTATTGTACTTAAAAATATTCTTACATAATGATATAGTTTCAAATTTCTTTCTTATTAGGGTTAGGATTTGACAAAATCAAATCTAATGCTTCTGACATGTGTTCAAATATGTTTCAACTTCCTTCTTCTTCCTATCCTATAAAGGAGATGTAGGGTGCACCACTATGTTGGGTACAAAGTTTTTAGTTTTTAGTTATTGAAAGATATTTATATCTTTCCATATTCAATAAAATATAGATGTGATTAAGAGTTTGATCTATCTATTTTTGGTTTGTGTTTCCAATAATACCTGCTTGTATATTCTCTTATTCAAAGATCATAGTTTTGATAGATTTCAATTCTAAGCTATCTAAGGTTTAGTTATTCTTTGATTGTAAAATTTGTTTACCATGGTTTAGGAAGTCTTAACACGACATTGAAGCACATTTGGTGAAACTTTCTACGATCTATGTATTGATAACGCTGCAAACAATAAGAGAGAGTTATCAAAGGGTTTCAATGGTGGGATGTTAAAGCCTCAGGAAGTGAATCACATACAAATCTAAGAAGGGTTGAGAGGTGAGATTCCCATGGGTTTCTAGTGATTGAAATGTTGTATTTGATTTAAATTCCAAATTGTATTTTTGTTTCTTTAAAGAGTTGTGGTCATGAATAATGGAAGGATATGAGATTGTCACATGTTGGAGAGTGATTCCAATTTTGTTAAATGGAAGTACAGTTTGTAAAATCATTTAGAAAAGGTTGAATTATGTTGCCTTGTGGAAAACAAGGTCACACCTTCCATAGATCCTGAGGATTTGGCCAAGCATGATATAAAATCTTTCAAAGAGAAACAAATCATTTTGGAGTCTTTGGAATATCATTTAATCCCTTGCATCACATATAACATGGCCATGGATATGCGTAATGCCATGGTCACACTGTAATAGAGTGAGAACATGTCCAAGATAATTCTCTTGAAGAACAAGTTGACCAATACCCACATGAACAACACTGATATAGTCACTTTCTATCTCAAAAACATCACATAATTGAGAGATTAACTAGGCTATAATCGATGACAAGGAAGAAGAAAATGAACTAGTTTGGATCAATCCAATTGGATTTGGTCCATCTTGGTATCATTTTGTATGATGTGTATGTGCTTAGGAGAATCTAACTTCATTAAAAATTTTGTGGGATCCCTTTGTTGAGGATGAAACATGATTATAAATAGTTTTAACCAGTGATGAGGTTGTACCAAACTTATACCTCATTGGGAAATTGAGGAAAGGAGATTGAGGAAAATAGGATCCAGGAAGGGTTAGAAGAAGAAGGAATACTTATGGTCTCACAATTAGAAAAAGGACTTCAACCATATCAAGTGATTTAAGTGCAACAAGCATGGACACTATGCCACCAAAAACCTTGAGAATAAGGGTAAGGGAAAAAAAACTATAGTTGTAAAAATACTTTCTAGGAAGTTCAAAAGATTCAAGTGTCAATGGGTTCATTTCCGAGCTTGATATAACCTTTTCCATGGTGTCATGCTTCCTTGATAACATAGTTTCATATGTTGGGTGGTATTTTTCCAATGGATTTTGAAGACATATGACATAAAATATATCAACCTTCTATAGGTTAGATCAAAAAGACACATACATGTAGGTGGAGCTTGGTGATGATGACAATTACCCAATGAATTATTTGGGTTTTATATCATTCTGCATGTTGATAATAGAAGTTGTAGAGTTAGACGAGGTATTGTATATTCATAGCATGAAAATTTACTTTTAGTCTCTTATCTAATAGATTTGAAGTGTAGGGTTAAGTTTGAACATCAAAAGTCATGATTTTTTTGAGTTTTGACTAGAGGAGTTAAAGACGACGACCTTTACTAACTACTAGCAAATACCATGAAGGAGAGAGGCTTGCCAACTAGTAATGAGAATATCTATGAGCTTTGAAACAAAATATTTGGTCATGTGTACTATCTTCTAAGTGATATGGTGGATATACCTCTCGATTTCAAGGGTAGAGGAGAGTTTGCTAGGAATGTGCACTTGATAAGCACTCCAAGGTTGTTTTTCCATAAAGTGAGCATGTATTAAGGGGAATTCTTGTTTTGATTCATTTAAAGGTTAGTGGACCCATACCATTAAATTCATTAATAGGTAATTTTTATTATGTTACTTTCATTGATGATTCTTCTAGAAAAAACTTGGATACATTTTATGAATACCAAGGGCGAGGTATTTAAAGGATTATGAGACTTCAAATCTCTTATTAGAACCAGAGATATAGGAAAATAATGGTACTGAGATCACAAAGATATTGGAGCAGAGCATACTATAATGATTTTGATTCCTTTTACAAATAAGTAGGGATAAAGAGGGAGTTTACAGTGCTTTACAACCCATAATAGAATGGAGTTGTATAAATAAAAAATATGTCCATTGTATAAATTATTAATATTTTGGCTCATGAATTAGGCTTGTATCTTGCTTTGGGCAAAGGCATGTTGTAAAATAATCTACATGTTTAACAATTGTCCTCATATTGTTGAAAGATAAGACTCCAAAGGAATTTTTAACAAGGGATAGATCTAATTCCCCTCATTCCAAGGTGTTTAGGAATCATGATTTACATTCACGTTCTATAGGAGAAGAGGATGAAGATTGAACCATCAAATTTGAAGATGTTATGGTTAGCTTTAGTGAATCCTCTAATGTGTATGTTACATATTAAAGGAGGATAGTAGTAAGTCAATATGTGAAGGTTGAAGAGGGTCATAATGGCGTCCAACAAATGTTGAGGAGGTAGAAACAATTACACTTCGAATTTTCAATTCACAAAAATCAGCCAGTGTAGATTAAGATTAATATAGTGCAAGTATAGAGATAGTTTTACTTTCTAAGATAGAGAGGAAGTTAGGGTGGATTAACTGGTTTCTAGAGGAGTTAGTGGAGAAGGTTCTTGTTCCAAATACTTATTTTTGGGTAAGTCATCCTCCTAAGAAATTTCCCATTTATGTTGCACTATTATCTTCTATCATTGATGCAAATAATTCCAGTTATGAGGAGTCAATAAGTGAGCAGGTATGGAAGAAATCCATAATGGAGTACAACTCATCATAAAGAATGTTGTGTGGTATATTATGCCTTGACCATAGGAGAAAGAATATACTAATTCTAAGTGGCTAAATAAGGTGAAGCATGGAATTGATGAACTGTGGAGAAGTACAAATCTTGGGTTGGAGTGAGAGGATTCTCTTAGAGATAGGGATTTGACTATGAGAACACCTTTGATTTAGTTTCTAGGTACACGTCTATTGGGACTATTATGATTTGACATCAATTTTTGGTTGGAATTTATATCTGATTGATGCAAAGACAACCTTCCTCAATGGTGTGATTGAGGAAGAAATATTCATTAATCAAATTAGAGGATTTGAGGTCCATGGATGTGAAACATATGTATGCAGGTTGAAGAAACCCATTTATGAGTTGAATTAGTGATTGTGTGCTTAGTACCCTAATATTTATTACTACTTGTTAGGTTTCGACTTCACCAAACCTTCAATATTCAAATTATAACATTTATAATTCATTTGATATATTTGATATTCTTGTTTTGATCCTTTGTATATATGACTTGATACTTATAGAGAGTGTTGAGAAGCGTATAATGTGGTGCAAGGAAGCATTGGTGTGTCAATTCTAGATGAAGGACATTGGACAACACACTATTTTTTGGGTTTATAGGTGTGGCTGAGCCTAGGTGAGGTGTTTTGCAGATAAGGTAAGTATGTAACTACGATTCTAAAGAGGTTTTATATGATGTACTATAAATCCTTAGAGATTATTATGATACCAAATATAAAGTTGCATATTGACTTGGGTTTATTTAATATATCCATTAATGTACAAATAGTTAATTGGATATTTGATTTGTCTAGTTAATACCAATCCTACTATATGTTTTGTAATGAAAACCTTGGCTCAGTGCTTTGTTACTTAAAGTACATAGTACATTATGGTATAAGATACATAGGGGAAACGAAGATGATGATGCATGGGTTTGTTGATTTTGACTAGGAAGGGATGCTAGTGATAGGAAGATTACTTCAGGTTGTTGTTTCAATTTAGGTTCAAGGGTAATATATTTGTTTAGAAAGAAGTAAGAATTGGTGACATTGAGTTCATCATAGGAAAAGTATACAATATCCAAAATTGCTAGATGTAAACCCATATGGATTTGCAAGTTGATAACAAAGTCGACATGTGGGTTGTTGGAGCCTACTATGGTCTAAGGTGGCAATCAAAGTTGTATATAGTCTCTAAAAATATAGTATTCCATGAATGCTCTAACCACATTGACACCATGTATCACTTTATTTAAGGCATGGTTCAAAATGGAGTAACATCTCTAGAATATGTTCAAACAAATTAATAGGTTACAAATATCTTGACTAAGCCCTTAGAAAAGGAGGAGTTTGATATGATTAGGGAGATATTGAGTTTTGTGGAGAACACTTCCATGCTAAGAGAGAGTGCTAGTTTTATTACCTTGTTTAATTACGATACTATTCTCTAGTAGGTTGCACTTATTACATGCCTGTATAGCTCCATTTTGGTGCACCAAGTATACAATTATGTAAAATAGTACTACACTTGATTCAATTTCCATCTTGGTTTATGTAGAATAGTGCTAGCATAGAGAGGGCACAATGCTAGGTTACCATGTGGAGAAAGCTCAATTATGTAGGAGATAGTGGGAACATTCATAAATTCAACATGAATGCATCAATCTTAGTATATTTCCAGTGTTTCCACCTTTAGTTAAATTCGATTTACTGCTATTTTAGATTTAGCAATTCTACTTTTCCTTTTTTTTTTATTGCATTGTGAGGCACTTTACAACCTAGTATGGGGAGATATTGTAAATTCATGCAGAATTATGCAATGTTATGTTATGTTATTTCGACTAAAAAATTATAATTAAAATAATAATTATAATGATTAATTAAGAAATTTGAAACTATTGAATTATGAATTATAATTATTAAAAATTATAGGCATTTCGGCTCACACCTCTTCGAAGAATCATAGGCACAAATATTGAATATTTATGTTTCAACTTACTTCTCACTTCTCAAAATGCAACATTTCTAATAACAAAGTCAATTTTTCTCTTTGCGGACAATCTAGAAGGGCTTCCAAATATCCAATAATATTAGGAAAATTATCAACGATAAGGAATTTGTGTTAAGGTATGTCCTATATCATTGTTAAGGTATTTCCTATATGTTTTTGTATTTCTTTAAATATACACATGTGAATGCCAAAATTATCAAAATCCTTTACGTGTAATTTATCAATATATTGTAGAGAAAATTTTAGAGAGTTGAAACTTCCGAGAGTTTCACCTGCGTGGGTGACTAATTTCCCCTGCTCTACAAAACAAATATTTTAATTTATCTTGATATTGTCATAATTATTTCACATTTAAATATGATATTGTTAGAATTTATCATGACACAAGAACTCAACATAACTCTTGATGATTTCACCTGTGTGGGTGATTGTTTTATCTTGCTTAGCAATAAGAAATTTCAATGAGTTTGAGTGTGATTTTGTTGGAAAAATACTATGATTAATATTAATAATAAAAAAATAGTTAGCATTTGGGATTCATTTAGACCTGGCCAATCACATCTTTAGTGTTTGCAGCAATGCCATCAGTGCTTGAGTTCAACTAACGAATTGTTTCATCTAGTACAAACAACAATGCAAAGTTTAATATATACATATGTGTGTGTATGTACTGCTCTGAATAATAATAATGGATTATAGATCTACATATATGTCCACTTATAGTAATAGTAATAATGATAATATTAATATGAATACTACTAGTCTACATCCATCTTTACTCTATATCTATCAAGCATCAAGAGGGATCAAATATCTCGAGGTGCAAACCTTTACTAAAGTTTTTCACTCAAAAGAGAGGTTTTCACCTTGAGAGATTTGATCCCTCTGAACACTTGATAGATCAATAGTTAATATGGATCTAGGTTCATCTTTAGTTCAACTCAATTTTAAATTGTGTGCATGGTTTTATTCTTAGACAAGAAACATATTACAACGTCATCTAAGGTGCTTGTAAGGGAGTGGTCTAATCGAGGATGAGGGTGCAGATATATAGGAGGCACTAATTGTTTTTTGTATGATTTTTTCTCCAAAAGAAGGAACTTAATCTAGGCACTCTTAACTCTAGGGTGTACTATGACATGTAAATTTCCAGGGATATTCCACTAGACAATTTGTCACTACAGATCTACTAAAATATATAGAAAATTAGAAATCAACACAATGAGGGTTTATTTCTCCTTATATTTTTGGATAAGTTAATTATTTTTTATTGTATATGCATGTAAATTGTAATTATGCAGAAAATAGAGAACAAAAAAATAAAAACTCAAAAACCGCAATTGACACAAAATATATCCTAGGAAACAATTTCATAAGAAAATCCAGCTCGAAGATGAGGTTGCTCTACTCTCTTTCTCTGAATAAAAAATGGATCCAAGTACAAAAAATTGAGGCTTGTGGCCCATGGGATACTAATTTTCATTAATCCTATTTTTTTTCTCTCTCCCTATCCCTATCAACTACTTTTCTTGTCTATGGAATGAAATGCACTTGAATAGGATGGAACCTATTTTCCTCTTAGTGGCCCAGCTATAATAAAGCCCGATAACCTACTAATGGTTAGGTTGACTCCTTCAACGCTTACTAGAGTTACAATATTGAATATTCTATATTATTATTATCATGATAATCTTTCCAACTCATTTTCAATGAGTAATAGGGGCTTATGTGAGATCCTTTCGAATTTTGGTGGTCAAAACAAGAAGGTGAACTTTCGAGTGGAATAAATTTTGCATACAAACTCTGATTGAGATAAATTTTGCACCATTAGAAAGGTCTCTATGTGTAGAATAATATGAAAATTTGCAACATTTGAGTGACAAAGATTTACCTCAAAAAACACCATTTTATGCCTCAAACTTCTCTTGGAAGGTTTCAGACCAAATTTCCCAAATTAGGTCCTCCAGTAAAAATGATTCTGTGACTTGGTTCCTCCACTTCTTCCTTTATGAAAGAATCGATATGGATAAAAGATAATATAATGATGCAATATATAACACAACTCCCCATTTTTGGAGGATTTGGTCCCCAAAATATTATACTAAGTGAGGCGAGGAAAATTTTCCTCCACCTTCTTTGAGGTGTATCATTTATCCTTGTGTGGAAGTTGTCCTTTCAATCCAAACTACCAAAGGTCATTCTACCCTTGTGTTATAATTATATACCTCTTATGAAAAACTATATCCTCCATAAACTCTTCTTGAGTATCTAGTTCTAATTACCTTATAGAAGGTAGGACCTATTCCTCTTCTTGATCTAGCGTGGAAGTCTCATAGAGTTTTAGATTCTCTACATTCATCACCGAGTAATGCACATGCATGGGGAAAGAATAAGTTTGTAGTTACTATATCCCACCTTTTATAGTATCTCAAAGTGACAATATCACATAGCCTTGATTTTCTTACTAAGACCCTGTATCCACTCCTTATTCAACTATAACAATACTCTTTCTTCCACCTTGAAGGAAAACTTTGTTCTGCGTTGATCATGCCTGGACTTATATTTTTCCTGTGACTTATATAATGTCTCTTGTACATATATATGGGTATGCCTAATATTCTCAAAAAAATATCATGCCCTTAAGGCATCCCCTATAATATCCACCCTTACTCCTCCTTGCTACCCATATGCAACATCGAAAGGTGAAGGTGGAAAATATCGAAAACAAGTTTCAAATTGTTGGCATTATGATACAGGTGTTGTCCTTGATGGAAACTCACACAGATGACAGTTCATAGTGCAACAGGTTAAAACCAAAGGATTACAGATCAGACTCCAGAGATTGAAGAAAGAGAGTGGTTTACGAAGTATACGCTGGTTCACTTTGTCCAAACAACATATACACGCAGGTTAATAGAGCAAAAGGAGCGTATACATATGCATGCACTTTCACAGAAGGAAAAGAGCGTATGGGATGGAAAATCAAGGTTTTGGTCCAAGGTATTGTTCTGAGGTGTTTGGTTAAAGGTATTTGGTCCGAGGTATTGGCCTGAGATATTTGGTTCGAGGTATTGGTCCGAGGTATTTGGTCCAAGGTATTGGTCCTAAGTGGTTTTGGTCTGAGGTATTGAGAAAGGCCTAAAACTATATAAGGAGGAGAAGCTCATTATGCCAAGGTGTGCAAGTATTGAATATCTTATGAAGTATGCAAGTTATGGGTTTCTGAAGCTTTGCTTGATTTGAACTAAGGATGCACCTATGTGGTTGATGATGGATGATGGATCGGGATCATACGACCTAAAATGAATTATCATTATGTGATTTGATCATGGATAGTCTAGATCTGAATACTGACACATGTTTTATTATGTAAATGTTATGATCGGGTATGAATGAAGTTTGGAATAACTGTGAAGTTTTTAAGTTAGTATTTGCAGATCTGTACACTGGTTCGCTTTGATACAAGTGCATATACACGTAGGTTCGGCACATCAAAGTAGCGTATACAATATGAAAAATGATGTTTGAATTTGTAATTAGTTATGGTGATTGATGTAGAGTTATGGGTTCTGCATTGTGTTCTGGTGATAGTGTTCTGAATGTTCAGATTGATTGATTATGATTTGCTTCAGTGATGATGGGTTTTCAGTGATTGATTGAGTTGTGGTTAATTCAAAGATTGATTACTGAGTTTAAGTGATTGGTTGATGCAGATGTATTTGATGGTTGTATTGCAGTAATGATTTATTTTGAGCTTCAATGTTGTATTCCAGGAGTATCCAGTCTAAAAATTTATGAAACGTGGTCCTTGGAGGAAGAGAGAAGGTCATAACCTTCTATAGGCTGGCGCCTGCGTACTGGTAAACATATTGGCTAGTACAAAAGCCAGGGGGTTGGAGCTCCCTTCCAGTAGCAGTTGGAAAACGAGTGAAGGTTGGCGCCTTCTGTAGGCTGGTGCCTACATAGTAGTAAATGGATTGGCTAGTACAAGAGCTAGGGGGTTGGAGCACCCTTCCAGTAGCAGCTAGAAAATGAGTGAAGGTTGGAGCCTTCTGTAGGCCGACGCCTACGTACTAGTAAACGGATCGTCTAGTACAAGAGCTAGGGGGTTGTAGCTTCCTTTCAGTAGAAGCTGGAGAACAAGAGAAGGTTGTAGCCTTCTGCAAGTGGGTGCATACGTACTGGAATGAGTCTGCACCAGTACAAGATTGTAAACAGATTTTTCTTATATTAAAAGAAGACAACAATAGGTGGTTTTTTTCCAACAATGGGTTTCCACCTTAAATCTTGGTGTTCATGTGTGTTTCTTATGTGTGATGGTTTATTCTGTTATTGCTGCACATGGTTACTGTCTATATGCTTAATGAAGTACTAATGCACTGATTAAAGATCAACATATGATGAATTAACTAAATCATAAGTTTGTTGGATATACATTGGTTGCTTTAAAGACAGTTGCGTGTACACGCGATTTACCTTCACTGAAATAGCGTATATAAATTTGAGCACGAAAAGAAAAAGTTATTGATTTGACTAATACCGATTCACCCCCCCCCCCCCCCCCACCACAGTATTATTTCCAACACAAATGTGGAACTTACCAGTAGAAGTGTGGAATGCTATGTTATAAGAGTGTTGTATATATTCCAAATTTTTGTCCCAAGTATTTTTATGCTTCTGATTGTAACCCTTAAAAAACTACACCAAAGTCTTGTAATTCTATATATCCATCTATTAGTGGATGGAAATCTATAGAACTCTTTAACTTTGTGTCCATGTTCTCCCAGAACGCTGGTTAACCCAGTCCAAGTTGTGTATACATGCAGGTACACAAAATAAAAGGAGCGTATACGTATGCACACAGTTTCAGAGAAAGAAAAGCACGTATGGGATGGAAAATTAACGTTAAAGTATACCAAGGGTCCATACCATGGTATTAGCCCACAATATTGAGAGGAATAATGGTTACTTGATCCCATCTAAGAATACCATAGGTTCTAACCGCTGTTTTGGTGCATGGTATTAAAAAAGGCTCTAAGTATATAAGGAGGATAAGATCAAAGGTTTAAGAGTGCAAGTGAAAGTGTATTTCATGAATACTTCTATTTGAGGTATATTTTGTGTTGTAAGGGTTATGGTTATGATATAGATCTAAAACATCTTGTGCACCCTTGGATACAATGTTGGATCAGGACCATGAGACCTGAAATCACTTATCATTGTATGATTTGACAATGGATAGGCTAGATCTAAGTGCTAATGCATATTTTATCCTTTAAATGCTATGATTTGGGTATATTTGAAGTCATGAAAAGTTGCAAAGTTATAAGTCTTTATTTGAAAATCTATACGCACGTTTGTCTCGATGAAGGCACGTATACACGTAGATTCGACACTTCCAAGTAGTGTATGGAGAGGAAGGGCTTGTTGTTCAGGAATGAATGATCTATCTAATCAGTGTTGTTCTTTTATTGTTGTTTGTTAATGATGTCTTCATTAGATCTGATGTAAAACTAATTATATGAGGAGATTGAGTCTACCTGACTGATTGATTGAGTAAGAAGGGTGATCTTTGCTCCTATCTATTTTTAACTCTGTAATATGACGGTAGATCTTCAGAATGTCATTGGGTAGTACAGTTTTTGGTTCAGAAGTTTTATGATTCAGTATCTTTAGAGGTATACGCAGGTTGGGTTACAGAAAGTGGTGTATACACGCAGGTTGGCCTCATTGAAGTAGTGTATAGTTTCTAACATATGATTTTTTACGTTGCAGTTGATTCTAGTTGTTGATGCAATGTTCTGGGTTCAGCTCTATGTTCAGGTGACAGTGATCTGACTATTCAAATTGATTGATTTTGTTTTGCTTCAAACTTGATGGGTTTCATTGATTGGTTGATGTAGTTGTATTTGATGGTTGTATTACAGTTATGGTGATTGATTTTGAGCTTCAATGTTACTGATGGGTCCAGTATGAAAATTTGATGAAACATGGCTTGTATATTGTGTTGATGTGTACCAAGAGTATCTAGTCTGAAAATTTATGAAACCTGGTCTCTAGAGGAAGAGTAAAGGTGTTAGCCTTCTGTAGGCCAATGCCTACGTACTGGTAAACATATCATCCAGTACAAGAGCTAGGGGGTTGGAGCTCCCTTCCAATAGAAGTTGGAAAACAAGTGAAGGTTGTAGCCTTTAGAAGGTAGATGCCTATGTAGTGGAAAAAATCCGCACCAGTACAAAACTTGTAAACACTTTTTATAATAAGAAGATGAAGACTAAGATGACAAAAACAATGGTTTTTTCCCACATTAGGTTTCCACCTGAAAAATCTCGGTGTTCATGTGTGCTCCTTATGTGTGTTGATTTATTATGTTTTTAATGCATCTGTTTACTTCTTAGTAAATGCATCACACTTTGATTTAAGTTCAACAGACAATTAATTAGTTGTTTTACAAGTTTATTATCTATATGCTGGTTCCATTCATTATAGTCGCAGACATATGTTGATTGGTTTCTGTAAAATCGTGTATAGAGTTTGAAAAGGAAAAAATATTATTGTGAAAGTTTAAATACTAATTCACCCCCCCTCTCATTATTTTTCCCAACAATTGGTATCAAAGGACATCCTTCAGAAGAAGCTTGATCACTTGAAGGAAGATCTCTCAAGATGAGAAATCACGAAGGAATGGGATCTATCATACCACCAATTTTCAACGAAAATAACTTATCATATTGGAAGATAAGAACCAAAACCTTTCTTCAGTCACTTGGAGCTGATGTTTGGGAAATTGTGGAAGGAGGATACCAACACCCAATAGGAGTCCCCACAGATCTAGCAGAAAAGAAATCATATGAAAACAATTCCAAAGTTGTCAATGCATTATTGGGAAGTTTATCATAATCAAAATTCGTCAAATTCATGCAGCTCAACATGGCCAAAGCAATATGGAACAAAATCATTCAAAGCTACAAAGGATATTCCCAGGTAAAACATGCTAAGCTCCAAACTCTTAGAATTCAATATGAAACTCTCAGCATGCATAGTGATGAAAGTATTGTTCGTTACTTTTTATAAGTAGATGAGATTGTAAATCGTATGAAGAATCTGGGTGAAGAAATAAAAGAGGCTACTATAGGAGAGAAAATTTTAAGATCTCTATCTTCTAAATTTGATTCAAAAGTATCTTCCATTGAAGAGAAGAAGGATCTACAATCTGTTACAATTGTTCAACTTCATGGAATTTTAATTGCCTTTGAAATGAGGAAAGGAGGTCCATCAGAAATTAGAGAAACTGCTTTCAAAGCCTCTGCAAAGGGAAAAGAAAAGGAGGATATCAAGGAATCAGGATATATATCAAAAGAAGACGAGGTAAACTTTGTGAAGAAACTTTAACTGGGTATCGAAAGATTCAGAGGTAATCTTCCCTTCAAATGTTTTTCTTGTGGTAGAGTTGGTCATTATGCTACTAAATTTCCTCATAAATATAACCATGACAAAGGAATGAATTCTGCAAAAGGTAATAGGAAACGATTTGTTAATAGAATAAGTTATTATACTCATGAAGATAGTGATGGCCTGTCTAATAGTGAAGAAGGTGAATATGAACAAGATATCAAACTACTCATGGATTATGAAAATTATAAGTTTATGGATGCCTTAGAAGAAGAAGATTTTCTTGAAGAAATTAATCAACTCAAAATCCACTTGGAAGAAAAGAATATGGTCATAGACACTTTGACACATCAACTCACTGATAGGGAAAAGTACAATGAAAAATTAGAGTGTGAAATAGTGAGTCTAAGAAAAGAACTTGAGAAGACAAAATATATGAATATTATATTTTCTAAAGGATCAGAAACCTTAGATGAAATCATCAAGGTTCAACGTTCTCCTCTTATAAAGACTTGTCATGGATACATTGGAGAAACATCCGAATCAGAAAAGTCTTTAGCCATCACTAGAAGTTATCTTAATGCAACAAAAACTAGTCAACAATGCATCAATACTCAACTAAAGCATAAAGGTACTCCCCAGGTAAATCACACTCATTCTACTCCAAGGGTGAACATCAATAAAAGCACTAACCAAAAGGTGAACGATACCAAAATATTTTATGATCACAGAAACTTCTTCTTTAATGGACAATGCTTTTCATGTCATAACTTTGGTCATAAGGCTTCTTAATGTGTTGCTTACAAAACTATCATGACTAGAGAAGAAAGAAAACAAAGGAGCATGACAGGAATCAAGAAGAGATATTATAATAAATTTTCACCTCTTGAAAATGAAACTGAATGTTCATTTTGCAATAACTTTGGTCATGAATAATCTGAACGCAAGAGCAGATTTCGGCCAACATATCAAAAGGAGGAAGCATCATCAAAATCCAAGGTATGGAAAAAGAAGTAACTACAGTCATAAAGATGTGGCATAACTCTGTTTGCATAAGGACAAGAAAATAAATGGTACATTTATATCGGATGCTCTAAACACACAATAGGTGATAAAGATAAGCTCCATTCATACAATGCTTTAGAAAAGGAAAATAATGTCCCTTTTGGAAATGACATACCGACTGTCATTAAGGGTAAAGGTTTTGTTTATATAAAAGAAAAGGTTAAAGTTGGAAATGTTATGTATGTTGATGGTTTAAAGCATAACTTATTGAGTGTTAGTCAAATGTGTAATCAAGGAAATGAAGTTGTGTTTCGATCAAAAGAATGTGTGGTTCGTGAGCTTTACACAGGAAAGAACATAATCAAAGGTACAAGAACTCCAAGCAATTTATATATACTAAAAGGAGGTCAAGAATAATGTTATATAAGAAAAACAGAAGAAAAATGGTTATGGAACAGAAGATTGGGGAATCTAAGCTTTTCTCAAATAAAAAAATCATGCAGGCTCAAGGCTATTCGTGATCTTCCAGATATCATCATCCCAGAAAATACCATCTGCAAACCATGTTAATTTGGTAAGCAAACCAGAGTTCAATTCAATGCCAAAGAAGGATCAACAAGTAAGCCTCTTGAACTCATTCACACTGATTTGTGTGGACCAACAAGGAAAAAGTCACCTTGTGGAGAAGAATACTACATTTTATTCATTGATGATTTTTCTAGAATGTGATGGATTGGTTTACTAAAACATAAAGATGAAGCATATGAAAAGTTTAAAGTCTTCAAATCTTTATTTGAAAATGAATTAAATCTAAAAATAAAATGTCTCAGATCTGATCGGGGACAAGAATTCATATCAAATGATTTTTTTGAATTTTGTGAACAACATGGAAAAAAGAGACAGTTCTCTATTGCCAGAACTCCTCAACAAAATGGTGTGGTGCAAAGAATGAATAGAACAGTTCAACAAATGGCTTTAGCTATGCTTGATGAATCTGGAACTGTTAAACACACACATGGCAGCAAAGGAATATGAAAGATAAAACATGAGAGTACATTTTTTATTACCAAAACATATACATTTATAGTTCATGGTTTGACTGTTGGGTTCCACATCCCAAGGTCTCTTGGACTTCCTTAGTCTATTCTGCTTCCACATTAACCCATAGAGGATTAGGTGTCCAACATTCCCCCCCCTTAATCCGAAGGGTTATGTATGAGTCCAAGAAGAGAGTTGTAATATAAAACGTGCAAAAATGCATGGAAGCACTAGGCTGAATGTGCTATTTGAAATGTTGGTATAAAGGGTGGTGGTTTAAGGATGACCACCAAAACTGGAATGCTTAATGCAATTCCTAGAACTCTTCCAAAACTGGCAAGAAGATGAAGTCTTCTACTAGAGGAAGTGCTCTTATTGTTTTGAAAAGGGAAACCTTCAACCATGAAAGGGAGGTCTCACCCCGTATAAAAGGGAGAACTTCAACCTGAAAAGGGAAGTCTCAACCTATGATGGTTTAAGGATGACCAACAACTTAGGAATTCTTAATGCAATTCCTGGAACTCTTCCAAGTCTGGCAAGAAGATGAAGTCTTCTTCTAGAGGAAGTGTCCCCAACTCTATTCCTGGAATTCTTCCGAAATTGGCAAGAAGCCGAAGTCTTCTGCTAGAGGAAGTGTCTTAGATTACCAACTGAAGGAATGCTCAGGGGCATCTCTGTCTCTGACTACAACTCTAAAACTGGCGTGACAGGTTGCGGCTCATGCTCGCTTGATGTGGCTTTGAAGCTTGTAGATGACCATCATTTCCCCCCCGTCAGATACAAGGTGAGATAATGGAGAAAAATCAACTGCAAGAGTGTTCAATAATCTAGAACAAGTTTTGACATGTGATTGGAATATCTTCTTGGCTGTTGATGCCCATTGCCAAGAAGTGATCCATCCAAGATGAATATTTGTTCTTGCAGGACGTTTGTTTCTGAAGCATCTGTATGAAGAATTGGTGGTTTTATGAAAGTGCTTACATGGATGAAGATCAAAACAATGCTATTTCAAATGGCCAACTCGATCACAGTGTTGGCATTTCACAATCTGTTGTTGTTGCTGTGGAAGAGGAGTAGAATCTAGAATAACTAGCGGTGAACTATCATGAATGAATCTAGCACTCTGAAAATGAATGGACTTTGAGTAGTCTTAAATGTGAAAGGACACATCCTTGTCATATCCAAGACTAGTTCTGTGCTTGTTGTGGACAAGCTCTTCCCAAGGTCTGATGATGGGCTTGGAAAGTGCAGACTGAACTTCTGCATCAACATGTACAACTACTGCTTTATTGGGTACTAAATTTGAATGAACTGTAACATTATTGACTTGTTGTTGATGGGTGGTTGTCTCAATGTTCTGAACAAAAACAGGTTCAAAATGATGTCTATTTTGATGTAGCTCTTCTTGTTGTAGCTGTGATTCAAGATGCAAAGAATCGATCTTTTCCTGTGCATTATGTAGGCAGGTTTGACGTCACAACGAGTGTTTTGTTGATGTCTACCATCCCATCATCATTGGACTGTATCAAAGTATTTAATAAATATAATAAATAAAAAATTAAAGCCATTTTGACTTATGACAAAAGAGTACGGAAGCAGCTCTGATTTTTTTGTAAGCTAGAGAAAAAATGGAAATTAATAGAGTGCCTTGGATATAAGTCTTCTAAAAAATCTGCAGCGATGAGGTGATGTCACTATAAAGAGACCAAACCATTATACAACTTGTCTGCAATTTTATTCAACAATTCTTCATGATTTTCATATCTTTTACCACCATCTTCAAAGATTGCACAGACTAATTATATCCAAAAATGAAAAAAAATAGCAATGGAATCAAAACCTCCACGCTAAATTTCAGCGCCTCAAATCAAATCCTTTGTCTTGAATATTTGATGAATATATGCACACTTCGAGAAACCTTACAGCTATGTGTTTCAACACCTCCTGACTCAAAATTTTGAACAAAAAAACACTAAACTATACAGACTACCGATGCACAACAAATATGTGATCTCTGAAATATATGTATGTAGCTTAAATTGGAATTTAAGCTTTAGAGAGGGAGACTGAATCAATACTTCCACATAAAAATTCAATGCGCCACGACAGATTTGAACTTCACTATTAATATAGATTCTCTGGGACTTCACTGTTAATAAATGATGGCCTCTTGGACTTGAGGCGTTCAATGTTTTGAATTCTAGTTTCTAATTATTATGGCACCAGCGCGAGTGGAGAGCCTTGTATTGAGCGGCCTAGCCGCAATTTCTCCCAAGTACGTGAGAAACGAAGAATCATATTCATGATTCATCTCCAATGACCTTAAATGGTAGTGTGCATGCTCAAGATGTTGACTTCCTTCCACAAATTGCTGGTGATGGTTGGAATGGAGATACTGTAATCTACACTCATAGAGCAGGAGAGCTTGTTCCACTTCCGAAAGGTGCTGCAATACTTGTTACGTTGAAAGTGCTCAAGTTTGAGCTTTACATGGTGACTCCCATAAAGGACATTGCATGTGGTATCTCCTTTGCTCCTATCAGACTAATTAACATGTTCAACTCCGGTGGAGGAGAGGCCTACTGAGTGCGTTCTCAACTAGAAAGGAAAAGCTGAAGACGAAGGCTTCTTTATGATCAAAGATAATACTGGCTCTGAATCTACTCTAGACAACCCCAAGAGGCAATTTTGTAGATTCTTACCCTATAGTTGGAGCATCGAGGGTTCACTGAATTTTATGAAAATGAGGCCGCAAATGGGTTTACACGCAGTGTTCTTGATGAATTGATTTCACAGGAATAAGAACGACATCTCCCACGGTATTTTGCAGAGGGATCCGTTATGCTTTTCCAGGAAACCCAGATGTTCGATCAAATGTATAATAAAGCCCTCATAACCAAAGAGGGAATGACAAATTAGAAACCACTTGGCAGATGGGTATCAAGAAAAATAACAAGACTTCATGATGGAATCGAGTGCATGATGGGAAACTCCCACTTTTGAGGAATCTACAGGTTTCAATCATAAGTAGACACAAACCATTCAAACTTGGAAAGCTTGACATACAAGGAAAAAGGAAAATCAAGTTCTGATGACGCGCTAGCCAGACATTGCAATTTAGCATTTGATTAAAATATCTGTGCAAGCTCTCAGTGCTTAGTTATGGAAAAATAAAGAACTCTATACATAGAAAGAATGGATTAAACATGATCCTGTGATAAATACCATTAATTTTTCTATGAAGATAACGCCTCTATTGAGGGGAATTCGGTAGAGAAAAGCCTCCTTTTCAGTTTGCTTAAGTAAAAGCCTACACGACTAAGAGCCCACCTTAGTAAAAACCCAAGGATTTTCTTGAATGCATGATGATGATGTATTCGAGGATGTCCATTGACGACAGTCGGCGAATGAGCCGCTCTTCTTTCGTACGATGGATGAGCCCTCGGAGGGAAGAATCGGTGGTAGTGAACTAATTAAGCGTTCATTCAATAGTGTTATCAATAATGCTGTGTTTGTGGTGCTTGGGATGGAGATCCGAGGCTGCGAGATTGAATACAATGGTAGTGTGGCCTCCCTCAACCTCCCTTATGAACCAGAACAAGCACGACACGATGCTGTAGGAATAGAGTGGGCAATGTCCAAATCAACTTTTGGTAGGCCAACCCGTCAGTTGAGTACCATCATCACCTTCCTCTTCTTCGGTTTACCTGCAAATATCTCATCTCCTAAACAGATATCTGAAAACATGGTTGGAAGAAAGCAACCCCAGTTAAAAGTCCCAAATGTTGCAGACAATCCAGATGGATGGGGACCTCAGGACGACCACGTTATGCTAGAAAATCAACTACAGATTGGACCTGAAACTATAATGTTCGGCCCAGTGCGAGAAGTGGGCAAGAAAGTAATGGCTTAGATTTTATTTTTGACGAGGCAGATGAGGAATCATTTTGTTTAGTGGATGGGAAACCCCTTCCAAAGCCCAGGTTTAGCCCCAGGTGGGAGACCAAAAAGCGAGAGACTGAGAAGGAGTGTCAGTGCCTGGATCGGTTTTACAATCAAAACAGGAACAATATGAAACATAGGGAAGCTGTTATGCTCAAGATTTCTGTAGACATTTAGCGAATGGACCATGCTTGATCATATTCCATTTACTACATTTTCCAAATTGAGTTACAGTGTTGGTGGGAGTTACACAGAGTGCATGTTTGACAGAAGATCTCAGGCTAACTGAAGCGACAATGAACAACTTAGAGATGAAATGCTCATGTAAGAATAGTAAATCATAGATAGAGAATGAGTGTTACAAATCCAGAAACCAATGCACTCAACACAATGTAGAGGTAGAGAAATGTTTAATAGAAACACAGAGTACAAATATGTATGCAGACTTTGATAGGCCACAGGTAGAAATACATTTCCTATCAACACAACAACTAATTTGGAACGTTGCAGGTCTGATGCACCCAAATTCAATGTTTCAAGTTGTCAGGCATGTTAGGTAGTCAGGAAAGTTACAGGTAATGAAGACCAGGCCAACACTATTCAAGGCAGCTCAGACCAGCTGCACAGGGAATAACAACATGCTAACTAAGGCATAAACTGTGAGGAAGAAAACTACACAGGCCACACATCATTGCTCTGATACCATGTTAAACACACACATGGTAGCAAAGGAATATGAAAGATAAAACATGAGAGTACATTTTTTTATTACCAAAACATATACATTTATAGTACATGGTTTGACCGTTAGGTTCCACATCCCAAGGTTTCTTGGACTTCCTTAGTCTATTCTGCTTCCACACTAACTCATAGAGGATTAGGTGTCCAACAGGAACTTTTGACACCTTCTGGGGTGAAGCTGAAAATACTACAATAAATATTCTCAACAAAGCTCATGTATGTGTAAATAGTGATCAAACTCCATATGAACTTTGGTATGGGAAGCCTCCCACTGTAAAACACTTCAGAGTTTTTGGAAGCAAATGTTTCATCAAAAATACTGATGAAAAACTTGGTAATTTTGAACCCAGATTAGATGAAGGAATATTTCTTAGTTATTCATCTATAAGTAAAGGATACAAATGTTACAATAAGAGACTTCAAAAAATTGTTGAATGCATTGATGTTGTAATCGATGAAGCATTCAAAAATCCGAAACAGGAGACATCAGCAAAGGATGATGATAATGATGAAGATGGTGAATGATTTCCCATATCAAATTGAAATTATATAGAGGAAGAAACCAATGAAGCATCAAAATAATATACATCTGATAGGGAAAAGGCTCCATCCAGGTATGTTCAAAAGAATCATCTAGAATCTCAAATTCTAGGAGAAAAAGGATCTAGAGTACAAACAAAAAGAACTCTATCTAGCCTTATTATCCTCCATAGAACCACAATATGTAAATGAAACTAGGAGACATGAATGTTGGGTTAAGGCGATGGATGAAGAAATTGACCAAGTTGAAAAGAATGATACTTGGGAATTAGTTCCTAGACCTCATGATAAAAATGTTACAGGAACAAAATGGATATTCAAGAATAAGTTGGATGAAAATGGAGAGGTAATTAGGAATAAAGCAAGGCTTGTTTGTAAAAGGTATGCAAAAAAATAAGATATAGACTTTGAAAAAAAAATTGCACCTGTAGCTAGACTTAAAGCCATAAGAATGTTTCTTGCTCTTTCAAGTTTTCGAAAATTCAAAGTTTATCAAATGGATGTAAAATATGCATTTCTTAAGGGATATTTATAAGAAGAACTATACATTGAACAACCAGAAGGATTCATTTTGGGAAATGATGCAAATCTTGTGTGTAAAATCAAAAAGGATTTATATGGAATGAAACAAGCTACAAGGGCATGGTATTATTGTCTTGAGAAATATCTTCAACAACAAAGCTTCACAAAAGGATCTGTAGACAACAACTTATATACAAAAATTGAGAATGATAAACTGCTAATTATTGTTGTTTAGGTTGATGATATCATCTTTGGTAGTAATGAAGAATCTATGAATCAAAACTTTGCTTCTGTTATGCAACAAGAATTTGAAATGTCTTTACTTGGAGAACTAACCTATTTTCTTGGTCTACAAGTGTAACAAACAAAAGATGGCATCTTTCTCTCACAAAATAAATATCTCAAGAAGATTATGAAGAAGTACGAAATAAAAGATTCCAAACCAGTATGTACTCCAATGGTTACATGATGTAGTCTCAGTTCTAATGATGAATCTCCTACATGAATCAACTAGAGTACATATCTATGATTGGAAGTCTACTTTATCTAACATGTACTAGACTAGATATCATGCATGTAGTAGGAATTGTTTGAAGATTCCAAGCCAATCGAAAGGAATCACATCTTCAGGTGTTAAAAAGAATATTCAAATATCTTTAAGGAACTCAAGACTTTGTTCTATGGTATCCTAAATATACAAATCTCACTCTTCACACATATATAGATGTGGATTGGGATTGAAGTGTTGATGACTGAAAAATCACTAGTGGAGGTGCATTTTATATGGGGTCATGATTAGTATCTTGGTTCAACAAGAAATAAAGTTTGATTTCCTTATCTACAGTAGAAGCAGAATATGCGGTTGTTGCACCTTGTTGCACAAAACTTCTCTGGATGATGCAAACATTACAAGATATTCAAATTAAATGTTCTGCACCCATATCCATCCTATGTGATAATACAAGTTCTATTAGTATTTCAAAAAATCCTGTTATGCACTCCAAAACCAAGCACATATCCATTAAGTATCACTTTCTACGAGAACAAGTGCTTGAACAAAAGGTTAAATTAGAGTATGTTCCCTCCAAAGATCAGGTTGTTGATATATTTACCAAACCTCTTCCCAGAGAAGCATTTGAATATCTGAGACAAAATCTGGGAGTTGTTTCTTCTTCATCTTGTTGTTAAAACGAGTTTGTTCAGATTCAAGGGATTGTTTTCTATACGCAGATTTCATGAAGTAGAGTCGCGTATATACGCAAGTTTCTGTACCGACAATAACATATATGTTTTTCTAATAGAAAACAGTGGGTCAGACTCAAAATCAGTGTATGACATGGCTGTTCAGTCTGATGTTGATGAATACAATATGCTAATATGCTTTTATCATTGATGTTTTTGATGAAGATGCCTTGATGTATGATTTGTTGACAATGCACAGGTAGCACAGGTTCAGGGGGAGCATTAGAATTCAAAATATTATGCATTTTTGGCATCATGGTTGCTGAATTCAGCTATCATCTCAGTTACTAATTCCATTTGATGAAAAGTTCACGTAAAAACCTATGGTGTAATAATATGTCTCTTTCTATCATAATCTATTATGAATGAATCCTTTTGGACATATGATGTAATTTGTACCCCCACTATGCATGGGAAGGATGTTGTAATAATTGAAATTTTCATTCATGTATGAACAATTGATGTATCCCCACTTGGTTGGGTGATTGATGTATATATGAGTCATTGTTTATAGGAAGGTCATACTCACATAGTTGAGTTATAGAGTCATGTTATTCTTTTGAAAAATATTTCTGCAGACTCTGCATATGCTCAAGGGGAGCATGGAAATTATAGTGCATATCAACATGTACTAAGGGGGAGAATATCTTGGTCCACCCTTTGCCCTTGATTTCAAAGGGGGAGAGTATCTTGGTGTTGTGGTGTTTCTTGATATATCTAACAAGTTCTACAACTTGAAGTGACCAACACCAATATGGTTGCCATCAAGTCCAAAGGGGGAGATTGTTGGCATTATGGTACATGTGTTGTCCCTGATGGCAACCCACATACATGTCAGTTCAGAAATGATAAAGGGAAACTCACATTGTAATAAGTCTATTAAGAGGTAACAAAGTAATGGTACAGAAGAACAAGATGATAGGACAAGGATTACATAGTAGAATCAAGAAATTTAGGAAAGAGAATGTTTTAAGTTGTATACCCTGGTTAACCTAGTTCAAGTCGCGTATACACGTGGGTACGCAAAATAAAATGAGTGTATACGTATGCACATAGTTTCACTGAAGGAAAAGTGTGTATGGGATGTAAAATTAAGGTTAAAGAATAACAAGGGTCCATACCATGGTATTAGCCCACAATATTGAGCGGAATAACAGATACTTGATCTCGTCTAAGAATACCATAGGTTCTAAGTGTTGTTTTGGTGCATGGTACTGACGAAGACTCTAAGTACATAATGAGGAGAATATAAAAGGGCTAAGAGTGCAAGTGAAAAGGTTTTTCATCAATACTTCTACCTGAAGTATATTTTGTGTTGTAAGGGTTATGGTTATGATATAGATCTTAAACATCTTGTGCACCCCTGGATAAAATGTTGGATCAGGATGATGAGACCTGAAATGACTCAAAATTGTATGATCTGACAATGGATATGCTAGATCTAAGTGCTAACACATGTTTTATCCTTTAAATTCTATGATATGGGTATATATGAAGTCTTGAAAAGCTGGGAAATTATGTCGTTATTTGCAGATATATATGCAGGTTTGTCTCAGTGAAGGCGCATATACACGCAAATTCAACACTTACAAGTAGTGTATGCAGAGGAAGGGCTTGTTGTTTAGGAATGACTAATCTATTTGATCAATGCTGTTGTTTGTCAATGATATATTCATTATATCTAAAATAAAACTGATTATATGAGGAGATTTAGTCTTCCCGACTGATTGATTGAGTAAGAAGGGTGATCTTTGCTCCTATCTATTTTGAACTCTCTAATATGATTGTAGATCTTCAGAATGTCATTGGGTAGTACAGTTTTTGGTTCAAAAGTTTTATGATTCAGTATCTTTAGAGGTATACACAGGTTGGGTTACAAAAAGTGGTGTATACATGCAGGTTGGCCTCATTGAAGTAGTGTATGCATTTTGACATATGATTTTTGAGGTTGTAGTTCATTCTGGTTGTTGATCCAGTGTTCTGGGTTCAACTCTGTGTTCTAGTGACAATGATCTGACTGTTCAGATTGATTGATTGTGTTTTTCTTCAAAGTTGATGGGTTTCTATGATTGGTTGATGCAGTTGTATTTGATGGTTGTATTATAGTTGTGGTGATTGATTTTGAACTTCAATGTTACTAATGGGTCTAGCATGAAAATTTGATGAAACGTGGCATGCATATTGTGTTGATGTGTACTAGGAGTATCCAGTCTAAAAATTTATGAAACGTGGTCCCTGGAGGAAGAGTGAAGCTGTTAGCCTTATGTATGTCAGTGCTATGTACTGGTAAACATATCAACTAGTAAAAGAGCTAGTGGGTTGGAGATCCCTTCCAGTAGAAGCTGGAAAACAATTGAAGGTTGTAGCCTTCAACAGGTAGATGCTTGTGTTGGCCCTCAATTTTGGTCTATTTTTGCTTTAGGAAACTTACTTAATCTTTATATTTTCCATCCATTTTCCATCCGTCCATCTCATTTTGATGTATTTTATGCATATTCAGGTATTTAATTTTAATTTTTCAATTTCTAGAAGTTTTTATGAAAATTGAGTTTCAAGTGCAATTTTGGATAGAATTAGAAATTCCCGTAATAGTTATGTGGATGACATATTTGCAGGATATTTGGGCTCAAGATGGATGCATGAATGTAAAGATTGGGAACTAGGATTGAACTAATTCCACTTGGTTCGGTCGAAACAAGCTTTATTAGGCCCGGTCAAGGCTGGTCAAACATGACTAGTCACCCAGAAAATCCCTAGGAAATAGGACAGTTTTATGATTTCACGGGATTGTCCATATTTCCAGTGATAGATTGGATGGATTCGACTTAGATAGATGGATATGAATAGATATGATTGTTAGAGATACTTTAGATCAGTTTGTTTCATAAACTTCTATTTAAGCCAAGACTTTGAAGGCTTATGATATGTAATTTTTGTATAACTTTATGCCGAGACATTTGGATTTTGAAGATTAATTTGAAGAACCTGTTCTACTTTCCTTTTGTTGTTCATTGATGTGGATGAGTGACTGAAGTTTCAACATTTGTTAGCAACCTCAAGTGTGCAAGGCAAGGGTGGAGGGCCCCCACTCCAAGCTAAGTACACTTCATTCTTAGTTTAGCTTAATTTTCATGAACTGGTTACTTTAGAATATGTTTACTTGCTTTGTTTCAGATTTGCTTATGAATTGATGTGTGATGATTTATATTATTGAATCTTAGTTTTTTTATCATTTTAGTAAGAAGGGAAAACAAAGTGTTCAAGTTGAATTCTCCTTCTATTGAATTGATAGATCAAAACTAGAATTCATCTTTGTTACATGCAAGCAGGTTTTTTCTATGTACTTTCAGTTTTCCAATGATAGCATAGTGATGAATGAATTGTGATGAAAAATGCCCAAAGATCTCTTAAGTTAAGAGTCTCCCTCATTATTTAGTTATGCATCTTAAGCTATTGTTAATTCATGATTTCTGATTTCTATTCATTAAGTGATAATTGAGAGAGAAGGACACAAATGGATCTCTTAAGTTAAGAGCCACTTCATCTTTCATACATTGCAAAAGTGAGTTAGAAATTGTTAATATAGGCTTATATTTGTAATATGTACTTCTTTAGTTCTTCAAAATTCATCTTCTAAGCTTGGCTATACCTGATATCCATACACTGTGGACTTGCCTCCAAGTTTTACAAGCCTAGATTGATAATGAATACTTATGTTAATTTGTGTTAATAAATTAACTCAACATTTTGGCACCGTTGCCGGGGAGGCAATTATCAGCATAGTCAAATAGAAAGATAAACAAAAACACTAAAAATTTGATAAAACAAAAATAAAAAAAATTAGTTAAGATATATTTCTTTTGGTTATGTTTCTTTATGCCTAGAAATAGAGATCCTCAAGGTAGATTTATTAAACAAAACCCCCCATCAATAGAAGTAGGACCATCAAAGCTAACAACACCAGTTGCTGGTAAACCAACAATTGAGGAATTGGAAGAAAAACAAAGAACAAGACAAAGATTAACTTTAATTGAAAGGCAAACTTTGTTAGCCTAGGAGGTGAAAAGAAAACAACCTTCAACAACAACACCTACTTCAGGAAAACAAAAAGAAATTGTTAAAGAAAAACAACCCATTTTTGAATCCATAGATCAACCCATTTTTGAACAACTTGAGCCTCAAGTTGACATTGAAACAATTGAAGCTATGGCAGAAGAGGGACATGGATCTGTTATTCTTACTCCTGAACAAAGACTTGAATATGAAAGACAACAAAGAGAGTGGAGAAGACACAGAGAGGAAGAGGCAAAACAAGAAAATGATAGGAAAGGAGAAGAGGATAGGAAAAGACAAGAAGATGGTGGTGATGAGGAAACTACTTTTGGCTTTCCAATATTGGATACAAGTGCAATATTAGGAGAAGATGTAAAAATGAAAAAATATTCCACCTTTTGTATTGCCAATCTTTTATGGAATGTCAATGGAAGATCCTGATTCCTTTATGTTTGAATTTGATGTCTTGTGTAGGACTTATGGATACACCGATGCCATACACAAACTTTGTCTCTTTCCTGATACATTGAAAGCAACAACCTTAAAATGGTTCATGGGTTTAGGAGAGCAAATAATAGCTTCTTGGGATGAAATGAAATCAATGTTTCTTAAAAAATATCAAGCCTATTCTAGGCCTAGGGACTCCAAAGAGGATGTTTTTAGAATGACACAACAAGAGGACGAGAGTCTAGAAGAATACTTAGAAAGATTTGCATATAATCTACAAAAATATAAACAACACTCTCTAAACCAAGACACCATTCGAACAATCTTTCTCAAAGGTATAAGGGATGAATACCTTGACATTCTGAATGTAATGGGAAAGGGTGACATTTCAAACTTACAATTTAATGAAATTGCATATTTATGTCAAAAATATACTAGAGGAAGATCAACAACTGGAAGGAGAGATGTTAGTTCAAAAGCAACAAAATCAGCAGCAGCAGGAGTAACAAGAGCAGAAATATGAAGCTTGCTAGAAAACTTGAAAACTAATCTCCTAAGTACATTAGGGACACAAGTAGATGTTATAAAAGCAAACAAAAAGAAAGCATAACAAGAACAAAGTTTAGCAATATTTTGTCCCAAATGTAGAAAGAAACATGCATTAAGAGAATTTCCTTTGGATAGTGTTCAAGTGTGTGGTCTTTGTACAGAAAACCATTCAATAGAAAACTGTCTAAGGTTGAAGGAATTGCAAATGAATCCAATGGAATAAGTGTAAGGAATAGAAGGTTTCTACTATGTGGCACTGAGAAGACCTTGGCAACCAAGGATTCCTCAACAAAATCTACAACAATTCCCTCAAAAAAACTATCAGTATCCACCTCAAAATTCTTGGAATACTTCAATGCCATGGCAGGCTTGGCCTCCACAACAATATCAAAACCAACCTGCATAAGGTTGGAGAGGATATGGTTATGGAAATCATCCACCTCAACAATACCAACAACAATACTAGTAACAATATCAACAGCTATTTCCATACCTACAATACCAACAATATCCATAATCCATGCCATTTCCGCAATAGAATTATGCATATCCATTATCCATGCCATTTCCGCAACAGAATTCTCCACCACTACTAACACAACCACAACAATGACAACTACCTTCAAACCAACTCATACCAACTCAATTACTAGCCTCGCTAGTGGCAAATCCAAGCAATAAAATGGATAAACCTGCATACAATGTTGAAGAAGCAGCATACTTTCCAACATATTCTATTCTTCCCATAAATGATGTCCATTTAAGGTTTTGGAAAGGTGCTTAAAAAGGATTCTCCTCCGATCATAGAAGAACTAAATGAGTAAGGAGAACAACCTGAAACATCACATTCAGAAAGGAAAAACTATTATAACTCAAACACCACCCTATCCTGAGAGGTTAGTAGAGCAGCAAATTGAAATGAACCTTCCCGAATTTGAAATTTTGAATGAATTGAAAAATGCTTATGTAAAAATTCCCTTACTAAAAGAAATCAAAGAAATACCAATATATGCTAAAACAATAAAGGAATTATGCATCAAGAAAACTGGTAAAAAGAAGAAGGATCCTACTACAATCAAAGTCATTGGAAAATTAGCAAGCCTCATGTTTACAAAAGCAACAGTAGAAAAATATATTGATCCTGGTATCCATATGGTTACTATTTCAATAAATAATTTCTCTGTTCCAAACAAATTGATAGATTTGGGAGCTGCTATGAATGTAATGACTATGGAGCCAATGATATGCATTTAAACAACATTAGATCTACTTCTACAATCCTAGAGTTAGCAGATAGATCTAAAGTTGTACTGGAAGGAATACTAGAAGATATTATAGTCTCTATGGATTCATGGGAGTATCCTGTTGACTTCCTTATCTTGCAGCCAAAAACAAATTTGGGAGGACATCCTCTAATCTTAGGTAGACCATGGTTAGCCACTACTGATGCCTTTATAGGATGCAGATCTAGAAGTATGATTATCGCACATGGAGATGAGAGAAAACACATCACAGTTTATTCTCCTGCACAATCACCTTCTTTAGAATCAATGCTTGAGGAACAAGAACAACAACAAACTAAATCAGTTCTAAGTATCAATCAAGTTTTTGATCTTATAGAAGAAGAAGAAAATGAAGATTTAATGGATCTTTTCATCTCAGAGCCAAATATTTCAAAGTAGCTTAGAGAGATTCACTACGAAGCTGCAAGTAATCTTTTGAATCATTGTTTTCAGGAAACTTGTACAATCCAATCCTTGCAAGAATCCTTTACAAACATTTTTCCTGTAAACACAATTACCAATTCAACAACAAAAACAATTGAGATATATCTCGGAAAACATTTGAACATTGGTAACCATTTGCAATCGTCACAAGAACAAGAGGTAATAGCATTATTACAAAAATATTCAAAAGCTTTTGCCTGGGATTATACAGATATGCAAGGAATTCATCCCAACACATGCATTCACCACATCTATACAGATGAACAGATTAAACCAGTAAGACAACCACAAAGACGAATGAATCCCATGATGAAAGAAATAGTGAAGGAAGAACTACAGAAACTACTTAAAGTTGGGTTCATCTATCCTATTTCAAATAGTCAATGGGTTTCTCCATTGGTAATTGTACCAAAAAAAATGGGAAGTGAAGAATATGTGTGGATTACCGGGAATTGAAAAAAGCAACATTAAAAGATCATTTTCCGCTACCATTCGTTGACTAGGTTCTAGACTCATTAGCTAGGAAGAAATTTTTCTCTTTCCTAGATGGGTTTAGTGGGTATAATCAAATTAGAATAGCAACAGAAGACTAGGACAAAACAACATTTACTTGCCCATGGGGAACCTATGCATATAATGTTTTTCCATTTGGACTATGTAATGCACCTGCAAATTTCCAAAGAGCAGCCTTGCAACATTTGCTGATCTAATCCATGAATGTGTAGATGTCTATATGGATGATTTCCCGGTATATGGAAACACATATGACGATTGCTTAAAAAATCTTGAGAAAGTTTGAGAACGATGCATAGAGACAAATTTGTTCCTGAGTAATGAAAAATGCTACATGATGTTAACCGAAGGGATAGTTTTGGGACACCATATTTCCTCATCAGGAATTAAGGTGGATCCAGCTAAAATACAAGTCATTGTGAATTTAATGCCACCTACAACTCAAAAGGAGGTAAGGAGTTTCTTGGGTTATGCAGGCTACTATAGACGATTTATAGAAAACTTTAGCAAAATAGCACAACCTCTATTCAAGTTACTAGCAAAGGATGTTGAATTCCAATGGACAAATCATTGTCAAAATGCATTTCAGATATTGAAGGAAAAATTATCAATTGCACCCATTCTTCGTGGACCAAACTGGTCTTTTCCATTTCATATTTCAACTGATGCATCTGATACTGCTATAGGTGCATCGCTTGGACAGAAGGAAAACCTATTCAATTATGCTATATAATTTACAAGCAAAAACTTAACACCAGCAGAATTGAACTATACAGACACAGAATAACAAGATGGTTACTATTAATGCAAGAATTTAACATCCAGGGAAATACGATCAAGTGGCCGATTTTCTTTCAAGATTACATACACCCAATGATCCAAATCTTGTTGTAGATAACTGTTCAGAGGAACATTTGTTTGCAATAACAATAAAAACACCATGGTTTGCAAACATAGAAAACTATCTATCCTCTGGAAAATTTCTAACTCAGTTTACAAAGAAACAAAAATGAAAGATCATTAGAGAAAGCTATAGATATAGTTGGGTAAGTGGTGATATGTTTTATACTAGTTCTGATTTAATAATGAGGAAATGTGTGAGAGAAGATGAAATATTAGAAATCATGAAAGCATGTCATGATGAACCGTGTGGTGGTCATTTTGCAGACAAGCGAATAGCCTATAAGGTGCTGCAATTGGGCTACTACTGGCCAGCAATCTTCAAAGACTCCAAGGATTATGTCAAGTGATGTGACAATTTCCAAGGAATAGGGAGACCAATAGTATCAGATGAGATGCCACTTAAACCACAAGTTCTCATAGAACCATTCGAGCAATGGGCTGTAGATTTTGTGGGACCAATAAATCCACCATCAAATGGAAAGAAGTACATCTTGGTATGTATAGATTATGTAACTAAATGGGTGGAAGCAAACGAAGTCACAAAAGCAACAGAAAATACAGTGGTCACCTTCCTCTTTGAGGAAATATTTGTGAGATTTGGCGTGCCTAGACAGATTGTAATTGATCAGGGAGCACAAGTTACTTCAAAACTTGTTCGGGATCTTACGGAAAAGTATAAGATAAAGCATCGAAAATCAACACTGTATCATCCTTATGAAAACAGAGAAGTGGAAGCAACGAATAAAGTCCTAGAAAAAATAATGACAAAAACAATACAGCTAAATAGGAAGGACTAGTCAGAAAAGTTAAGAGATGCACTATGGGCATACAAAATAACATGGAAAAACACAACTGGGTTTAGTCCATACTAGTTAGTGTATGGAAAATAAGTCTTACTGCCCATAGAATTTCAGATACACACATTTAAGTTGGCAGCAGAACTAGGACTAGAACTGTCTGAAGCACAACAACAATGGATAATGGAATTAAACCAATTGGATGAACATCGACAACAGGAAATAGAACACACAACATTGGTGCAGCAGCAAAGAATGAAATGGCATGACAGATTCATCAAGAACAAAACATTCAACAAAAGAGATTGGGCATTACTGTTTGACTCCAAATTCAAAGATTTCAAGGCCAAGTTCACAACACATTGGTTAGGGCCATATGAGATAGAGGAAATCTTTGACAATGGAGTTGTTCAAATCAAAACAATTGATCAAGAATCTACATCATTTTTGGTAAATGGACATAGGCTTAAAGTTTACGAAAAGCCTATCAACAAAAAAGAATTTATGAAATAACTGATAAAAGAGACATATCTGGAAGTAATGGAACAACATAGCCATGTACCTTCCAGTACTCCAGAACAATAATAATAATAATAATAAATAAATAAATAAATAAATAAAAATTGCTAGTGAAAACCAGGTAACTGGCACTAAGCAAACCCGAATTCATAGAAGAAAACCAACTCGTTTTGGACTGCATGAATTCACAACTTCTTGTTCTACAACTTTTTGTTCTACTCTTACAACAATTTTATTTTGTAGAAAAACCTCCAAACAAAAATGACTTGAGGACAAGTCTTCCCATCAGCAAGGGGGAAGGTCGCAAAAAGAAATTTAGTTGTGCAGCTGAATTGATGACGAAACTTGTTTTGTCGGCATTTGGGACCTGAAATATTTTTGAAATCAATTGTAGAGGGACCTGAACAAAATCGGCAATCAAAGGACCAGAATCAACGAATAATGTTAAAACAGAAGTCTAAAATAAATTCTATGTTTTAATCTATCTAATACATTTGATTAGAAGACATCATCCAATATTGTCAAGGAGCAGAAGACATCATCTAATATTGTCAGGGAAGTACACGTATTGTGAGTACAAAATTTTGCTCTTACAAATTATTTTTTTAGAAATTTTTAGAGCTTGTTAAAATTAAGTTAGTACCTGAATGCATATTCATTACAGACCCATTATTTTATATCCATTTTCCTATGTACATCCTACATTTAAATTCTACATTTATCTAATACATAATCCTATGTACATCCTATATTTAATTTCTACATTCCATATTCATTCCATAACCCTAACATTCCATAACCCTAAGTATTTTTCCTTAAAGCAAAAGGGATTGAATGGGATGCAATAAGTTGAAACATGCACAAACAAATAAAACATTAGTATTATGGGAAATAATTTTAAACATGACCTAAATGGTCATTTTAAAATTAAAGAGATACATTGCAAAACATAAGGGATATGTGCATTATGAGATATATTGCAAAACATACAAAATCGAAATGATTTATGTATTAAATTTATCATAACGCATAAAAAGTAATACTATTGGCAATGTGGTAATACGATGGTGTAAGGTTATCATGGAAAATGTAATATAATACGATGGTGTAAGGTCATCATAGCAAAGCCCAGTGGTAATACAATGAAAACCCAATGAAAAAATGATGAATGAATATCAGGCAAAGGTGGAAGACAGGATAATAATTCATGCAATTGACGTGGCAACAAAGCAATACATATGACAGTCAAAGGTTAAGTCACGGCATGGTGAGTTGGTATGCAGGAGGACGGTTACAAATGAATCAAACATAAGCTAAGGTAAATATACGAAGATATAATAAGTGAACCTAAGCTATAATCATAATAAAGAAATGAATGCAAACATGGAAATGATGAAAAATACAAATAATTGCAAGCGGTTCCATTCCTATCAAAATAATTTTGATTTAGGCATGCAATATAGTTTGATGGTATGTGCACGGAATTCTAGTCAAAGGGACGACCACGAGGGCATTATGCAATGAAATTTGTACATGACATTCTGGTTAGAGGACGATATACGAAACAACAAAACGGTCAAATTCATTTTAAATAACAGAGATAAGCCCTGTGTGTTTAACAGTGAAGAGCTCTGCCATTTTTGAAGCCACAGACCTCAGAACTATAAATTTTCTTTGCCATCATAGCCGTTGAGGCTCAGAGAGGACAGTGGATGTTGTAAGCCATTGGCATACAATTGAGTGAGAAAAAAAAGCGGTTTGACAGAGAAAACAAACCGAGGAAAGGGAGAAAGAGATATAACGCTGAGAGATCTGGAGAAATAAGAAGGATAAGCTGAGAAGACTGACAAAGGAGGTGGAGTCAGTTAGTGAGAATCTTGTGAAGAGTAAAGGTAAGTGAAAAATACGATTCATTTCCTTAATGCGATGGATATTTTAGAGGAAATATCAGGATTTTTTGCCGAGATAATGAACTGTCTGTCATTTATTTAATTTTTGTTTGTGCCACCAGTCAACAAACAGGGGTATTTAATAGTGAGAAATGATATGAAACACAACTAATTGGGCCATGAATCAAGGGTATCATGACACTTAAACAACAGTCAGGTAAATCGATTTTGATCCTCTGTGAAATCGTCGAGTTTGTTAATGAAACAAAGTGTTTATACAGTGAGTTTAAATGAACAGGCAGTGGGCTTAAATGCACAAGCAATAAACTGTGACATAGCTTCAGGTCAATAGATGATTTTTAACTGTGGAATGGAGAAAATTGAAACAAAACTCAGCTAATAGATTCAGATCTTCCACGAAATTCTGAAATAGAGTGTCTTATTAAATTTTGATTGCATGTTGAGTAATGAAATGAGAAATCTTTGTGTAGTTTTGAACATGTAGTTCCTGAAAAACGGATAGTTCGTCGAGCTTAAAACTACACCTGTGTTTTCAATTACATAAACATGTGTTTTTATGATCAGACAATGTGACAAAAGAACGAGTTTCAGTTTGATTGCATAAAGGAATTGATCAACGAAAACAGAGTATAGGGTTTATAGTTGAATGTGTAAAACAAATTCGTTGATTATCAACAGTGAAGTGTTGTATATTGTTTATTGAGCAGTGAAGTGTTGTATATTAATGAAGTATTGTATATTTTTTTTTTCTCTGCAAATACTAACTTCTATTAACTGAAAGGCAAAATATTTTTACATATGATCGAGGTGTAACAACACTCGACAGAACAGAACTGCCCCATTACAGACATAAGCTGGGGAAACCAGTTACAAAGTGCAAGAGACCAGAAATCAGACATAGAGAGAGACATGCGTTGCCGAGAAGGAGAACTGAGCCAGCACAGAGACACAAAAGACATTGCAACCCAGCATATAAAGAGTCATCAAATTCCCATCTGGGAGCCAAAAAACAATAGGACAATTGCATAGAAACCTGACCACAAGCCTGAAACCGAAGCCGAAACAAAAAGAGACAGTCCCAAGTGGCGCTACTTCTCCTTTGCTGGGTCATTGTCCTTCTTCTCATCCCGAGCAGTATTGCCAGTCTTCAAACCTTCATTACCGCTTAAATCGTTGTCAGGGATATCTATGGCATGTTCCGCCTCGCCATGAGTTCTGTCCTCAGCTGGAGGTCATGTGTCTTCAAGTGGAGGAAGATTTTTAAGAAAATCCTCCTGTTCATCTTTCTCTTTTTCCCAATTTTCCATGATGTCTTTGCCCGAGGAGTTCTCACTGCTTGGAGAGGGATCAAGGGCGATGCAGGCCAAGGGGGAGACAAGGTTTTCCTCCTCCGAGAGTATAAGGGTAATGTGGGCAGTGACCAGGGGCCTATGCAGATTACTTTGAAATTTGAAGTGCATTGTTTGAAAAGCACTATTCGGAATAGGTTTCCGGCCAGAGCCAACAGAAGGGCCAGCTTCATGGACGGGGGAGGGATTGAACGATTCCGGCGCCGTTTCCATGGCATGACCGACTGGAGGATGCAGACAGGTGTCACGACACCCCCCAGAATGATGCCGCTTGCCCGAACGAACCATGATGATAGAAAGAAGGTAGGACTCAAAAGGGTTATGGATGGGATGACCAACAGGACGGAGGCGGGTGAGGCAAGAGGGATGCCCAACAGAGCTTGCGACCGACACCACAGTATGACAGAGCTTATAGATAGCCACAAAAATTGCAGACAATAACAGAGAGCAAGAATCCGAAACAAGGGATAAATTACCCTTGAGAGAGATGGCTTTGATCCGCAATGCACCAAATTTAAGCCATCACCCACAGCTCCCACAAACCAGGTTCTATTACTGCACGACAGAGCACAAAGCTTGGTGAGTGAACCATGGATCAGCATGATTATAACAGGAGGCATATTGAGTCGATCAACGTAGAACTTAAATGCAAATCCGCCACCCGATATCTCATTAATACTCATTACCTGCTCGCATGAGGTTACGTCCCGGGAGGCCACGCTTCTCTGCAGCTGGCAGTACTGGGCATTAACTTCGTGCATGGAGAACTGTGGAAACAGTAATGCCACCCGGATCCGGGAAATGAAGTATTGTATATTGGTTGTATGTTGATTGTATAAATAGTGAAGTAAAAATGTACACATAGTGGCCTCAATTCAACAATCAATAAATGAAGAAGTGACTCTAGTTTGATGTCATAAGAATATATTAAGAAAAATGAAAATCGAAGGGAGGAATTATGATATGATTTCGTTTTTTTTATATATATTTATTTTCCAAAATAGAGTTCAATTTCTTTCTTACAGAGGTGTGTATAAATATGGATATTTGGTTTGCATGAACAGAGCAGAGTGTTGACAAACAGGGACAATATTGCTACAGAGAGAGACATGGATTAAAATAGACTGGTTGACTGTTCATCAAGGGAAAGGTAAGCCTCCTATAAACTGAACCAGAAAGGATTTTTATGCATAAATGTTTGTTATTTGTCATTATTAAAAAAAAATGAAGTTAATGACAGTAGAAGGATATATTCACTGGTTCACAGAAAATATGACTACAAGGATAGAGCCAAAATTTCAAATAGAGAACTGGAGGAAGGAAACAGTAGAAAAATTGTATCAGGCAGGGCTCATAGGATTCCTACAAAGATTTAATGGCCACAATGAGGGTATAAAAAGGGAATTTGTGAATAATTATACTCATGAGAAAACAAGAGTAGGAAACCTAACCATTCTGGTTACTCAGGAATATATTTCCCAAGCATTAGACCTTCCAATGATAGGGGAAAATTATCACAAAGGTCTACACTTCAAGGAGAAAGCGTGGACTTTCTTCCTGGAGAAAAATAGAAAGGGAACCTTTGACAGAGCTAAAGGTATACCTAGGGAGTGGTTCAATGAGCCATGGGGAGAACTAGTCTTGATCATCCAAAAAAATTTCACTTGTGATAGGGGATACAGTGTGGCACATTTGTATCATATTAGACTCCTTCAACACATTAAAGGGGAGGTCAAGATAAACTTACCATATTTCTTCTTTCGAAGTCTCATTAAGATGGTAGAAGTAGTAAAAAATGAAAACAAACCAAATGAAACACAAGTTTATCATCGGGGGTTGATAAAATTTTGGTAGAATATCAAGTAAAAACTCAGGGGATGATTTGGAAAGAGTTTTTGAACAGAAACCAGTATGAGGAGCAGGTCATTGAGGAACAAAACAAAGTAGAGTAGGAAACCAGGGGCATTGTGAGTTCACCATTTTATCCCAGAACCAGATCTAAAAAGCAAACCAACACAATCATGATTGAAAAGGAAACATCCATTATGTCCATTCCTAGGAGGTTTAGGAAGAAGAGCCCAGTTGAAACAAGTAGCAGGGAACATGAAGTGCAAATTGTGGAAACATGTTCAACAGAGAAGAAGGCAAAGGATATTTTTGAGAAAGAATCTCTGGAGAAATATTTCTATTTTGATGATGTGGCAGCAACATCATTTGTGAAAAACACATAGGAACTTGAAAGGGAATTACACTTGTGCAAAATTAGAGAATTAACAGATCAAATAGAAATAAATAAGATTTAATTGGAAAAACACTTGAAGAAGGAAAAGAAGGCAAATAAGAAGAGTAATGCAAAATTGGTTAAGGAAAATGAAAAATTAACTGAAGAAATGGGAAAACTAAAGAGGAAGAATTATCTAATTTGCAAGCAGGCATTCAAGTGGCTTAAGGAAAAGAACATGTGGAAAAGCAAGTATGAAAAACAGAAGGTTAAGGCTACTTTGTATAGAGAAGAACATGACACAGGGATGGACTATTTGTTAGAGGAAGCATAGCAAGAGGCATCAGGGTCCGGAACAGCATGCACAGCAGGGGTAAGAAGATCCAAAAGGAAGCAGCAAGCATGAGGACATGCTTGAAGATCAGCAAGGGGGAGATGTTGGCCCTCAGTTTTGGTCAATTTTTGCTTAAGGAAAATTACTTAATCCTTATATTTTCCATCCATTTGCCATCACATCCATCTCATTTTGATGTATTTTATGCATATTCAGGTATTTAATTTTAATTTTGCAATTTCTAGAAGTTTTTATGAAAATTGAGTTTCAAGTGCAATTTTGGACAGAATAAGAAATTCCCGTAATAGCTATGTGGATGAAATATTTGCAGGACACTTGGGCTCAAGCTTGATGCATGAATGGAAAGCTTGGGAACTAGGACTAAACTAATTCCATTTGGTTTGGTCAAGACAAGCTTTATTAGGCATGGCCAAGGCTGGTCAAACATGACCAGTCACCCAGAAAATCCAGAGAAAATAGGGCAGTTTTATGATTTCATGGGATTGTCCATATTTCTAGTGATAGATTGGATGGATTTGACTTAGATATATGGATATGAATAGATATGATCGTTAGAGATACTTTAGATCAGTTTGTTTCATAAACTTCTATTTAAGCCAAGACTTTGAAGGCTTATGATATGTAATTTTTGTATAACTTTATGCCGAGACATTTGGATTTTGAAGATTAATTTGAAGAACCCGTTCTACTTTCATTTTGTTGTTCATTGATGTGGATGAGTGACTGAAGTTTCAGCATTTTATAGAAACCTCAAGTGTGCAAGGCAAGGATGGAGGCCCCCCACTCCAAGCTAAGTACACTTCATTGTTAGATTAGATTAATTTTCATGAACTGGTTACTTTAGAATATGTTTACTTGATTTGTTTCAGATTTGCTTATGAATTTATGTGTGATGATTTATATTATTGAATCTTAGTTTGTTTATAATTTTAGTAATAAGGGACAACAAAGTGTTCAAGTTGAATTCTCCTTCTATTGAATTGATAGATCAAAACTAGAATTCATCTTTGTTACATGCAAGTAGTTTTTTTCCATGTACTTTCAGTTTTCCAATGATAGCATATTGATGAATGAATCATGATGAAAAATGCCCAAAGATCTCTTAAGTTAAGAGTCTCCCTCATTGTTTATTTATGCATCTTAAGTTATTGTTAATTCATGATTTCTGATTTCTATTCATTAAGTGATAATTGAGAGAGAAGGACACAAATGGACCTCTTAAGTTAAGAGCCACTTCATCTTTCATACATTGCAAAAGTGAGTTAGAAATTGTTAATATAGGCTTATATTTGTAATATGTACTTCTTTAGTTCTTCAAAATTCATCTTCTAAGTTTGGCCATACCTGATATCCATACATTGTGGACTTGCCTCCAAGGTTTACAAACATGGATTGATAACGAATAACTGTGTTAATTTGTGTTAATAAATTAGCTCAACGGCCTGCGTATTGGAAAAAGTCTGCACCAGTACAAAAATTATAAACACTTTTTATAATAAGAAGATTGAAGACTGAGATGACAACAACAATGGTTTTTTCCCACATTGGGTTTCTACTTGAAAAATCCTGGTGTTCATGTGTGCTGCTTATGTGTGTTGATTTATTTTGTTTTTACTGCATCTGTTTACTACTTAGTAAATGCATAACGCTCTGATTTAAGTTCAACAAACGATAATTAGTTGTTTTACAAGTTTATTATCTATACGTTGATTCCATTCATTATAGTTGCGTACATATGCTGATTGGTTTATGTAAAATCCCATATATAGTTTGAAAAGGAAAAATTAATATTGTGGAATTTTAAATACTGATTCACCCTCACTCTTATTATTTTTCCCAACATGCAGGGGTTGTTGGGATCTTTGCATTGGTGTGTTTTGGCTACCGTATTTTTTTCTTTTCCCCCTTTCCATTTCTTCTTCCTTATTGACGATCCTGGATGTCGATAATAGGGAAGGGGGTAACCCTATTATGAAGTCCCAATTAGACATCACAATGTTTGGAGTAGGAGTCCCAGTAGGAAAATAAGGTCGGTTTCCATAATTGTGATCTTAAAGATGTGCCTTAGATACAACAAACACATAAGAAGACATACACATAACTTTGAGGACAAGTGAGTAAAGCTTATTGCGTCGAGAGGCGCTCTACAGTCCTGTATAAAGTAGATGTGTAGGTGTAATGTAAGTATATAAACACATTTAAATGTGGGCTCAATTAAAAAATAATACAAATTTAAAAGTGATATTAGGGGATAAGTGTAAACATTTAATGTTGGCTGAATTAGTAATAAAAATTTAAAGCAATAAAAATAATAAACTTCAATTTGTTATATTTTCAATTTTTTATTAACTTGTGAATAGACTTTGTTACAATACCATGGCTTATCAATAACACATGCCCAAAAACCATAATTTATTTCATAATCAAAATATTTTATAACAATATGGCAGATTTTTAACCATGGATATTCACCCCCACTTTACCATGGATATTATTAACTTGTAAATAAACTTTGTTACAACACCATGGGCCAATATCATTGCTTATCAATACCACATGCCCAAAAAACATAACTTATTACACAATCAAAATGTTGTATAACAATATGACAAGATTCTTAACCATGTATATTCATCCGCACATTACCATGGATATTATTAACTTGTAAATAGGTTTTGTTACAATACCATGGGCCAATACCATGGCTTATCAATACCACATACCCAAAAAACATAACTTATTTCACAATCAAAATATTTTATAACAATATGACACAATTCTTAACCATGGTTATTCACTCCCACATTGTCATTGATATGATGAACTTTTGGATAAGCTTTATTACAATACCATGGGTCAATACCATGGCTTATCAATACTACATGCCTAAAAATCATAACTTATTTACAATCAAAATATTTTAGAACAATATGACAAGATTCTTAACCATGGATATTAACCCCTACTTTACCATGGATAGCATTAACTTGTAAATAGGATTTGTTAGAATACCATGGGCCAATACCATGGTTTATCAATACCACATGCCCAAAAACCATAACTTATTTCACAATCAAAATATTTTATTTTGATTTACTTTTATAACATTTTTTAATTAAATCTAAAAGGAAAAAGGTTATAATCACTGTTGAGATATATATTATTATTTTCATTGACACGATTGATCCAAAATATAGGTTTAATATTTTACAACTAATTGAGTTTTTTTAATTTAGATACATTCTTAAACACAACACAATGGGATCAAATTTAGGGGGGGGGGGAGAGGAGAGAAGGAGGGAGATAGTGGCAAAGCTAGAGGGAGGATAGAGAGAGAGTTGGGAGAGAGGAAGAGAGAGAGATGTAGTTGGTGGGGGAGAGAGAGGGGGGAAGAACAAATACATGGTGAGATAAAGGTGGAGAGAGAGAGGGAGTGAAAAGGGAGAGATGGACAGAGAGTGAGGGATGGAGGAGAGGAGGGAAGAGAGAGAAGAGGAGAGGAGAGTGCACACAAGAGAGAGAGAGAGGGAGATACTATAGAGTTTTAGAGAGGTATAGAGAGAGGACTCAAGAGAGAGGAGAGAGAGAGGGAGAGAGAGAGGACTCAAGAGAGAGGAGAGAGGGGGGAGATAGATCAAGCTGGAAGGGGAGAGAGAGGGAGGGAAGAAGAAAGAATAGAGGGAGAATGGTGGAGAGAGAGAGGGAGTGACGAGAGAGAGAGAGAGAGAGAGAGAGAGAGAGAGAGAAGAGGGAGGGTGAGAGAGAGGGAGGAAGAGGGATAGACAATGTGTTTTTTTGGGGGGTGAGATAGAGAGAGGTGATAAGAAAGAGACACATAGATACAAATATAGATATTATACACTATTATATTACCAAACTAGATCCATATTAGCCCCAGATCTATCAAGCGTTGAGAGGGATCAAATGTCTCATGGTGAAAACATTTCCTAAAGTTTTACACTCAAAAAGAGGTTTGAAATTCGAGAGATTTGATCCCTCTTGACGCCTGATAGATTCAGGGTTAAGATGGATATAGGTTGGTAATAGTATTTAGCTTATCATAAGAAACAATGAAATCAAATATATAGAAACTTTAGCGGTCACATAACCATCCTAGATCCATATTAACCATAGATCTGTCAAGCGTAGAGAGGGATAAAATATCTCGGAGTGAAAACCTCTTTTTTGAGGGCAAAACTTTAGGAAAGGTTTTCACCTTGAGAGATTTGATCCCGCTTGGTGCTTGATAGATCCAGGATTAAGATGGAAGATGGATCTATGCCGGTGTAATATTAATTGTAACACATAATAGGTCCTTTCACACAAGGGGAAGAGAGAGTGAGGCTTTGGGAGAAAAGTAATAGTACTAATCTAGAAGAGATGCACACACATATGAAATAATCGTTAGTTAACTTGAAAAATAGTACATAAGATAATAACAATCATGAAAGAAAATACAACACACATTCGATAAGATATATACTAAAGATAACAAAAATTTTCAATGAGCTTAACATGTATGAAACGACATACACCATAAGCATTTAAAGAATAGTCTTACAATAGCCACGTTACATTCATGAAAGTGTGCTAGCTCTAAGAGCTTCTGATGATTAAGCGAAAGTTCCAAGTACAAAATACAATGATATGACAATAGCCTAAATAGTGGAACATGAAGCTACCACTTTCTTCTCCAAAGAATGATGATCACTCCTATGCTAGACTAGAGAAACCAAGGTTACAATCCTAAGTTCCAAGCCATTTGCTTGATTGATGAGGGTTTATTGATAACAAATGAGGTGACCTTTTACCTCCTCTTGTTACCTTTTATCTCCCTTGTGACTCTTGAGCTTCTTTTGTCTTTATTCTATCTAATGACTCTTCATATTCCCTATTCGACTCTTGCACTTCCACTTCCACTTACATTTCTTACTATTTTCTCAACACAAAATCATATAAGACAATATGTGGCTAGAGCTTAATAAGACGAAATGTGGCTGAGGCCTAATAAGACAAAAATTTATACATTATGCTTGAGATTTAGGAAATTGTAGCTCATAAACTTCTACTTGTAGCTTTGATGTATCGTAGAGGTAACAAACCTTGTATTGTGCTGCCATGTCCTCAAAATTTTATGGAAGATATGGTTTTATTCTAACTCTTGCCTCCATTGCATCCAGATATATGGCTTTGAAACCATTCTAAACATTATTCCACAATAAGAACAAATTCATATTCAACTTGGTAGGTCTGGCTACAAATTGTTGAATGTTCTGCCTTGTGATCTCTAAATATTCTTTAGTGGTAACCTGCCTCAAGTTGCTCAAGAATTCTTCAGTTTTTTGTTTGATGACATTTCTCCCCTTTGTTTCTACAAATGCTCTGACAAAAGGTATCTTGTGCACTCTTACCAAAGGGTCCAAACTATGATACGGTTGTGAGTAGGAGGTTATGATGTTGGCCACATAAGTGCTGAACTACTTTTTCCCCTGTATAAGCATTATGACCTCAACCCTTTTCCAATTATGATTCCTACATTGTTTTCCTGACCAAATCCAATGGTGCATTCCTATACTTAGTGCCCCATTCTTGGATCACATTGATGGATACATAGACTATCTTCAAAACTTTGAAATTCTCTTGCGACCGCTTTTGCATTGCATACAAGGGCACCACCACCTTAAGAAGGGTGATCATTTCCTCATACATTTTTTTCATAGTGTCTCCCAATGATTGCATTTCTTCAAATATTTCTACCTGTAGCTCCTTCATGTTAGAATTAGCAGAATACAACCTTTGACTCTCGACAAGGAGATGATTGATTTGTTTCCATGCAACTACTAAATTATTTTCCTCCATCAAGAAATCAATGTTTACTTTTTTAGCCTCTCAAAAGGTTGGATTTGTTGTTGTGATAGTTCTTAGATTCTTCTTGGTATTGGGCATAATTACCCTCTATGTGTGGATAGAAAGAGAACTAACTAGGTCATTAGGAAAATACTTCCATCTTTCCTGCACTATTTTTTTTTAACCAATCAAAGGTAAGGTTGGAAATATCCATCACCAGATCAGCTTCTAGATGATATATTCCCATTTCACTAAATTGGATGTGGCTACCAGTAAGGGAAGGTGAAGGTTGACTATTGATTTGTTCTACATTGGGCAAAATGCATGCCTCTTGGTTATCCTCCTCTCGTTCAACCTCTATGTCTTGGGAATGTATTTTCTCCACTATTAATCTTACAAGTTCCTCATCCTGCTTCTTCCCTCTTTCTTCATATTCTAGTTTCTTTTGCTATCCTTCCTCTTCAAATTGCTTATGTTGTTATTATTCTTATCTTTGTCGCTGCCACATTTACTCTTCATGTTTCCATTTTGATTCTTTTTCTTCCTTCTTTCTAGTTTCCTCTTCTTATTTCTTTCTCAACTCTTCGCATCTTTTCATATCTTCTCTTTCCTTCCTTTCCTATTCTTCTTTCTACATCCTTTCTTCTTCTTTATTTCACTCCTCCTCCCATCTATATTCATAGTCCTGCTATTTCTTCTTTGATTCTTTTGAATCCTTTCTCCTCTTTTCTGTTGCAATGGCTTCTCTAAGAATTATACGATCTGCTTTGAACTTTCAACTCCTCTCCACTTCAAGATTGTGCACAACTTTCCTCTTATACTTGGAAATGATGACCAAAGTGGGAAATTCCTATTGACTCCCTTCATGGACAACATCTTTCTCATGAACTACATTGGAAGTGCCTGCTTCATTTCCTGGTGCATGTGCTCGAGAAGCATTGTATCAATTCTTTATATTTTCTTCCTCTTTTCAGTAATAAGACTCGTAAGTCTAGGAAAACGACAACTTGACACATTTTATTTTACACACTCCTCTGGGATCTTATCAGTGAAAGCTCATCTCACTGAACCTAAGGTTGATAATATCGTTAACTTCTATTTCTATTCCCTTCCATCTCTTGAGATCGTAAGATCCCACTTGCAGGGTAAAGGAAGGCCAAGGTGCCTTCTTATTCTTCTGTAGCAGCTGATATAGACTTGTGCTAAGTCGATAACCAACCTCCTACATGACCACCTTGTCGGTCACATACATTGGAAAAATATGTGGAGGCCTTTGAGAACTAAATACTCTAAGGTATGTGCCTTGAGGTGATGCAAACCAATTTGCTATCTTCGCAACTTCTTTCCTTGCCTCATGGGACATGAAAGGGGCTTCTTCCCCAAATATCATCTAATAAAAATCCATGAAGAAGTGCTTAGGAAGATCTCATGTACTCCTTTGTATTTTTATTCTCACAATAACATGGAATGCATGTTGATAGGGATTTATCTTGGAGTCCACTTCCATTCTAGACCTAGGAATTCATGGTTAGCACAAATAGAATCTAGTAAGTAGCTAAACATGTAGAACTATGGTTTCTTTCCCATGGTGGTTATTTCTCCCCATTCAAATTAATCTTCAATTGTTGGAACAATAAATTTTTCCAATTGAACACTTTCCCTTCTGTGACGAGAAAATAAAGCATGATGATTCAATATTCTTTTGTCCATATATCATCCAAAACATAGCCATCAGGTACTGATAAACTATTATTACATTAGTCCTATAGGTAACATCTGGCTTCTAGAGAAAATTAGTTGGTTATTTCCACCATGACTTGATCACTTCTCCAAGCAACATAAAACTAGGAATTCAAGTGCTACTCAGGATTGAACAACTTGTAATATGAGTGGAATTCATACAGATGGTAAGAGGAAGATGTTTCCCACTAACACCATTGAGCACCATGTTATTGGTGTTTAGACACTGCAATATCCATTTGATGGCATCAAATCAAGGTAGCACAAGATACTGGAAAGAAAATTTGTGGAACCCTGATTGCTTGATATTCTCGTAGACTTCCCTATCTTCTAGATTCTTCAGGAAGTCCTTTGAATTGAATACATATTTGATGGTCATCCATGTAAAAATAGAATATTTGTCAATAAATCATTGGGTTCCTAACAAGATAATCACTCCTGTCAAGGAATTGTCCATGTCATCCCCAATACTACTTTCTATGACCTCCTTTGATGATCGTTTCTTTGGAGGCATGGTGCTGCTAGATGATGAGAGACTGATACGACCTGGGTTTGCAGTAATTGGTGGAGAAAATGCACTCATGGTGTTGTGAATCTCCTTTATTTCCCTTCTAAGACTTACAGTCTTTCTTCAGGGATCCTTTATTTCTACATTTCCAACACATTATCCCCGATCTGGACTTGGATCTTCCTTTCCTTGACTTAGTACGATATCCTAGGCTCTTTCCTATTTCCATTTTTCTTCCTCTAGTCTCTGCAGTCAAAGCATTACTTGATGTCTCATTGGAGATTTTCCATCGCATTTCCTCACTAAAGGATTGCACTGACAACATCATCAAACTTTAAAGTACTAGATCCAGAGATAGAGTTACTAATAGCCATAACTAAACCATTCCAACTTTCCAACAATGAGCACAAAAATAACATATCCCTAACTTCATAATCAATATTTACCCCTACAGAGCATAACTGACTCATAACCATATTAAATTCATTTAAATGATCAACAACAACTCCACCTTATGGCGTCTTCATATTAAATAAACGCTTCATAAGAAATACCTTATTTGAGGCCCAGGGTTTTTCATATAGTTTGGCCAATGCCAACATTAAACCCTTTGTTGTCGTTTCCTTTGAAATATTAAAGGCTACTGATGCTACTAGGCACAACCGTATTGTCTCAAGTTCCTTTCTGTCGAGAATATCCCATTCTGTGTCTGACATACTCGTCGGCTTCTTTGTCTTTCTGCTCAATGGTAGTTACAAATATTTCTGATACAAATAATCTTCCATCTGCATCTTCCACAACTAGTAGTTTTGGTTGCTAATTTTTTCAACCCTAAATCTACCATATTCTTACATTTCTCCCACTCAAACCAGGAACCCTTCTCTCCTATGATTTTATTAGCCAAATAGATCTTCGACTCTGATACCTGTTATTAGAAAATTATATATTACAGAGCAATGGAACACATAAAATATTGCAGAAACATAAACACAGAAAACACATAAAACAAGAGAGAGACAAAGATATTCGTGGTTCAGCCAATTTGGGCTGCGTCCATGGAGAAAGAGCCAATCCTTCCCGTTATATTATCCAACAAAATGAAGAGATACAACTTACAATAGATCCATTGTAATTCCCTCTTCGCTCTCACAAAATCTCCTCTCTCTTTCTCTCTTAGAATATACATCTCTCTAACTACAATAAAATTCTCTCATATATAGCGAGGGGTTGCCTTCTAGGAAAAAAAACCAAAAATTAAACATAAATTCTACCATCATATCATCCGCCTAGACCCCCCTGATGGCGATTAAATGACAAGCGTCATTGTCACCCCATTACGAACTGGGGTCCAACGCGACAATACCTCTAAAAAAAGAAGATAATCAAGCTCCACACCCAACAACATTTCATATTTGTAATCTTAGAATAAAATATTGGGGTTATGATTTGGGAGGAATATATTCAAGATGTAAAATTAAAACCAGATTTCACGGCTTAGCCTGTCATCTAACCCTCCTTATAGCACCAAAATTATATTGGTGGTGTTGGATGCTAACAATAGGGAAAGGGGTCTCCTTGGTATGAAGTCCCAATTAGACCTCACATCGTTTGGAGTAGGAGCCCCAACAAGAAAATAAGTCATGTTCCCATAATTGTGATCTTAAATATGTGCCTTCGCTGCAATAAACACATAAGAAGATATACACATAACTTTTAGGACAACAGGTGAGTAAATTTTGTGTAATATCAATTGTAATGCATAAGAGGTCCTTTCACACAATGGGAAGAGAGAGTGATCCACTAGGCGAAAAGTAATAGTACTAATCTAGAAGAGATACACACACATATGAAAGAATCATTAGTTAGCCTATAAAATAGTTCACAATATAATAATGATCGTGAAATCAAATACAACACACATTCAATAAGATATATACTAAAGCTAACAAAATAGTTCATTGACCTTAGCATTTATGAAACAACATATGCTTGAAAAATTTAAAGAATAGTATTACAATATCCATGATACATGCATGAAAGTGTGCTAGCTCTGAGAGCTTTGATGATTAAGTGAAAGTTCCAAGTACACAATATAATGATATGACACTAGCCCAAATAGTGGAACATGAAGCTACCACTTGCTTCTCCAAAGAATTATATTCACTCTTATGCTAGACTAGAGAAGTCAAGCCTACAAATCCAAAGTTCCAAGCCTTTTTCTTGAGTTATGACGATTTCTTTATAACAAATGAGGTGGTGTTTCACCTCCTCTTATGACATTTGAGATCCCTCGTGACTCTTGAGCTTCTTTTGTCATTATTCTATTTAATGACTCTTCATATTCCCTATTTGACTATTGGACTTCCACTTACATTTACATTTCTTATTATTTTCTAAATACAAAATCACACAAGACAAAATGTGGCTAGAGCCTAATAAGACAAAATTTTATACATTATGCTTGAGCTTGTGGAAACTGTAGCTCGCCAACATCTACTTGTAGCTCTGATGTAACATATTGGTACCAAGCCTTGTATTGTGTTGCTATATCTTCAAACTTTGATGGAAGATATGGTTTATATTTGATTCTTGCCTCCATTGCATCTGAATTGATTGTTTTGGAACCAATCCGAACATTATTCCACAATAAGAACAACTTCATATTCAACTTGGCAAGTCCAACTACAAATTATGCAATGTTTTTCTTGAGATATCTAAATCTTCTTTAGTGGCAACCTACCTCAAGTTGCTCAAGAACTATTCAATCTTTTATCTTATGAAATTTATCCCCTCTGTTTTCACAAATCCTCTGATGAAAGGTATCGTGTGAACTCTTAGCAAGGATTCCAAACTATTATGAAATTACGAGTAGGCGGCTATGATGTTGGCCATATAAGTGTTGAGCTATTTGTACCCCAAATAAGCATTCTAACCTTAGCCCTTTCCAATTCTTCTTCTTGCCTTGTTTTCCTAACCAACTATGATGGTGCATTCCTATACTTAGTACCCCATTCTTGGATCGCATTGATGGCTTCATAGTCTGTCTTTAAAACTTTTACATTCTCTTGCGACAAATTTTTCAATGCATACAAGGGCATCGCTGCCTTATGAAGGGTGATCATTTCCTCATACAACTGTCTAATAGTGTCTCTCAATGATTGGATTTCTTCAGATATTGTTTTTCATAGATCCTTAATGTTAGAATCAATGGAAGACAACCTTTGATTCTCAACGAGGAGATTATCGATCTGTTGCATTGAAAAATCTAAATGCTTAGTTTCCTCCATCAAGAAATCATTCTTACTTTTGTAGACTTTGCAAAGGCTACATTTATTGATACAATTGTTCTCAAATTATTCTTCGTATTAGGAATAATTACCCTCTATGTGTGGATAGAAACAATATGAACTCGATAATTAGGAAAATACTTCCACCTTTCCTTCATTATTCCATTCTTTAACAGATCAAAGGAAAGGCTAGAAATATTTGTGACTGGATCATCTTCTAGAGGAGATATTCCCATTTCACTGAATGGGATGTGGTCACCAATAAGGGGAGATGAAGGATGGCAACTGATCTATTCTACATTAGGCACAATGTTTGCCTCTTGTTTATCCTCCTCTCATTCAACCTATATGTATTGGGATTGTATTTTCTCCTCTATTTCTCATACAAGTTCCTCATCCCGCTTCTTCTCGGTTTCTTCATCTTCTAATTGCTTCTATTGTTATTCCTCTTCAAACTACTTCTATCATTCTTCTTCTTCTCTTTGTCTCCACCATATTTCCTTGGGGCATTTCCTTTTGACTTCCTCTTCTTGCTTCTCTTTAATTTCATATTCTTATTTCTTTCTCAACTGTTCTTGTTTCTGCATATCTTCTATTTCCTTCATTTCTTGTTCTTCTTTCTACATCTGTTCCTCTTCTTTATTTTGCTCCTTCGCCCATCTATTTTCTTCTTCATGTTACTTCTTATTTGATTCTTCTGAATCGTTTCTCCTCTTTTTTTCTATAATGACCACTCTAAGAATGATAGGATCCGCTTTAAACTTTTGACTCCTCTCTGCTTTAGGAATGTGCAAAACTTTCCTCTTATACTTGGAAATGATGATCGAAGTGAGCACTTCTTGTTGATTCCGTTCCCGAACAACGTCCTTCTCATGAACTGCATTGGAAGGGCTTGCCTCATTTCCTGGTGCATGTGCTCAGGAAGCATTGTACCAATTGTTTATCTTTTCCTCCTCTTTCTAGAAATAAGACTCATAAGGCCAGGAAAAATGAAACTTGGCACAATGTATTTTACACACTCCTCTTAGATCATATATGTGAAAGTTCATATCACTAAAATCAATTTGATAAGTTCCCCAGCTTATGTTTATGCAGCCTTCAATATATTGAGCTCGTAATATCCCACCTGTAGCGGAAAAGAAGGACTAGGTGCCTTCTTCTTCTCCTGCAGAAACTGACATAAACTTGTGCTAAGTTGATATCTTACCTCCCGCATGACCACCTTGTTGGTCAAATACCTTGGAAAAATATGTGGAGGCCTCTAAGAACATAACACTCTAAGGAATGTTCCTTGAGGTGAGGAAAATCAATTTGTTATCTCTCCAACTATTTTCCTTACCTGATGTGAGATGCAAGGGACCTTTTTCCTAAATTATCATTTGATACAAATGTTGAAAATGCAACAAGATGATGGAGCTTGGTGGAAAAGAGTCGCCTTCACTAAGTGGGCCCGCAGGTTATTTTTGGCGCAAAGTCTATTTTTAGACTATGTCTATTTTTAGACATATGGATCATGGTCTATGAGTTGCAGGATGCTATTTGTGGATGATTCATGTTGGTAAAAATAGATGGACTTCTATTTTTAGACATATGGGCGAAGTCTATTTTTAGACTGCGAGGCTAAAAATAGAACAGTCGAATATTATTAGCTCTTAATAATATTTGGACTATAAACATTATCTTATCCTCTTGGAGCACTTCAGTTCGAGCTACGGATGTGGCACATGCAGCTGTCAGAAGGAAATACACTTTTCTTATGTGTCAGTTGAGCTATTGCATGATGGACTTCAGTTAGAACTCAAGTGGTTGAGTTTGGTGGAGTTGATTGAGGAGTTGATGGAGTTGTGTTCAGTTTGACTTGGTTAAACTAGTTGTATTTAGTCTAACTACAGAATACACTAGTGATGAGTTGTGTGAATTAATTATTAATTAATTCACTAATTATTAACTCATAAAGCAACTAAAGAATACATCATTTAACTCAATGCATGTACAATTCAGTGGAGATAGGTGTTAGAGCTTGAGATTGCTATCAGTTGTGACTATAGTTGTGCATGAGATTTGCACATGCATGGATGAAGATTGCCCATGAGCCTTGCATAGTATAGCCAAGGGAATTCGATTTCACAGAGTGATTGATTCTCATGCAGGATTGCACAGTGGAGGCAGGCAAACAGTGGAGGAAATTTGAGGCTTCAGATCTGAGCTAGTTTGTGTGTAACAGGTGGAGATAGTACTGAGTACTTGTGAGGAGTATTGTACTATGTATTGTTACATGTTCTATATCATTATAATATACAAATAGTGTGGGGTTTTCAGCTATATGCTTTCCCCGGATTACATACAGTGTTAATGTGCGCATGCGATTGATGTTTCATTGTTTTTAATGCTACTAAATTGATGATCAACCTAGAGGAGGTTATGTATTGTGCATGTATTCCGCAATAGTGTATAATCGGGATAATCTTTGTGAATAAGTGTCATATTATTCAAAATTTCTACACGGTATCAAAGTAGTTGATCATCAGATCTATTATTTAGAAAGTGTTTACATTTTATTTCTTCAAGCAGAGTCTGTAATCGGGCCAGGTAGCCTCTGGATTCATCCTTCCTTTGGAAGGTGAGATATCCGGTAAAAGCCCATACAGTCAATCTCTGTACGAGAAATAATTTGTTCTCACAAATTTTAGATCAGAGGGGGTTGAGTTTTTGAGCTGGTGGAATTCGAATCTGCAGCAGTGTTTTCTTGGTGTCAACATTGCAATGTCTTTCAATGGATTGCGATTGGAGTATGCTCTTGAGGGCATGTTATAGACAATTTTGTGCCTTACAGCAACAGACATGAATTGTCAGTAATCCAAGGGATCCAAAGTTCCCTAAACATGATGTTCTTACCCCTAGAGGAACAAGGTCAGAAAACCAACAGCTCTCAGATCAGTTCTCCACCTGAAAACACTCAAAAACAAGCAATCCTGAAATCAAAGCAGGTGCTCCACTAGGCTTCTGCGCTGAAACACAACTCCTACATGGTGTACCTGCGTTGCAAAGCAGGTAGAACAAAGGCCACCTGCGTTGAGCGAGTTTGGACATGTGGCACACTGAGTCATTGCTCTGGAATCTTCCAAAAATGACACTTGGATCAGGGATTTCGCCTTGTGATGAGTCAGAGGCTCTGTTTCTCCAAGTGGAAGCAAGGTTATCCAAGTGGACTCAAGAACTGAAGATCAACTAAAGATTAACTGAAGAGAGAGAGGACACAAGGCAGCTACACATCAGTTGCAAGCTGACTCATCCTTTCTCAATTCATCTATATATTGAGCTCTCTCCTATGAGCTCAAGAGGCTGGAATTTTGTGCAAAGTAATGATATGTTGTTGGTTTCACTATAGAGCTATTGGGTGATTGCTTGAGAGAGGTGAAGAGGAGAAATTCTTTCCGCTGGGAGGTGTTGCTGGATTAGGACCTTCAATGGTTGTAACACTCTCAGAACCTTTACTTCTTCATTAATAAAAGCTATTGAGGTTATTCTATATGCATTTGTTCCAATGATGTTTTGTGATAATTGTATATTTGGTTTATGCTAATCCGTGAATCAGTTATGATTGCATGCCTCTTGTAGTTTCCTTCTTTGTCATTTTGCAGGATCTCATTGTAGCTGGGCCGGCAAAAGAGCAAAGAGCTGGGAGCAAGCGGCCATAGAGAAGAGTTTGGATTCGACATTAAGCGCAAGGCAACGGTTAGTGCATTTATCCACTCCCTTTTGCTTTCATAAAGAAGTAAACCTTAAGTAGTTTTCTTTACAGTTGTTGCTGAGGTACTATCACCCTTAGAGTGGGATAGGGTCATCCGAGTCGGACACTTTTCCCTACAACAGGGTAGCTCGAACTATATTACATGGAAAGACAGGATGGAGGCAGTGTTAGATGACAATGGGCTGAAGGAGTTCATAGAGGCTGAGGTCCCAAAGCCTACTCTTGCTGCTGAAGTTGTGGTTTGGCAAAAGAAGACAACAAAGTGTCGAAGGATTCTGTTGGAGGGCGTGAAGGATCACACTGTATCCAGCCTGCATGGAAAGGATTCTCCATACTTGATGTGGAAAGTGTTGACAGATTTATTCCAAAGAAAGAGTGACCAGAGGAAGTTGGCGCTCAAGGATAAACTTAGAAACATTAAGTGCGAGAATGGAGACAGTATGCCCAAGTATCTCACGAAGTTCACCCAATGTCGGGATGAGCTAGGAAGTGTGGGGGTGACTGTCGATGATGAGGACTTGGTGAGCTTGGCTCTCCTTGGTCTTTTGAAGAGTTGGCATTCCTATCAGGACCCTGTCAATGGTTGGGAGAAATTTCCAGGATGGGAGAGACTTTGCTCGGATCTTGTGCAAGAGGAGATCAGACGGAGCACCAGAGACAGTTCTTCATCCATGCATGATGAGGAGAACTATGCCTTAGCGAGTAAGGTGAAGAAGGGGAAGGAGAAGGGTTCTCTTTCTAAATCCAATTCTTCTAATGATGGGAAGAAGGTTGACAAGTCGAAGGTGAGATGCTTTCGTTGTCATGCGTTGGGCCATTATGCTACTAATTGCCCAAAGAAGAAGTCCAAGAAGGGATCTGGGAAGGATCTGAAGGTGAGGCACTTGCTTCACAGTTTGAGTTGGATTTCACACCCTTCACATGCATGGTTTCATCCATGGTGGGAATTGGTTGGTTTCTCGACAATGGAGCTTCTTTCCACATGACCGATGACAAAAATTTGTTCAGTACGTTGGAGGAGAAATATCTCAAGATACTCATAGGGATGGGTAATGATGAGAAGTATAGTGTCTCAGGTGTAGGCACGGTTATTTTTCAGAGGGAGCATGGAGCCCGCCTTACCTTGATCGATGTCAAGTATGTACCAGGACTGAAGAGAAACTTGGTGTCGATCGTGATGCTCGAAGATAGAGGCTATGATGTAGTCTTTAGAAAGGGAAAGGTTTTCCTTAGACACATCATCACTAGACAGGTGAAGCAGATTGGTTCACGGGTCAAGAACCTGTATGCTCTTGAGGTTAAAGATGCATGCAAATCCTTGAGCAGCGAGGCAACTGATGGAGACTTGGTGGTTGAGAGGGAGCGTATATTACCTCTCAACATGCAGAGCCAGAAGAAGTCTCAGACAATTGTGGAGGAGCCACGATTGGTGCAGCAACTTCAGGAGGTTGTGGAGCAACCACAACAAGGGAAGCTGAGAGGAGATCGAGTAGAGACATCTACTCATGTTTTATAGACATTTTTGTGCCTTACAGCTCTAAGCATGAAATGTCCATAAACCAAGGGATCCTAAGTCCCTAAAAGTGTTGTTCCTGCCCCTAAAGGAACAAGGTCAACCAATTACAACTTCTCCCAGAAGTTCTCCAACAGAAACTGCTCAAAATTAGTCAAACCAGGATCATTTCAGCTGCTCCACTAGCTAGCTGCGTTGCATAGCACCCAAGTACACTAGCTAGGTGCGTTGCAACGCACCTAAAAGCACTACCAGGGTGCGCTGAGCGGAAAATGACAAATGGCAGTGTCATTCCGCGAGGTGGACAGACAATGGAAGCTTCCAGAATCTTCCCCAATGACACTTGCCTCACTGAGTTCGACCAAGGATGAGTAAGAGGCTCTCAGTCTCCAAGTGGAAGCAAGAACTGACAGAGAGAAGCCACTAGTCAAATCATAAGCTGACTCATCCTCTTTGCATACATCTATATATGGATCCCTCATCCCAGAGATCCAAGGGCTGGAATTTTGTACATTGCAGAGAATTGCTGTTGGTTTTGAGATAGAGATCAGTGTATTGGGTGATTTATGCTTTGTTGGAGGTGAAGAGGGGATTCCTTTGCTGGGGGGTTGATGCTGGATCAGGAATCATCGGTTGTAACTCCTCCTGGACCTTCTTGTTATATCAATAGAACTATTTGAGTTTCTCATACATGCTTGTGTATCAATGATGTTTTGTTATATTTGCATGTTTAGCTTAAATCTGATCCTAAGCTATTTATGAATATAAATCCATGTCTTTGTGTAGTTTTCTTCTTCTGTGATCTTGCAGGAACTTGGTGAAGCTGGGCAAGTAAGGGAGCAGGTAGCTGGAAGCTGTCAAAGAGGAGAGAGAGTGGATCAAAGGACTAGCACAAGACACATGTCGGTTCATCCTATTCCTCTTCGTTTATAGTTCATAAAGAAGAATACGAAAATAGTTTTCTCTGTTTGTTTCTAAGGTACTGTCACACCTTAGTGGGATAGGGGCGTTCTGAGTAGACACTTTTCCCGTTAACAAAATGGCGACTCCACTGGGGATCGTGTCTAGTTAGTTTGTTTGTGTTTCTCTTGTTGTTTGTTTCATAAACACAGAAGTAGCAATCGAACTGCATTTGCCATTATCAAATGCAAAGTAGACACCTGCTACTTCAATCCATTCACTGGATTTGTTTATGATTTGAACAGCTGATTCACAAATGATTTGATTACCCTTTGTGATAGCTCTTAGACCTCCTTTAAATCCACCCTCTGATTGTGCATTACTGATTGCTTTTACTCGGCCAAAAACCATAGATTAAACTGCAAACCGTGACCCAGAACCCGGAAGGAATTCTCGTTTCTGCCCCAGCGCAAGCTCTGTGAAGAGATTCTGCATTTCAACGCAGTTCCCGAGAGGGCTACCTGCACTGAAATCCAGTTTCTCTGTGTAACAGGTGCGCTGATCAGCCTAGCCCTGTGCAGCTGAGGTTCTTTGCTTCATTTTTTCAGTTTTGTCTCTGATTTTTGCAGCCTGTAATCAGTGTGTGTCTATTTAAAAACCCCTTTTATTTGCCTTAATTCCGCCTCCTTTGTACAAAAAGACTGTAGATGTTCTTTGTGTGTTTGTTACATCATTACAGTTTTCCATTGAAAGAGTAGAATAGTCATACTGTCGTCCTTGGATTTAGATCTGTCACAAGTGTCGATTTTGATCTTAGGAGAAATTTTATTTGCTGTTGACAGTCGATTATGCTTTTACTTTTGCCTTTGGTTTGAATTTGTCACTTTCTAGTGTCGAAACGAGTGTTTATTTCAAAATCATAAAGTGTCATAATCTTCTCTACCTTTTGATTTCGAAAAGAAGCTTGTTTGTGTTTGTCACTTGAAAGCAAATTCAGATTTGTACATCAACTTTCTTTTTAGGCATCAATATTAAGAAAGTGAAAACAAATACATGCATATGTGCATTTGCATATTGATAGTCTGTTTGGCTTGATTTAGGAAAAGTGCATTTACAGTGTGCTCTTTGCTCTTTGAGAAAAGATTGTGTCTTTCTTTTCCCCTTGTAGCTAGGATTTTCATTGCTGAAAAGAGATAAAAGTTTGCTTATCATATTTAGATTTCATTTTAGGAATTACATCTACATCTCGTGGTAATCCCAAAAGGCAAACTTCTAAGAAAGATCAACTTAAAATAAATTGAATGAATCTAACAACGCTTTGGAACTTAACGCACAATATTTAGAGGTCTAGGCTAGAGACGTATTCCGGCGTCGTAAAGCCTGGTCACTGTTGTCCTCACTGATGGTTGGGTGATTCCTCCACTTTGAGACGATAAGTGCCAGTACGGACTTGTGCTCCCACGTACCGTCGAGTATATATTGGGAGACCCCTATAGGCTTAAAACCTTTTATCCATAGGAAGTCGTGTCGGCCACCCTACTGATCGCAATGCACCGAACACAGCATTCGGGAAGATTGACTGCCGTACCGTAAAAAGTATTCTGCAGTTTTGCGATTGGTTTGGTACTCCCTCTACCTAGATCTCCAGAGCAGTCCCTTTCGTTCCTTTTCAGACTCCTTAATGGAAAAGTTCCATCTGAGCACTTGTCACTTCAGGCTCATTAAAAATCGAAGGAGACGAGAGTCATCTTTTGTTTTTTCTCAACTCTTTAAAACTGAAAAAACAAGTTGTGTCAAAGCGTCTTAAAATTTATTTTAAATGGAATATTCATACCCTTTTCCTACGTTGATCTTAGGTTGAGAAAGTGGAGTCTACCAACCAAGGAATTCCCCTTGGTGGAAATCCTAGTCCCTTCTCCTCTTCGGGAGATGTTGGTGCACCCCATATGGCCACATTGTCGCTTCCAGGACTGACAATTGGCCTGCCAGTATGGCTCTTCTCAACTAATGTCGTTCAGAACACCATTACTCCTGAACAATCAAATCAGCAATTAAACGAGTCCAGAGTTGCCCACCAACCTTCTACTTCCTCTAATTCTTCCTCTCCTCCTTCCTCTTCACTTGATGGGGCTGGCAAAGCCAAAAGTCAAGTTCCTAAGGAGAAGAAGGAGAAGAAGAAGAGAGAGAAGAAGAAAAAGGAGCCAAAGGCGAATGGGGGAAAAGAGTATCGTCTAACGAAAATTCACACACTGCACCGACCAGGCCTAAATCGCCATGTGTCATTTGCAAAGGAGACCACTTTCACAGAGATTGTCCTTGCATCCCTCGGATACTAAGGGACTGGTCTCCTCGTTTGCACAATCCGGTGTCATCAACCTTTGATGATCATGTTGAAAGCACACCGTCAACTAGCGAAAGTGAAGCCCTAGGACAAAAAGGGAAAGCTAGATTTCCCTGTAAACTGTGCGAAGGCAATCATGCCGTCCACCGTTATCCCTTCTTAGACGAAGCGAAAAGAGTTTTGGATGATCGTCCGGTTTCACCGTTACGACTTCCTCCTGGATATAAAAAACTCTTGCCGAGTCCGTCGCTAGTTGAGAATCCAGCTGGCCCGCTCAAGTGGTCGGCTGAAGCGCCTATCATCGAATATAAACCATCTGAATCCATACCAGACGAAATTCAAAAGGTCGAGGTGGCAGTTGACCCGGTATTGCCTTCAGAGGCTTTATCTTCGGATGATACAGTCACTGAAGAGAACAAGGATGACACCGTCCAAATTCTCTTCATCAACACAGACTCCAACGAACATGGGGGCAATCTACCCATTCCCTTACCACAGGAGGGAAGTTCGTCAGAGCCATACCCGACCGTCTACTCGGTCCCACCTCCAAGCAACCTAGTTGTCTCCTTCGATTGGAATCAACTAGGCAGACCCCGTTTACCAGCAAGCATACCATTCCGAATTATCGTTCAAATATATAGAATGGTCATGGCTGGTACCATCATAGATGAGGGGGCTTCTGTGAGTATCCTTTCCTCTATTGCTTGGAAAGCGCTTGGTTCGCCATCGCTGTTGCCTGAGATGAGAAATCTGACAGGCTTTGATAAAGGAACCAGTCGACCTTTAGGGATCCTTCCCAATGTGCCCATAACATTGAGAGGGAAGACAGTTCAAATGAACGTAATGGTAGTTCAAGGACCCTTGGATTATAACCTACTCCTTGGATGAGCCTATATTTATTGCATGGGAGCCATCATCTCCTCACTCTTTAGAGTAATGTGTTTTCCGCACGAAGGAAGAGTGGTCAAGCTCGTGGACCAACTTTCATTTCCCGGATCATGCATAGCAAATAGTCATATACCATCCCTAAATGGTCTCTTCACGCAAGAAATGTCTCAATCCCCAGTCCGTCCTCCTGATGAGCGCGAGTAATTCGGAGGGATATGACTGAAACCCAGGGGGCATGCGTCCTGGTCTGCTTCGGCAGGAAAACTTCGGGTATAGGGTATATTTCCACGCGAGAATATGACTAGTCTGTACCCCGTTCGTGATTGGAAGAGGGGTTATTCTAGAACAAGATTCTCTTGTCAAAGTTATGTGAGTTGACAGAACAGAGTCACTCGCCTTTGTTTATCTCGGTAGACATCGCCAAAGAAGTGTTTTGTTTGCACCGCAAATCGAGCAATCTTTGGGTAACCTGTAAGAGGTAGGCCTCTCCCGATAAAAGAAATGTTTTATTGGACTAAAGAAGGGGTAACCTTGAAACCATACTTTATCCCTGGGGTCATGCAAACCTTTTGGAGTGCAAGCGAGGAGCGGCTATTTATTTTTTAAATTTTTAGGACCTCTAACCCTTTAAACTCGTAGGATTAGTCGTCACCTAACTTGCATAAAGAAAGGATGTGGGGAAAAATTCTAAAAGTTGTCGTTTTATATGAGACATTCTTATCATATGAATGGATTAATCGAGCAGTTTTAGCACATAGTTCAAGCTCGTTAAAAAATAAACATAAGACATGAGAAAATGTTTCCACCCGCGTTTAAGCTCGTTAAAAAATGAACTATTCCCCGGTAAATAACCACCGTGAATGAAGTATTTCAGCCATTAAAGCCTTGGTCGTGTTTGCACCGTCACCTCCACTTTTCCATTGGCCGATCATTCACCTCCATTTGATTGTTTACCCATTTTGAGGAACAGCTGCGAAGAGTGATTTCACTAGCCATCCTTGTGACACTGCCGTGATTGGAAAATTCCAACCCTTACCTGGAATCAGCTGCTACCCATTTTATCACTCGTTCCTCAAAAGACGAGTCTTCTTTAAGCTCTTTTCAACTGACTCGTAAAATATGAAAATATTGCCGAGTTTTGGCCTTCCAGCTCGTTAAAGCAACCGGAAGTGCTATCCCTCCTCTAGATTTTAATCTTTTTGGACCTGAGGGATTATTGCACAAAAATATCGAGTGCTTGTTTTGTTCGGCTCGTTAAAACTATAAAAAATTCATCCCTTCTGTATTGTTTTATACTTTTTTGGACTTAAGGGATTAGATGACGAAAAAGGAATTTTGGAGTTAACTTTACGTACCTTTTCAGACTCTCTAAAAATGAAAAGGACCGAGTTATCTTTGTCGTTAAACTCATTAAAAAGATTAATAGCGACAAACTTGTCTTTAGACGAGAACGAGTTTCACTATCACTAGGCTCGTTAAAACATAGTGATGGGTTTGCCCGAAGGGAAAATTATAGAACAAGCATATGTTATCCTCCTCAAGCTTGACAAAAATAAAGAGGCACTGGTCAGCAATGACTGGGGAAAAATTGGGAAGAAACTCAAATAGTTTTATTGATATAACAAGAAGGTCCAGGAGGAGTTACAACCGATGATTCCTGATCCAGCATCAACCCCCCAGTAAAGGAATCCCCTCTTCACCTCCAACAAAGCATAAATCACCCAATACACTGATCTCTATCTCAAAACCAACAGCAATTCTCTGCAATGTACAAAATTCTAGCCCCTGGATCTTTGGGATGAGGGATCCATATAGAGATGTATGCAAAGAGGATGATTCAGCTTATGATTTGACTAGTGGCTTCTCTCTGTCAGTTCTTGCTTCCACTTGGAGACTAAGAGCCTCTTACTCATGCTTGGTCGAACTCAGTGAGGCAAGTGTCATTGGGGAAGATTCTGGAAGCTTCCATTGTCTGTCCACCTCGCGGAATGACACTGCCATTTGTCATTTCCCGCTCAGCGCACCCTGGTAGTGCTTTTAGGTGCGTTGCAACGCACCTAGCTAGTGTACTTGGGTGCTATGCAATGCAGCTAGCTAGTGGAGCAGCTGAAATGATCCTGGTTTGACTGATTCTGAGCAGTTTCTGGTGGAGAACTTCTGGGAGAAGCTGTAATTGGTTGACCTTGTTCCTTTAGGGGCAGGAACAACACTTTTAGGGACTTATGATCCCTTGGTTTATGGACATTTCATGCTTAGAGCTGTAAGGCACAAAAATGTCTATAACAGTTGCCCCCTAAAGTATGAGGCCGTTTATCGGGTGAAATGCTTTATTAGGAGGATCCGAAGTTCTTTCAATGCTGGGAGGAGACCTGTAATAAGATACAATACAATACATTATCTTCATACTGTTTTCATGATCTAGCTGAGGCGGGCATTCCCATGCTCAGCTTTATAAATTCATTTTTATGTACACAGGACAGACAATCGTCTGATGGTAGACTGATGATTCTGATGAAGTCATCATCCTTTTGGTAGGATGGTTGAGAAAATGGAGTCTACCAACCAAGAAATTCCCCTTGGTGGAAATCCTAGTCCCTTCTCCTCTTGGGGAGATGTTGGTTCACCCCATATGGCCACATTGTCGCTTCCAGGACTGACAATTGGCCTGCCAGTATGGCTCTTCTCAACTAATGTCGTTCAGAACACCACTATTCCTGAACAATCGAATTAGCAATTAGACGAGTCCAGAGTTGCCCACCAACCTTCTACTTCCTCTAATTCTTCCTCTCCTCCTTCCTCTTCGCTTGATGGGGCTGGCAAAGCCAAAATTCAAGTTCCTAAGGAGAAGAAGGAGAAGAAGAAGAAAGAGAAGAAGAAAAAGGAGCCAAAGGCGAATGGGGGAAAACGAGTATCGTCTAACGAAAATCCACACACTGCATCGACCAGGCCTAAATAACCATGTGTCATTTGCAAAGGAGACCACTTTCACAGAGATTGTCCTTGCATCCCTCGAATACTAAGGGACTGGTCTCCTCGTTTGCACAATTCGGTGTCATCAACCTCTGATGATCATGTTGAAAGCACACCGTCAACTAGCGAAAGTGAAGCCCCAGGACAAAAAGGGAAAGCTAGATTTCCCTGTAAACTGTGCGAAGGCAATCATGCCGTCCACCGTTGTCCCTTCTTAGATGAAGCGAAAAGAGTTTTGGATGATCGTCCGGTTTCACCGTTACGACTTCCTCCTGGATATAAAAAACTCTTGCCGAGTCCGTCGCTAGTTGAGAATCTAGCTGGCCCGCTCAAGTGGTCGGCTAAAGCACCTATCATCGACGATAAACCATCTGAATCCATACCAGACGAAAGTCAAAAGGTCGAGGCGGTAGTTGACCCGGTCTTGCCTTCAGAGGTTTTATCTTCGGATGATACAGTCACTTAAGAGAACAAGGATGACACCGTCCAAATTCTCTTCATCAACACAGACTCCGACGAACATGGGTGCAATCTACCCATTCCCTTACCGCAGGAGGGAAGTTCGTCAGAGCCATACCTGGCTGTCTACTCGGTCCCACCTCCAAGCAACCTAGTTGTCTCCTTCGATTGGAATCAACTAGGCAGACCCCGTTTACCCGCAAGCATACCATTCCGAATTATCGTTCAAATATATAGAATGGTCATGGTTGGTACCATCATAGATGAAGGGGCTTCTCTGAGTATCCTTTCCTCTATTGCTTGGAAAGCGCTTGGTTCGCCATCGCTGTTGCCTGAGATGAGAAATCTGACAGGCTTTGATAAAGGAACCAGTCGACCTTTAGGGATCCTTCCCAATGTGCCCATAACATTGAGAGGGAAGACAGTTCAAATGAACGTAATGGTAGTTCAAGGACCCTTGGATTGTAACCTACTCCTTGGACGAGACTATATTTATTGCATGGGAGCCATCGTCTCCTCACTCTTTAGAGTAATGTGTTTTCCGCACGAAGGAAGAGTGGTGAATCTCATGGACCAGCTTTCATTTCCCGGATCATGCATAGCAAATAGTCATATACCATCCCTAAATGGTCTCTTCACGCAAGAAATGTCTCAATCCCCAGTCCGTCCTCCCGATGAGCGCGAGTAATTCGGAGGGATATGACTGAAACCCAGGGGGCATGCGTCCTGGTCTACTTCGGCAGGAAAACTTCGGGTATAGGGTAGATTTCCGCGCGAGAATATGACTAGTCTCTACCCCGTCCGTGATTGGAAGAGGGGTTATTCTAGAACAAGATTCTCTTGTCAAAGTTATGTGAGTTGACAGAACAGAGTCACTCGCCTTTGTTTATCTCGGTAGACATCGCCGAAGAAGTGCTTTGTTTGCACCGCGAATCGAGCAATCTTTGGGTAACCTGTAAGAGGTAGGCCTCTCCCGTTAAAACAAATGTTTTATTGGACTAAAGAAGGGGTAACCTTGAAACCATACTTTATACCTGGGGGCATGCAAACCTTTTGGAGTGCAAGCGAGGGGCGGCTATTTATTTTTTAAATTTTTAGGACCTCTAACCCTTTAAACTCGTAGGATTAGTCGTCACCTAACTTGCATAAAGAAAGGATGTGGGGCAAAAATCTAAAAGTTGCCGTTTTATATGAGACATTCTTATCATATGACTGGATTAATCGAGCAGTTTTAGCACATAGTTCAAGCTCGTTAAAAAATAAACATAAGACATGAGAAAATGTTTCCACCCGCATTTAAGCTCGTTAAAAAATGAACTATTCCCCGGTAAATAACCACCGTGAATGAAGTATTTTAGCCATTAAAGCCTTGGTCGTGTTTGCACCGTCACCTCCACTTTTCCATTGGCCGATCATTCACCTCCATTTGATTGTTTACCCATTTTGAGGAACAGCTGCGAAGAGTGATTTCACTAGCCATCCTTGTGACACTGTCGTGATTGGAAAATTCCAACCCTTACCTGGAATCAGCTGCTACCCATTTTATCACTCGTTCCTCAAAAGACGAGTCTTCTTTAAGCTCTTTTTAACTAACTCGTAAAATATGAAAAGATTGCCGAGTTTTGGCCTTCCAGCTCGTTAAAGCGACCAGAAGTGTTATCCCTCCTCTAGATTTTAATCTTTTTGGACCTGAGGGATTATTGCACAAAAAGATAGAGTGCTTGTTTTGTTCGGCTCGTTAAAACTATCGAAAATTCATCCCTTCTGTATTGTTTTATACTTTTTCGGACTTAAGGGATTAGATGACGAAAAAGGAATTTTGGAGTTAACTTTACGTACCTTTTCAGACTCTCTAAAAATGAAAAGGACCGAGTTATCTTTGTCGTTAAACTCGTTAAAAAGATTAATAGCGACAAACTTGTCTTTAGACGAGAACGAGTTTCACTATCGCTAGGCTCGTTAAAACATAGCGATGGGTTTGCCCGAAGGGCAAATTATAGAACAAGCATATGTTATCCTCCTCAAGCTTGACAAAAATAAAGAGGTACTGGTCAGCAATGACTGGGGAAAAATTGGGAAGAAACTCAAAGAATCTTTATTGGTAGCAAGTCGCTCTTAAACATGACACTTCCACTCCGTGCCTGAGTCGGGTTGGGTTGTTTCATTCACCGGTCACATCACCATGGTCACGCCATACCATCCACATTTGGGGTAAATGCTACCAATCCATCACATAAGTGTCGCCGACATGTTCAAGAGAAGTCATCCAGAGAAGTCGCCCGTGTCCCATCCACTACCATACATTATACTTCATTCTTTCATGACCGCCATCCTGAACCATATATCATCATATCGTTTTCACCTCCATCAAAATCATTTGCTCTGTTCCGTGTCATTGATGTGGGATTGATCAAGGCCCTCCTTTGACGGATCACTTCTTGTCGACATCAGCTCATTATCCAAGAAGTTGATCTAGGAACACCCCATTCAGTACTTTGGAGCTTGCATGCCTCAATGGCAAGTTTCTCACTTCCGGCGACAGGTATACATCAATGACCTTCGACTGAAAGATTTTGCGTGGTGTTCGACGCCAAGTCCTTTATTCACACCACGTGAATTGTACTGCAGTACCTTGAGGATCATCATCATTATCGGTGATTACTCTCGCGCTTGTTAACAATTTACATCATTGACTGGTAATAAAGCGATGTCTTTCCATGTTCGACTTCAAAACATTTCTCACATGGATCGACTTGTACTTCGAGTGAAGATCGGATGAGATTGAAGACCCCGGATCTAGTTTCATCCATCCGGGCTGTGATATATATTCAGGAAAAATAAAGACATTGACATGTACAACATTGCAGCACAGATAATCATCCTACCAAAAGGATGATGACTTCATCAGAATCATCAGTCTACCATCAGACGATTGTCTGTCCTGTGTACGTAAAAATGAATTTATAAAGCTGAGCATGGGAATGCCCGCCTCAGCTAGATCATGAAAACAATATGAAGATAATGTGTTGTATTGTATCTTATTACAGGTCTCCTCCCAGCATTAAAAGAACTTTGGATCCTCCTAATAAAGCATTTCACCCGATAAACGACCTCATACTTTAGGGGGCAACTGTTATAGACATTTTTGTGCCTTACAGCTCTAAGCATGAAATGTCCATAAACCAAGGGATCCTAAGTCCCTAAAAGTGTTGTTCCTGCCCCTAAAGGAACAAGGTCAACCAATTACAGCTTCTCCCAGAAGTTCTCCACCAGAAACTGCTCAGAATCAGTCAAACCAGGATCATTTCAGCTGCTCCACTAGCTAGTTGCGTTGCATAGCACCCAAGTACACTAGCTAGGTGCGTTTCAACACACCTAAAAGCACTACCAGGGTGCGCTGAGCGGGAAATGACAAATGGCAGTGTCATTCCGCGAGGTGGACAGACAATGGAAGCTTCCAGAATCTTCCCCAATGACACTTGCCTCACTGAGTTCGACCAAGGATGAGTAAGAGGCTCTCAGTCTCCAAGTGGAAGCAAGAACTGACAGAGAGAATCCACTAGTCAAATCATAAGCTGACTCATCCTCTTTGCATACATCTATATATGGATCCCTCATCCCAGAGATCCAGGGGCTGTAATTTTGTACATTGCAGAGAATTGTTGTTGGTTTTGAGATAGAGATCAGTGTATTGGGTGATTTATGCTTTGTTGGAGGTGAAGAGGGGATTCCTTTGTTGGGGGCTTGATGCTGGATCAGGAATCATCAGTTGTAACTCCTCCTGGACCTTCTTGTTATATCAATAAAACTATTTGAGTTTCTCCTACATGCTTGTGTATCAATGATGTTTTGTTATATTTGCATGTTTAGCTTAAATCTGATCCTAAGCTATTTATGAATATAAATCCATGTCTTTGTGTAGTTTTCTTCTTCTGTGATCTTGCAGGAACTTGGTGAAGCTGGGAAAGTAAGGGAGCAGGTAGCTGGAAGTTGTCAAAGAGGAGAGAGAGTGGATCAAAGGACTAGCGCAAGACACAGGTCGGTTCATCCTATTCCTCTTCGTTTATAGTTCATAAAGAAGAATACAAAAATAGTTTTCTCTGTTTGTTTCTAAGGTACTGTCACACCTTAGTGGGATAGGGGCGTTCTGAGTAGACACTTTTCCCGTTAACATCATGCAGAGACCTCCAGTAGGGGGAAACTTCGAGCCAGGTGGGCTGATGGATTGCATGCAGCCATAACTCTAGGTAGGAGGTGGGGTGATGTGGATTGATCGTCCCAAGGCGGAGGGGTAGGATCCTTGAGGTACCCAACCTCTTGGATGAGACCTTGCTATGAGAGCCCCGATGTGGAGTAGCAGGAACTGACTGATTGGGTAGAGATAAATGCGGATGGAGCGGCAGAGAGAGAGACAGTGCAGGGAATCCCAGGATAGCGCATAGCTAGCAGGTTGCAGCAATGCGAGAGGCACAAGTGTTTTGCACAGTGCTAGGTGGCACAGAGAAGTGTGCAATGGTGCGAGATGCATGGAGATGTTGCAGTAGCACAGATGTCAGAGAGGGAGCACTTGTCAGCAGCAGGTAGAGCTTCAGCATCAGAGTATGTTCCTAGCCCAACAGAGTGGTCAATTGGGAGTGTTTTTGTTCCAAGTGTTGTTGGAGCAAGTGGATCGGGCAAATGTGTTGCATGCAGAACATTCCAGAGTTGCAGGATAGGGGTTGCAGATAATCCATATATTGTTGAGAGGGAGTGTTGAAAATGCAACAAGATGATGGAGCTTAGTGGAAAGGAGTCGCCTTCACTAAGTGGGCCCGCAGGCTATTTTTGGCGCAAAGTCTATTTTTAGACATATGGATCATGGTCTATGAGTTGCAGGATTCTATTTGTGGATGATTGGCCATGTTGGTAAAAATAGATGGAATTCTATTTTTAGACATATGGGCGGAGTCTATTTTTAGACTGCCAGGATAAAAATAGAACAGTCAAATATTATTAGCTCTTAATAATATCTGGACTATAAACATTATCTTATCCTCTTGGAGCACTTTAGTTCGAGCTACGGATGTGGCACATGCAGCTGTCAAAAGGAAATACGCTTTTCTTATGTGTCAGTTGAGCTATTGCATGATGGACTTCAGTTAGAACTCAAGTGGTTGAGTTTGGTGGAGTTGATTGAGGAGTTGATGGAGTTGTGTTCAGTTTGACTTGGTTAAACTAGTTGTATTTAGTCTAACTGCAGAATAAACTAGTGATGAGTTGTGTGAATTAATTATTAATTAATTCACTAATTAGTAACTCATAAAGCAACTAAAGAATACATCAGTTAACTCAATGCATGTACAGTTCAGTGGAGACAGGTGTTAGAGGTTGAGATTGCTATCAGTTGTGACTATAGTTGTGAATGATATTTTAACATGCATGGATGGAGATTGCCCATAAGGCTTGCGTAGTATAACCAAGGGAATTCAGTTTCACAGAGTGATTGATTCTCATGCACGATTGCGCAGTGGAGGCAGGCAAACAGTGGAGGAGATTTGAGGCTTTAGATATGAGCTAGTTTGTGTGTAACAAGTGGAGATAGTACTGAGTACTTGCGAGGAGTATTGTACTATGTATTGTTACATGTTCTCTATCATTATAATATACAAATAGTGTCGGGTTTTCGGCTGTATGCTTTCCCTGGATTACATACTGTGTTAATGTGTGCATGCGATTAATGTTTCATTGTTTTTAATGCTGCTAAATTGATGATCAACGTAGAGGAGGTTATGTATTGTGCATGTATTCCGTAATAGTGTATAATCGGGATAATCTCTGTGAATAAGTGTCATATTATTCAAAATTTCTACAACAAAACCATGAATGAGTGCTTAACAAGATTCTCATATACTCCTATGTGGTTGTATTATGATAATAATAGGAAATAAAAGTTGATAAGGGGTTATCTCGGGATCCACTTCCATTCTAGACCTGGGAATTCATGGCGAGCACAAATAACATTTAGTAAGTAGGCAGCCATGCAGAACTATAGTTTCTTTCCTTGTGCTATATTTTTCACCCTAGTAAAATTACTCTTTAGCTTCTGGAGAAACAAATTTTCCCAATTGAATAATTTCCCTTTTGTGACAAGTGAATAAAGCATGAAGATCCAACCTTCATCAAAGAATTCAATATTCTTTATTCCATATGTCCTACAACACATAGCCATTAGGTACTACTAAAATATTCTAAGAGACTTAGCCTTGTAGGTTCCATCTGGCTTCTGGTGAAATTTAGTTGGTTCTTGCCACCATGACTTGATCAATTATCTGGTGTTCAAATAACCCCAAGCTACATAAAACTAGGAATTCAAGTGCTACTCAGGCTTGGGCAACTTGTAATATTAGTGGGGGTCGTGTGGCTAGTAAGAGGCAATTTGCTTTCCACTAACACTATTGAGCACCATGTTCTTGGTGTCTAGACCCTGCAATATCCATTTGATGGCATCGACACAAGGTAGCATAGGACACCAGAAGAAACTTTGTGGAACCATGATTGCTTGATATTCTCATAGACTTCCCTATCTTCTGAATTCTCCAAGAATTCCTTTGAATGAATACATCTTTGATGGTCACCCATGTAACAATAGAATCTTTGTCAATAAAGCATTGGGTGCCTATCAAGATAGGCACTCATATCAAGGAATTGTCCATGGAATCCTCAATACTACTTTTTGTGACCTTCTTTGATGATCCTTCTTTTGGGCGCATGGTGTTGGTAAATGATGAAATACTGATGTGTACTAGATCTGTAGTACTTGGTGAGACATATGCACTCATGACAACAACAAGTTAGTCACGCAAGAGATCAACTACTTTGATTATCAATCAAAAGTAGAAGAAAACCACTGAGAAGAGGAACTACGCAATGCTTAGGCTCATGGGAGGCAAAGTGAATTCATTAGTCACTAGAAATGCACATTGTGCATTTTCTGAGGGAGGATTGTGCAAGGATCGAAAACAAGAGGGAGAGACTAGAGACTAAAACTATGCAAAGCTCAGTTACTACTGAAGACAGGCCTTTTGTTGCACAGTTCGCAATGAAAAAGGGTAAGAGGGGCCTCACTACTAAATGGGATTACATAATGCAAAATTATTGCCTAGGGATTGCATAATGTGCAATTACAGAGGGAACAAGGGAAACTCTACTAGCTGATATTGCGTAATGCACAGTTGATGAGGGAAGGAGACTCTAGGATCTGTGCAACTTTCTCCAATATAAGTTAAGGCTCGAGATATGTTGCATAAAGGGAGGAAGGATTTGGATCAAATCGAGATTCATCCAAACAAGTCATTTGCATCGATCATGAAAGATAACGAAATGAAGAGGGTGTGCATGCATAAATACACCCAACAACAATAACTATTAATAGGAAAAAATACATGGAATGTGAAACAACACCAGAAAATAAGTATTAAATACTAAAATGACAGTTGTAGAAGCTAATAATAGTAGAAGTGAAACTTGTTATGTGAAAAGCAGGACAAAACAACACTTGCAAAAGAAAAAATGACAAAAAGCGAAAATTAAGAAACTTACCTAGGAAAACACCGTAATTGAGACCAAAATTTCCTTGTGCTCATGAGAATGAGTAAAGCTCCAAAGATGAGTGTGAAAATGATATCTAGGATGGATTTCTTATATATATGAGCACTCATGAGGTTAGTGTTAGGGTTTTGGTTGCGCATACCTAAAATCAACAATCCATTTAATTAATTGACACGTGTAAGATAATTAATTTGTAAACACATGCCACACTGCCAATTAGAAGTGCACATGGTTATCCTAGGGAAGTGCGCACTTCCTATTTTCAAGGAATGCATAATTGGCTTACTTTGGGAACTGCAGTTCACTGGCTCAAGAGGTCGCAGAGTTGGTTGTCTTAGTGGATTGTGTAGTTCACTACCACAAGGGGTTGCGTACTTTGCTTCCACAATTAATTGCATAGTTGTGTGTCTCAAGGGGTTCCAAATTTCACTCCGTAAAAGAGTTGAATAGTTCATTGTGAGAAAGGATTTCAAAATCCCACAGATCAGGGTATACAATCAGTGTCATCAAGGAAAAATTTGGCTTGTTTTCACAAAATTTTCTTTATCTATCTTTAGAAGTTGGGAAACTACTATCGACAAGGGCCTAGTAGTTATTAAAGGAAAGCATAATTAAGACATCACAAGTTTGGCATGAAGGATTAAACGGTTGTGACACTTAATAATTCAAGAAGAAAACTTGACACAAGTTGAAACAATAGTTCTTATGGTTAAAGGGAGGCTCCAAAATCAAAGCATGGGAAATTTTTTGGAGTGGGGTTACAGCAACTACAATATTCCCATATTTATAACTTTCCTGGTGCTGCTTCTACTTCAATCCACTTGATTTCCCTTTCTTTAGGCCTATGTTCTCCAAGTATTGTGCTTGTACACAAGCCTTGTCCACCGATCTAGACTTGAACAAAATCAATCACTTCTTGCAAATGTCTCTATAGACCCCCTAGATACTTGAGGAGTATGTCTAGGTTCTTTGTGTAGATACTTAACATTATGGCCATCTTTCTAAACATTGTGGTGTACTCTTGTACAGTTTTTCGTTGCTTATGCCTAAAGTAATTCCATTGTATCCACTAGTCTTCTGCATACTCAATAGGGTAAAATTGTGATTTTATTATGCTTTTAAAATCATTCCACTTAGTCACTGGAAGATATCCCTCCAACATTAAGGTCTTCGTGTGGATTTCCTACTAGATTAGGGAATGACCCTCTATTTCAGTTGAGTAACCAAAATATTATATTCTTTCTCTATATGATGAACACTAAAATAAACTTCTAATTGCTACAAAAAGTGATTTAGCTTCAAAGAATCAATATCACCTTGAGATATCTTGATATCCAATTTCTCTTCCATTTTGAACGGTGACTATGAATAATTCATGAACTTGAACTGATTTGATTTTTTTCAGGTTCTTTCTTTGGATCCTTCATTGTTTCTTCCTGATCTCTTGATATCCCTTATGGCTGGACCTCTATGTCAATAGAACCCCCATATTATCCAATTAGCCTGATCTTATTTGTTAGGGCGACCATTGGGAGGCTCACATTACTGTTCATATTTTCAACTTTTTCTTCTATCCACATAAACCTCTTCTTTGCAGGATCTAGAGGTTTTTTGACAGATTCATTGACCATGGTTAGGTTTTTATGACTTTTGAATTACAAATCTTGATCCCTGCAACTTCTCATAATATACCCAAAGAAACCTGATATGATAAAAATCTAATTCGTAAACTACCATGGATATTCCATTGCAAAATTCATGACAACAAATCTATTATATTATATTAGAAAATCCAAAATATACATTATGAGGTTTTATTTCTCCTTATATTTCTAGATTTGTTAATCATTGTTTGTTGTGTAAGCATGTAAATTACAATTATATAGAAAATAGAGAATAGTGAAATAAAAACCTGCAAACCACAATTGACACAAGATATATCCTAGGAAGTCCCTTCGGGAGAAAACCCAACTGGAAGGTGAGGCTACTCTACTCTTTTTCTCTAAATTGAAAATGGATGAAAGTACAAAGTAGTGAGAATTGTGGCCCATGGGATGCTACAGTGCACAAACCCTATTTTTTCTCTCTCTCCCTATACTTATCACTTACTTTTCTCATCTATGGAACAAAATGCACTCAAATATAATGGAATCCATTTTCCTCGTAGTGGCTTGGTTATAATAACCTAATAGCCTACTAGTGGTTAGGTTGAATCCTTCAACTCTTAAGTAGAGTTAAAATATTTAATATTCTAAATCTTCTTAATCATGTTCACATGTCCAACCCATTTTCCATGAGTAATAGGTGTTGACATGGAATCCTCTCAAATTACGATGGCCAAAACTAGAAGCTCAACTTTCAAGTGACATAAATTTTGCATACATACTTTGATTGAGGATATTTTTGCATTGCTGGAAATGTATCTAAGTGTATAATAGCACAAAAATGTGCTAAATTTGATGATCCAAATTTTTTTGCTTATAGATGTGTTAAAGAATTACATGCATAAATTGTAGCTTAACATAGAAAACTTAATGTGCACATGAGAGAAGAGGAGAAACACATAAAGCATGAATGAAGACAACAAGACTTGATAAGGGAGTTCATTCGACTTGGACTACGTCTCGGGCCCTGCTTAATCAATAAGTAGGCCATCATTCATTAAGGGGCACGAGAAAGAAGAGTACAAGCACCAGTTACAAAAAATGAGTTTTATACCTCCATACTGAAAAATGGAAAAAAAAAATGCAAAACTCTGATGGAGAAACAAACAACACCATTGCGTTTGTGGTGTCGAGAAATGCTGAAACCATATAAAATTTGTCAGAATTTGACAAAGTGAAATTTCGGCCATCCTACAAAATTCTACCTCGAACTACGTGCACTGCCTCCTCTCCCTGGGCACACTGACAAATTGTGTTTAAATAAAAATTGGGCAGCGGATTTTTCAACGTGGACAGTTGGCTAAGTTGGTTAAGAATCCTGGTTAATAGGGAGGAGGTCGGGCGGTCAAACCCTGCCTTCTCCTTTTTACATAACAAATTTATTTATAAATAAAAAATTGGTTAGGTTCGGCCCGCCCACCGTACCTCCATTGGCTCCATACATTAGTGGTTGGTGGTTACATGTCTCGAGGTTGGGTCCGTGGCCCAAGGGTTGGCCCACCCAACTCCATTGAATAGTTTTAATTAAGCCATGGTGTGGGGTGGCGGGATCATGACCGCCCACCCCGTTTGGTTATTGTTTATAATAATTCGAGGGATGTGGGGAGGGGTCGGGGATCGTGGCCCGCCCCTCCATAATTATAGGTTGAATGGTTGGGGTGGCAGGATTGGTGGCCCACCACCCTTTTTTAATATTTTTTTTTTAATAAAACAACCTGCATGTTTTTGAAAATTCGGTTTTTGACCGAAGGGGTCATTTTAACAGGGCAACAATTTTGCCTAGAATTTGGCCGGAGTTGGCCAGATTCCGTCCACCGGAAAAGGCCAAATTGTGTCTTTGTTAAGCCTACCCATTCATCAAAAGTCAACCCAACTTTGACTGCTTCTATCTCCTTCACCCGGACACGGATTGGAGTTTCGTTCACACTATTGGAATCAGGGCGACGAGCACTTCGATCTGATGTCAATTTCATCACCTTTCTGCCACTTTGAATTTTGAATTTTTTCCATGCCACTGTGTTTGGAGATCCACCTGGATCAATCCTTCCCATTGAGGAGCTTTTGGAACACCAAAAGCTTTATCAGTCAGTTGGTAAGTAAGGGAATTATTCCCTCACTCTTTCTTTTTCCAACCATTTTGCCTTGCTAGGGTGCATCTTCTTGAAACCAACTTGAAGGTATTCCACATATCCCCATTGTGAAATCCTGGTTCTTTTATCAAGGATGATGTCTTCAGGTAACTCATCGAGATACTCTAGTGCAAAGTCATCAACTGTAGGAATTGTGCCCACCTCTTCGGTGTCCATAATCAATGGTGGTTCATACAACTTTAAGTTCTCCACATTCACTACGGAGTACATTTGCATATATATCAGCAAATCGAGACGAAAGGCATTATTTCCAATCTTCTCCAAGATGGTGAATGGACCATACTGAATTGATCACAACTTCTTCCCTTCTCTGTTCATCTTGTCCTTGCTGAGGTGGAACCACACTTTGTTGCCCACTTGAAATTGATGGTCAACTCGGTGTTTGTCATGTCAAGCCTTGTAACGGGCTTGAATTTTCTCCAACTGCTCCTGTACTACTTGGTGAATCAACTGGATTCGCTGAATGAACTATTGCGCTTTTTCCCTGTCATCACGTCCATTGGAGTCATCTTCCCTTCCATAGACCATATCAAAAGGGTCTTTTGGCAAGTAGCCAAAACATGTCTCAAATGGTGAACGATGCGTAGATGAGTGCACTGCTCGATTGTAGGAATGTTGCACATATGGAAGATGCTCATCCCACAACTTAGGATGTTTCCCACAATAGCCTCATAACAAGTCTACAATGGTGCGGTTGACAACCTCTGTTTGTCTGTCAGTCTGTGGATGAAATGTCGTGCTTCATTTCAACTTGGTGTCCATCATCTTCCACAAGATGGTCCAAAACTCTCCGAGAATGTAAGAGTCTCGATCTAACACAATCGATGTGGGTAGCCAAAAATGGACCCAAACATGCTGAAAGAAAAGATAAGCAGTCTGCTCTGTAGTGATCTACTTTTTATAAGGCATTAAAATATACATCTTATTAAAACAGTTAACGAAAACATACAAATAGTTGTGACTTTTTCTAGACAAAGGCAAACCTCCTACAAAATCCATCGACACACTTTCCCATTGACGACTTGGAATAAGGAGTGGTGTGTAGAGCCTGAGTTTTCTATTAGAGGGCTTTGAAATATAACACATCACACACCCCTTTACATAGCGAGTCACAATGTTCTTCATATGAGGCCAAAAAAAAATCTTAGTACATGACATAAAGTTTTTTCAATACCAAAATGACTAGACATAAGGGAGGTGTGGGCCTTCCGGGTTACATGTACCCTTTCTCCTGTGGGTATGCACAATTTTCCAAGGTGATACAATAGTTTCCCCTACAAGTGATAGTTGTCCACCTATGAACCATGGGTTAGGTTTGCATAAATCTCCTTAAAGCAATCATCGTTAGCATATTGTTCAGCATAGCTTTCAAAAGATAACGAAGCATTATGAAAAATAACAGAAGTAGAGATAGGAGGGTGAGATAGCATATCGGCCACTTTGTTGCTAGTGCCCTTCTTATACTTTATTACCAGATGAAACTGCTGAAGAAAACCCATCAACCTGAAATGACGAGATTGCTACAGCTTGGTTTGTGATTGAAGATACTGCAAGGGTTGATGATCCATATGGATGATGGTCTCCTTACCGATTAGGTAGTGTTTCCACTTTTTGACACTCTGTACCAAGGAATATAACTCCTTGTTATAAGTGGGATAGTTTATCATAGCCTGAGAGAAATTCTCGGAATGGTAACATATCGGCTTCTTTTGCTGCATCAATATAGCTCCCATGGCATATCTGCTAGCGTCTATCTCGATCTCGAATCGCTATTGGAGATCTGGTAAGGCCAAGACCGGTGAAGTGCTGATATTTTCTTTCAATGTTTCAAAGGACTTCTGCTACTTTCCTCCCCATTGAAAGACTTGCTTTACACTTTTCATTGCATGTAAAGGTGTTGCAATAATTGAGAAATTGGCAATAAATCTCCTCCAATACTGTACTGCACCCAAAAAGTTGTGAACCTTGGTTACACTAGTAGGCTTAGGCCAATTTACAATTGCTTCAACTTTTAAGGATCAATTTTTAACTAACCATGACCAACAATATTACCTAGGTAAACCAAAGAGGTTTTCCCAAACTCACACTTTGACAATTTTACATAGAGTTTTTCGTTTTTCAATACATCAAGCACTTTCTTCACATGAAATACATGTTCATTCCAAATTTTACTAAAGATAAGGATATCATCTAGATATACAAGAAAAAATTCATCAATGAAATGCCTAGAGATCATTCATGACCCTCATGAAAGTGGTTGGAGCATTGCAAAGTCCGAATGGAATCACCAACCATTCAAACAACCCCTGTTTGGTCTTGAAGGTAGTTTTCCACACATCCTGCTCTGCAATTCGGACCTGGTGATAACCACTATGCAAATCCAATTTGGTGAAATAGATAGCATTCTTTAACTGATCTAGTAAGTCATCAATGTGGGGAAGAGGGTAATGATTTTTCACAATGATTTTGTTTAGTGCTTGGTAATCCACGCACATCCTCCATGTGCCATCTTTCTTCGACACTAAGACAATCGGTGAGTTGCATGGAGATGTGCTTGGTCTGATGACCCCTTGGTTCAATAGTTCCTGCACTTGCTTTTTGATCTCCTCCATCTCAATGGTTGACACCCTGTACATGCCAATATTTGGGAAAGGAGCATCATGCTGCAAATGGATCTCATGTTGGATTTCCCTCTTCGGAGTTAATCCTATTGGTTCCTGAAACATCTCACCATAGTTAGAAATTAATTCACATACTTCCTTTTTATGCCCATTATCACAACTCTAGAAAGCATCGGATAATTCTGCATCCTTTCCCCTTACAACCATAAGCATGCAACCCTTTCTAGAATTCACCAACCTCTTCATTTGTCCTGCACTTACAAGTCTGGCATTGATTTTAATTTGATGAGCCCTTACAATATATTCTACCCCATATTTTGTGATTTGGAATTTTTTTTCATGACGTTTTAAGATTGCCTTTCATATAGATATGGACTCCCTAACACCACGCCACAGATATCCAATGGTATCACATCAAGTTTTACCTCATCCACTAACTTAGAAGCGATCACAAATTTAAGCTTACACTGCTTAGTTACATTCAATTTTGCTTTATCATGCATCCATCCAATTGGGTAAGGTTTTGGATGTGGTTTGGTTTCCAAGCCTAGTTTCTTTACCAAGGACTTTGAAATTAGGTTTTCTTGGGATCCAGTATCAAATAGAGTTTCCACTTTTGTATGATTTATGATAACTCTAATATGAAATAGCTCAATTCTCTTTCATTCATTCCAAAGAGACTCATCTATTGAACTAGTACCTTCATGTGATTTAGAATTAACATGAGGTGTAAGAGTACCTTTTGTTCCTGCTGCTATGATCAATGCTTCATCTCCGAAATCGGATCCAAGGTCTTGCTGTACAGTTGTGATTGTCTTTTGCTTGCCTTTTCCTCCATACTTCTTTAGTCTCTTTTCCGGGTACTGTTTCCAACAATGATCGTCGTCATGACCTTCCTTTTTACGGTGATTGCAATAAGGTCTTTCTCCTTCATTTTTCTTGGTTGACGTTGTCCTCTTCTCCTTTCCTTTCCCTTTAACTTTGGGTTTGCCATTTGGAGGTTTGAAAGGTGGTTTCTTGAAATGATAATCTCTTTCATTTTTTCCCCTGTTCTCAAGATGTATGGCCTTTACACTGGACGAGTCAATAGTAGTTGGTTCAAACAATAATAATAAATGTCTAAGGTAACTATGTAATGATCCAATATACTTAGTTACTACTACAGGTGAGTCAAGTGCAATGCGCAAATTAAGTTCTTGTTTTCTAAATTCCTCTGTAAAGCTTTGAACATCCTGACCTCTGCCTTGCCTTAAATATTTCCAATCCATTAAGGATTTTTGTTCGTAACCCAAGGCATAGAATTGTTCCTTTAATGCAGAAATGAAACTAGGCCATGAGGAAAGAAGATTACCCACACTCTTACTGCTTCACAATTTGCTCTCCCACCAAACGAGAGTGGTGCTACTCAGCCGAAGAAAGGCCAACTGAATCTTTGCCTCGTCCTCTTCGATTTGTTGAATCCTACAGTAGATTTCAATCTACCTAATCCAGTTATTAATCTTTTCTGCATTACTTTCATTGTTAAACATGGGAAGATAAAATTTGACATCTAATTTAAAGAAAGGTTTCTTAGATGCATCCCTTGAATTTCTATGATGATGGTGATGAGAGGAAGAAAAAAATTCACTCGTGGAAGGAGAAGGAGGGGGTTCTTCTCCACCATTTCCATGCACAGACCCTTGTTCTTCTGGATTTCTCTTTTCTGCTTTCTCCAGCCTTGAAAGCAATTGACTGACATTCTTCGCCGTTGTATAGAAGGTTTTGCAGAAATTTCTCTCCTCTTCATGACGAGCCTCTTCATCTACCATGTTTCTCCTTCGATGTGCACGCCCCGCTTCGGGATTGAAAGACTTTAGTTTCCCTTCATCTCTTTAGAGCCTATTTCTTGTTAGCATACAAACATGCAATTCACATCTAAAAGAGACCTTCTCTGATAACACTTGATCCAAAATATTTTTCTTATAGATGTGTTAAAGAATTACATGCATAAATTGTAGCTTAACATAGAAAACTTAATGTGCACATTAGAGAAGAGGAAAAACACATAAAGCATGAAAGAAGACAACAAGACTTGATAACGGAGTTCATCTTACTTGGACTATGTCTCCAGACCCTGGTTCATCAATGAGGAGGCCTTCATTCATTAAGTGGCATGAGAAAGAAGAGAACAAGCATCAGTTACAAAAAATGAGTTTTATACCTCCATACTGAAAAATGGCCGAAAAATTCAGAACTCTGATGGAGAAATGGACAACGCCATTGCATTCATGGTGTCGAGAAATGCTAAAACCATATAAAATTTGTCAAAATCTAACAAAGTGAAATTCCGGCCCTCCTGCAATATTCTGCCTCGAACTGCATGCACTGCCTCGAACTGCATGCACTGCCTCCTCTTCTTACTATTCTATAAAGGAGATTCAAGGCACACCATTATATTGGTCAGTGAGATTTAGTTTTTGAGTTATTGAAATGCATTTTTTACTTTTGTATTTAGTGGAAGTTAAATGTGACTTAGAGTTCATGTTTGTGTATTACTTGTTAATGTTTTCGATAACATATGTTTGTAGATTCTAGTATTCTAAGATTGTAGTTTTGATAGGTTTTCATTTTAAGTTATCTAGAGTTTAATTATTCTTTGAGTGTAGAATTGTCTTACCATGGTTAGAGAATTTTCCAAAAGTCACATGTTTTTGGTTATGGGAAATATGTGTTATTTCTATGGTATAATGTGATTGGTTCAAAGCATGGTAAAAAGAGTTCTGATTTAAAGGGTCACATAGAAAAAATATAATCTTTTGGATGGTCACATGGGTCATAAATTAAGGTTTATAATATTTATGATGCTTATCATGTTTTGGTGTCATTGAAATAATAGAAGGAACCCTTTCATATCATTAAAAATATGTGCCATTTATTGATGTTGAATTCATATGCATATTACATTTTAATATTGAATTCATGAATGCATTGTTTTGCTAATGGTCACTGGAATTTTGACATGAGCTATCATTGGAATTGTGTCATAATCACATGAAGTATGGTCTTAAAAAGGTATCATTCGATAAATTTCCCTCATGGTACCATTCATGTTAACCATCCTAATGTCACAATAATGATTTTATATTGGAATTAGCCACTACAACATTAGATAAGTTCTTGTAATATTTTGTAGGGTACATGGAGTAATAGGCAAAGGATTTTGGTTATCTCTAGAAGACAATTGAAATTTTCAATTACGTAAGAGAGTAGATGGATTTTGATTTAAGGGAACAATTAGTTCATATAAATGGAATTTGTGTGTTCCTAATGACTTATAATTATCTTGACCTAAAAACATTGATGTTGGTACTGGCATGGTACCCATGTTCATTTTAAAAAAATTGTTGATTGACATGATAACTGTGAGATTAAAGATTGCATAGATAATTTTGTAGTAGATATATGTATTCCATCACAAATCCACATGTTAAAATTAGTTCAGTTGGATTTTATGGTGGCCTTTACATTGTGGGTATCTTTGTAACACCTCCCCTTCTAATACCACCCCAAACATAGGTTAGAAGGAGGTGGTTACTTTGCTAAGCCAAGTTACAAGGTAGTGTTATGGAAATGGGGTCTAAAAATTTCGATCTTTATCATCTCCCTAAAAAATTCAAATGGATGAAATCGATCTGTTTTTCTCGTCGAGACGATTCCGATGATGTAAATTTTGTCTCCATCTAAATTTTGGGTTAAAAATTATGACCAATTAGAATTTAGCACTACATCATCAATCTGCCACGTAGTGCCCATGTGGCTATCTCAATCAGCCTCCTAACCACCACTTGGCATTAGTGTATTAGCTTCCAACCCATTCATGGCTTGGGGTCATAACATATAATATATATTTATACATACAAACCCTCAACCCACTCATACTCCCTCTCTTATGTAAGTGCATCGACCCACTACTACCACATCACCTTGGAGAAAACCCATCCTTCTAAGAAACTCCCTCTTGGAAGATACTTTGTCTTAGAGGAAATAGTTTAAGAGGAAACTCTTATCTTGGAAGAAACCTTCCTCGGTAGAAAGTCGCTCAGAGTAAACTCCTCATCGGAGAAAACTACCTCAAATGAAAGTCCTTATCAAAGAAAACTCATCTCAGGGAAAACTCATTTTCAAAGGAAATTATCTTAGATGAAAACTTTAAGAGACCATACTCTAAATCACTGAGGCCGATATTTTTCCAGCAAGTAACAAAAGGAATATTTTTTAAGGGACGAAGATTATTGAATACCCCTAGAGATCCGAAAAGTCAGAGTGCAGTGATAGAATCTAAGGCACAATATATGATGGGGACCCCTATTTCCATCTCAAAACAAACTCTCAGAGGAATGTCCCATCTCATAAAATAATTCTTGGATAAAACCATATCGGAGGTTTGTGAGGAATAGAGCTATGAGAACTTTCGAGGTCTTATCACATCCACTCTTCTTCAATGACTTCTGTAAACTTAACTTTAACTACCCATTCTATGCACTTATGTTTCCCTTGTATCCTATATGAACTCCCCTCAAATTTTCTTTCCTCCAGCCATCTTCGACATCTAGCTATTTTTGAATTATTCTTTTCATTTCCTTCAACGACCGCCTGAGAAACTTCTTTCCAATCAAACCCAATAAAAACTTGTCAAAATTCAATTCCCAAAAATGAAAGACCCAACACATGGCGATAAAAACTCAGTCACAGAAGAGATCGACTACTTTAAAACTTAATCACAAGAAGAATATAGCCACTAAGAAGAGGGATTGCACAGTTCTTAGGCTCAAGTGAGGCAGAGTGACTTCATTGGTTTGAGGGAGGATTGTGCAGGGCTTGACAACAAGAGGGAGAGATTGGAGACTAACACTGCAAAATGTGTAATTGCTACTAGAGAGAGGCCTCCTACTGCATATTTCATAGTGAGAGAGGTTAGGAGGGGCCTCACTACTGATTTGGATTCCATAATTCATAGCTATGTCCTAGATATTCCATAGTGCATAGTTGCAGAGTGTAAGAGGGAAACTCTTATAGTTGAGATTGTGCAATGCACAATTGAGGAGGGAAGGAGGCTTAGGATCTGTGCAACTTTCTCCAATAGAAAGAAAGGATCGAGATCTATTGACTAAAGGGATGGAGTATGTGGATCAACCTGATATTCATCCAAACAAGTCATTCACATCGAGCAAGAAAGATAATGAATGGAATAGTACATGTATGCATAAATACACCCAACAACAATAATTATTGGTAGGTGAAAATACATGGAATGTGAAGCGAAACTAGAAAATAAGTGTAAAAGACTGAAACGATAGTTACACAAGCTAATAATAGTAGAAATGACACTTTCTATGTGAAAAGTATGACAAAATTACAATTTCAAAAGAAAAAGTGACAAGCGAAATAAAAAGTAGAAAAAAGCGATAGTTAAGAAGCTTACCCAGGAAAGCAGCTCAATTGAGACCAAAACCTCCTTATTCTCACCAGAATGATTAAAGCTACAAATATGAGTGTGGGAATGATATATAGGATGGATTTATTATATAAATGAGCACTCATGAGGTTACAGTTAGGGTTTCCTATGCACATTCCTAAAACAAGTAGTCAATCAATTAACTAGTACATGTAAGATAATCAATTTGGAAATGCATGCCACACTGCCAATTAGAAGTGAAAATGGACATCCTTGGGAAGTGTACACTTCATATTTTCAAGGAATGCACAGTTGGCTTACTCCAGGAATTACACAGTTCACTGGCTCAAGAGACTGTGTAGTTGGATGTCTCAATGGACAACGTAGTTCATTTCCACAAGGGGTTGTGTATTTTTATTATTGCACAATTTCCTATCTGAAGGAGTTATACAATTCACTCTGAAAAGGACTTATGTAGTTCACTGAGATAGAGGATTGCATAATACAACAGATCAAGGTATGCAATCAATGTCATCATGGAAAGACTTGGCTTGTTTTCACAAAAATTTCTTTGTCTATCTTTAGAAGTTTGGCAAGTACTATCGACAAGGATTAACTATCATCTTGGAGTTCCCAGTAGCTATTAAAGGAAATCACAATTAAGACATCATAAGCTTGTCATGAAGGAGTAAAAGGTTGTGACACTTAATACTTCAAGAAGAAAACTTGACACAAGTTGAAACGACAGTTCTTATGGTTAAAGAGATGCTCCAAAAGCAAAGCATGGGAAAAATTTTGGAGACAGTGGAAAAAATCCATATTCTCTATTTGGGTCTAACTTTATGCACCGAGTCTAGCTTTCAGGAAGTATTTTTTTTCCTGTAGATCACCATAGTTTCCTTACTTAGCTTGATTACAGATAGAGTCTCTTTCATTCCACTCATCGACTTAACACTTTCATAAGCAAGTCAAGCTTTAGTTGTTTTGATTAGGGGTTAGGAGTATGTAAAAGCATGAGTATAAGATGTTAGATTTTTAATATCATATATGGTTTTTCTCTACTTCCAGTAAGCTTGTTCAATACCTCAACAAAGTCACTTCAAGGAATAACAAGTATCACTTCACTGCCAGTGAGCTTGTTTAGTACCTTAACAAAGTTGCTTGCTTCACCTCTCTGTGCATGAATCCTTTCTCTTGTTTCACTTGTTTTCTATTTTATAACTTTATGCTCAATGACATTATATCGATGTTCATATTGCCATGGGCAGAAGAGGGATCCCAACTTATTTAATGAGAAAGATAGTTTTTTCCTTTTCTTACATAGACTCTTAAGTATAAACCTTTAAATTAATTTATCTCACTTGAGTTTCCTCCTTTCCTTTCTCTACTCGAACAAGTTGACATGTTAAAACCAAATAAATATATAAAAGGATGACCCAAGGAAGAATATCCTATTATAGATACGAGCATCGTAGATCTGCTAAGGATTTCGTTGGGAAATAAATGTATTTTCCATCCTAACATCATGGACTATTAAAGATATAAGGCCCAGATAGAGAAGGGGATAAACAATTTACCAAGTGTTGATAGTTATACAGTGTTATCTTGAACTTTACCACATTTATTCAATTCCAAACAACACGACTTTCACACAACTTATTATTAACAAACTCAAAAGAGAAGTGCAAAAAAGAAAAGGGAAAATGAAAGAAATGACGATCAAAACAAAGAAAGAAAGAGAACTATACTAAACTTACTCTTAAAATAACAAAGGAAAGGCCATGATTATGTAAAGTGAAACCTATAAAGGTGAGGGAAGGAGCAGTAAGGAATACTATCAAGTAAAGTGTAAAAGATAAAAGATAAATTGATAATACCTGCTCTAAGCCCTGAAGGCCAAAAATGTTAGCAGAAAAATATATCAGGAAAGCTTGAGATAAACAATATGCCGTTGTGTCTTGAGGGTAATAAACATATTGAGAACTTCTCATGGAAGTACATTGATTCATACTTTCACTTTTAGCAAACATGAAGAAATAACAAAGGTTATTACTAGCAAAAGAGCTTTCCATGTAATATTCTTCTAACTATTCAACGACTAGATCATGATACGTAAAACAACAAGGTGAAGGATCTCGAGATTGAAAGAGAGATACATTTTCACCATGTTCATTCGAATCATGAATATTTCCTCATGAGGGGATTTAGATTTGATCTTGTTCGTAAATATTACCAAGGTCACAAGATCCTAACATAGTCATCAACAAGGGATGAAGTTCCTTGACTTCTTGGCAAGTTTCCAAACTATCAATTGGTGAATCATCGAATTTTGGTGGCTTGTAAAGATCAACAAATGAAGATGAAAAATCATCACTAGATGTATCAATGAACAAATTAAGAATGCAACTAGCTAGATTAGATTTCACATTCATGTCCAATGACTCTTTATGGTTGGATGAATCAAATGAAGGATTTGCTTGAGTAGAAGGAGTTAAAAACTTAGCTTCTTAATAAATTAAAGATGAGGAATGAGAGAAATTATGAACAATGGATTCTATCCTTTCTTCTTTCAATTGTAAATTGACACCACACCATTGCTGACTATGATTAAAACCAACAATATGAAAATCATAATCACTTAAATGAAAAGTTGATGTAGTAGATTCATTAAACATATAAGGAGATAATGAATAGTGATTTGATGGTGAAGAAGGGAAAGAAATACCAGATGAAAGATCATCTAAGATGAAAAATCCTTTTTCATGATCTGAGGCCCACACATAATCATAATAAGATATATCACGAGTCTCTTGTTCCTCTACATGAACAACAACATCATCTTGTACTTGATCCCTGTAAGATTCAAAAGAGCCCGATGAAACAAGTTGATTGGAACAATGTAAAATTTGAAACGAGATCTGTAAACTCATAATGATAACTCTAGCCAAAAAACCCATAAAAAACATGAAAAACAACCCCAAAACAAAAAGTGTTTATTCTGGAACGATGTTTTATTTTTGTTAGGGTTAATTTTCAACATTTTTAAAAAATGATAGTAAAACCAATTTTTTTGTGCAAAATAAATGGAGAAAAACACTAATGTTGTTGGTAGAATAACATTTTTCTTTCCTGGGTATAATTTCAACATTTTTTAGTAATGGTGTTAAATATAAAATAATGGGATCTGAAACACATTAAAATTCCAACAATTTTCATCCATTTTGTTAAACATATAATAACATGAAACTAAAGATCGCTAAAATTCTAATTGTTTTCAACCATAACATAACCAAAAAAAATTGAAATTTTTTCAACCATAGAATTAAAAAACTTCAAGTTTTCAAGATATTTCAACCATGATATTATGAAAAAATTACATGACTAAATTAATCAAAATAGCAATACTTGTATATTGAATGAAACATAAATTATTTCTCTAAGTTATTGTTGCATTGTGGATATTCTAAACAAATAAATTCATCAATTGAAATTTTTTCACCCATAGAATTAAAAAACTTCAAGTTTTCAAGATATTTCAACCATGATATTATGAAAAAATTACATGACTAAATTAATCAAAATATCAATACTTGTAGTTTGAATGAAACATAAATTATTTCTCTAAGTTATTGTTGCATTGTGGATATTCTAAACAAATAAATTCATCATAATTAAAACATATAATCCAACAAACATAAAATGACTCATAACTTCTTGTAACATCATATGGAAATTAAAATTTTTATTTCAAGATACCATGCAAACATAAGTTATATAAATTGTCTTAGAAAATTATTCAAAATCACCCATTTCTTCTTGCACAACATCAAAATTCACATCTCCAGATGAATGAGTAGATGCGGATAAATATGTTCCATATTAGTCTCTTTCATCAACTAGTGCCCCATCTGATTCAACATGCATGCTCACCATTTCAGGTTTCAAAATTCTTTATATCTACAATTGGGTTCAACAGACTCCCATTTCAACATTGTTTCTTTCAGGTAGCAGCTTCTTTAGAATCTCTATTGTCCTAAAGCGAAGAGTTTCTCTCTTTTTTAAATTGAATTCATAAACAAGTATGTCAACATCCTCCAATTTTAAGAGGTCTGTGTGGTGACGATTTATATTTGTACCCTTTCTTTTTCTCTTTCCACCAATTTTTTTACTAACGACTATCTTTGGCTTGTACACACTATTGAATGTGTGTGTGTTTGTGGCAAACCAATTTACTTTAACACCTACAACATCTTCATTTTTTATAATGACCTTTATAACCTTGGAAACCTAGAATGGATAGCCATTGGCATCTCCATTTGCTAACATTGCGATCATGCAACCCTCCTTAATATCATGTACTGAACCCCCTGTAAAGGTATTCCATGGCTTCATGTTGTGCAAGAGATTTTCTGGAACCAATATACATTTCTATTTCCACTACCCGTGAAAAACTAATAGTACCTTGAGATTTTTGTTGTTCAACAATGTTTCTTTCTTGATGTTCATTTGACACATTTTGTGTCTAGATAAATGGAGTCTTCAAAAGTATATCTTCATTTGTTGATCTTGAAATGGTATCACTCTGATTATTGAAAAAAGACTCCCACCAAACTGAATCAACAATATAAAAGTACTCATATGTATATCTTATACATTTTTTAATTTCTTCCAGGAAATTAGAATAATTTATATCTCTCTTCTGCCTGTGTGCATTATGAACTTCAACAACTGATTCTAACAACAATATATTTGACGCAAATATTGGATGATCTAGAATGAACTTCAAAAATGTGAAACCTGATGATGACACCCATTCTGCAATAGTTGAATAATTATTGCCCCATATTAGTGTTTTCCCATCAATTTTTTAGATACAAAATTGATGTTGGAAGCTAATGTCATTAAGTTGTTCCATGCATTTCACCTTCCCATGCGATCCTAGAATAAACCTTCGCATGCCACAGTTTCTTCCAACACATGCAAAATAGGATCTGACATGTATGATTTCTTAATACATTCAATTAATGATGGAAAGATCCCAACATCCTCCGTCCTCAATGTGACTGAAAAATGAATGAACATCTTATCAATATGGTCATGAGTGTGCCCAACAAGAAGGAAGCCAACCTTTACCTTCTGAAAATTTCCCAATTCAACAAGCATGTTTAGATATCCAAAAACAACATGATTTTTGTTTTCACAACAAGTGTTTTCCAATTGTAAATACAAAACTTCAGGAAGATTACCATATCAATGAGAAAACACATCATGAATTATGGTTATTGTCATATTTGTATCATTATGAATATTTGGAGCTATGAAGTAAACCCTTGGCAATAATTTCCCATTGAAGACCATACAACCAACCAAGTGAAACTAAATAAATTTTTCCTCCTGTCAATTTTTCGGTGTGCGAACAAAATGTGGTAGAAGTGTTTTCTTCTGGTCCGTACCATCAATTATCAAACCCAAATATTTACTTAGATTATCACAACACTTCTTTCTATGTTTGTACAACTTTTTCATTTCACTTGTTTGTTGCTCGCGATGCTCTTGAAGTGCTTTGACAAAGGAATCTACACATAACATAAAAGAAAGCAATTAATAAATATGTTTTCATAGTTGATGACTATACAATTTGAAAAAATAATTTTATGAATTCTTATCTCTTTCTACCCTTTGACATTTATCCCTTTTTGATTTAAGAGAAGCACATATACTGCAAACCCCCATCCTTGTCTTCTTAGGAATACATACATTGTTGAATTATTTCTTCCATATCTTCACAAAATATTGATATGTAATAAATCAACCATTTCCTTCAACACCTTCTGCATATTCTTTGTATAGGTTGTAGATTTCTCATCTTGACAAATTATCTAGAATATGTATTGTGTCTATATTTTGCATACACTCTCCATGATTTGAAAAGAAGTCTTTCATCCATGACATTGCAATATTTGATAATGGTCCAAAATCTCATTTATGACGTACTTCCGAATAAAATGTGGGATCCTTTTCCAAATTTTCTTGGATTCTTGATAGGCAAAAATTACCAATTGAATCAAACATTTTGAGAGCCTTTCTATAGATAAATAAAGACCCAATATGACAATCATAACCTGACAAATTACAATGTAGATTTCCTACACCCCACTAAATATGAATTTTGCATGCTTTTATTCATTGAAATATATCTCTTCCTTTTCTCCAATGAAAACTTGAAATCCATATGTTTCTATAAATCCTTTTGACAACATTCACTTGAAATGAGATCACTGATAGAACTTCTTCTCATGAGATATTCTACTCTACCCCTTGCATAACTAGAACATCTTGGATTGATATGAAAAGGTCTACTCCTACTCCTCGATACAATATTTGCTGGCAACATCTCCATCATTGAATCATCATCATCTGTATAAGAATTTTCATCATCATTAGGAGGAATATTATCCTCACTATGATCATTTTGAACATAGTTAGGAAATTCATCACCATCATTGTTTGAAAAATATTCATTACCATCCTCAGTTGCAGGAAATTTTTCACTACCATCATCTGTGCTTTTGAAATACTCACTTGGAGGATATTCTTCATCATCTTCATCTTGCCCTTCATCAGTGCTACCCTCATAGTCCTTAGAATTAGGACTAAATGGAAAATTTGACTCTCTATTTACTGGATATTCTTCATCATGTGCTTTGTCAGTGCTGCTCTCATAGTCCTTAGGATTAGGACTACACAGAAAATGTGACTCTTTATTTACTGGAAATTCTTCATCCTGCCCTTCGTCACTGCTGCTCTCATAGTCCTTATGATTATGACTAAGTGGAAAATGTGTCTCTCTTTTTACTAAAAATTCTACATCCTGCCCTTTATCACTGTCGCTTTCATATTCCTTAGGATTGGGACTAACTGGAAAATGTGACTCTCAATTTACTGGAAATTCTTCATCTTTCCCTTCATCACTAATGTTGTCATAGTCCTTAGGATTAAGACTAAGTGGAAATGTGACTCTCTATTTATTGGAAATTCATCATCTTGGCCTTCATCACTGCTGCTCTCATAGTCCATAGAATTCGGACTACGTGGAAACTATGACTCTCTATTTATTTGAAATTATTCATCCTACCCTTCGGCAGTGCTGCTTTCATAGTTCTTAGGATTAGGACTAAGTGGAATATTTGACTCTCTATTCATAGTTAAAGAATTTTTGTTATATTCATCAATATGAATAGAGTTGTTATGCGACAAAGATGTTGATGCTTCACAAAGTGAAACTTCACAATCAGAAGAATCCATGGATTTCAAACATAAGAGGTTGAATGATATAAATGCACCCTCTCCTAATGATAATATATATCTTAAAGAATGTAAATTTCCCTCCAAAAATTTCGTTTGAAGTATTTCCTTCCAAAATTTTCTTCTACAATTTATTGAAATATTTCTACTAAAATTTTCTTGTGAAATAAATCTTTTAAACTAAATCTTTAAACTAAACCTTTTACTTAAATTAATCGTTTACTTGAACTATATAGCATTTACTAGACAATCAATTTTTTTTTAATTTTTATTATATCTTTTATCGCACATGTAACATAAATTACTCTATCGCCATAATACTAACTATACATATTAAGTTTTTATAAAAAAAATTAATATCACATTCAAGAAGTGATCAAACAATTCCATAATTTTCTTTATATAATAAATTTTGTTATCATTATTCCTCACATCACATCACATCAATACTTCCCGAGGTTTCGTTAAAAAGCTTGGAGAGATTTTGAGGAGTAGTTACATTGTCATCGACAACACATTAATCAACGAGATATTATCTCATTTCCAAGGTTAGTTTCCCTTTTACTTCGACCATTCAGTGAGGAATTTTAGGAAAACAGTTTGTTATATGTCGACAAATCATTTTTTTTTAATTTATTTCTTTGCCTTGAGGACCTACTGAATTTATTATTTCTAAATATAGAAAAAAATTGAAACTAGGTAGATTTTAGTTCAAATCCCACTGAGTGTAGGTCTTAAACCTCCATAGGTTTACTAGTAGTTATGTGTCAGATGGATTGTTAGGTTCACGCAGGATACCACACAAAAAACCCATTCCATTAGAAACAAAATTTAACATTTAGTTAACGAAATATAGATTCCTTAAAAAAAATAAAAAAAATCATATGGACCAGGCTTTCCCAACGCCACCCTGGCAGGCAGCGGTTCGCTATGTCACCAATGGGCACAGTGGATGTGCCCATCTGCAACATAGTGGAATTTCTAGGGACGACCATTGTTCCGCAGGTAGGTAGGCAAGCCCGCGACACAACGGGCGTGCAGGCTGCTTGCGCTTGTGGGCGGTGCTCCCGACCGTGGGTGTTCCTACCCTTGACACAAAGGGTGTGTTCCATGCCTCCTGTCCCACGGGCGAGCACGCCCACCCACAAGTATAGGCACTATGCCTGTGCCTTGGGAGATCTCGCTTAGATGTGGGTGTACCCGCTTGTGGAACAACAAATGTGCAAGCTGCATGCCCGGTATGCTGCAGGAAAGCATACCCATGACCGGGTAAGCATGCCCACGACCGAGCATGCTTGCTCATGGCACATGCACAACCTGTGTCATGGGAAGGAGAGCTAGACCATGGCTGTGCTTTCTGACAACACAGCAGGCATGCAGGCACCCGCTGTGTCCCGAGCGAGCATGCCCCCTAGCAAGCAGGGCACCGTTGTGCCCCGGGTTTACACACCCACTGACGACACATCATTCCACTGGTAGGTAGGGGGCGATTCTCATAATCGACCCCTACCTACTAGGGTGCCTCTGTGCCACCGGTGGGCGCGCTTGCCTAAGTCACAACAGCCGCCTGGCAGGCAGGGGTCTGATTCTAAGAATTGACCCCCTAACAGATCAGGGGGCTGCTTTAGCCCTGGCGGGTGCGCCCAGACGTGGGTGTGCCCACCTATGACACAACGAGTGTGCAATGCCATGGGCGTGGATGCTCCACATCTGTTGTGTTGTGGGAAGACACATCCATGGCCGGACGCATCCACCCATAGGCACAGGCATAATGCCTATGGGTGGGCGTGCCTAAGGCACAGTGCCCCACTGGACAGCACGGAGCTAATTCTGAGAATCGGCCCCTGGCTTGACAAGGGGTTGGGGGACAAATGTAAAAAATAAATTAAAAAAATCTAAGGAATGGTTTTTTTTGTACAGTGGATGAACCTAACAACCCACTTGTCATGGGGGTCAATGTGAATGTTTTTTTTTATGTTTTTTCGTTTTTAATTTTTATTTTGTTTTGTTTGTTTAATTAATATATTGGTTTTTTCGTAATTTACTGATATATATATATATATATATAGTAGGAAAATGACATAAATGAAGATTTATGTGAATCTTTCTAGACCAAAGATAGCTAAAGCTAGAGGTGGATCCTCAAAAAATACTATTAAACGAACCCGACTTGAGATAATAATTAAAGACCTAGAAAGTGCCTTTAAGGATAAGAAGTTGGTTGCTTACTGGAAGAAATCACAAGAAGTGAAACGTACAAAATTTACATGGTTTGTGAAAGATAAAGAAAGCAAATAAGATATGCAAATATATATATATATATATATATATATATATATATATATATATATATATATATATATATATATATATATATATATATATATATATATGCTAGTATGATTTACAATGGTGGAAGTTATGAGGTGTTGGGAAAAGTACTAGACATATGCTTGATACCAGATACTTAAGTTTTTTATGTACTTACAAAACTTCCCAAGTCACATGACAAGATTAGATATCAGTTTTCATCGTTGATATATGGCATGACATATGATTCTACAAGGATGTGTAAACAAATCATAAATGACATTGCATAAGATATCGTAAGTATTTTTATTTTTATTTATGTTTTTTGTGTTATTGTAACTGTATCTTTATACTTTTTATAACTTAATTTTTATTGACATATTATATTTTGTTTGACATAATTTTATTGAAATTATTTCAATTATGTTGGGAGGAATTTATTTTATAGAGCGAGATATTATGAATGTTATTGGCAGTTTCTACTCAGGGTCAGAAGAATATATGAAAAACAGGCAAAAAAAGTACTTCATGATTCTACAAGACTACATCCAAGGGATCAACAATGAACGCCTATAATGGATAAATCTAGCAAAGATAGACATGTTACTTTTGAAGATGAAGAAACTGAAACTAAAGCTGAAGCTAAAGAATATATTGCCATTACTAAGGATGAGATTAGAACTAATGTTAGAAAGGAGAAGAGCCATAAAATACCAAAAGAAAAATGCCCAAGAATGTCTCCCTTCTAGTTGATGATGATGAGGTTTCTTATGTAGAAGAAAATATGATAACCGAGAGGAGGAAGAAATTAAAAGTTGATCATTCTCAAAAATTCATGGCCAATAGTGAAGATCCTAGTGAAAACTCAAAATGAAGCAGGGAAATCATTACACTAGGCGCTGATTTAGAGGATGACATTATTAATTTAAACAAAACAAAATGTCATTCGACATCAATTGAAGGACACAAAATTAATTGAGGGTGGTCGTATATTTCAAATTAATGTCAACCAAATCTATAAGCCAAATGAAGGACAATTTAAATATCAAATTAGAAAGCCACACCACTTGCATGTTCACAACTTGAAGACATTGATAAGGTACCATCCATAAGTGCATGTGGTTTATTATGTGCTTCTTGTTGATCCAATTCAAGTTCCCAACAAAGAATAATTTGATAAGTAAAAATGTTTTGAATACAAATATTATGTAATTGGGGGGAACCATTCTATAGAATTTCAAAGGAAATTGATGGAGGAATATCCAAATAACCCATGTTTTGAAACAATGAAATGTATCATTTATGTTGGTTTAACAAATACAGAAGAAAAGTTATTGGCATGGGATCCTAATATAGAAAATGAGTATAGGATGTCTATGACTTTCATCCAAATGGCTAGATTTATTCGTAATGAATTTGAAGAAAAATGTGGCGGGGATAAGCAAAGGTTAGTCTATCCTTTTAAAAGTAATGTTGTATGGAAATAGGTTATCAAATTGAGGAAAAATCCAATTCAAAAGGTGGCAAAGTAAATTCTGATATATTCAGAGGTATGGATAACATTTTCCAGTTGGCATTTATAACTAGAGAGATATGGGAATTGATTAATGAAATTTTTAACATATGGGAGAACATTGACATTAAAAACCAGAAGGTCAAAAATTCTAAACCATTGATATGCAACAATAGTAAATCAAGTCCTAGAAGAAGCTCCTTGCAGAAGATATGATTATCACAGCTTGGAGAGAATTGCAGCGAGTGAAGGATGAAAATGTTTTCAAAACAATATTATCTCGTGTGTAGTTATGGAAATTATCATTGGACGAAATGTGTGAGGAATTTCAAAAGTAAGTTTTTGAATTATTTTTACTTATTTCTAGGTTATAAGTTTCTTTTAAATATAACATATTGTTGTTGGTAGTATTTGTTATGCATATCATTATATTAACTTTTTTACTTTATTTATTCAGTCACAAGGTTTACATGAGAATACAGGAACAAATGGTTAAATTGTTGAATGAGGATAGTCGGGATGATGTTGTACGCAACTACCCAGATTCAAGTTCTACATCAACACTAAAATATTTTTATCTTGCATTTAAAAAGGTATGTTGAGTTATACATTCACTTTTATTCATGTGTATACTATTTTTATTTTATAACTTATACATATATTTGTTTATTTCATTAAAGATGAAAAAAGATGCAAATGGAGCACCAGATAGTTTCAGAAACTTTATTGAAAAAATTAATATGGAAAGACTGAGAATGAATCATCTTAGTAATGTTGAACTTGATCCTAGTCTTACTCATTTCATTTGAAATGGGCTTGAGACTATCCAATATCAAATAATACAAGGTGATTGTGAAGACATTGTTAAACTCATACCTAAAAGGGATTATTCCCTAGTTATTGCAGATATTCCTCATGGTTTCAATATCCCAAACATTGAGTATGATAGTGACCCTTATACTTATCAAGCTCTTAGTAAAGTGGTTGCGGGATTTGTAGAAGTCACAACATCACCATTATGGAGATTTGTGACATTTCATTCAGACACACAATTTGCAATGTTATTGACAAGCTTCAAGGGAAAAGAAAACTCAAGGATGCAACTTACATGGTAAGACGTTGAAATTGTATGTTTGATTAATGTTAAAAAATTCATTTATGTACAAGTTAATTGAACTTTTACTATTTCATGTTACAGGAAAAAGTCAAATCTTATTAACCATGGAGATCAACCAATTATAAGTGATTGTGAGTTCATCCATGTTGAAAGTTGGACAAAATATGATAGCTATAAGCCTATGCTTCTTAATTGGGTAGATGGAAAGAGTCATAGGCAAGTACTTATTTATGATGTTGTTGTAAAAAATTAGCATATGAAGATAAAGAAGCGAAAGGAGAGATAATTAACATTTATCAAAAACCACATTCATTGATTAACTGTCTTATAGATTTATGTTCAAATGAAGGAAATTGGGTTTTGGATTTATTCTCGGGCTCAGATAAGTTTTATTATATAAAATTGAATTTCAATATCTTGTTTTTTAATTTTTATGTGATTATACTAATTTACTTCATTATTTATTTTGTGCTTGATGATTATGTACAAAACTAGCATGTTGCCTACAGAAAGGAAGAAATTGCATTGTCATTGAAAAAGACCCAATAAAGTGCAAATTTATTCAACAAAGAATTAATGCTTCTCAATTTCTTCTAGATGCAATGCAAGAAGTCGGTTTGAGGAAAGGGGATTTTAATGAATCACGTGTGGAAAAGAAGACAAAGGAACTTCAACCACCATTAGATGGAGTGATTGGAAATGCATACATTGGGAGATTTGCAAATACAAAGATCCATAAGAAGAGGAAAATGAGCAAACTGAAGCAAAAAATAGTATGGAAGAAGACAATAATAAAACTTTAGAAGATGAAGTGTATGGATTACGTGATATTATTGATTAAATTTAAGTTATGCTTGGAATTCAAACTCATTTTTTGTAGCTATTAATTAGTTATATTTGTAATGTTTTTGATTTTGACATTTTATGAAAATAATAAGTATTCAGTTATTGTTGTTATATGTTCAATATTTGTATTATGTGATTTTTGCTTTAATTTTTATGTGAATCATTATTTTTTGAAAAAAAATTGTGATTATTATTATTTTTTAACATGAAATTCATAAAAAATGCTACTATTTAACAAATTTTTGTTAAAATTTTCCTATAAAAATTGTTTATTTGACATGTCATTTTTAGCAAAAAAGTCTCAAGGTTGTATTTTTTTGTTATATTTATATTCAAAATGTGTATTTTTATGTCAACTATTAAAAATTATTATATTAATTAATGATATATAAATATATAGAATATTGAAACTTTAAAATAATGACATTTTTTCAACTATGCACAAAAATAAAGATCTCACTACAAAAAAAATTGAAAGAAAAAACAAAAAAAATATGAACAAGACTACTCCAAAAATTGTTAAATTTAGTTAATAATTATTTACATTTAATACATTAGAAAATTTAAAGTAAAAAAATAAGTCTTCTAAAAAAAGGGCTTGACGCTTCATCAACAATTTTTTAAAATCAGCATGAAATCACTAACATTTGAAAAATAATGTACGTAAGAAAAATTAAAGTTTCATAAACTATGCTATATATATATATATATATATATATATATATATATATATATATATATATGAATCAACACTTTTCAAAATCGGTTGACTTTTTTGCTACCTCAAAAAAAGGGGCAATTGTATCAGTTCTTGTTTCAAAGTTTACATTGTTTTGGGTGAATCAATACAAAGAGGATCATAAGAGATAATTCATGGGGAATAAAAGTGTATGTTGGTGAATCAATTCCATTGATTAAATCAAATTCAAGATTTAAACATGCATTCAAATTTTGATTACGAGGGGAAGATGGACATGGGACAAATGGATCAACTATTTGGTATCCAAGTTCTCCAACCTCAACATTGGTACATGTGATTGCTTCATTTGATAAAGAAAATGAGAGAAGGGGAAGAAACACAAGAAACGTTAGATTCCTCCTTTGAAACTTTAAGTGCTCCATGACCAAGAAAAGTTGGAAGACTTGTAAGAGATTCAAATTCAGGAGGTTCCAAAGAAATTTGCACTAAATATTGAAACTTTTCACAGTCTATGTCTTCCTCAGAAAAATCATAACAAAATTGAAGAAATGGATCAAGAAAATCTTCCAAAGATTCCATAGATCTCATTATAAGTCGAATAACCTTCTTATACACACTCTGATATCATATATGTCAAAATATTTGTGAAGCTCCATGACAAGTTGTTCAAAAGAATGAATGGAAGCGTTTGACAATGTATAAAACCATTGTTTAACATGACCTTCAAGAGTAAGAATGAAAATCCTACAAGTAACATCCTTGCAATTGAATTCAAAAGGATCGCAAAATTCAAGAGAGCGAAGAGTGTGCTCAAGAATGGTTGTTTTACCCTTACCATTAAACTTTAAATTTGACAAGTTATGAATTATCTATGTGGGAACTTTGTTAGAAATTTATATATTATAGGGAAATGGAACACATAAAATATTATAGAAACAAAAACACAGAAAACGCATAAAACACATAAAACAAGAGAGAGATAGAGATATACGTGATCCACCCATTTTTTGCTACGTCCATGGAAAAACAATCAATCCTTCCTTTTATATTATCCAACAAAATGAAGAAATACAACCTATAGCGGATCTATTGTAATTCCCTCTTCGCTCTCACAAAATATCCTCTCTTTCTCGCTCAGAATACACATATCTCCAGCCACAATAAAATTCCCTCATATATAGTGAGGGGTTTCCTTCTAGGGCAAAAAACCCTAAATTAAACGTAGCTTTTATCATCAGATCATCTGCCTAGATCCCCCTAATGGCGATTAAATGAAGGGTGGCATTGCCACCCCATTACGAACTATGGTCCAACGTGGCGATACCTCTGAATAAAGAAGATAACTAGGCTCCATCCCCAACAGTCTCCAACTTGGAGATTGATGATAACAACTCCATCGTTGCTTCATTTTCTAGACAATGAATCCACTTTCGACCTGGTTGCTTCTCATATTCATCATCATACTTGAAGATCAATTGAAACCTAGAAAAATCTCAGTTTCTCCCTAGTTACAACTTTTGTTAACATATCTGTAGGATTCTTGCTAGTGTGTATCTTTTCTAACTTCAATTGTCCATCTTCCAACATTGACTGTATGAAATGGTACTTGAGCTATATATGTTTAGTCTTGGAATGAAATGTTGAGTTATTTCCAAGATGAATGGAACTTTGGTTATCATTGTATAACCTGCCCAACTCCTGCTTCTTACCCAATTCATCCAGAAATATTTATAACCAAATCATTTCTTTACTAGCCTCTGTAATAGCAACATACTTTGCTTATGTCATTGAGAATGCAATAACACTCTGTAATTTTGAATCCCAACTGACAGTTGTTCCACCTACAGTAAACACATACCTTGTGGTGCTCATGTTGTTATCTACATCACCTGCCATATTTGCATCAACATATCCATATAGAGAAATGTTTGATCCATCAAAGCATAATTCTTGATTTTTGGTACCTCTCAAATACCTGCGAATCCACTTCACTACCATCCAATGTTCTTTTCCTAGATTTTTCATGTACTTGCTTACAACTCCCGCTACATGGGCACTATCAAGTCTTGTGCGGACCATTGCATACATTAAGCTTCCAACTACTGATGCATATGGAACTTTAGACATATAAACCATATCTTCTTGAGTCTTGGGACACATCTCCTTACTTAGTTTGAAATGGCTAGCCAAAGGTGTAGTAACTGATTTTTCATTTTGCATATTAAATCTTTCCAACACCTTTTGTATGTACTCACTCTGAGACAATGTTAATTTGCAAGTTTTCCTGTCTCTAGTTATTCTCATACCAAGCATTTTTTTTGCAACACCCAAATTCTTCATTGCAAATGAATTTGTCAATTTTCCTTTAATCACATTTATTTCCTGCATGTTAGAACCTGTAACAAGCATGTCATCTCTATACAATAACAATATAGTATAGATGCCATCATTTTGCCTTTTGAGATAAACATAATGATCAAAGTGACATCTAGTATAACCTTGTTTAGACATAAACCTATCAAATTTTAGATACCACTACCTTGGAGCCTGTTTTAAGCCATACAAGCTCTTCTTCAACCTACACACTAGTTTTTCATTCCCTTTGACCTCATATCCTTGTGGCCACTGCATATAGATCTCTTCCTCCAAATCCCCATGGAGAAAGGTAAGCTTTACATCTAACTACTCAAGATGAAAATATTTTGCTGCTGCTAGACTTAAAATAGTTCTAATTGAAGTCATTTTACAACAGGAGAAAATATTTCATCAAAGTCTATACAATTTTTTTTGTGTAAACCCCTTCACCACAAGTCTAGCTTTATACCTTTTTCTACCTCCATCTTCTTTCTTCAACTTGTAAACCCATTTATTTTGCAATTTTGTTTTACCTGCAGGCAACTTGACTAAGTCCCAAGTCTGGTTATGTACCAAGGTGTCCATCTCTTATTTCATGGCTAAGTCCCACTTCTTCCTGGTTTCTACCTACATTGCTTCTTCATAACATTCTGGTTCACCAAAATCAATGAACAATACATAATATAATGAAGGAGAGTATTTTTCAAGGGGTATACTTATCCTAGTAGATATTCTAACACCAATTTCAGGTGTTTGAGGTGCTTGTTGCTATTGTGGTTTTTGTTGTTGTTGTGGCTGTTGATCGTTAGATTTTCAGGCACCTTTACTTTTTCTGTTATCTCATCAAGCACTGCATATTCTCTGTTTTATTTTTCCTATTTCTTTCCCTGCATCTACTCCTTATACAAAACTTTTTCTTTGAATATGACATCTTTGCTCCTAATGATTTTGTGATTTTCATAATCATAAAATAGATAACCAAAGTAATTAACACCATATCCAATAAATTTACATTTCTTTGATTTTACCTCAATATTTGTTCTATTTTCTTTATTAATGTGGACAAAGGCTCCACAACCAAAAGTCTTTAAAAATGAGTAGTTTACCTTTTTACATATCCATGCTTCCTCTGGAATACCACCATTCAAGGAACTTGAAGACCCTTTGTTTATTAGATAAGCAACAATATCTATAACATCTGCCCAAAATTATAAAGGCAACCCTACATGCAATCTCATGCACCTTTCACACTCCATGATTGTCTTGTTCATCCTTTATGACACACCATTTTCTTGTGGTGTTCTTAGAACTATCCTCTCTCTCTAAATTCCATGCTCTGAATAGTACTTATCAAACTAGTTGCTACAATATTCACCTTCATTGTCTGATCTGAGACACTTCAACATTTTTCCTGTTTCATTCTCAAACAAATCTTTCCATTTCTTTGGTAGGGAGCACCGTATCAATACACTGTGGTAACACAAAGGAAGGGCCGCTCCTTGCCCCCGTAGGGACAAGCGGCTTCGCACCTTGAAAAAAAGACGCCCTCGGTTGGCCTAACCCAACTAACCTATACACCTGCTACCTATCTAACCTATATTACCTACCTGCCTAGCCTACCTTTCTTACATACCTATCTTACCTACACACCTAACCAGATGGAAGCGGTGTCTCTCTTCCGCATATGTGAAAACCTCCGCCTCCTCTAAACTATCAAATACTTCTGATTTATTTTGAATACAATAAATCAAGGTTTTCTTGTTGCATCATCAATAAAAGTAACATAATAGTGAGAGACACTGAGAAATGATACATGAGCAAGTCCCCATACATATGTATGCACAAGTTCTAATTTTTCGTTCTTCTTTTCTTTCCCAACTTTGAAAAATCTGACTCTCTTCTGTTTTCCATAAACATAATTTTCATAATTTTCCAAATCAACATGCTTCAAACCTGGCAACAAATTTCTTGAGTGAAAAATTTGCATCCCCTTCTCACTCACGTGCCCGAGCCTATGATGCCATAATGTTGTATCTGCTCATGTAGAGGTTAAAGCATTAACAAAATTAGAAATACCATTGCATAAATACAATGTAACAACATGTTCTCCTTTTTCATTTACCAGGGCTCCTTTAGTGACCTTCCAGGTTTTATCTATAAAGGTAGTTACACAACTTTCACCTCCCAACTTCCCTGTTGAAATTAGATTTTTCTTTAGATATGGAACATGCCTTACCTCCTTCAATAGCCACTAGTTTCCATTCTGTTGTTTTATGAAAACTTTACCCATTCCAATTATTTTACAGGGTTTATCATCACCCAAACGAACTTGTCCAAAATCTCCTTGAACATAATCTTGAAAATGTTTCCTATCAGATGTGGCATGGAATGAGGCCCTTGAATCTATCATCTAGGCATCAATAATATTTTATAATGAAAGAATCAAAGAACCTTGCAACAGATCACCTATCACATTCATTTCATGATTTATTTCTTGTTGTTCATCTCCTTCTTTTCCCTTCTGAGACTTAAAGTCTTTCTTCAGGTATCCTTTCTTTCTACATTTTCAGCACATTATCCTCGATACAGACTTGGATCTTCCTTTCCTTGACTTACTACGATATCTTAGGTTCTTTCCTATATCCATTTTTCTTCCCCTAGTCTCTACAGTCAAAGCATTACCTAATGCCTCACCAGAGCAGGGATAATTTTAAGAACCCCCCCTAAATTTATAAATATAATAAATGGGCGAATCTCCATGGTATATAGGAAAAATGGAAGGCGATTTTATCAATAATATAATATGTATATATAATTTTTTGGCGAATCTTTCACCAGGCATGGCGAATATTTTACTCAATTATAAAATCTTGTAAGATCTGGGCGAGTCTTTCACTAAATAATAAAACTTTGTAAAGTCCTAGTGAATCTTAGCATAGGCTACATGCTGGTTTAATTCCCCCATTTAAATAGGCTACATTCCAGGTGAATACCATGGGTCAATACCATGTGCCATTTTGGTGAATACCATGTGCCATTTTTATTTTTATTAATTCTAATATTAGGGTTAATAATGGTTTTTTGCATGGTATTAATAACAATCTAGTCCATGGTATTTGTCCCATAGTATTTTGGCCATAGGTTTCACCTAAATATAACCCATTTTTTGAGTGTTCGTAAATATAAGGTGACTTATGGAGTAAATATAAAAAAATGTTTTATTTGTTTACCATACCTCTCGTTTATTTATATTTTTATTAATTTACCATACCTCTTTTACAAATATGGTATTTGGCCCATAGGATTCACTTAAATAAAACCTCTTTCTTGAGCCTTCATAAATAGAACGAGGGTTATGGACTAAATATAAAAAGAGGTTTTATTTATTTACGATACGTCTAGTTTATTTATATTTTTATTTATTTACCATACCTTTTGAGTAAGTATAAAAAGATGTTTTATTTATTTACCATACCTCCACTTTACTTATATTTTTATTTGTTTACACCTTACATGTATATAAGGTGACTTTGGAGTAAATATAAAAAATGTTTTATTTATTTACCATACCTCTCATTTATTTATATTTTTATTAATTTACCATACCTCTTTTATAAATATGGTATTTGGCCCATAGGATTCACTTAAATAAAACCTATTCTTGAAAATGGGCGAATGGAAGGTTGTAAGTCCTAATTTCAAGGGCTAAATTTACCTTTTTTACCCCCTCCCTTAAAATAAGGTGGGCTATTTGAGGTGATTTGTAAAAATGTACTATGATACAAAATATTCACCCACTAAAAATTTAAAACCCCTTAATTTCGCCAAAGGGCGAACATTCGCCCCTAAAATTATCCTTGCACCGGAGCTTTTCCATCGCATTTCCTCACTAAGAATTGCACCGACAACATCATCAAACTTTAAAGTACTAGATCCATAGACAGAATTACTAATAGCCATAACTAAACCATTCCAACTTTCTGACAATGAGCACAAAAATAACAGATCCCTAACTTCATCATCAATATTTACCCCTACATAACATACTTGACTCGTAACCGTATTAAATTCATTTAAATGATCAGCAACATCTCTGACATCTTCATATTAAATAAATGCTTCATAAGAAATACCTTATTTGAGGCCTAGGGTTTTTTATATAGTTTGGCCAATGCCGACATTAAACCCTTTGTTGTCATTTCCTTTGAAATATTAAAGGCTACTGACGTTGCTAGGCACGACCATATTGTTTCAAGTTCCTTTTAGTTAAGAATATCCCATTCTATGTCTGGCATACTCGTCGGCTTAATTGTCTTTCCACTCAATGGTAGGTGCAAATATTTCCAGTACAGATGATCTTCCATCTGCATCTTCCACAACTAGTAGTTTTGGCTGCTAATTTTTTCAACCCTAAATCTACCATCTTCTGTCATTGCTCCCACTCGAACCAGGAACCCTTCTCTCCTCGAAGTTTATCAGCCAAATAGACCTTTGGCTCTGATACCAGTTGTTAGAAAATTATATATTACAGAACAATGGAACACACAAAATATTGCATAAGCATAAACACATAAAACAAGAGAGAGACACATATATACGTGGTTCACCGAATTTGGGCTACGTCCATGGAGAAAGAGCCAGACCTTCCTTTTATATTATCCAACAAAATGAAGAGATACAACTTACACCAAATTCGTTGTAATTCCCTCTCCGCTCTCACAAAATCTCCTCTCTCTCTCTCTCTCAGAATAAAGATCTCTCCAGCCGCAATACAATTCCCTCATATATAGTGAGGGGTTGCCTTCTAGGGAAAAAACCCATAAAATAAACATAACTTCTACCATCATATCATTCGCCTAGACCCCCCTGACAATGATTAAATGACAAGCGTCATTGTCATCCCATTACTAACTAGGGTCCAACGCGGTGATACCTATAAATAAAGAAGATAATCAGGCTCCACACCCAACAAAATTTCATATTTGTAATCTTAGAAAAAAAAATTCGGGGTTATGATTTGGGAGGAATATATTCAAGATGAAAAATTGAAACGAGAATTCATGGGCTTAGCCTGTCATCTGACCCTCCTTCTAGTGCCAAAATTATATTGATGGTGTTGGATGCTGACAATAGGCAAAGGGGTCTCCCTGGTATGAAGTCCCAATTAGACCTCACATCGTTTGTAGTAGGAGACCTAAAAAGAAAATAAGTCATGTTCCCATAATTGTGATCTTAAAGGTCTACCTTGGCTGCAACAAACACATAAAAATATATACACATAACTTTTAGGACAACAAGTGAGTAAATTTTGTCTAATATCAATCGTAATGCATAAGAGGTCCTTTCACACAAGGGGAAGAGAGAGTGAACCACTAGGAGAAAAGTAATAGTACTAATCTAGAAGAGATACACACACATATGAAAGAATCATTAGTTAACTTATAAAATAGTTCACAATATAATAATGATCATGAAATCAAATACAACACCCATTCAATAAGATATATACTAAAGCTAACAAAATAGTTCATTGACCTTAGCATTTATTAAACAACATATGCCATAAAAATTTAAAGAATAGTATTACAATATCCATGATACATGCATGAAAGTGTGCTAGCTCTGAGAGCTTTGATGATGAAGTGAAAGTTCCAAGTACACAATATAATGATATGACACTAGCCCAAATAGTGGAACATGAAGCTACTGCTTGCTTCTCCAAAGAATGATATTCACTCTTATGCTAAACTAGAGAAGTCAAGCCTACAAATCCGAAGTTCCAAGCCTTTTTCTTGAGTTATGAGGGTTTATTTATAACAAATGAGGTGGTGTTTCACCTCCTCTTATGACATTTGAGCTCCCTTGTGACTCTCGAGCTTCTTTTGTCATTATTCTATTTAATGACTCTTCATATGCCCTATTTGACTATTGGACTTCCACTTACATTTACATTTCTTATTATTTTCTAAATACAAAATCACACAAGACAAAATGTGGCTAAAGCCTAATAAGACAAAATTTTATACATTATGCTTGAGCTTGTGGAAACTGTAGCTCGCCAACATCTACTTGTAGCTCTGATGTAACATATCGGTACCAAGCCTTGTACTGTGTTGCTATATCCTCAAACTTTGATGGAAGATATGGTTTATATTTGATTCTTTCCTCCATTGCAACTGAATAGATTGTTTTGGAACCAGTCTGAACATTATTCCACAATAAGAACAACTTCATATTCAACTTGGCAAGTCCAACTACAAATTATGCAATGTCTTTCCTTGTGATATCTAAATCTTCTTTAGTGGCAACCTACCTCAAGTTGCTCAAGAACTATTCAATTTTTTATTTGATGAAATTTCTCCCCTTTGTTTTCTCAAATTCTCTGACAAAAGGTATCATGTGAACTCTTACCAAGGATTCCAAACTATTATGAAATTATGAGTAGGCGGTTATGATGTTGGCCACATAAGCGTTGATCTATTTGTTCCCCCATATAAGTATTCTAACCTTGGCCCTTTCCAATTCTTCTTCTTGCCTTGTTTTCCTAACCAACTGTGATGGTGCATTCCTATACTTAGTACCCCATTCTTGGATCACATTGATGGCTTCATAGTCTTTCTTTAAAACTTTGACATTCTCTTGCGACCAATTTTGCATTGCACGCAAGGGCACCACTGCCTTATGAAGGGTGATCATTTCCTCATACAATTGTCTAATAGTGTCTCTCAATGATTGGATTTATTCAAATATTGATTTTCATAGATCCTTAATGTTAGAATCAATGGAAGAGAACCTTTGATTCTCAATGAGGAGATGATCGATATGTTGCCTTGCAAAAGCTAAATTATTTCCCAATTGCTTAGTTTCCTCCATTAAGAAATCATTCTTACTTTTGTAGCCTATGCAAAGGCTACATTTACTAATACAATTGTTCTCAAATTATTCTTGATATTAGGCATAATTACCCTCTGTGTGTGGATAGAAACAAGATGAACTTGATAATTAGGAAAATACTTCCACCTTTCCTTCAGTATTCCATTCTTTAATAGATCAAAGGTAAGGATGGAAATATTTGTGACTGGATCATCTTCTAGGGGAGATATTCCCATTTCACCCAATGGGATGTGGCCACCAATAAGGGGAGATGAAGGATGACAATTGATCTATTCTGCATTGGGCACAATTTTTGCCTCTTGTTTATCCTCCTCTCATTCAACCTATATGTATTGGGATTGTATTTTCTCCTCTATTTCTCATACAAGTTCCTCATCCCGCTTCTTCCTAATTTCTTCATCTTCTAGTTGCTTCTACTGTTCTTCCTCTTCAAACTATTTCTGTCATTCTTCTTATTCTCTTTGTTTCTACCATATTTCCTCGAGGCCTTTCCTTTTGACTTCTTCTTCTTCCTTCTTTTTAGTTTCATATTCTTCTTTCTTTCTCAACTGTTCCTGTTTCTACATATTGCTGAAAATAGCAACAAGAAATCCTAAAAATAGAAGTTCGAGTACTAGTGTTGAACATAGCAACAAGGAATGAAAAATGGAAGTGCTAAAAATAACATTGCTATAAATATCATTTCGGGATGGGTACCAATTTTAGTTAGCCCCTGAACTAAAATTGAGAAGTAAAATTCGAATTCGATCTTAGCAGTTGTTTGTAAAATAATTAATTAATTCATCTTGAGTTAATTAGTTGAAGGAAATCAAACATGAAGTCTATGTGAAGACATGCAACAGTTTCTCCATTGATTGAGGAAGTTATCCCTTGATTAAAGGAGATTAGGATGAGTTGTACTTTGAGTTGTAATTAGTTAGCTCAATTAACTGAGTTAAGTCCAGTTAGATTAGTTCTAACAATTTGTAGAATTAATTGTAAGGTCAGTTAGTTAATGCATGCATGCATGTAACTGCTGCACTTCATATAACTAAATATTCTCTCATAAATAACTCATGCATGTCAGTTCAGTCAGAGACCCAGTTGTGATCAGAGGAAGGGACAATGTACTATCAGTTGGAGGAATTTTCCTATATAGGAAACTCATCCATGCAGAAGGAATCATATCCTTCAAGATTGTGCAGTTACCACTGAGCCAAGTGAGCAGCGTGAGGTGGGAATTCACACAAGTGGAAGCACTGGCCCCTAGGAAAAATTGCGCAAGGAAATAGGAGGCTTGGAGGGCCAGAGGAGAAGGTTTGTGAGAAGCCTTTGATTGTCTATGAGCAGCAGAGGGATTGTACTGAGAGCTGGATAGCTTCTGAGCTAAGGCTTGGTGTAATCCAGACTATTTTCCACTTGTATGATAATACAGAGATCGGGGTTTTAGGCTGAGGCTTTACCCAAAGTATTATTATCTGTTCATGTGTGATTTCTTTCTCATTCTCAGTTTTCTGTGTTCTATATTGATATTGCTCATATTCGATTAAGCTTTCGCAAAGTTTGTTGTAGAAGTAGATCTTGTATTTTACGTTAGTATATTGCATAATATGTTGATCTAGAGTGGGAAATTCGACATGGTATCAGAGCAAAGGTGATCAAAGGAGAGAACTGTATACAAGAAGGGAGAAGGTCAAAGTTTGAGGTTCTTGAATATAGAATTCTAGTTCTTATCACATCTCATTTCCACCAATGGCGTTCAACGGTTTAAGACTAGAATATGCTCTTGATGGAAGTTCGAATTATATAGGCTGGAAGGATTGCATGGAAGTAGTATTAGAGGATAATGGTCTAAAGGACTTCATTGATCAAGAAGTCCCCAAGCCCATAGCAGCTAATGCTATTGAATTGCCAGAATGAAAGAAATGTGTGACTAGAGCAAGGAGAATTCTTCTGGAGGGAGTTCGAGACCACACAGTCTCGAGTATCTGTGGGAAGGAGACACCATTTTCGATGTGGAAAACATTGAAAGATCTATATCAGAACAACAATGATCAGAGGAAGTTTTCAATGAAAGACAAGGTTCGGAAAATAGTGTGAAAAGGGCAACACAATCTCTACCTATCTGAATAAGCTCACCACCTGCAGGGATGAGCTTGGAAGTGTAGGGATCATGATAGTTGATCATGACATGGTGAGTCTTGCTCTCCTCAGTCTTCCTAAGAGCTGGCATAGCTACCAAGACTTGGTAAATGGAAGAGAAAAAACGGCCATATTGGGAACGACTTTGGTCGGATCTGATGCAGGAGGAGATAAGGAGAAGCACCAGAGATGGTTCTTCATCCAAGGAGGATGAAGAAAATTGTGCCTTAGCGATTAAGGCGAAGAAGGGGAAGAAGGAGGTTTCTCATCCCAAATCCAATTCTTCCCATGTTGGGAAGAAGTTTGAAAAATCGAAAGTTCGATGCTTTCATTGTCATGAGGTGGGTCATTTTGCTACAAATTGTCTATTGAAGAAATGCAAGATGGGATCCAAGGAAGGATCTGAAGGTGAGGCATTGGCCTCACAGTTCGAGTTGGATTTCACCCTCTTCTCATGCATGGTTTCATCCATGGTGGGATGTGGTTGGTTTCTTGACAGTGGAGCTTCTTTCCACATGACCAACGACAAGAGTTTGTTTAGTACTTTGGAGGAGAAAGATCTCCAGATACTCATAGCGATGGGTAATGATGAAAAGTATAGTGTCTCAGGTGTAGGCACGGTTGTTTTTTCAGAGGAAGCATGAAGCTCGCGTTACCTTGACCGATGTAAAGTATGTACCATGACTGAGGAAAAATTTGGTGTCGATCGCAATGCTGGAAGACAAAGGCTATGATTTAGTCTTCAGTAAGGGAAAGGTTTTCCTTCAACACATCACCACGAGACAGGTGAAGAAAATCGGTTCACGAGTCAAGAACCTATATGCTCTTGTGGTTCAAGATGCATGCAAAGCCTTGAGGAGCAAAGTAAAGGTTAGAGACTTGGTGGTTGAGAGGGAGAGTAAATTACCTCTCAACATGCAGTGCTAGAAGAAGTCTCAGACAATTGTGGAGGAGCAATAATTGGTAAAGCAGCTTCAGGAGGTTGTGGAGCAACCACAACTGGAGAAGCCGATAGGAGACCGAGTGGAGGCATACACTCATGCAGAGACCTCCAGTAGGGGGAAATTTTGAGCCAAGTGGGTAGAGGGATCACGTGCATCCATACCTCTAGGTCGGAGGTGGGGCGATGTGGAGTGACAGCCCTAAGAAGGCTGGAATAGGGGCAGGATAATTGAGGTACCCAACCTCTTTGATTAGACCTTGCTATGGGAGCCCCAACAAGGAGTAGCAGGACTGGCTGAGTGGGTAGAGACAGATGTGGATGGAGTGGCAGAGAGAGCTAAAGTGTAGGAATCCCAAGACAATGTAGAGCTAGCAGGCTACAACAATGCAAGAGGCATAGGAGTGTTGCACCAGTGTAGGATGGCACAGAGAGGTGTGAAACAGTGTGAGATGCATGGAGTGTTGCAGTAGCTCAGAGGTCAGAGATGGAGCTTCAGCATCAGAGGATGTTTCTAGCCCAACATGAAGGTCAGTTGGGAGTTTTTTTTGTTTCTAGAGTTGTTGGAGTACCAACACTTTGGAAGAAGTGTTGCATGTAGAACATTCCAAAGGTTCAGGATCAGGTTCGAGTTGAATGCCTTTCTTGTTGAGAGGGAGTGTTGAAAATAGCAACAAGAAATGCTAAAAATAGAAGTGATAAAAATAGCACTGCCATAAATAGCAGTTCGGGTACTAGTGTTGAACATAGCAACAAGGAATGAAAAATGGAAGTGCTAAAAATAGAATTGCTATAAATAGCATTTCGGGATGGATTCCAATTTTAGTTAGTCCCTGAACTAAAATTGAGAAGTAAAATTCGAATTTGATCTTAGCAGGAGTTTGTAAAATAATTAATTAATTCATCTTGAGTTAATTAGTTGTAGGAAATCAAACATGAACTCTATGTGAAGACATGCAACAATTTCTCCATTGATTGGTGAAGTTATCTCTTGATTAAAGGAGATCAGGATGAGTTGTACTTTGAGTTGTAATTAGTTAGCTCAGTTAACTGAGTTAAGTCCAGTTAGATTAGTTCTAACAGTTTGTAGAATTAATTGTGATTTCAGTTAGTTAATGCATGCATGCATATAATTGTTACACTTCAGATAACTGAATAGTATCTCATAAATAACTCATGCATGTCAGTTCAGTCAGAGACCCAGTTGAGATTAGAGGAAGGGATAGTGTACTATTAGTTGTAGGAATTTTCCTATATAGGAAACTCATCCATGCAGAAGGAATCATCTCCTTTTGGATTGCGCAGTTTCTATTGAGCCAATTGAGCAATGTGAGGTGGGAATTCACACAAGTGGAAGCACTGGACCCCAGGAAAAACTGCGCAAGGAAATAGGAGGTTTAGACAGCAGAGGAGAAGGTTTGTGAGAATCCTTCGACTATCTATGAGCAGCAGAGGGATTGTACTAAGAGTTGGATAGCTTCTGAGTTAAGGCTTTGTGTAATCCGGACTATTTTCCACTTGTATGATAATACAGAGATCGGGGTTTTAGGCTGAGGCTTTCCCCAGAGTATTCTTCTATGTTCATGTGTGATTTCTTTCTCATTCTTAGTTATATATGTTCTATATTGATCTTGCTCATATTCGATTAAGCTTCCGCAAAGTTTGTTGTAGAAGTAGATCTTGTGTTTTGCTTTTGTATATTTCATAATCTATTGATCTACAGTGGGAAATTATACACATATCTTCTATTTCCTTCATTTCCCATTCTTCTTTCTACATTTGTTCCTCTTCTTTCTTTTGCTCCTCCTCCCATCTCTTTTCTTCTTGATGTTGCTTCTTATTTGATTCTTCTGAATCCTTTCTCCTCTTTTTTTCTATAATGGTCACTCTAAGAATGATAGGATCTGCTTTAAACTTTTGGCTCCTCTCTGCTTTAGGAATGTGCACAACTTTCCTCTTATACTTGGAAATGATGATCAAAGTGAGAACTTCCTAATGATTCCCTTCCCAAACAACATCCTTCTCATGAACTACATTGGAAGGGCTTGCCTCATTTCCTGGTGCATGTGCTCGGGAAGCATTGTACCAATTGTTTATATTTTCTTCCTCTTTCTAGAAATAAGACTCACAAGCCCGGGAAAAATGCAACTTGGCACAATGTCTTTTACACACTCCTCTTAGATCATATCTGTGAAATTTCATCTCGCTAAAATTAGGTTGATAAGTTCCCCAGCTTATGTTTCTGCATCCTTCAAGATATTGAGCTTGTAATATCCCACCTGTAGGGGAAAGGAAGGACTAGGTGCCTTCTTCTTCTCCTACAACAACTGACATAAACTTGTGCTTGATATCTGACCTCCTGCATGACCACCTTGTTGGTCACATACCTTGGAAAAATATGTGGAGGCCTCTAAGAACATAACACTTTAAGGTATGTTCCTTGAGGTGAGGAAAATCAACATGTTATCTCTGCAACTGTTTTCCTTACCTGATGTGAGATGCAAGGGGCCTTTTTCCTAAATTATCATATGATACAAAACCATGAATAAGTGCTTAAAAAGATTCTCATATACTCCTATGTGGTTGTATTATGATAATAATATGAAATAAAAGTTGATAAGGGGTTATCTCGGGATCCACTTCCATTCTAGACCTGGGAATTCATGACAAGAACAAATAACATTCAGTAAGTAGGAAGACATGTAGAACTATAGTTTCTTTCCTTGTGGTGGTTTTTTCACCATGGTCAAATTACTCTTTAGCTGTTGGAGCAACAAATTTTCCCAATTGAATAATTTCCCTTTTGTGACGAGTGAATAGAGCATGAATATCCAACCTTCGTCAAAGAATTCAATATTCTTTATTCCATATGTCCTACAACACATAGCCATTAGGTACTACTAAACTATTCTAAGAGACTTATTCTTGTAGGTTCCATCTGGCTTTTGGTGAAATTTAGATGGTTCTTGCCACCATGACTTGATCAATTATCTGGTGTTCAAATGACCCCAAGTTGCATAAAACTAGGAATTCAAATGCTACTCAGGCTTGGGCAACTTGTAATATGAGTGGGGGTCGTGTGGCTAGTAAGAGGTAATTTTCTTTCTACTAACACTATTGAGCACCATGTTCTTGGTATCTAGACCCTGCAATATACATTTTATGGCATCGACACAAGGTAGCATAGGACACCCACAAGAAACTTTGTGGAACCCTGTCTGCTTGATATTTTCATAGACTTCCCTATCTTCCGAATTCTCCAAGAAGTCCTTTGAATAAATACATCTTTGATGGTCACCCATATAACATTAGAATATTTTTCAATAAAGCATTGGTTGTCTATCAAGATAGGCACTCATATCAAGTAATTGTCCATGGAATCCTCAATACTACTTTTTGTGACCTTCTTTGATCATCCTTTTTTTGGGGGCATGGTGTTGTTAAATGATGAAAGACTGATATGTCCTAGATCTGTAGTACTTGGTGAGACATATGCACTCATGACGACAACAAGTCAATCACGCAAGGGATCAACTACTTTAACAATCAATCAAAAGTAGAAGAAAACCACTGAGAAGAGGAATTATGCAATGCTTAGGCTCATAGGAGGCAAAGTGAAATCATTGGTTTCTATAAATGCACATTGTGCATTTTCCGAGGGAGGATTGTGTAGGGATCGACAATAAGAGGGAGAGAGTGGAGACTAAAACTATGCAAAGCTCAGTTACTACTGAAGACAGGCCTTCTGTTGCACAGTTCGCAATGACAAAGGGTAGGAGGGGCCTCACTACTAAATGGGATTACATAATGCAAAATTGTCTCCTAGGGATTGCATAATGCGCAGTTACAGAGGGAAAAAGGGAAACTCTACTAGCTGATATTGCGTAATGCACAGTTGATGAGGCAAGGAGTCTCTAAGATCTGTGCAACTTTCTCCAATAGAAGGAAATGCTTGAGATATGTTGCATAAAGGGAGGAAGGATGTGGATCAAATCGAGATTCATCCAAACAAGTCATTCACATCGATCAAGAAAGATAATGAAATGAAGAGGGTGTGCATGCATACATACACCCAACAACAATAATTAATAATAGGCAAAAATACGTGGAATGTGAAACGACACTAGAAAATAAGTATTAAATACTGAAAGGACAGTTATAGAAGCTAATAATAGTAGAAGCATAACTTTTTATGTGAAAAGCAAGACAAAACAACACTTGCAAAAGAAAAAATGACAAAAGCAAAAGAAAAAACGACAAAAAGAGAAAATTAAGAAACTTACCCAGGAAAACACTATAATTGAGACCAAAATTTCCTTGTGCTCATGAGAATGAGTAAAGCTCCAAATATGAGTGTGAGAATGATATCTAGGATGGATTTCTTATATATATGAGCACTCACGAGGTTAGTGTTAGGGTTTCGGTTGCACATACCTAAAATCGACGATCCAATCAATTAACTGACACATGTAAGATAATTAATTTGTAAACACATGCCACACTGCCAATTATAAGTGCACATGGCTATCCTAGGGAAGTTTGCACTTCCTATTTTCAAGGAATGCACAATTGGCTTACTTCGGGAACTGCACAGTTCACTGACTTAAAGAAGTTGCAGAGTTCGTTGTCTTAATGGATTGCACAATTCACTACCATAAGGGGTTGCCTAGTTTGCTTCCACTGTTAATTACACAGTTGCGTGTCTCAAGGTGTTCCACAGTTCACTCCACAAAAGAGTTGCACAATTCATTGTGAGAGAGGATTTCACAATCCCACAGATCAAGGCATGCAATCAGTGTCATCAAGTCAATACTTGGCATGTCTTCACAAAAATTTATTTATCTATCTTTAGAAGTTGGGCAACTACTATTGACAAGGGCATAATAGTTGTTAAAGGAAAGCATAATTAAGAAATCACAAGCTTGGCATGAAGGAGTAAAAGGTTGCAACACTTAATAATTCAAGAAGAAAACTTGACACAAGTTGAAGCAATAGTTTTTATGGTTAAAGGGAGGCTCCAAAATCAAAGCATGGGAAAATTTTTGGAGTGGGGTTGTAGCAACTACAATATTCACATATTTATAACTTTCCTAGTGTTGCTTCTACTTCAACCCACTTGATTTCCATTTCTTTAGGCCTATGTTCTCCAAGTATTATTCTTGTACACAATCCTTGTCCACCGATCTAGGCTTGAACAAAATCAAACACTTCTGCAAATGGCTCTATAGACCCCCTAGATACTTGAGAAGTATGTCTAGGTTCTTTGGGGAGATACTTAACATTATGGCCATCTTTCTAAACATTGTGGTGTACTCTTGTACACTTTTTCCTTGCTTCTACCTAAAGTAATTCCATTGTATCCATTAGTCTTCTACATACTCAATAGGGTAAAAAAATTTTGATTTTATGAGGCTTTTAAAATCCTTCCACTTAGTCATTTGAAGATCTCCCTCCAACATTAAGGTCTTCGTGTGGATTTCCTACTAGATTATGGCATGGCCCTCTGTATCAGTTGAGTAAGCAAAATATTCTATTCTTTCTCTATATGATGAACACTAAAATAAACTTCTAATTGCTACAAACAATGATTTAGCTTCATAGAATCAATATCACCTTGAGATATCTTGATATCCAGTTTCTCTTCCATTTTGAACAGTGACTATGAATAATTCATGAACTTGAATTGGTTTGATCTTTTTCAGGTTCTTTCTTTAGATCCTTCATTGTTTCTTCCTGATCTCTTGATTTCCCTTATGACTAGACCTCTATGTCAACAGAACCCCCATATTATCCAATTAACCTAAGCTTATTTTTTAGGGCCACCATTGGGAGGCTTGTATGATTGTTCATATTTTCAACTTTTTCTTCTATCCACATAAACCTCTTTTTTGCAGGATCTTGAGGTTTTTTTACATATTCATTGACCATGGTTGGGTTTTTATGACTTTTGAATTACAGATCTTGATCCCTGCAACTCCCCACAATATACCCAAAGAAACCCGATATGATAAAAATTTGATTCGTAAACTACCATGTATATTCCATTTGAAAATTCATGACAACAAATCTACTAAATTATATTAGAAAATCCAAAATCTACATTATGAGGGTTTATTTCTCCTTAGATTTCTATATTTTTTAATCATTGTTTTTTGTGTGAGCATGTAAATTATAATTATTTAGAAAATAGAGAATAGTGAAATGAAAACCTGCAAACCACAATTGACACAAGATATATCCTAGGAAGTCCCTTCGGGAGAAAACCCAGCTGGAAGGTGAGGCTACTCTACTATTTTTCTCTAAATTGAAAATGGATGAAAGTACAAAGTAGTGAGGCTTGTGGCCCATGGGATGCTAAAATGAAAAAAACCTATTTTTTTCTCTCTCCCTATACTTATCACTTACTTTTCTCATCTATGGAACAAAATGCACTCAAATATAATGAAATCCATTTTCCTGGCAGTGGCTCAGTTATAATAACCTGGATAGCCTACTAGAGGTTAGGTTGAATCCTTCAACTCTTAAGTAGAGTCACAATATTTAATATTCTAATTCTTCTTAATCATGTTCATGTCCAACCCATTTTCCATGAGTAATATGTGTTGACATGGAATCCTCTCAAATTAGGATGGCCAAAACTAGAAGGTCAACTTTCAAGTGACATAAATTTTGCATACATACTTTGATTGATGATATTTTTGCAATGTTGGAAATGTATCTAAGTGTATAATAGCACAAAAATTTGCTAAATTTGAGCAAAAAGATATAAACGCCAAAAAAAATCATTTAATTCCTCAAACTAATCTCGAAAGGTTTCATACTCCAATTTGTCAAATTGGGTCTTGCTGGTAAAACTAGTGTTCTGAGTTGTTTCCTCCAATTTTTCCACTCTAAAAGAACCAATATGGATGAAAAATAATATAATGATCCAATCTAGGTCACAATAGGTGTTTAAAATAAGTTTAGGTTTTAACACATTCAAACCAAGTGCTTCCTTCACATGTTCTAATTCGTTGTATCATTCCTCTTCTTACTATTTTATAAAGGAGATACAAGGCACACCATTATATTGGTCAGTGGGCTTTAGTTTTTGAATTATTGCAATGCATTTTTTACTTTTGTATTTAGTGGAAGTTAAATGAGACTTAGAGTTCATATTTGTGTATTACTTGTTAGTGTTTTTGATAGCATATGTTTATAGATTCTAGTATTATGAGATTGTAGTTTTGATAGGTTTTCATTTTAAGTTATCTAGAGTTTAATTATTCTTCGAGTGCAGAATTATCTTACCATGGTTAGAGAATTTTCCAAAAGTCACATGTTGTTGGTTATGGGAAATATGTGTTATATCTATGGTATAATGTGATTGGTTCAAAGCATGGTAAAAAGAGTTCTAATTTAAAGGGTCGCATAGAAAAAATATAATCTTTTGGATGGTCAAATGGGTCATAAATTAAGGTTTATAATATTTATGATGTCTTATCATGTTTTGGTGTCATTGAAGTAATAGAAGGAACCCCTTCATATCATTAAAAATATGTGCCATTTATTGATGTTGAATTCATATGGATATTACGTTTTAATATTGAATTCATGAATGTGTTGTGTTGCTAATGGTCACTGGAATTTTGAGATGATGTGTCCCAAATAATGTATTTGTGAGTGGAAGAAATCACACTTACTAAGTTTTGCATAAAGCTTGTGTTCCCTTAACTGTAGCACTGCAACTAGATTATTTTCATGTTCTCCTTTAGTCTTTGCATATACTAGAATATTGTTAATGAATACAACCATAAATTTTCCCAAGTAAGGATGTAACACACCGCTCATTAAACACATGAAGGTGGCAAGGGAATTAACAAGTCCAAATGGTACCACTGTGAACTCATAATTCCCATACCTTGTTCGAAATGTTGTCTTATGGATATATTCCTCTTTGATGCACACTTGATGATACCTTGACCTCAACTTGATCTTGGAAATTACATTTTATCCCCATAATTGATCGAGAAAATCATTGATCCTTGATAAAGGGTACATGTTCTCGATGGTCACCTTGTTTAGCTACATGTAGTCAATACATAGCTTGAGTGTACCATTCTTTCTCTTCACGAACATGACTGGAGCTCCCCATGGGGACACACTTGGCCTTCTATAGCCTCTTATAACATCTCCTTAAGCTATAATTTTAATTCAACTAACTCAATGGTGCTCATCCTATATGGTGGCTTGGATGTTGGTGCTACTCCAGGCATCAACTCTATGGATAAATATACCTCCCTACGAGGAGATAATTTGGGAATCTCTTTAGGGAAGACACCTTGGAACTGCTTTAGGAAGGAACATCTAGGTAATATGTCACTGCCATTACTCTAAGTGTTGCTATTGGCTTCAACGCTACTAGAAATTTTCAAAACAAATAGGATGCATCCCTTCCTACTGCTTCTCTCGACTTTCATGGTTGAAATTAGCCTCAGGGATATGGGCTTCTGCTTTCCCTACATTAATCTTATTTTTCTAAGCTCATCTAAGCACTCGATTTCCTTTTAAAAACAATCCACATTAGTGTGGTTCTTTTACAACCAATCCATGCTCAACAATATGCTATATGTTCCTAGTGGTAGCACATTGAGGTCTGTCACAATGGTCATTCCATTTAATTCAATTGGGCAAGATTCACCTAATTCTCGACCCTCTTTTTCATTCCCATGGCTAATTGAAATAGTCAGGATTCCTTATGTGGTTTTTGGTTCAACTGACATCATTCCATAAGCATTGGGCTTACGTAGCTATAATTAGAACTGTGGTTAATAAAAATAGAAATAATTTGATTACAAACCTCAACTTCCATCTCAGTTATGGAAACCTAATGGTATTCCTTATGGTTTTCCAGTGTTGCATAGATCCCGGGCATACCATGTGCCACATCTCCCACATTCTGTGATTCCTATGTGTTGTAGAGTTTTGGGCTAGCATGTTTGTGTTATGGGAAATCTAGTCTCAAATGATCTCCTCCACACATCCAACACTTGTATGGACCTTTCCCATATTTTTGGCTCCTTCTTGAGTAAAAAATTATTTTTCCTTTGAACTTTGTACTGCTTTTAGATTTCCAATCGCTCTTGAACTTTGGCCTGCATTTAGATTGTGCATAACAGTGCTTCAACTTTTTAATGACATCATTTAATGTCCAAAGTTCATGAATTTCAATTCGATCTTTGAACAATAGGGGCAACCCATTAATAAAACTTTGAATTTTTTCCTTCTCATATTTAAGATATGGCACATATCTCAACAAATCCATAAACTTAGTAGTGTATTGTTCATTCGACATTGGTCCCATTCTGAGATCGTAAAATTGTTTTTCCTTGTTGTCATAGTAGTTGTATGATAAATATTTATCTATAAAGAGCCTTTCAAATTCATTCCAATTCAGGCTCTCTTAAAGTATGCCATTTACATTCTTCAAATCTTCCCACCATACATTTTCTTTTCCCTTTAGACTATAGGTGGCTACTTTTGCTTTCATGTTCTCAAAATAGTTTTGGATTCTGAAGAACTTCTTCATTCCAAGCAACCAATATTATACATCTTAATATATCTTCATCTCTCCATCAAATTTTGGTGGTTTGACCTTCGTAAATTCCTCTAGCATATGGTCTCTTTCTCTCCTTCGATGATGATGATGATGCATCGTTGTAGTAGGGCTATAATGTCTATTAGAGTGATGCCCATAAGTGCTAGATATTCTCTCTGGGGTACGCAATGGTGCATTACCTCTCATGATGTCTTAACTTTCACTCTTGTACCTCATCCTAGACTAGATACCATCTGCCCCATTTGTTCTCTCTTCTAGTTCCAAAGGGCTCTGCTTGTCTCTATGCTAGCCCCCAACTCACAATGCCTTTGTCTCTGTAAGTCAGAAAGGCTTTGTCGTATGATTGCATTTACCTCATATTTCTTTTCCTAAGCCCTTACCATCCTTTCATTATTGGCCTTACAACTACTAATCTTGGCCCTTAGGCTCCTCAATGTATCCATTAAATCCTGAGAGTCTGCCCCTCCCCCTGGCAAATTGATCTTTCTTCTTTGCCATGTTGTGTGTGGTAATAACTATATTCTACCATCTTGTTGATCATTAATCGATCTTTAGGATTTATGTTGTACCATACTCTTCTATTCTTGTTTATCTTCATGTGTTTTCATGCACACACACCCCTGTTAGAATTAATAATATTTAACATACATATTGAACGTTATCACCTTGGCTTATTGTTGGAAATATTTTGGTGCAAGGCTAGTTGAAAAATACATTGCAAGTTAGTACATCAATAAAATAAAAATCATATCAATCATTAGTACCATGCTACATACTTAAATCGTAAGGCAAACATAGCACTGATACATGCAATCAATCAATCATAGACCAAATTTTAACAATGAAACATTTCTTTATCCATTTTCTAAAATTAAATATGAAACTCATTTGCTTTGTTAACTCTGTAATAGAGTATCGACCTATTGCCTAGGGATTGGAATAGAAGGAGCCTAGCCATTATTTTTCAATGATAGAGCCCATGCAATCCAAGGGTTAAACCTGTAAGCTTTGATACCACTCAATAACACCCCCCTCCTAATCCCACCCAAAAAAGAGGTTATAAGAAGGTGCTTACTATACTAACCCAAGATCCAAGGTAGTATTATGGAAATGGGGTCTAAAAATTTTGATCTATATCAACTTCCTCAAAACATCAAACGGATGACATCAATGTGTTCATCTCATCGATATCATTCTAGTGACAAATTTTTTGTCTTCATCCGACCTTCGGATCAGAAGTTATGGTCACTTAAAATTTAATTCCCCATCATCAATTTGCCATGTGGCATCCATGTGGCTGTCCTAGTCAACCTCCTCACTGCCACTTCGCATTAGTGTATTAATTTCCGACTTGTTCATGACCTTGCGTCATAACATATAATATATATTTATACATATAAATTGTTGACCTTCTCATACTCCCTCTCTTATGTAAGCACACCGAACCACTACTACCACCTCACCTTGGAGAAAACCCAACCTCAGAAGAAACACCCTCTCGGAAGATACTCTGTCGCGGATGAAATGGTCTCAGAGAAAAATATTATCCCGGAAGAAACCTTCCTTCGTGCAAACTCCCTTGGAGGAAACTCGCCCTTAGAGAAAACTACCTTGGACAAGACTCCTTATCGGAGAAAACTCATCTCAGCGAAAACTCATTTTCAGCAAAAACTATCTTAGATGAAAAATTCAAGATACCACACTCTAAATCACCAAGGCCAAGATTTTGTTGGCAACTAACAAAAGGAACATATATTAAGAGATGAATATTACTGACCACCCCTAGAATTCAGACAAGTCAGAGTGAAGTGACAGAATCTAAGGCAAGAAATATGACGAGAATCCCTTTTTCCATCTCAGAATAGACTCTTGGAGAAATGTCCTATCTCGGAACAAAATTCTCTGACAAAACCATCTTGGAGGTTTATGAGGAAAAATGTTGTGAGAAATTTCGAGGTCTTGGTCACAAGGGAAGGTCATAAGAGCGAGAGTCTTAAAAGTTCCAAGGGATAATACCAGAGGGACCGCACCTGCATGAGTTAATTGTTGCATTTGAAAAGAATTAGACTACCTCTCGGTCGCGATGGTTCTGCAAACATATGGGCCTACTCTAGGACTTGGCCCATCACCTTTGAGTTTTTTATATGGCCCGCCATGGAGCTATCTCTCGTGAGCTTTCAATCAAAACTTTTTTCAACCCATTCGACACACACACACACACATATATAAAGCTATCCTTCTTGATCTTAGCAATAATAAAATAATTGACAACATAATAAAAAAAATAAGGACTTTCCAATTCATTTCCACTGAGACCCTGGAGAAATTATCAACTTATAGAAATTCAGAGTTCTACAGGCCTCTTAGGTTAGTAGCACTAAAAAAACAAGCTCATGAAAACAAATAGGACACCATTAAATGCCCAAAATTACTACGGGAATTCAAAAATCCACAGGTAAATAGGGGGCCTCGTTTCTTATTCAATTCACAGACATAACCACACATCTAAGCATTACCATCGTTACAAACGTGTAGCCAACATAGTGAAAAAAAATTAGACATTTAAAAGCAAGAGCTAGAGTAACACTTATATTGTACAATGCAAAAGTGTTCTAGTTAAGAGTGGGATTTCAAATCTCCACTCAACCATAGACAACTACAACCAAGTCTTACTTGAAATTTTCATCTCTGATCCAGATTCCAAAGCTTGAGGTGGAGTGCTTAATAGGGATTTTAATCAACAAAACAATTGAAAAATGATGCCACTAGGTCACACTACTTTCATCCACCAATTATACTCATATTCATTCACACTTTTCAGAAATTTTCACATTCATGCCAACATACTACAACATAAAAAAACTCTAGCTCACTTTCAGGAGAAGAGAGTACACAACAAGGAAGGTTCATAATTGGATAAGTTATTTATGGTAAAGAAAGCACTCTTTAGGTGGTTCATCAGTGAATCAAGTACCAAAGCTTCAACCCCAACACTACTCCTAGTGGTTCTTTAGCCCGCACAAGCACTTGAGTGACTCTCCCCAGTCCAACAAGTTCATCAATCGACAAGCTTCCAGTGGGTTCTTCAACCCTACATAAAATCCACTACCCTCTACAATGCTTATGCATAGCAAGCCTCTAAGAGGGTTATTTAAATGGTTCTTAAATTCTCTCCAGCAATTAGCAACAACAACAAATTTCATATGCTTCCTTCTCTGCCTCTTCCACAACTTCTTCGTGCCTAGAAATCTCATTCTCTCTATGTATATGCCCCCTGTGTATGTTTGAGAGCTCATGTATGAAAGGATGATTGGATGTGTGAAAGTCCTCCTTCCGCTTTCCAACAAACTAATTGCAATGTGTACCACGATTTGCATAGCAATCAACACCTAGACAATGCAACCCATGTTGCCCTAAATTTTTTTCTTTTATTTGCTTGTTATTGGAGCTAAAGTACATTTAGAGCAATCCTACCTCTTTCAGTTAATTTATTTCATATTCATCTCACTCAACCAACCAAGAATAATATTTAAAACAACAATTCCCTCAAGCAATGGAATATGTGTCCCTCTCTTAGCCATTTAAAATAGTTACAATTGTTTACAAGAGAGAAATATTAACCAGTGGATGCCACAATTTCCAGAGCACTTGAATATAATTTTTTAGAAATATTGGCGGGCATGAATTAACATTTCATTCCCATTTCAATTTTACTTATTTTATGCCTTTATTTCAAATTTAACTTGAACCATTATATCATTAACAAAACACAATGTTATAGATGAGAGCTCATTTAATAAACCATGAGAAGCATTAAGTATAAAATCATGTAAACCATAGAAAACATCAACATAGAAATCACATATGGACACCATATTTTTAGGTGGAAATACAATCTCGAAGAAAACCATCACTTCTATCAATCTATCTTCTTCTGTTATTATAAAGAAGTATTCTTACATTTCATACTGACACAAACTCTTACCAAGATGTAGGCTCCTACATGCAGGAGGCTACAACCTCCACAAATTCTCCAACACCTACTGGAAGGAAGATCCTACTCCCTGATCCAGTTTATTGGCTCCTAACGGAAGAAAGCTCCTACTCCCTCACTAAAGGTTATGATCCTCAATACCTTTGTGAACCTCGTTTCAAAATTTTCATATTGGATCCACTTGTCTCAATCCATCATTAAACCTATAGGCCACCTTTCATCAATTTTCAAATTGGGCCCACACCCTAAAATATACACAATCTGAATACCTAGATACCAAACACTAATCAAGATGAATAACAAAATACCAACTACTAAATACCAACCAATGAATATTGAATACCAATCACTGAATACCAATATACAAATCAACAACCATTGAATACTAATAAATGAATAATTGAATACCTCTGCAACCATATCATTCAACACTATGAAATGTTAAGCCAAAACATTATTAATCCATACCAAACCAAATTTTGTCAAGTACCAGGTAAACCAAGCCATAACATTGTCAAGCCAAACCAAATCAACACTGTCAAGTACCAAGACTTCTCATCAAACACTAAATATCCAATACTTTCAAATGCCAAGCCAAATAGATCATCAATATTGTCTACATCCTTCATCAAGCCATCAAAACCCTTTTTTCATCATCATTGTCAATATTGAGCCAAATACCAAGTAGAACACTCTTGATCACCTAACCAAATCTTTTTCTCAAAAATACCAAGCCAATATGATACTTATCAAACCAAATTTAAATCATTAGCATAGTTATCAAGCAACAAAACGTCTTAAATCCATTCATAATAAACAACTCAGATATGAGAAAAGAAGTAACAACTAGGTTCATAGATGGTCTCTATCCCAACATATGTCACTCTAGCATAAACAATGCAAGCTTTCAATCAAAACTCTATCTCATATATCTTTGCCAACAACATTAACAACATGTGAACAAAGTGAAGTCAAAGTCTCTGCAAAATAAGGTTCATAAAGAAACTTTTTCACTGATCTAAGGTGAACTTCATGATAATAGATCACTATTATATATAATGAAAAATGTCTGGTCTCCTTTCACGTGAGATCCAAGTGTACTCCTACAACAAACAAAACAAATATGGACCTTACAACTATCATATAACGATTTTTTCAAAATATATACTGTAACATTATCATAGGCACATGAGTTCTCATAAAATCTCTGTCCACTGTCGTGATGGTGACCAAGGTCCTATGCTTTAGCATCAAATGATATAAGAATGAGGCACACTACTGAAAAAGATAAACAACAACATCATGTCCATGAGCAATGAAACATTAATGGGAAGTCAATCATATGAGTCGTTGTCCTTTTATATCTTTGTATTAAGTATTTTTCATACTCTAGATAATCCATAAAGCACAAGTCATTGTTATCAAGCACAACATACCAACCAATTCATCACAGTTATCTCTTTGTCTTTCAAGGCATGCCCTGTTTAATGCATCATAATCAAACAAGACACTCAATCTCTGCGAATTTCATTAAACAACCATCAAGTAATAGGTCATTCAAACCACACACACAGATCCCTGCATTGTCAAATTACAAGCCCTTCTCTGTATCACAAAACAATGAGAAAATACAATCTTTGTTTAATTAATGTAGTGACTTCCACATTCATATGCTTGATTGAACACCTCATAAATCCCTACATTCTCTCTTTGATTGATCTCTGCATACATATTCAAGGACAATCTAACCTTTGCAAATTAATTTGCACACCAACTAACTATTTATTCAAACCACATATCCATAGTCATAGTATGGAGACATTCTCTGCATACAATCAGAATTCTACAAAAGAAATCAATCAACACTCCATGATGGCATCAAAAAACATTCTTTTTTGTTCTATTTGAACCTAGATAAAGACATGTACAACATTATGCCACTATAATACAAAAGAGTAATTAACTTTTGCAAGAAAGATAAGTTCATAAAATTCTATCATAGAGCTCTACCAAAACTCTGTTCATCTTTGCAATCAACAAAAAAAACCTTCAACAAACAAATATATCTATCATCATATCTCCATTTCTTCAGATCTCTTGATGACAAATAGATCGGATCCTCCTCACACCCTGGTGTGCACTTGTTCAAGATAAATCACGAAAGGAAATCATTGAATACACACCAAATGCTTCTCCTTGCACCTCTTTTTATAGCCGCTTGATCCTCTCAATACCACAAGAAAAAATAACTAAATACCACAAGAAAAAATAAATATTTAATTTGTTAAATGGTTGGCCAAATCATTCCCATATGTGCGCACAAATTACATAGGCAAAGCCTTGGTTTTTCTCATGGTTTTTCTTTTTCTCACTTACAAACATGGCCACATGGACGATAAAGAGTATTCTCAGCTCCAACCACCCTATTGACAAGTCTTCCAAGTGGCTGAGAGTTGAGTCTTAAACTAGAAAAAAGCTGCTCCACACAGTCCAGAACTTGCCAAACTTCTTCCTCATGTTCTTCAACGCCTATATACTTGTTTATAGCCTCTGCATTACCCTAGTAGGCCTATACCTCTTCCTGCATTGTGCACTACTTCCTGCACTACCACTGTCAACCATCATGTAGACACCATATAGAACAAACAATCCATACAATCCATATTCAACAACTGTGATGAGGTTGACATTAAGGACAATTCATGAGCCATAATGCTAACATAATTTGCATCTTGAGATACAATTGTTAATGGGATTTTGTTGTTAATGCTCCTTCAAAATGGTGAATCCATCTTGTTGATAAGTTTACTTATAGAAGAGTTGGATTTGCAGTTTCATCTGTAGTGTTTAAGAGCTCAAGAGTACCATAAGTATATTTTGGCACTTGATTGTATATCATAGGTCAAAATGCATAGATCTCATGAAATGTGGAGCATATTTTACAAATATTGAAGCTTTGATGAATGGGTGATGGTGCATAATATATTGAGCTTCTAAATGGTATATATGACCATAATTAGTAAATGAAGTTAAAAGCCCGACACTAAACTTCATTTGTGACGTGAAGATAAATTCACAATCAATGATGTAGTAACAACACCATACAACAAAGATAATTGAGAGCCAAGTTTGTAAACATAGCATAATTTGGATGTTGTATATGTGAACATTCTTGTGTTTCATTAAAACATTATAAATGGGTGCATAAATGAAACACATTATAAATGGGTGTATAATTATTCGGCAAGTGTAATCATTATTTTGTGTTAAGCACCAAATTGTGCCTTATCTAAAATTACTATTAACTAGGATCATAAATGATGTTAAATTTGATACCACTAATAACTTCAAGGGGATGTAAAATACAATGTTATTAAACATGTGCATTAAATACAACATGGTCTATGGAGAAACTTCCAGATGTAGCCATTAGCACAAGTCACAGTAACCAACTTCCACAGAGTTATTCTCCCCCTACATTTTTGCATGTAGATATTTCTTTTCCCCTTCAAAGAATTCTACCATTGATATTATGTAATCTACAAGTACAGATTTAGGAGAAATTAAAATATTTAATATAGACTTGGAATGTTCAATCATGTATTTAGTTTGTCCTATTTTGTGTTATTTTCTCAATAAACTACATATATTTCAATTATAGCAGTGTTGTGAAAATACAAAGACTTCCATCTAATCTCAACCATAGACTTTCTGGAATTCTATCTAATCTCAACCATGGATTTCTGGAAAATGTCCATTATGACTAAGTTTTCAAACTAGTTCATCCTTACAAAAGTTGCTCCAACTTGTCACTCAATGAAATATAGTTCGTACATTTATAAACTAATTTTAATTGTTTAGATGGATTCATACAAGTAGAAAAATAGGATGATACATTTGATTCAATTTAAATTCCATTTAAGCATTACAATACCTTTTGCATTGAATATAAGAAATAAATTTTGATAATAAATGTATATTGTAAGCCATCAATAAGAAGAGGCTTTAGTGTTATTTTAGGTGCTACGCACTAATCTTTCACTTATTTGCAAGTGACATTATCTCTCAATAATATTATCACCTCTGTATGTTGGTATCTTTGTTCTTTCAAGAATGAACTATGTCAATGCATCCAGACCAGCTTGAAATTATGGCTACAGTTTCTCCATAGATATCTGATCAAATGGCTGAAGATCGTTCTCATTATTTAATGCAAGAGTGAAAAATCTTGTTCGGGAAAAGAGAGCTCAAATCTCGTTTTTCACTGCAACATCCTTTCTGTTGCCAGGCATCGACTTCAGTGCTAGTTTTAAATATTCACGTTGGATTATCATACGTTTATCTTTTTGTTAAGTTCAAATAAAAAGTCTAGTTGTTTTGAGTGATATTTTTTGGAATAATTTTTAATTGGTTTTTTTGTTTAATTTTTTTAAAATTTGGTAGGAATTTATTGAAATTACAAGTTTGATGAGTAACTCCTGCACAATCGAAATACCTAATTTTTAGAGTGAAAAAAATCAATTTAAATAACACAAATCAAGATTTCATCTCAAAATTTTCTGGTTCCAAAAAATCACACTAAAAACAACTCGGATAAAAATCACACAAAAGCCACACAAAGTAAAGAGAACTGCCCAATTTTTCACAAAGTAAAGAGAACTGCCCAATTTTTCATACTGTAGTGACAGGATGGTCCTATGGAAAAAAATTGTCCCATGCCAACGGGTTGGAGTAACGATTTTTCTCACCATGAAAAGTAGTGGTAGGACTGTACAAAGAGAAGGAAGACCATGATCTTTGATGTGAGCACTTAAGACAGCCGTTGGATATATGCAAGCAGCAATGGAAAAAGTTGGCTCAAAATTTTGGTGTTTGAAAATTTGGGTTCTCATTTCAGTTTTAGATTGTTTGAGCAATTCCACATAAGTAACGACATCCATTAGGAAAAGCAGATCTGTCATTTACGGATTGGACCCTTTTAAATATTTTCATTGCATTGACTCAACGTCGAGACAAACAGAAAGCGTGGAAAGAGCTTTGCTCAGGTATTTTGTGTGACATTCAGATGTACAAAATATTAGACGCAGGGACAAAAGGGTTAATACTCTCAATGCTAAATATAAGAATTGCAGCCACTATTAGGGTTTTGTTCTCGTTGGTAATTTTACAACAAGCACTTGTGGCATAGAGTAAGGCCAAGGTTGTAGAGATGGTGTTTTTTTGGGATGGAAGGTGTCTTATTGGAGTTGCTTTTTCCCCATTTACTACACTAACCAGATTTTGCGCTCATTGACTTGGTGTTTAGTAATAAGGTTTTTTAATTCTCTATTTATGTTGGTAATTTGGGCACCAACATCTCTATTTTCAGCTTTCTATTCAAAGCCAATCCAAGTTCTCTCATCATCACCTATAGTACTCACTAGTACATATGCGCTAAAAATTGACAGTTTTTTCGTCGACTTTTTGATGATATTATGTAGGTACTCTGATGAAACATGGGCTTCCAATTATGTCTGTGAAATTTCGCCAAATAGTCTCACAAACATATTTTTGTCATATATCCGACAGAACTTTATAAGATATCTTCATCGAAATCAATCATTATTTATGACACATAATCGTTAGATATCTGACAAATGTTTGTCGGAAGGTCATCAAATATCTGATGAATATTTGTTGGAAGGTTCGTCAAATATCTAACGAATGTTTGTCAGAAGGTTCGTAGGATATTCAACAATTGTTTGTTCGGATATCTGATAAATGCTTGTCGAAATATTTGTCAGGTATCCAACAAATGTTTGTCAAAATATTCGTCAGATACGATGAATGTTTGTTGGAAGGTTCATCAAATATTTAATGAACTTGTAGCTTTAAAAAAAATAACATCTTGTGAGGATGGTTTAGGTCCATCCTTTTTGTTTGCATTAGTACTGAAAGCTACACAAAAGAGAAAACAACAAAAGTGTAATTTCATTTTGAATCAAAAGATCTACCCTTTAGTGGGATTTTATTAGTACTTGAGGGATTGAGAGGTATTTACTATTTAGAAGATACATGTTAGAAAACATATGTAAGTGTAAATGAACACACACATCATGAGCAAGAAATGAAGAATGCATATAAGCAAATGGGTGTGAAGAAATAAAATACACACCAATAAGAAATAGTTCGCATGATACAGTCTTTTACTTATCAGTTGATACAAGCTAAATGGTAGTTAGAGCATGATACTCTATGCAAGAATTGGCACCAAGACCTCCTAGAAATCCTCTCTTTGTTGGTATAATGAAGTGCATCCTAGGAAGGGAGCCCCTCAAAAGTCTCTCAAAAGGAAGACACATTGTTGTAGGGGTGGGATTGAAAAGAGAACACAAGTGACTTACGTCCCAACAATTTTTTATGGAGTTTACCATCACTAAATTTGAACATAAACACAAATATGTAATGGTAAAAAATGACAAAATTAACCCTTCCCATAATGAATTCAAAAATATCATTTAATATGAGAACCATAACATCAGCAGCAATCGTGAAATAATGAACAAAGAGTGTACACTATAAATACAAACAAACATCACAAAAGCCATGGTAGAATTTGAAATATACAATGAACGACATGAGCTACCAAACTGTATGGAAATGCTGGAACATTTAGTGGCTTGTTTGTCAAATTTGATGGCAATGAATCCACTGAGCTTGTCTCCCCCGAACTTCTCAATTCTTTTGTTGGTCGTTGTGGCCAGGCATATTGAGATAGTTTTTTAATACTTGACGCAACTAATGTATTTGAATAACGATCATTAATAGGAAACGATGCTTGAGAAGGTGGAGTTGTATATGGTGTCAATGGAGCACAAGGGGAATATTATAGTTGTATTGAAGATTGAGTGGATGAAGGAGTTGAAATAGATGGCAAAGGTTGTGTGTTCTCAATAGGGAATAGTGGTTGTGGGGGTGGTTGATGGCGTATTGGGACCATTGGACTCCGCAAAGATGGTGTGATAGATTTTGATAAAGAGGGTTAAATGTTCTGAATAGGAAACAAAGGTTGAGGTGGCATCATGGGCATCAATGGGTGTTGCCCAGGAATAATAGATTGTGCTGAGGACCAGGGCTTTGATGAAGGTGGTGGAACATGCCATAATGAAGGACAAATTGGAACATATGCTAGAGGAAACTTGCACTAGATAAAAATAAAATAATCTTTAAAATATGCACTGGATGTTATCAGACAATGGTAACCTAATGACTCGTATTTCCATGGATGAGTCTTGAATTTAGTCATAATTTAATGTGAGAATATAATGTTGCAGCAAAGTCAATGAACAAACTAAAGCAAAAGTACCATTTATAGTGAGAAGGTGGATAAAAAATTAAACACAACAAATTGAACCATATAACAAGTACTACTCAATAATAATTAAGAAAAATCACAAGAACACAATTAAAAAGAGTGTATGTATGTTTTTAGTGGCATATACAACACATGTACATAATGCATGTCAGTTACATTTTTCTATTGATATTTTTAAGTGTAAAATCCACTTACACAGTATGGATAGTAGAAGACAAAGTATGCAATTTTACATAGTATGCCGTGCATAGACAACATCTAAGAATCCAGATTTACACATTATGCCATGTATTTAGGTTTTTGCACTATCCTCCTAGGCAGTTGTTGGGCAGCGAATCCCCCGTGTAATGGTTTTGGGGCTTAAAGCCCACAATTTTGGGTAAAAGTATGGTAAAAGTTCCGCGAAGTGCGCGGAGCACGAATTGTAATGAGTCAAGTCAAAGGGTTGTCCTCCCGAGAAAAATGTAAGATAATAGAAAGCAAGTTAGCCTTCCCATGGTCTGCGGACCATGGGAATGTATAAATAAAGCAGGGCTTTAGGTTTAGAAGTCAGTTCTTGCTAATGAGGAATGAGATCTGAGGATTATGGGTTTATGAAGGAAATATTCAATCTGAGTCTATAAGTCCGAGTTAGGTTTGGTAGTAGTAAGGGTAGGCTTTGCAGTTGTGTGCGCAGAGGCCTAGTAGAGTCTGCCACTATGTGCATGGACCCCTACAGCTGAGTACACAGGGCGGAATTGGATTGTACTGAACAGAAGATCAATAAAGATAAGTGTTTCTAAATTATTGTGCATCTGGTCACAGACCTATATGTTTGTTCTTATGTTATGGTTTTATGCATGGTTTTAAGATTTATGGTTGAACGCGTTAGTTATAATTGTTGAATGCTTGATTAAAGACCTTAAGAATTAGATCAGATCTATAATAAACCCAATAACAATAAGGATTCTAGGAAGGGCCTCATTGCCAAGCTACGCGAAGGCCAAATAACTGTGCAGCATAGCGCGAGTGCGCAGATTGGTTCGTGACCCCTACAGAACCCATCAAGACATCCCTAGAGTGCGGAAACCTAGTTCCAGCACCCTCCCATACAACCTCGGGTAAGACTTTAGTATGCACTCCGCGGATTGTTGCCGAAAGGGCCGGTAGTGTGGGATTTGTTTGGCTAAAACACTTCCGAACCTGGGTCAAGCCCCAATAAGCCAACAAATGGTTCCGTTGTCGGGACCAAGATCTACCTAAGGGATGTCTGATGTTAGAACACTGGAAACCTATGAAGAAAAATATTGAAGATTGGTTGGATCAGAAGCTTCACGAGTTTGTGGTACAGGAAAACAAAACCCCATAGATATCTGAAAAGAGGTGGTTGGATCGCTACGTATATATGGAAATCCATGAGATCTTCTTCACGTCTTTCTCTGCAGAACTGTATGAGTGGATCGCGAGGCTAGCAGACAGCTAGGGAAGGTGCAAGCCTGATCAGCCCATAGTGTGGACTCTAGAGTTAGTGCGCAGGCTAGAAGCATCTGAAGATAAGATCGCGCAGGCTGTAGACCATTGGCTGGATCGGATCAAAGGAGGGTTTATCACTAATTTTGTGATAGACACAACTGTCATCTATAGCGAATCAGAAAGACGTTTTCTCAAGGGACCGTGAGGTAAGTATGTCGAATCGTTGAATACCTGGATTAAGATGCTCTTATGTGAAAAACGGGTGATGCGAATCCATTAATGAGTGGAACGACGTGGAGCGGAAAGATCTACAAAGGTATCGAAGGGTTAGGAAACAGTCCTTTAATTTCACCGTCGCGAGCAAGTGACGAAGAGCATGCTTGGGTCTCTCTGAGGAGTGTGGTTAGTTTGATCAAAGTAGCGCATTCCACAGATATCATCCCCGCAACGCCACTGCTCCCGTCACCTTCTTCACCCCCATCTTCGCCCACACCACCTCCACCAAACCAGCGGTTTAGCATGATGAGCGCGATTAAGTTGCTTGTATTCAAAGGGGTAGGGAATGAAGATCCCGATCAATTTTGGTTCGTAGTAAGAGCAGTATGGGAAGCGCACGGAGTTACGGATGAGAACATTACGAAGGCCACCTTGGTAAGTGTGTTGCAGGATCGTGCGCTGACTTGGTATATTAAGCACTCAAATGATCATCTGAATGCCGGAATAGCGGAAATCCAAATTGCACTGAACAAAGAATTTAGCCGGCCGAAATTAGAGATGTTGTCGATCATCGGATTCGAGGAGATCGTGATGCTACCAGGCGAAACCCCCTGGGATCTAGATCAGAGACTGAAGAGCACGATCCATGAGGCTAACATGATGTTGACAGATGCACAACACTACGCATGGTTTGTGGCATCTTTGACACCACATCTGAGGATGGTGCTATCACAGCAGAAGATTTCAACCCAGGCAGAAGCATTGGAAACAGCGATGAGGTTGCATGAAAATCCGATACAGGATCCTGGGTTGGGATTCTAGCAGATCCACATGCAACTACAAAACTTATGCTTGGAGATGCAGAGTTTGAAACCAGATAGGGCGCCTCGACCAGAGGCGTGAGAAGAAGTGTGGTGCATAAAATGTAGAAGCCAGGGCCACAATAAGGATCATTGTCTAGTGTTCGCGAACTATTTCGCATGGGGGCCAATGCCGTTGAGACCAGAGGCACAAGCAGGACCAAGTGCGGCGCCCGCGCTCTAGCCCGCACTCTGGTGTGTGATTTTTCAGGTGGGAGGAAAGCACACAACGGAAACTGTCATCTATTGAAGAAGTTTACACAGACCCCCCAGCAGCTATTTTGAAATTTTCGTAGATCGGTGGGTCATGATGAACGAAATTGTCGAAGTTATGAATTATTGATGGATCGAACACCTGCCTACAGGATGCAGACTAAGGCGCGAGGTCAGGATCCAGCCCCTGCAATAGTGCGCGGTGGGTTCCAGGGACGAGGAGGAATGGGACCTGGACGAGGCCGTGGACAGTTAATATGCTACAATTGTGGAGGACCGGGGCACTACGCGTGTGACTGTACGAACCTGACCAGAACTTGTTGTCCGTACTGTTATCAGTTTGATCATGAAGCGGTAGATTGCCCCACACTAATTACACAGATGCGTGAGAAAGGATTGCTTCAGACTACTCCAACGAAGAACATCCAAATGATGAGGTCTGAACCGCGCAAAGAAGACCGCAACATGAACATGGTGCTCAGAAGCGGTGCAACCACAGGGGAAGATAAGGGGAAGCAACTTGAGGAGAATACATGGGTTCGCAAGGCCCCTACAAAGCAACCTAAATTTGACTTGGAATGCGCAAAGGAGATATTTATGGAAGCTAAGAAGAGCTTCGCGAAGGCCTCTACTTTAGGTAGTAAGGATCAAGAACCAGAAATGGATCCTTCTATGCTAACTTCCTTTTTAGAGACTTGCATGAAGCTACTACGGGACAATAAAGCAGTTAATGGATTACATGAGCTAATAACTAGGTGCGCAGGGTCCGGCGAAGCACATGTGGTCCAAAAACTAGGAAAGCATGCTTTGCACACCGAGTGGGAAATGCGATTGACAGCACAGTTTGGCGACTTTGAGATGGATCAGGTCATCCTGGACTTAGGTTTGGATGCGAATATGCTACCTAAACATACATGGGAATGCATGGGCAGCCCCGCATTACAATGGTCTCCTATTAAATTACGGATGGCAAACCAACAGAAGATCTTGCCCATGGGGATATTGCAAGGAGTCATAATGGACATCGAAGGCGCGAGCACACAAACAGATTTTGAGGTAATATAAATTGTGGATGACAGTAACCCTTACCCTGCATTGTTAGGGATAGACTGGACCATGGACATGAATGGAGTCATCAACCTAAAAAGAAGAAAAATGATATTCAAGAAAAAGTCTCTATGTGTAGTAGTTCCATTGGATCCAGCCGAAGGAGCACGCTACACTAAACCTGTGTGCGACGAGGATAGTGATGATGAACTGGACTGCATTTACCAGATAATGGCGTAGGACCAGGATCAGGTGAATCCGACACCAGATGGGCGAATTTCATCGGAGTGCGATAGTTCTTGCATGTTGGATTCAGATGAAGAAATAGAGCGATGGCAGAACCAATTGCATGAAGTAACAACACTAAATTGTAATATGATGGTTAGATCACTACAAAGCGTGATGACCGAAGCAAGGGAACTGCCGACCGATAAGGGCGCAATGAACGTGGAGGAATCTCTAGACCGTTGTGGAAAGGAGATACTGGAACGGAAGCAGCACGATGCGCAAACAAGGGTGCTGCGCGCGACAACTGTACAAGGGGGGAGTACGCATCAGAAGACTAGGTGGAACTGGCATGAAGGTAGAAGGTGGGTGCGTGTACGGTTTGGAGGTCCCTAGCGTCGACCGCGCTCAGGATAGAAAGGAAGAAGCGGTTTGAGCGTCTACCTGCAGCAAGGGATGCAGACATATGTTGCACAACCACCTTCTCAACTAAGCATAAAAAATCAGAACTCGACGTGACAGCAGGAAAGGTGATGCATTCCGCTAGCCATTTATGACGGAGCATTCGGACAACCACGCGAGATCCTGAACAGAGTTTACCGGATGAACTAAACTAATTGGCATCTGCACATACCCAAGGTTCGATGGACCTATAAGACCATAAGAAAAAAGGGGTGTGCAAAGATGACCCTATCAGCGATGAGACAAGATAAAACCAGGGAGACGAAGAGAACTTCCCTGACCACATCCCCAGCAACTCGAACTGAACGAGAGGACTTGGGTAAAGGAATTCGACAGTTAGAGGAAGCCTTTCGGCGCAAGAGCTTGAAACTTCGCGAACTTGATGAAGAATGGGCATGACTGAGGAGGAAAAGCGTGATATGGGATGAAGAAACCAACAAACTGAACACTGGATTCGCACAAGTGGGCCGCGCAGAACTAATCATCAGGGACTAGGCCTGGCCGACCCTACTACTACATTGGGACAAGCTGCAACCCCGTTATCATGGCTACGACCGCACTTTACTGAAAAAGGGAGCACAAAACGCGATGCGCTATTGAATACAAAGGTACTCGAAGGGTTCCCGCAGCCTGGGCTAGCAGGGAAGCAGAAGTCTTGCACGTGGGGTGCAACCACTTGACTATCTATGGAAAGCACAGTCTCAGCGCTCCAAGAAGTTGGAACAAGGCGCGGGACTATAAACAAATCTGTAGGAGAGCTGCGCGGAAAAAAGGTTCCGCGCAAGGCCAGTTGGTCATCAGGATCGCGGTCGCACATAAGAGGCTGCGCTGCCGCGTGGGAAGACTGGGAAGTGACCGTTGATGTCACTATTCATGACAAGAAGTCTGATTTACGACAGAGAGGAGCGGGCGGCAGGCCATCAAGACAAGAATTCCGAGCTAGATACAAAAAGTTTTTCCGCCAAGAAGATATTAATGACTCAGAAGTGGAGGGAATGGTCGAATCCAAATTCAAATGTTCCTATAAAACCCCTTGGGGTAGCCCCAATAAAACACTTGTATATTTGATATTCAAGCTAGTACATTGCAGCAAGCACCCAGCTACCTGGCCACCTGTGAGTATGTACCCAAGCAAATCCAGGATAGAAACCATGTCAGCTGCTAGAATCAGAGTGAGATTCGTGGAGGAGCCCTATCTGACCTAGGAAGAGCCAAGAGAGGTGGCCACTGCCCCAAAGGTTCCAAAGTCTCCACGCACACTGCGACCCTAGAAAGACAAGCAGACTATGGGGTTAGTTCAGGTATCACCGTGATTTAGTAAATTGTCAGTGGAAGAAAAGGGAAAAACAATCACCAGTGGACTCGAGGAGGAAGAGGAAGACTGACAAGCCCTAATCGCTCAGATAGAAGCACAGGATGAGGAAGAAGAAAATATTTCCCAAGTATCTTCGGTGATAACGCTATGACCATATATCTCTTCATGGAAAGGGATGGCCAAGATATCGAAGGACCTGGAGGCCACGAAGAGTATGCTCCAGACCCCGCTTCTTCCGGATAAACTAAGGTTTGATGGTCTGCCATTGGGTCGGGTACCAAACATCAAGTTCAAGGATTGGGACCTCGCGGATAATGAGAAGTTCCCCCAATTGGCCATGGAGAAATTACTGTAGTAGAAGTGGTTACGGGGTGTGGAGAAGGCAAGATTACTCACCCTAAGGTGGATACCCCACTATCACTGCACAGCCATCACAATTTTTGTTATCTGACAGTTACTATGTTTGGTACATGATGGGTATCTATGGCTGGAGGAACCGATTCCTATCACGGCTGATTTAATACACCAAATTTCCCAGCTGCCTATTAAAGGAAACAACCCTGCAGCCATAGCAGGAATGAGTAGCGACGGGGGCCTCGAAGAAGCCATGAAGGCTAAATATAATCTAGAAAAGCAGAAGTGAGGGTATGTAATAGCAAGCATCAAAGAACGAGGGGTGCGTTTCGCCACCCAGTTACTGGCTGGCAAGCTCATGAGGAAATGTCGCATAGATGAGGTACCAGCATTTGTCATTGCACTCGCAGAGCAGTGTGCAAAAGGGTTTCAATTCAACTGGGCGCAGTTTCTCTGTGACGAATTTTGGACAAACTGTAGGGAAGCCCAGAAGCAAGGTAAGACTTTCCATTATGCCTGGTTGCTCCTATCAATCCTATTGGTTGCAGGAGAACTGCCGAAGGGCAGCCAATTTCCCAACATTGAGAAGAACCTACCTGAATCCATGAGGTATAACTCGCTCTGGGCTACAAAAGACGCCACGAGGATTCGTGAGATCAAGGTGCTTTGGATATTTATGGATGCGAGTATCCGGACACGGATCAACCGCAAACCGCGGCTATCCCCGATAGTATATAACAGTTTTCAAAGTGCCACTGAGTTCAAGGTAGATATACAAAATCTATATATTCGGGCACGAAAGGATCCAACTCAAACATGGGTAAAGCTTCCGTTCATTGCAATGGATGATGCAATTTTTGAGGTAATGGTGGCATGGCCTCCAGAGTGGCGCGCCCCAAACTTGGCCGAATTAGAAAAGATTGTAGCTCGGTAGCAGAAGAAGGAAATTAAGCTACGCATCACAAAGTTGGCGGAAAGAACGCGCCAGGAACAGAGAGCGTCCTCGCAGCGGCAGGTGACCGAGGCAGCAACGGAACCCATCACTACGCCTGCCGAAGAGAATGTGGAGGTTCAGGAAATGTCCATGGAGTAGGACATACAGGTGGAAGTGGAGAAACAGGAACATACAGACCTGACCACAACATCGACCCAACTTAAGAGGCCACGCATCCAGGAGCAGCCATATGCATGTAAAAAGACGAAGACCGCGAGGACTTTGGAGGGAGATCTTCTTGCCAGAGGTGAACTAGTGCGTGACATCACTATGGGTGCTTTGGAGGAGTTGATGACGGAGCAGACAACTGTGTTAGGGGCGTTAAGAGCGCAGCTACAGGAATTATAGGTGCGACCCCCAGGAGGGATGATATTGAACCTAGCGATGATACATCTGCAACTGAGCAGATGGTGTACACCCACACAATGAACACTTTAGTGTTACCAGCAGGCGCCATCCTAGCAGAAGTCTAAGGTGATATGAGGAGTTGGGGGTTGAATTTGGCTACCCTTCCTAGAGAGACCCTATACTAGCTGCAGGATGGGGTAACCGCTGAGCTCCACGCTAGGGAAGGCCGCGCCCTCCAGGGCTTAATGGAGCACAAGGGAAAACTAGAGCAAGTCAGTCTACAATGTGATGACTTGATCACACACAACCAAGAATTGGAATAGGCTATGGTGGAGGTCTGTAGCAGTGTACCAGAGTTGGTTGTGCCAGCAGAACTCCCAGCAGCTGAAAATATTCATCACGTGGCAGCAGGATTCCGTAAGGCCCAAGAGGAGGCTGCCAAAGCGTAGTGGGAATTGAACTCGCAGATTGCGTAGATAAGGCTGAGAGCATAGCCCCCTACACCACCAGAAGTTAGAGAGCAGCACCGCCATGCCCTTCAAGCAGGATTGGAAGTGATAGAGCATGCTATACAGGATCACACGGGATTGTTGGATCAATCCCTTCTTACACTCACATCACTGCAAGAAGACCCAATGTTGCAGCAGGTAGAGACAGAAGTACAGGAGTTACAACAAGCTTATGACAATGTTTGGGGGACTGTGAAAATGGTCGCCCTCACTCAGCGCTTAGCCAAGATGAGGGAGGCCCAAGCCATGAAGGAATAGGTGGACGTCGCATGCCAGAAAGAAGTCGAGCTTAAAGCACGCATCCAGACTTGGCTGGAGGAAGCGTTCATGATCACCGCTATGATTGACGAGAAGTTGACTCAGCTGCACGACACATATGCCCTAGGGCAGGAAGGTTCCTCTAACAATACATCAAAAAGCTGTGCAAAATTGATATAGCAGACATCGAAAGAATGTGTGGTAGATGTCAGCACAGCGCAGACATTGCTGGATGGACTCTGAGCCAAGATCACTGCACTAGCAGAGTGACTCGAGACAAGTCACAATGATTGTGTTGGGGGCCTGTTGGGCAACGGATCCCCTATGTAATGGTTTTGGGGCTTAAAGCCCGCAATTTTGGGTAAAAGTATGGTAAAGGTTCTGCGAAGTGCGAATTGTAATGAGTCAAGTCAAAGGGTTGTTTGCCCAAGAAAAATGTAAGATAATAGAAAGAGAGTCAGCCTGCCTATGGTCCGTGGACCATGGGAATGTATAATAGAGCAGGGCTTTAGGTTTAGAATTCAGTTCTTGGTAATGAGGAATGAGATTTGAGGATTATGGGTTTATGAAGGTAATATTCAATCTAAGTCTGTAAGTCTGAGTCGGGTTTGGTAGTAGTAAGGGTAGGTTCTGCAACTATGTTCACAGAGGCCTGGTAGAGTCCGCAGTTGTGTGCACAGACCCCTACAACTGAGTGCGCAAGGCAGAATTAGATTGTACTGAACATAAGATCAATAAAGATAAGTGTTTCTGAATTATTGTGCATCTGGTCACAGACCTATATGTTTATTCTTATGTTATGGTTTTATGCATGGTTTTAAGATTTATGGTTGGGTGCACTGGTTATAATTGTTTAATGCTTGATTAAAGACCTTAAGAATTAGATCAGATATATAATAAACCCAATAACAATAAGGATTCTATGAAGGGCCTCGTCACCAAGCTACGCGAAGGCCAGACAGCTATGCAACGTAGTGTGAGTGCGCAGATCGGTTCACAACCCCTACAAAACCCATCAAGACATCCCTAGGGTGCGGAAACCTAGTTCCAACACCCTCCCATACTACCTCAGGTGAAAATTCAGTCCACGCTCCACGGATTTTTGCCGAAAGGGCCAGTAGTGTGGGATTTGTTTGGCTAAAACACTTCCAAACCTGGGTCAAGCCCCAATAAGCCAACAATAGTCTTGTTCTATAACCCTCTTTTGTTGTTTTCATTTCCCTTGACAATGAGTGGTGAAACATTGGTATATCTAAATAATAGCACAATGATATCCCAAACCCTATATACACATGTTAAGACAACTTAGACATAAACCTTGAGCATGAGGAAACCATAGGATCATTCACGTAAGCATATTTCTTACCCTAATCACCTTAAGTATGTTTCTCACCCTAATCACCTTAAGCATGGGAAAAACAAAATAAAATTAAGAAAAGCAAACTTTGAATGCAGTTATTCTAAAAACAATATACTAGCAGAAAGGTCAACCCAAAGTTTTCAACAACCAAAGTAGCAGAAAACAACATACCTTTGACATGAACATAATATTCTTTGCATGTTTTCCCAATACTTGACTAGCATTAACCATATTTTAGCCCTTACAAACAAAAGAAAGAGCAAGCTAGGAGATGAACAAAAAGGAGGTGAACAATATGGGAGCATGTTGACAAAGGGGGTGCTAATCAATTTCAACATTTCAATATTATTTCAAAGGTCAAACACAAAGTTGTGGAGTGTCCCATGCTCCACCACAGTTTGGCTATCAATACCAAACGTGAAAAATTTATTGTTACAGATCATGGCATTATCACATTATGGTAGGGAAGAAAAAGTTGAACTTGTCTTCATGAGATGCAACAACAAGCTCAGGAGGAATAATGTTGGTTGTGGAAGAACATATTCAAAACAACATGTTATGTGAAAGGTAAGTGTTGTAATTGATTATTGATAATAGTAACACAAAGAATATGGTCATTGTAGAGATGGTTCAAATATAGTGTCAAAGCCACCAACAGAGATATAAAGTGTTTCAATTCCAATAATTATAAAGTCATGATGGACAATCTATGTTAGCATTCAATTTAGGAGAATAATAGTATGAGGTTTTGTGTGATGTTATACCATAAATTCTTTCCATGTGTTTTTGTGAAGGGCACAATAGGATGGGAAAATAATTTCATTGTTTCCCATGGAGGAATAAGTGGTGAAGTTTTATTATCGTCAAGGAAGAAGTTTTTGAACACAGTAAAGAAAATGAAAGACTTACTTCCAAAGTAGAGTACCCAAATTTGGAAGTTCCATGAGTTGTAACCAAAGAGAAACACAACACATCATAGAATTGATGTCAAGGATAACTTTTTCAAACACGACTGTGAACAAAATGAGTGTGATGGAAAGCATCATTAGTGACTATGAAAATAGTTTCTAAAAGAGAGAATGATCCTCTTGTAATGTGTCAACCACAATAAAGAAGGATGTATCATGAAGTATGTGTACAAACACCATCGTGTTTAACAAATCAAAATCAAGGGTAACGTCATGTTGCCAAGAAGGAATGATTAGACAACCTTACTAGCACCACTTATTTTTCAAGTCACTAGTATCCCTAGATTCAGGGAAGATAAAGAGACAAGTGGAATATTGCATCCACGACCAAGAATGGTTTGCAGAAATGATTGGTAATGTCATTTGGACTTGCCAATGCAATTAATACTTTCATGAAGCTAGTGACAAAAATGAAAACCACACTAGAAAATGTTTAGTTTTTTATTTCAATGATATGTTGATTTTCAATATGACTAAACAATAACACCTACAACATTTGAAGATGCATTTGGAGTGTTTTTGAAGGAAGAGTTGCACAATAAAAGTGTGCATTCTTTACAGAGGAATTGGAGGTACTTCAAATACAACTTATCAAAGGTGGGATTAGCAACATGTCAAGGCAATATAATTTCGACGAAGTATGCATTCATGGTGAAGCATAAAAAGAATAATAATAAAGTGGGAGATGCTCTAAGCAAGAGAAATCTATTGTTGGCACTAAAGTATAAGACAACCAAATTTAAACAGAGGAGATGTATGATGACAAAAAATATTTCACATGGATCCAAAAATGTGTAAAATCTAGCTTTGCAAGTTTATAACATAGAACCACACAGTTGATGTAACAACACCGGGTTAAAATTTCATGTAATAAAGTTAATAAATGCAAAATAAGACCAAGGTCATGGGACATGTATTCCAAGCTGGATGTTGGGAAAAACATCCAAGTGGGGGTTCATTTGGTTTATTATGGCTAAGGGGAAATTTGAAAAAGCAATGGAAAAGGCTTTGAAAAAGGAAAAAAGAAATTAATTGGCATTTTATTTATGAAGATAATGGAAAATAGGAGAAAATGAAGGTGAAAGGTCAAATGTTGCATGTGAGGAGGAAACTGAAGGAAAATAATGGAAATTAAAGAAAATAGAGGCCTCAATAATAAAAAGGCTTTTGAGGATCAATACACAACCTTTTAGCAGTTTTGAATAGGAGCTATCTCTCTATTCTCTTTCTCTCATACTCTTGCACACTTAGATCACTCTAGCATTGGAGAAAGGAAGGCAAAAGAAGGACAAAGAAGAAAAGGGAAGCAAAGATCAAGTAAGGAAGAGTTGGATCAAGCGCCTACAATGGGATTACTTGCAGGTATTGAGTCGCATGTATGATTTCCTTGCTAGTTTTGGCATGCATGGTACATGCATGCGTGTATTTAATTTTATTGTTGTCTTTGGCATGGGTTTTTCCAGGTGGGACAACGGTTTCATCCTTGCCTTGCCATTTCTAGATAGCCATGGTGTGATGGGGTTCTTTCATTTGGTTAAGTTGGATTGACAAATGATCCTGGAGCTGGGTGAGGTGGTCCTAGGAAAATTTTCAAAGGCCTAGGAATCCCTTTAATGGTAATGGCAAGATACACAGTAAGGCTTGAGGGTGGAGACATGAAAATTCCTCAAGGTATCAGTGAAGAAATCCGAAGGCATCCAAGCTTGTTTAGGCCTAGTGATCCCTTGGTCGGTAATGATCGGATTGTGGTAAAGACTGGTAGTGTATGTTTCTTTGTTTGGGCCTAGGAATCCCTTGACCGGTAATGGTGGGATAAACGGGGAAGCCTAGTTGTATAGATGAGGGTTTCAGGCCTAGAAATCCCTTGACTGGTAATGGCGAGATATATGGTAAATCCTAAGGAATCCCTTTTGTTTTCATTTGGAGTCCCACATTCATGCTTGGAATATGGCACGAGGTGATTGGCTGAAAGAAATATTTGGTTTAGCCTAATATATGGTCAAGTGGTGCATGGAAGTCCCTAACTTGTGTTGAAAATGAAACAAGGAAATCTTAATTTAATTTTGTCCTTGAATTAAATTAGGAATAAAATTGTAATTCCACATCTTATGACAATTTTTATTAGTTAAATAAGTTAATTTGGCTTAGTTGGCTTAGTTAATTCAAGTTGAGGATCTAACTTGAGTCATGTAGAGTGTCTCCTACATTATAGGAGCCCCAATTTTATTTATTTTGAGTTGTGATTAATTCATTCATTCTAACTGTGTTAAAATAAGTCAAACTAGTTCCAACTATTGGAGGAACTAGTGGGAGGTTTGGTAGTGTAGTGCTTCCTATAATGATCAACCAGTTAACTAATGATTCACTCATAAATAAATCATGCATGTCAGATCTGAGAGTTACCCAGTTGAGATTGGAGTTTAGGGATCGTGTACTAGCAGTTGTATAATTATCCAAATTGTACAAGTGGTGCATGCAGTCAGAGGAAGGCCTATGATGGATTATGCAATTCCTTCATGAAATTCCCTAATTAATAGGGGGCTAATTCCCAAGGAAACAACGCAAGGAAATAAGGACTTGTGCAAGTGAGAAATTGGTTAAGTATTGGCCTAGGCTTGTCTAGGAAACTGTGAGACAGATAAAGATAGTGTAGAGGTTGCTCGGGCTTGAGAAAAGTATTGTAATCTTCTTATATTTTCTGACTAATGCAATATATAGATAGCAAGGGTTTTTAGCTATGGCTTTCTCCAGGAAATCATTGTGTAATGTGTTGATTGAATTCTTTCTCTTGTATGCTTCATGATTTCATGATCATTTAATCGTTTTTGTTGATGAGTAGAGTAGATTCAAGTCTTTTTTTTTAGAATATTATGTAAGCAGTTTGAATCTACGAGGAATTTCTACATGGCATGAGAGAAAAAATCGCTCTAGAAGAGGAGAATACAATTTTGTCTTTTGTAGGTGAAATCAAATTTGCAATATCATACTTTAGAGCCAACTGGATGTCATTCTACGAATTGAGACTTGAATATTCCCTTGAGGGTAGTTCGAACTATATTTGTTAGAAGGACATGATGGAGGTAGTGTTGGAAGACAACATGCTTAAGGAATTCATAGACAAAGGTATTCCTAAGCCTCTAGCAGATGATGCTCAAGATATGTAAGAGTGGATAAAATGTGTTGCAAAGGAGAGAATGATTATCCTAGAAGGAGTTCGAGATTACATTGTCTCGAACCTCCATAGTAAGGAGACTCCATATGCAATGTGGAAGGCCTTGACATACCTATTTCAAAACAACAGTGACCATAGGAAGGTGGCATTGAAGGACAAGCTCTGAAAAATCAAGATAGAGAAGGGTGACACAATACCAAATTACTTGACCACGTTCACCCAATGTCGCGATGAGCTTGGAAGTGTCAGTGTTATAGTTGTTGAAGATGATCTGGTCAACCTAGCACTTCTAGGCCTTCCCAAGAGCTGACACAACTACCAAGACTCAATAAATGGGAGGGAGAAGCTACCAGAGTAGGAGCATTTCTGGTCCGACATGGTTCAAGAAGAGATTCAGTGGAATACCAGAGATGGATCATTATCCAAGCATGATGATGAGGATAACTATGCCTTAGCTGGAAAGGCAAAGAAAGGAAAATGGAATTCATCCCTTTCCAAATCAGATTCAGTCAGGGTGGCAAGAAGAAGGACTTGTCTAAGATTAAATGTTCTCACAATTAGAGATGGATTTCACCCTTATTGCTTGCATGGTGACATCAGTGATGAGTAGTGTGTGGTATTTGGATAGTGGAGCCTCATACCATATGACTGGAAATAAACAATTCTTCAGTGACTTGGAGGAGAAGGACCTCTAGATGCACATCGAAATGGGAGATGATGGAAGGTATAGCATGGTCGGCATTAGTACCATTACTTTTCAGATGGATTTAGGTTTTCCTCTCACATTAAAAGTTGTCATGTATGTTCTGAGTCTGAAGAAGAATTTGGTTTCAGTTGCTATGTTGGAGGACCATGGCTACGATGTGATATTTATCAAAGGAAATTTTTTCCTTCATTACATATCCTTAGGAGAAGTGAAGCAGATTGGGGTTTGGGTGAAGAACCTCTACAAATTACATGTAGAATATTGTGTTGCCTTGAGCACAAAATCAAAGAAGGTGCAGAGCCAAGACATTGGTGAGTTGTGGCATATAAGATTAGGTCACTTGCACCATAAAGCCTTGAAGATCTTGCAGCAAATTTCTATAGGAATTCCCAAGAGTAAACTAGAGTAGAGAGATACATGCAAAGGATGTACATTGGGGAAGTACACCAAAGATACCTTTCATGATAAGAACAGTCGAACACAAGCGATCCTTGAAAGAGTTCACTCAGATGTGTGTGGACTGTTCTTGACAGCCTCCACGGCCAAGCACAGGTATTATGTAATATTTGTAGATGATTTCTCACGTAAATGTTGTATTTTCTTCATGCGAAAGAAAGACCATACGTTTGCTAAATTTTGTGAATTTAAATCACTTGTTGAGAAAGAGACTAGCAGGAAAGTGAAGGCTCTCAAGGGCGGTAATGGTGGAGAATATGTGTCAAATGAATTCAAGAATGTATGTGCATCAAAAGGCATTTGACGAGAGTTAATAGCATCGCATAACCCACAATAGAATGGGGTGGCTGAAAGGAAGAACAAAAGTATTGTGGAAGCTGCACGAGAAATGTTACATGATCAAGGCCTATCGTTGCACTTGTGGGCTAAAGCATGTAACACAACTATATATGTGCAAAACATAAGTCATCATCGAATTATCGGGATGAGTACACCAAAAGAAGATTTTTTAGGTAAGAAACTAGATGTATCACACTTTAGGATCTTTGGTTCCTCAGTTTACTATCATGTTACCAAGGATGCAAGGAAAAAGCCAGAGCCAGCAACTGAGTTGTGCAAATTTGTGGGGTACACTGATACACCTCAAACTATCGATTGTACCTTCCATCTCACAGGATGACTGTGGTTTGTAGAGATGTAAAGTTCGATTAAGAGAAGGCCATGAGATGTTCCTTTGAGAGGGAGATTCAGTTTCATGGAGAATAGGAGCTTTTAGCTCCAAAGGAAGAACCTCGAGATGATATGGAGAAGCCACATGCAGAGGAGTAGAAAGTGGAAGCGCCCACTCATGTAGACACTTCTAGAGATGGAAGGAAGCACACTAAAGAGGTTGACATATTGATGCATCATGTTAAAGAGAATGTGGGAGCACCCACATCACAGCGCAGGCAAGGGAGGTCACCAAATCAGTACATTGGCTACATGGCTCTAATGAGAGAGAATGTAGAGATTGAGCCATCCTCATTCGAGGAAGAAATGCAGCAACCAGTGTGGGTTGATGCCACAGTTGAGGAGTATGAATCCATTATCATAAATAGTGTTTGGGAAGTGGTCTCAAGACCAACAGGCAAGTCAGTGGTGAGTTCCAGATGGCTTTACAAGGTAAAGCAAGCAACAGATGGGAGTGTGAAGAAACACAAGGCCATATTTGTGGCTAGAGGGTTCTCTCGAGTGGAGGGAATTGATTATGATGTGAAATTTTCTCTTGTAGAAAGGTACTCTTCAATCAGATCTATTCTAGCACTTTCAACAAGATGGGATGGACGATACATCAGATGGATGTGAATACAACATTCCTCAATGATGTGATTGAGGAAGAGGTGTACATTGAGCAGACGGAAGGATTTGAGACCTTCAAAAGAGAGTTGCATGTGTGCATACTCAAGTGAGTGATGTATGGATTGAAACAAGCACCCCGTGCTTGGTACACCCCGATTAACAACTATTTCACCAGGTTGGGCTTCACGAAAAGTGAAGCAAATGCAAACCTTTACCATATTTTGGTTGAAGGTAAATTGTTGATTATAGTATTATATGTCGATGATTTAATTCTAACAAGTGATGAGAAGCTAGTAAAATCTTGCAAAGAGGATATTGCAAGAGAATTTGAGATGAAGGACCTGGGGCTCATGCATTATTTCCTTGGTATAGGAGTATGGAAATGAGATGAGGAATTGTTTGTCTCTCAGAGAAAGTATGCCAATGATATACTGAAGAAGCTCCACATGGAGAGAAGTAAACCCATGGAGACTCCTCTAACAGGGAATTGGAGGAAGGAAGATTCTACTTCAGGTGATGCAGTGGAGGCTAGTATTTATAGACATCTTGTGGGTTCACTTATGTATTTGGTGAACACACGATCAGACATATGTTTTACAGTTAAACAACTTAGTCAAACAATATTTAAGCCAACTAAACTCTATTGGAAGGCAGCTAAACATGTGTTGAGATACCTCAGAGGAACCACTCAGTTTTGTCTTCAGTACAGACGGACAGAGGGAGTGAAGCTTCAATGCTTCACAGATGTAGATTGGGTAGGGAGTCCATCCAACAGAAAGAGAACATCAGGGGAATCTTCAGTATTGAGTCAGCTGTAGTTTCTTGGTAAAACAAGAAGCAGAGATAAATTGCACTCAGTTCGGAAAAAGAAGATTACATGATTGTTAGTCAAGCAGCTTGTGAAGCTATTTAGACGAGGAATATCCTCGTTGGGTTATTTGGTCAACCAATGGATCCTAAATTTATTTACTATGACAATCAGAGTTGTATCAAACTCTACAAGAATCTTGTTTTTCACGGTCGGTCCAAGAATATTGACATCCAATATCACCATCTACGAGATTGTCTGGAGAGGAGAATCATGTTGTTGGAGTACATTCTTACAGAAGAACGGGATGCAAATATCTTGACAAATGAATTATCAAGATGAAAATTCGAGTTTCATAGAGGCAGGATCAGGGTAGCAGATAATCCTTTTATTTTTGATAGGGAGTGTTGAAAATGCAACAAGAAAATCCTAATTTAATTTTGTCCTTGAATTAAATTAGGAATAAAATTGTAATTCCACATCTCATGACAACTTGTATTAGTTAACTAAGATAATTTGACTTAGTTGGATACGTTAATTCAACTTGAGGGTATGACTTGAATCATGTAGATTTTATCCTACATTATAGGAGCCCTGATTGAGTTTATTTTGAGTTGTAATTAATTAATTCAGTCTAACTTAGTTAAAGTATGTTAAACTAGTTGTCGTTGGAGGAACTAGTGGGAAGTCTAGTAGTGTGGTGCTACCTGCAGTGAGAAACTAGTTAATTGATTATTCACTCATAAATAACATATGCATGTTAGATCTGAGAGTTACCCAATTGAGATTGGATTTCGGCGACAATGTACTATCAATTGAATAATCATCCAAATTGTACAGGTGGTGCATGCAGTCAGAGGAAGGCCTATGATGGATTGTGCAATTCCTTTCAGGGATTTTCCTAATTAATAGGGTGTTAATTCCCATGGAAACATCACAAGGAAATAGGGACTTGGGCAAGTGAGAAATTGGTTTAGTGTTGTCCAAGGCTTGTCTAGGAAGCTGTGAGACAGATATAGATAGTGAAGAGGTTGCCCGGGCTTGAGCAAAGCATTGTAATATTTTCATATTTTTCTGACTAATGCAATATACAGATAGCAGGGGTTATTAGTTGTGGCTTTCCCTAGGAAATCATTGTGTAATGTGTTTATTGAATTCTTTCTCTTATATGCTTCATGATTTCGGGATCGTTTAATTGTTTCCATTGATGAGTAGAGTATATTCAAGCCTTTTGTTTTAGAATATTACGTAAGCAGTTTCAATCTACAAGGAATTTCTACATCTTGGTTGGCTTTGCATATGTTAATAAGAGCTCTATTTTCCTCTTGTATTTCTTGAGTATTTATACTTCTTATTATCTAGCTTTGATGGTTGTACTATCATTTTTATTGTTCTAGTTATATGTTGGTTATAAGAATGTTTTTATGACAGAGTTTAGTTATGGCTCTCATCATGTTTTTATTAGTAAGTGAATGGTTAATAAATGCATGGCCTAATAGATGATAATGAAACTATTGTGAGAGGGCATCATACCTTCTTGATGATTCTCAAATAAGTATGAGACCCTTATGTTCAAATGTGTAGTTATGGCCTGTAGATTATATGTTCATGATGTGTTTGACGAAATGCCTGTCATGGTTAGGATGGGTCAAGTTAAGTCCTTGATCAAGTTTTGAATTAAAGGCTGTGTCTTTGTGTCAGTTATCATTTCTAAGAGTTTCATCAAGTTCTGGGCAGAGATATGGATCCTATCCGTGAAAAAGTGGCTTGGATCTCAGGGTTGTTGGCACAAAACTGAGTAATTTAATCTATAGTCAATGGAAATCAGGCTCATAGGAGCAACTGGAGGGTTTACGGTCACTAGCATTCCTTGTCATGGGAGTGAATATGAGTCCATATCATTAAAATATGAAGTTAACTTAGGGGTTGGGCACTTGGAGTGGTTGGTTAGCTCCTGGGGGTCCTGTAGCACCTGAGGGAGGTCAGTAAAGTTCTGGTTTGCTGAATACACTTCCTTAATTATAATTAGGAGGTTGAGTCATATCATAGTAACACTTCATCACATATTTACCTAGGTGGACCGGTGAACTCAAGTAAGTGTGGGAGGAGGTTGTTATAGGGTGGTATCAGAGCATGGTTCAACACTTGGATTGGATGGGTGAAATGTGGTTGTCATGCATGCATGAAGATTGTATATGTGCTTGTTATATATGTATGGTGATGGATATTGTTACAATTTTGTTTTGATGTAGAATTTTATGATGTTGTTGGTAGGATGTCTTTGTCACACATACATTTCAGTTGTATATTTATTTGTTATGCATGTCAATGTTTATATGTTGTTATGCATGTATTATAGTGGCTATGATTAATATATATCAAGTCGGTGTTATAGTTTGTGACATCATGCATGGTAATTGGATGATGATTGATATGATGTCGATATATTATAATGATTATGAATACACATGTATCGTTCTAATTTGGTTGATCTTGCAGATGAGATATCCTCCCCTAAAATTTACTAAGGTATGTTGGTTATGTTTATATTTTGGTTTATCTGGCATGGTATACTTGTAGGAAGAAGAATGTTGGATTATAGTTCACGAGACTCTCCCTACATATTAGATGAGCAACATGGTGATGAGTACTCCCCTCACATAGCAGACACTTTGATAAGTTTGAAGGAAGAAATAAGAAGTTGCAAATCAGATAATGACATAATCATTCAATCACAAGAGATACTTTTCACAGTGCAGGAGAAACAAGCAGAGTTCAATGCAATTATACTTCAGAGTTTGTCATACTTACGGAGACAGGGATCGCTTAGGATCAATCATGGATAGGAGGACAAGACTAATGGAGCATATGGTAGCAGATCTCATGATGGGAACAAGTCGAACAAGGATGATACCGCCAGGGATGGAAGATTCTTGGATGCACCTGATAGGAGAGGTAGTGCACATGGGCTTTATTCTAGTTCTAGTTTGGACATGTACCATGGTTATCATCACTATCATCCTTATAGGAGGAGTGATATAGGATATTTTCCAGATGAGTTCAAGAAATCCAATCCACCTACATTTGATGGAGAGCTAAAGAAAATGGAAGATGCAGAGGCATGGTTGCTTGGAATGAATAAATTCTTTGAGTTTGATGACTACATAGAGAACATGAAGGCCAAGATAGTTATTTTCAGCCTCAAAGGGAAAGCGAACATCTGGTGGAAAGATGTGAAGTGGGTCAAAGACATAAGGACTAAGGATTTGGTTTGGCATGAATTCAAAATACTGTTCAGGAATAAGTACTTGTCAAAGAGGTACTATGAGAGTAAAACTAAGGAGTTCTATGAGCTAAAGATGGGATCGATGAAAGATGAGGAGTACACTACTAAGTTCCTAAAGTTATTGAGGTATGTATTGTATCTTAAGGATGAGAAAGCCAAAGTTCAGATATTTTTCAGTGGATTACCATTAGCATTTAAATATCAAATTGAGTATGATGAGCCTTGATCACTTGAAGAAGTAATTGGAAAGTTGAAGCACTGTTATGAGCAATCAAAGTGTAAGACAAAATCTCAACAAGTTTGGAAATGGAAAGACAAGACTAAAGGTAAATGGTCACCGAAATGAACAAGACCTCGGGATGCAGGTGAGAAAGAGAATGTTATTCCTTACAAGAAGTTTAATGTAGTTGGAAAGGGACATGGGTCACAACCTGGAGAGTAGTAGAATAAAGGTGAGGCTAAAGGACAGTTATAGTGTTGGATATGTGGCAAGGAGCATCTCAAGAATGATTTCCTGTCGTATCAGGGTTGTCGGTCTCATATATACAGTGCACAGGAAGCGCAGACAGTTGGGGATGTTGGACAAAGCATTCCTCATATCTATGCACCATTGGATAACAGGTAGGCATATTGTTGAAATATGGCAACAAGAATATTCCAATTTAATTTTTCCTTGAATTAAATTGTGAATTAAAATCGAATTTAATCTTAACAGCAATTTGGAAATAATTAATTAATTTATTTTGAATTAATTAGTTGGAGAAATTCAAGTTAGAAGTCTTTCTGAAGTCATGCAAGAGTTATCCCTTAAATTAAGGAGATAAGATTGAGTTATATTTGGGTTGTAATTAGTTAACTCAGTTTATTGAGTTAAGTCTAGTTAAATTAGTTCCAAACTGTTTGAGGAACTAATAGAGAGTTAGCAGTCAGTTGATGCATGCATGCATCCAACTAGTGCTACTCCAGTTAACTGAAGATTCCCTCATCAGAAACTCATGCATGCCTATTCTGAGAAAGACCCAGTTGAGATTAAATTCAAGGACAGTGTACTACCAGTTTCATGTGTTTTCTTATAAAGAAAACTCGTGCATGCAATCAAGGCATCATTCCTTGAGGATTGCATAGTTTTGACAGTGTGTGAGAGATGTTTTCCACTTGGTGAGGTGAAGATCATCCACTAGGAATAGTGCAAGGAAATAAGAGCTTGGAGGGCAAACAAGAAAGCTGAAGAGAAGCCAATATTTCCTGTGAGCATCTGTGAGGATTGTACTGAGAGATGGCTAGCAATGAGAGCCAAGGCTTTGTATAATTCCTATGTATTTCCACCTTGGATGATAATACAGATAGTGGGGTTTTTAGCTGAGGCTTTCCCCAAAATATTTTCATGTGTATTGTGCGATTAATTCTTCTTCTTGTGGTTATATTTTTCAGCTCAATCTTTAAGATTCGCCAAATTGATAGTAAAAGTAGGTTATAGTATTCTGCTTTGATTTATATTGCATTATTGGGTTAACCTACCGTCATATTTTCTACATGGTATCAGAGCTGGACTTGTAGAAATTATTCTACATGGTATCAGAGATGTGAACAATATACTAAGAAGAGAATTCGAAGTTTTAGGTCTGGGGTTGCAGGTGCAAATCGAATTCATATCATACTTCAAGGTTGGCCAATGGCATTCTATGGCTTGAGACTCGAGTATGCCATGGAAGGTAGCTCGAATTACATAGCATGGAAAGATAGAATGGAGACTGTATTAGAAGACAATGGCTTGAAGGAATTCAGTGATCAAGAAATCCCAAAGCCAACTTCAACTAATGCACAAGAGTTGGCTGAGTGGAAGAAGTGTGTGGCGAAGGTGAGACGGATCATCCTTGAGGGATTTCGAGACCATATTGTCTTGAGTCTCCATGGGAAGGATACTCCATTTTCAATGTGGAAGACATTGAAGTACCACTTCTAGAACAGTAGCGACTAGAGGAAATTGGCACTCAAGGATAAGCTTCGAAGAATCAAGATGGAGAAGGGCGATACTATTTCCACATATCTGAACAAGCTCACCACCTGCAGAGATGAGCTTAGCTATGTGGGAATAATTATTGTCGATGATGATATGGTGAGCCTCACTCTCCTTGGCCTTCCAAAGAGTTGGAATAGCTACCAGGACTCTGTGAATAGAAGGGAGAAACTGTCGGATTGGGAATGACTATGGTCAGATATTATGCAGGAGAAGATTAGGAGGAGCACACGAGATGGTTCTTCATCCAAGGATGATGATGAAGAAAATCTGGCCTTATCAAGTAAGGCAAGGAAAGGGAAGGGAAAGGCTTCCCATTTCAAATCGAATTCTTCTCATGGAGGGAAGAAGGGTGACATGTCTAAAGTGAGATGCTTTAATTGTCACGAGATGGGACATTATGCGACTAATTTCCCATCGAAGAAGTCCAAGAAGGGATCCTTGGAAGGTGAGGCATTAGCCTCTCAGTTTGAAATTGACTTTACCCTCTATTTAGTCAATTTAGTGTCCTAAATTGCTTGCATAAATTATCAACCAAGGTTTGTAAGATGATGAAGTGTAGTGCACTATATGTGCTTAGTTAACCCTTCTTACTTCATTGTTTTGTATTTTTATATTGTTTTGGGGTTTCTGTTCTTCGATTCCTAGTGATGTACAATCTAAACTATGAAAAACTCAAGTGAATCTACACTTCCTAAAGGTGAACCAAGAGCTGAAGCTAGTCAAAATCTAATTTAAAGAAAGGGAAAACAAAGCATATATTCTATTTCACCATTAATTCTAAGTCATGAATCTATTTCTTAAAATTAAGGATGAAGTCGTAATGCATGTTGAAATAAATACAGAGAATGAAATCAACTGAGGTACTTCTAGTTACCTTAACCTTCAATTTTGAAATATAACCTTCTTGAGATGGAATACAAACAACTTTCTATACTTTATGATCTAGAGAACTAAATAAAACATGCAGAAGGTAACTGATTGATTTCAACCATTTTGTGAAGTGAATGTTTAACCATTCAGTTTAGGATGAGTATCAACTTGAAATGGTGTTCAAAAACATTCATTAACACAGTGTATTGACAATCTAAACTAGAAAATAAATAACAAAATAGTGAGTAAGCTAGTCAACGCTGCATTCCCATTACTTCAACCTCACTCTATTTAGAAACAAAATCGTTTCCTTTCATGAAATGTGTTGGAGGAACAAGACTGCACAATTGAGTTTTAACATTATGCTCTTGATCAAAACTAAAAGAAATCAACCTAAGTTAGCAACACTGCTAAAAGCAAGTAATGAAATTAAAACTAAACAGAAAACAAATGGAAAGAAAACCTCCTTCAGTGCAGGGGACCTCTGCAACTGACTAGGTTGAGCTGCTAACTAATTGAAAATGCTCTCTTAAACAATCATTAGTCAACACAAGGTTTATATTATATAAAAGAACGAAGTCCCAAAATATAGAGTTGAAAGTCTGAACTTTAATACATAAAATTCTTCAAACCCCCCTCAGTTCTGTACAACCAGTATTTAAAATGAAATAATCATAACTGTCTTTGAGGAAAATAACTACAGGTGGCCTATACGTATTACAATAGGACTGTGTAAATGTCTGATCAGCTACATGTCACTTAAATTCGAGCGAGATGTTTGCAACAAAATTGTTAACACAGGTGGCTGATTCGAGTTAATGCTACAACAGAATTTTTAGATTTATTGATTAACCACGAAAGAGCAGACGAAGAGTCCTATTTCTTCTAGGTATCATATGTTTGATTCCAGCTTTGACTACGATCTTGAGCTTGCTTTCTTATCAATCTGGGCTAAGTGACTAGGATAGAATCCATGTGGAGACGATTCTAGAGATGTCGATGTGGCCGCATTCTTCATTTGACACCTGGAACCTGCTAGACCATGGAAGTAGCTACGGAATACACAGTTAGTTGTAGAATAGGCTGTGTTTTGTAGCTAATTTGAAAAAAATTATTCAAATAGCAAAACATAAAAATATAACATGTCAATCATTTAATGCCTTCCTTGAGACAAAACCTATCATTTATCATTGATGGGGATCTGTAATCTTATGGAAAAGCAAGGGAAATAAGTGAGAAAAGCTATCAAGGAGAGGGTAATTCTGAGGTTCAACATACCCCCACTGCAAAATCATTGCATGTCCTCATGCAATTTGCCAAAAATGTGAATTCTTCTTTCCTATTGCATTTTCTCAGACACTTCTGCTAGTACATCTAATTTTCTTCTTTTGCTCTTCTTTGAAGTGACTGCCATTCTGGGTTTTTTCATAAGAAGCCTGTATTTAAGGTTGATGACTGTTCTATTCAGGTTTCTATTCTTCCTCTTTGAATTTCTATTCTTCTTATACCACAACCCTAGATGTAGTATTGTATTATCATGAATAGCCTTATCCAATTTACTTTGTTCCCTCCAGGTTTCATTTTCTTTCTTGATATGTCTGTTCAATATCTCTAACTCATAGATTTCTTGTTTGAGAGAGTCAATTAGAGGTTATTGTGGATTGAAAAAAGGTTCTAGATTGACAGAGGATTCTAGATCCATTGAGGCACTTTTCTTCTCCAGTGATTCCATATAGTCATATATTTGTTGTTGCACTGGGTCTATGCCTGGAGATCTTCTGCTGGGGCTGCCTTCAAAATATTGTTTAGGAGAATTTGGAGGACTATGTGCAGATGGAACATTATCAGGAGATGGTACTGGGGTTTATTCTTCTAAATTTATGAACTTTGTCCCTTTTGATGATACCTTATTTACCATACCTCAGAGTCTAGAGATCCTTCTAAGTTGTAGAGGGCTTACATTCTCCTCCTTTGTACCCTTTTTCTCCTTTCTTATCTTTTCTTTTCTCTTGATTTGTTTCCTAATCTCTGTCAATTCTTCAGAGATTAATTTTTCATCATCTTTTTGTAATGAAGATTCAGGTTTATTTCCAGTAGTTTCACCAGCTTTCTTTTTCATCTTCCCTTTTTGCTTGATTTGCTCCTTGATCTCTGTCAATTTTTTAGAGACTAGCTCTTCATCATTTTTCTGCGTTGAGGACTCAGGTTTGCTTTGAATGGTTATACTGGTCTTCTTTCTTCTACTCCTTCTGACATTACCTTCTTTAGGTGACTCTAGGACCTCTTGGAAATAGTTTCTTATCAAGAAATTTTCCCAAGTATCTCCTATTTTTTTCAAATGAAACTCAACCAATATCTTTACCAACTCATGATGGTACATGTTTGTGTCTATGAATTCTATTTTCTTCTGTACATTTGAAGCCATCCTTCTCAAATTGTTTAGCAGGAAGAAAGGGAGATTTATTTCTCCATTTTCTAGAAAGTTCATCAATAAACGTATATGGTAGACATACATGCACCCGAATCTCCCCTCACAGGTAATAAATTTCTATAATATCAAAAACATGCTTCTCCATTTACTTTTAAGTGCTGAAATAGGAATTCCTTTTCTAAACACAGAGACATCCATACCTGGGTTCCTGAGGATTATTTTCCATGATTCATTGTGGAATTCTTTGTTTTTGAACCATCTTTCACCATGTCTTGGAAGTTTTGTAGCCTCTGTTATGAAGGATTCTGTTACTACAAACTTAATGTCTCCAATTTCTACTTCTGTACCATCAAATGATCTAGCAAAATATTTTGTGATCTCTTTGTGGAAGCCATCAAATTTTTCAATGAAGTTGAGCCATCCAGCCTTCTGCAACATTTCCTTGAGTTGTGGGTATCCCTCCATATATTTTTCTCCTACTGGCTCTATCTTGACAATGAGTCACATGGCTTCTATTTCGCAAAATTTCTTAACCTTCAGAATTACTCTCCTGGTCTATGGAATGGGCTGACAGCGAGTATGGTGGAAAAGAACTACGAGTTTGCATGGAATAAGTAGATGGTGAGGGTTTGGAAAGACGTGGATATGTTGGTCACATCTTAGCCATGACCATTAACAGATGGAGTTATTAGGGACCATTTAGGTACAGAGTATGGAGAGTGTAGCGAAGATGTGGTAAGATGAAGCTATTATGGACTGTTTGGTACCGAGTATGGGAGATGTGGTATGATGAAGTGGCAGTCAAATCAAATGATGACTCGTTAAGGAGACATACGATTATCCATATTATACATGCCTTATGTTTTTAACTTGTTGTTTGAAATAAATTTTGAATTTTACGTTTAGAACTTAACCTTCCTGCTTGATAATTCTTTTGGTGTTGATCCATAGGTACTTTTTAGCATGTTTGGTCTCCAAAACTGGATTCTTCAATTTCCTGCATTCATGATTTATTTGTGAGTTATACAATTGTGTCAGAGTTGATAAGTAAGTTGTAGCTGCAGAATCAGATTAGCTGCAGAATGGAATCAGCTGCAGAATGTGAAAAGAAAGAAAAGTGATGGATATGGAATATGAGTGTAAAAATGAAATGGAAATGGGTTAGGATAGTGAGATGGAATGAAATATAAAATAAAATGGGAAATAGGGTGAGATGGAGTAAAACTTCTAAAAATAAAATGTAAATGAAATATGACAGTGAGATGAAATGGAACTATAAAAATGAAAACAGAATGAGATGGAATGGAACCATGAAATTGCAGACTCTAAGCTACAAAATGAATGTAGCTTTTTGTCACTAGTTATTATAGAAAGGAAATGGAAAATATAGGATGTCAGAAATCTTTGATTTTCACCCTGTATTTTCTGTATAAGTATGCCAATCAATGATTAGTTTTCATTCTCATACAATTTATTTATTTATTTTATAAAAAAAATTTAGGAAAAATAAAGGCTAAGTTAGTGGAGAAGAAGAATTCTTCTTCACTAGTTTCATTTCAGAGTTATTCTGGAAAATCTTAATGAACTCCTCTCTTGAAATTGGCTTCTGATATATTTTCAATCGATGACCATTCACAAGAAGAGGTATTTTTCTCTCATCTATTGTCCTTATCCTCACTGCTCTATTATTAAAGACTTCTTCAATCTCATATGGCCCAAGCCAATGAGTCTGAAACTTCCCTTGAAAATCTTTGAATTTTGAATCGAACAAAAGTGCCCAATCTCTTCTTAGTCTTGGTGGAGTAGGTGATTTTGTAGGAATGAAACTCCCACCTCTAGCTATAAATCTACCCCTAGAGTCCCTTTCTCTACACATATCATTTTGTTTTTTTGAATGTAAGAGATAAGGTTACCTAATTTACACTTCCCCGGCAATGGCACCAGAATGTTTAGTCAATTTAGTGTCCTAAATTGCTTGCATAAATTATCAACCGAGGTTTGTAAGTTGATTAAGTTGAGTGCACTATATGTTCTTAGTTAACCCTTCTTACTTCGTTGTTTTGTATTTTTATATTGTTTTTGGGTTTTTGTTCTTTGATTCCTAGTGATGAACAATTTGAACTATGAATAACTCAAGTGAATCTAAACTTCCTAAAGGTGAACCAAGAGCTGAAGCTAGTCAAAATCTAATCTAAAGAAAGGAAAACAAAGCATCTATTCTATTTCATCATTCATTTTAAGTCATGAATCTATTTCTTAAAATTAAGGACGAAGTTGTAATGCATGTTGAAATAAATACAGAGAATGAAATCAACTGAAGTACTTCTAGTTACCTTAACCTTCAATTTTGAAAGATAACCTTCTTGAGATGGAATACAAGCAACTTTTTGTACTTTATGATCTAGAGAATTAAATAAAACATGCAGAAGGTAACTGATTGATTTCAACCATTGTGTGAAGTGAATGTTTAACCATTCATTTTAGGATGAGTATCAACTTGAAATGGTGTTCAAAAACATTCATTAACGCAGTGTATTGACAATCTGAACTAGAAAATAAATAACAAAACAATGAGTAAGCTAGTCAACAGTGCATTCCCATTACTTCAACCTTACCCTGTTTAAAAGCAAAATCGTTTCCTTTCATGAAATGTGTTGGAGGAACAAGACTGCACAATTGAGTTTTAACATTATGCTCTTGATCAAAACTAAAAGAAATAAACCTAAGTTAGAAACACTACTAAAAGCAAGTAATGAAATTAAAACTAAACAGAAAACAAATGGAAATAAAACCTCCTTCAGTGTAGGGGCCCTCTGCAACTGACTGGGTTGAGCTGCTAACTAATTGAAAATGCTCTCTTAAATGATCATTAGTCAACACATAATTTATATTATAGAAAAGAACTAAGTCCCAAAATACAGAGCTGAAAGTCTGAACTTTAATACATAAAATTCTTCGAACACCCCTCGGTTCTGTACAACCAGTATTTAAAAGGAAATAATCATAACTGTCTTTGAGGAAAACTAGCTACAGGTGGCCTATACGTATTACAACAGGATTGTGTAAATGTCTAATCAGCTACATGTGACTTAAATTCGAGTGAGATGTTTGCAACAAAACCATTAACACAGGTGTCTGATCCAAGTTAATGTTGCAACAGAACTGTTAGATTTATTGATTAACCACGAAAGAGCAGACAAAGAGTCTTATTGATTCTAGGCATCATATGTTTGACTCCACCTTTGACTACGATCTTGAGCTTGCTTTCTTATCGATCTCGGCTAAGTGACTAGGATAGAATCCATGTGGAGACGATTCTAGAGATGCCCATGTGGTTGGATTCTTCATTTGACACCTGGAACCTGCCAGACCATGGAAGTAGCTACGGAATACACAGTTAGATATAGAATAGGTTGTGTTTTGCAGCTAATTTGAAAAAATTTATTCAAATAGGAAAAACATAAAAATATAACATGTCAATCATTTAATGCCTTCCTTGAGACGAAACCTATCATTTATCATAGATGGGGATCTGTAATCTTATGGAAAATCAAGGGAAAGACGTGAGAAAAGCTATCAAGGAGAGGGTAATTCTGAGGTTCAACACCCTCATCGCATGCATGGTGTCATTGATGATGGGTTGTGTCTGGTATCTTGACAGTGGAGCCTCATTCCACATAACCCATGCTAAAAATTTATTCAGTGCCTTGGAGGAGAAAAAATTCAAGATGCGCATAGAGATGGGTGACGATGAAAGGTATAGTGTTTCAGAAGTGGCCACGGTTGCTTTTTAGAGGGAGCATGGAGCTCCTATCACCTTGACAGATGTGAAGTATGTGCTTGGACTGAAGAAGAACTTGGTATGAGTTGTGATGTTGGAGGACAAAGGCTATGATGTTGTCTTTAGTAAAGTAAAGGTGTTCCTAAGACACATAACCACAGGTCAGACCAAGAGGATAGGGATTCGGGTGAATAATCTCTATAAAATAGAGGTAGATGATTGTGTAGCATTGAGTATGAAAGCAGAATTGGTGCAAAGCCAAGACATTGGAGAGTTGTGGCACAAGTGGTTGGGCCATTTGCATCATGGGGCTTTGAAGATAATGCGGTAGATATCTACAGGAGTTCCCAAAGGTAAACTTGAGCAAGTTGACACATGCAAAGGTTGTACCTTGGGAAAGTACACCAAGTCTTCCTTTCATGATCAAGACAGTCGAGCAGAGGCTATCTTAGAGCAAGTTCATACTGATGTGTGTGGACCATCCTCGATGGCATCCACAGCGAAGCAAAGGTATTATGTGATTTTCATTGATGACTATTCTTGTAAATGTTGGATTTATTTCATGTAGAAGAAGGACCAAACTTTCACAAAGTTTTGTGAGTTCAAATCTTTGGTCGAGAAAGAGTCAGGGAAGAAGATTAAGGCCTTGAGAAGCGACAACAGTGGAGAATATGTCTCTCAATAGTTTAAGGACTTCTATGCAACAGAAGGAATTAAACGAGAGTTGATGGCACCTCATAACCCACAGCAGAATGGGGTGGCCAAGAGGAAGAACAGAACTATTGTAGGGGCAGCATGGGAAATTTTGCATGACCAAGGCCTACCACTTCAATTTTACAACATTGGACATTGCAATAAAATAAAAAAAAACATTTTATTATATATGAATAAGAGACCCATAGTCATACACAATGAGATAACATAGAGGTCCAAAATAATCAAAATGAAACCAATATGTAATTATTAAACTTATTTGTAACCTATCGACATCCAATTGGGACAATATGCCCAATCATTGAACAAAATGTCAATATGTATTTCTTACGTTAATTAGTGACATTTCCTCCTGCTATTGGGGTGATCTGTTGAGTGAATTAAACAAAATCTCCAAAACATACAACTTGTAATAACATTTGATTACATTGAACATGTAAAAAAAAAATCAAAGTATTTTTGCCAATTTTTCGCGCTTTGACGATTCTGGTGGGAGCACTGGTTTGAACTCTTGCAAGCTCCCCAAATGGTCATTGCGGAGGGGTCCCCCCCCTCCCCCTTTAGATGTCGATGTCGCTTTTCAGGCTATGGTGGCCTCCCTCCCGGAGCTTGTGCGACCTACGGATTTTATCACTTCCAAATTCGTCAAGCGGAATATTGAGGTGAAAGATGTCTCCCAGCCGGATGGAGCTCGTCGCACCTCCCTAGCTTACTCTGAGAGAGAATTAATTAGGAAATTCACAGGTATGTGGCCCTCACCTAGATCTATGGAGGCCTGGATTAAGAAAACTTGGACTCCCATGATGAAGGGTGAGATTTCTCTCTCCACTATTGGCAATGGATTCTTCATCTTTTTATTTGAAAACAAGGAGGATAAGGAGGTCATTTTTCGTAATGGACCATATTTCTTTGGCTCCAGAGGGATGTATTTAAATAAATGGACCCTTGATTTTAACCCTGATGAGGACATCCCTACTACCATTCCAGTTTGGGTCAAGCTTCCTTGACTTCCTATCTCCTGCTGGAGCGACAATTTCCTTCAGGCTATCAGTAATGGAGTGGGGAAATACTTGGATAAGTATGAGCCAAAAGGCTCACAATTTTCCTGTGCTAAAATTTGTGTGGAAGTAGACTTGGAAAAGGGACTTCCAGCTGAAATCAATCTAAACTTGGGAGAATGGAAGCACAAACAAGTCTTAGACTATGAACAAATCCCATTTAAATGCAGACACTGTCATGACTATGGAAATTTTTCCCAAGACTACAACAAAGCTGGGAATGATAAAAATTTGGAAGTTTCGGCTGCTCAGGAGGAGTAGTGGCAAAAACCTAAAAAAGATCTGAAAGGTAAAGGTTCGATGTTAAAACCTCGTAGTATGTCGGTCAACAATATGGTTTCGTCCTCCTCGAACCCGTTCAAAGTGTTGAGTGATGGAGATATGGAGATGGAGGCTCCACCTCAGACAATCATGGAGGAGACTCAGGAAAGAGAAGAAGGAGAACTAGTAGCAGAAAATAGCCCGAAGGAGGGTGGGGGTGAAGTTACTCCGCCAAAGTTTGCACCTGTCATTGATGCACCTCTGAGTAGCCAGCACAAAGGTATGGATCGTGTTGTCACTCGGAATTTATCCCAAACTCTATCCTGGGCTGATGATTATAGCAACCAGGAAACTGACCCCACCAAGAAATTTGGGAGACCAAACAAAAGGACACAAAGAGAAAAGGAAGCAGAACTAAATAAAAAGTTGGGGAATCAAACAGTCATTTCAGAAATTCTGAAAGGGAAAAATGAAAACAAAGAAGGAAAGGATGGTGGTCGCTCCCCCTCCACTCACAAATAATGAAAGTAATATCTTGGAACATAAGGGGGCTAGGAAACCTTGCTAAAATCCTAGCAGTTAGAGACATAATAAAACAAGAATCCCCATCAGTAGTATTTCTTCAAGAAACAAAGTTAGAAGAAGTGGAGATTATGAAAGCAGCTGGAAATTTTTGGAGAGACAGCTCGGGGTCAACTCAGTCCTCAAGGGGAGCTTCAAGAGGGCTAGGCATATTTTGGTTGAACAAGAAATTTACTCTGGTAGTGAAATTAAGACAAAATCTTGGATAATGGTTCTTTTGGAGGATAAGGAGACAGGGGAAAGAATACCCTTCATAAATATCTATGGTCCAGTGCTATACAGTGACAAGGCAGATTTTTGGGCCTCATTAGAGGTGTTAAAGGAAAAGAATTATCACATTAATAGTATAATGGGAGGGGATTTCAACACAGTACTAAATACGACAGAAAAAGAGGAGGGTCTGCGATCAAGGATCCTTTTAGAGACAGAATGGAGGAAATTATGGAACGATGGGATCTAATTGATATCAAACCTAAGATCGGGAAATACACATGGTCTAATAGACGGGTTGGTGATCATTATATTGTTGCTCATCTGGATAGGTTTTTGCTGCATAGCACTTGCTTCTCAATGGTTTGGACTGCTCCTCGTCTATCGAATCTCAGGGAGATTCAGATCATCACCCTATCATGATTTCTATGGAAAAGGTTGAAAATCTTGGGCCATTGCCCTTCAAATTTAATGCAGATTGGTGCCAAGATGAAGAGGTTGGGAATATGATAAAGCAAGCCTAGACTCGCCAAATTCAAGGCTCACCCAACTTTGTTTGGGAATCTAAGCTAAAAAATGTCAAGAAAGATTTGAGGAAATGGCTTAAAGAGAACTATCAGCCTCCAGGGAAAAAAGGAAAGAGAAAGTCCAAGAACTAGAAGAACATTACAATATGATGGAAAAAATCATATTGAAGAATCACATATTCAAAAGGAAAAAGACATCTCCACTCAAATATTCAATCTTAGTAGGCAAGAGGAAAATTTGTGGAGGCTTAAATCTCGCAATCTTTGGTTGAAAGTTGGGGACTCTAACACTTCCTACTTCCACAAACAAGCAATGGCTCGAGAGAACAGGAATAGAATCAGGGAAATAAAGGTGGTGGGTGGGAAAACAGTCAGCACCTCATCAGAAATTAAAATGGAGGCATATAATCACTTCAAATCTCTTCTTTCAAATGGCCTTTGCCCCAGGTTGTCTCTCCACATTCTAATGTGTCTCTCTCTGGTGTAATTTCAGAAGAAGAAGTTCGAAGTGCGATATGGCATTTGGAACCTGAGAAGGCTCCAGGTCTAGATGGTTTTTCTATCAGTTTTTATCATTTATTCTGGAATGTCATCAAAAAAGATCTCATTAAAATGTTGAACTATAGCAGAGTTAAAAAGAAATTGGGGGTTGCACCAATTCTTCCTTTCTCGCCCTGATTCCAAAAGAATCCAATCCCACCTCCTTCTCTAGATTTCGCCCTATTTCGCTTTGCAACTCTTCCTATAAAATCTTGACGAAAATCATTGCCAATAGAATTAAACCCTTGCTTCCCTCCATTATCTCTGAGAACCAAGGAGGGTTCATGCAACATTGAAACATCCTGGATAATATCATCCTAGTACAGGAAGCAATGCATTCAAGCAAAGAAGAGGGAGAAGTTGGAATGATCATCAAATTGGATATGGAAAATGTGTTTGATCGGGTAAATCACTCCTTCCTCTTCCTTGTCATGGAAAAGTTAGGATTTAGCAATGAATTCATCTCTTGGATTAAATCTTGTATTGGTTCTCCCTGGATCACCCCTCTTATCAATGGGCGTCATGCCCCCTTCTTTGTTGCCTCAAGAGGTTTTCGCCAAGGATTCCCACTATCGCCTCTTCTTTATATAATCATGGCTGAAGCTCTAAGTAGTAAATTAGAATTTGGGCGGTTGGATGGCTCCCTTCCAGGTCTTAATATTGCAAGAAATGTCAGGGGAATTAATCACTCTCAGTTCGCCGATGATACTCTATTGATCAGAGGAGCCTCATTGGTGATCGCTGCTAGATTCAAAAAAAATCTAGATGGGTTTCTTCATCTCTCAGGGGGATTGATCAAAAATTTGAAATGTCAATTAATTGGATGGAATTATGAAGGGGAAATGTTGAACGCTATAGGACGGTTGTTTGCATCCATGTGTACCTTCATCGTTCCTCCTTCAAATATCTTGGGATTCCTATATCACTAAAACAAGCCTCAGGGGAAGATTGGGAAAATGTACTTCAAAAAATAAGGAACAGGGTGCACTCATGGGGAGTTAGATGGCTCAATTTGGCTAGGAGAGTTACCCTAATTAAATATATCTTATCCTCCCTTCTGGTTTATTTGGGTGTTGGTCTCTTAGCACTAGGCTACATCAATCAACAAATAAGCAAGGTCATCAGAAAATTCTTATGGCATGGCGATAAGGGCAACGAACATAAATTTCACCTAGTAAATTAGAATTTGGTTAAGCAACCTAAGTGTTATGGGAATAAGTACCCTAGGGCTTTGGGTCAGAACCCCAATAGAGCAAGAGTAATCTACAGCAAGAAACACGCATACAACTCACGCAACATGCTTAAATAAACAAACTAAGGATGAACATAACTGGATATCCTTTGTTTGGGTAGTCCAAGCAAGGTTCAAACCCTCTACAACTCCTAATGATCTTCTAATCTGCAAATAAACCAATCTGAACATACATAGCAGCATATAGATAAAGCATTTTAATGAAATCGACTTTATATCATGTAAGAAAATGGTTAGTTATACATCAAAATAATCATTTATACATGAATTACAACAACATCTGATGCATAAACAAGGTCAATATTAGGAAAAAGACAATGTTTCTTTTTATTATAGAAAACTATAATAAACACGGAAAGAGTTCACCTGGGTCTCCTTCTTCCGGCTCCAAGCGGAACCGTCCTCCAGGTCTGTCCAGTCCCAGTCTTCAACAGCCTCCTTCCATAACCAATACAATGGTATCTCAAGCAAGTGGGAGAATATCAACACTCAAGGAAATAAGGGTTTCCTGAACTTGGGGAAGTGCTTGAAGCACAGGGATACTTCAGACTTGATCAGGGGATAATCTCAGTATAGTAATTCTATCTCTTCTCTCCTCCTTAAGGCCTTCCCATTGAAGTCTATTTATACTTCTCCCAATTAGTTTTTTAGTTGGGAAACAGTTGGGCCACGGGCACTAGGAGGTAATCAACAGGTAAAACCTGTGAACTCCGCCCATAGTTAAGGAAATTTAATTTTTTTAAGTGTTTTAACACATATACGCGGGTTGGGTATAGACTAACCCGCGTGTACACGCTTTTATCACAGGGCAAAGTAGTGTACAGGGAGTAAAAAAATGTTTTTAAAATATTTGGACCAAGTCTGGAAGGAGGGGTTGCCCTAGGCCATAAACCAAGCATCACAAATACCAAGGGTGATATTTGGAGCTATAACACTAAGAATTTGGGAGGATTGGCAATAAAGGACCCTGAACTAATGAATATGGCGTTGGGGGCTAAACTAGTTTGGAGGCTCCTCTCGAACTCCAATGAGTGGTGGAAAAAGGCCTTTATAAGGAAATATTTCCACAAAATCACCTCATTAGATGGAAGGATGAATCTTGGGAAGGGAAAGGATAAAAAATTTGGAGGTTGTGCAAAGCCTCGTCCTTCCTCATTTTGAACCATCTTGGCTGGCTTCCAGGGAATGGGAAATGCTTTATTATTGGATTCAATTGTGCAAAAGGCATTGACCCTATTTTCTTTGGCTGGTTGGTTGAGCATGGGTTCTCCCATCTTGTGGATATATCCCACTGGGATGATCTGGGTTTGTGGTGTGGGTGGCTCCCTCTGGAATTGCCCGATCACCTTCTCATGCATTGGCATCTTCTAATCAAAAGTCTTAATGGGTTTGCTCCAATAATCACTAGCAAACTAGACAAGTGTGTCTAGTTGGGAGGAAAAGCCAAAAAATATTGTGTTAAAGATGGCTATGCTCTTTTAATCAAAACTCCCTCCCCACCTTCCTTCTAAATTATGGGGGAAAATCTGGAATGGTGATGGTCTTCCTAAGGTAAAAAAAAATTGCTAGGGATTGGTCCACGAGAAAATCCTTACGGCGGAGAATTTAAAGAAGAGTAAAATCAGTGGTCCCTCCCAATGTGTTTTATGTGGCAATGCGGAGAAATCCATCAAGCATTTATTCTACTACTTTTCCTTTACTGTGGATGCTTGGAACTATGCTCTAGTGCCTTTGGCTTCCGTTCCCCAAATTGCAGATGATTGGAGTGACATGTTTATTCACTGGAAACATAAATATCCTTGCTCTCCAAACCCTTTGTTAAGGCGATGTTGGATGGAAATTCCTAAATATATGTGTTGGTCGATATGGTTGTGTCGTAACCAGGCTATCTTTCAAAATCAGTGACATAACTCTGAAACTACTGCAATAAAAGGAATGACGCTTCTCTTTGAGGTCATATCTTCCCAGGGCTTCGATGCTTCGAATATGAAAGAGATGAATAGTTCTGAAAAATACTGGCTCAATATCTCCTCCCCCAACCTCAAAGCTCCTCGCTTAAGGTCTTATGAACCTTCATCCTTCTATATCAGAGTGAAAGGTGATGAATATCAGGAACAATCAAATGTATTTTGATGGAGCTTCGAAAGGTAACCCCAGGGAGGCTGGAGTGGGAGGGGTAATTATCAACCTCGAAGAAAAAACAAAAGTAAAGTATGCTTGGGGTCTTGGCACTACGAAAAATAATCAAGTGGAAGCCCTTTCCCTTTGGCAAGGTCTAAAAATAAGTTTGGCTAATGGTATCAAAATTATATCTATAGTTGGAGACTCCATGATGATTATCCAAAAATGTGTAAAGCTCCTCGAGAACGCCAATCTCCTCGATGATGAAACCTCCTCAATCATGGCAAGAATTATTTATTTGTTAAAAAAAATTGATAAGGTTTATTTGTTCCACGTGTTGTGTGCCAATAACCATATGGCAGATGGTCAGGCCAACGTGAGGGTGTTATTAGAACAAGGTCGATTATGTATAAATCAAAACAAATCCTCATGTCACATCCCCTGATCGGTTGCAGCAGGTCAGCGCTGTACTGCGGAGGTATGGGTCGTCAGAGTATTAAGATGGTAGTTAAGAAGGCTAGCTCCCCGAGGTCCCTTCGTAGTGCCTTGGAAGCAAGGATGGTAGGTTGTGAGTTAAGGCACAGGTGTGGTGTCATTGGAATGCAAATCATGTACGAGGACAGGTGGGTGTCGAGGTTTTGGTTTCTCACTGGAATATGTAATATAACTATTCCTCCTGGGGAAGAAGGTACCATCGCATTACGATCCTGGTTATTTATGGCAGTGGGAAATATGGAGGGAATTAGCATTGATAAGACTCTAAACCGTCTTGCATTTATGAAAGATAAGATCGGGACAAATGTTGGGATTGATTAGGCTATTATATATTGTCATTGGATTCGATCAGTTAATCAAATTATTGCTATTTTCCATGGGCGTATTGTTGCAAAGATGGCCTCTGCGCGTAATGGCAGTGGGGGAGGTTCAGGGCATGGTAGCTTGGGGTATGGCTATGGTTCGAGGCCTGGAAGCATTGAGAACCTGGTGGAGAGCTCCTGTAAACAAGTAGTAAAGGATATCATTAAGGAAATTAATGAAAATGTGGCTATTATTTATGCCCAATTATCTAGATTGGGTAAAGATATGGAATTACTACAAAAAACTATGGAAGGCATGTGCATAGATGTATTGAGTGTTCAGCAGAAGGTCGACAACATTGAAATTAAGGTGGAAACTATGACTGTTGGGGTCTTAAAGGAAGTTTTCGGGGTTGGGGATGCTACGGCCATCAACGTTATTGGTGCTGAGGTTGCTGCTGTTGTGCGGGTCCTGGATGAAGAAGAGGATGTCGTGGAGGAATTGACCACTTTTGTGGATGATCTCGCAGGTGAAGAAGCCGAACCTGGTAGCAGTTGAAAGAATTCGTCTTTATATATATATATATATATATATATATATATATATATATATATATATGTCAATATATAGAATATAGTGGTGTTTTCTAGAGATTCTACAGTTATAGTTTTGCTATAATAATATATGTAAATAATATCGGTAGCAAGAAGGTCCCTATCCAATGTAAATTGATGAAAATTGTAGAAAGAACATTCTTGAATTTTGTACGGGACCTGGCCCTTTTCCAGTATATATAATGAAAATGCTACATGTTTCTTTTAAAGAAAATAGCATTCAATTAGACTGATTGTTACTCATTACTTGAACTCTTGTTTTCACTCAAATTACATGCATGCCTCATCTCTTCATTACTTGTAGGTGATATTATAATTGGGCTATTTAACCTAATGTTTTATTGATCAACTTGTTTTTTACATTCTACCTCTTCATGTTACATCTACAAACATAGAAATAAAGTGTAATAACTATATATACATTTCTATAATATAATATACATGATTATGTAAATCTAAAAATGTATCATAGAAGCAAATGTTTCATAAACGATAAACATTATTTTGAAGCCATGTTCCAGATCGTCTCTCAAAATCTCTTCTATTGGCTCCACTCCGCACTTTGTTTCATACATGTTTAATACACCATGAAAACTCATAAACATAAGTAAAATAAATGTTTACTTTTGTTCCATCAATTATAAAACAAAGGAATTTAAACAATACTTACAATTTGTTCAATTAACTTTTGATACTTCAACATATACTCATAATCCATACTAAACCCAACATTGATCAATTATTTGGTTGGATCTTCTTTGTATGTATGTATGTTAGCACCTATTAGAAGACATCCATTGACAAGTGTAAATTAATTGTTTAGATATAAATACCACACAAATATGAAATCTTAGGTAAGGCCCAAAAAGTAAACACTCACAAACTTTGTGATTGACTCTTTTCTTCCTTGTTGTCTTGTCTTATGTGTTGAATGGGTTCTATTTTGTGTTTTTCCTGCAACAAAACAATTAAAAATTAGTGTTTCAAAGATAGTTAGATTCGATGTACATTAAATAATAAATCAATTATAATATAACTCTGAAGCATGTTTTTATTAGGATGGCTTCTCCTACAATGTAGTACTTTCATTTCTTTTACCATCTCCTTGTACATATTTTGGACATCCTTAGCAGCATGTATTAGTTTTCCCCTCATTTGTCCTTTGAAATTTGCATAATCTTCTTGAAAAAAAGAAAGAAAAGTATTTTTTTTAATCACGTGAAAGTAAATAGAGAAAAAACATTTCCTCGATGGGGATGGGAAATGAAGGCATGCTTTAGGGGATGTGTTTGCCACCCCACCATCAACGAATACATTTAAGAGGGGGGTGGTCACATGAAAAAGTATGTTATCCTTCAATTGTAACATTATGTATATGGCTTGACCCTTCTCTCGATCATTCGTTATTTTTGAAATTGAGCAGATGAGTCTTTTACGTTGGTATTGGTATTTTTCCCATCCCCCACCATAGATGGGATATCTAGAAAAATATTATGTTGAGAATCTAATGCATGAAATCCTTATTATTCTTCTAGAAGTGCGTTGTTCGCACCTTCTTTCATGGCTCATGTTCCTCCCAAATCCCTATGGTGAGGAAGTGCAGCTCCAAGATCGGTTAGTGATGGTGTATGGCATCGAGTTGGTGGGAAATTAAAGGCTTGATTGAGAAATTGTTCCTTCATCCCTGAGAGCAAAGGAGGATGGCACTACATGGTGGTTTCTATGTCACCCTCCATACCTGGAAAACAAGTTGACATAGGATATTGCTCAATCGTCTCATCAACAACACTTGGGACACCAACCTGCAAAGGTCAAGAACCTTGGGATAAAATCCAAGCCCTCTAATCTAAATTTTGGGCATGCTTGTGTCAATATCATTATTATTATTAGTCTCAATTTCTTGCTAGTTCTCGTTAGGGTTGGGTTTTATGGTTGGCAACATCAAAACCATTAGCTCCATCTACATTGTTTCAACAAGACACTTGTGGATTTGTTGTTCTTTGTTATATGCTCCCTTTCTTTTTTTTATTTGTGTCAGTCCCAGTCAAGTCCTTGGCCAAATATGTTGCAAAATATTCCTTACCTCTGGTTCTCTCTCTTCGAACTTTGATTATATGTTCCTCGTATATATTTTAGACCTCTTGTTAGTGGTATGTCTTAGCTGTTCATGTGCAACCACTAAGGAGAGGGAGGTTGTGGTCCTTAAGGAAGATCCCATGCCCAAGCTAAAGCAAAGAAGCTTCTTTCACATACAATTTATCTACCCCTTCTAAAATTCATGTTAAAATCCACCACTTTGATTCCTCAGTCGATGTTGAGCGTTAATCATATTATGATTATGATATTATTGAGGAGGTTGCTCAATGGTTTCTTGACCCTATTCATACCAAGAGAAGATTGAAACAATACCTCAACTCTATCACCCTCCATTGGTAGCTCAAAACACTGCTATAGAGATTTCTGAAAGATAAGGAGGAGGAAAAATACAACATCTTCGCTTCCCTAGAAAATATCAAGAGCACCCTAAGATATCAACATTCGTGCATGGAGATCCTGAACACCAGAATAGCTCCCTTGGAGATCCATATTTAGTGTAAGGAAAAATCACCAACTCATCCAGGTTCTAGTGTTAAAGATATTGCCCCTATCATGTCATTGGATTCATGATCTTTATGATATATTCTTGTAGTCTTTATATATGTAGTTTTGTGGCCCAACATGTTTTCTTTTAGTAGTTGATGGATTTTCTCAAACATTAACACATGTAGGCAATCAATAGATCTGGTTTCCCTTGTGGCATATTGAGACTGCTTATAGATGCCTAATTGAACTATGAAAATTTGGTTGATGTATGAGTTGTTGATTTTTTGAGGAAATACAAAATTAATTCACACACACACACATATCAAAAACATTATTATGGTGGTTTTGGGGGTGTATTATAGAGAAACATGTTTAGAAAAAATACTTTTTAAATTATTCAATTTTTTTATTATATGTTTTTGTAACTTCAGGTCTCATGGTTCTTATTATCCATTGCTCTAAAAACACTTATTGTTGTTTATATATAACTTAATTCTTTGAGTCATTGAATTTATTTTTGTATTGTAAGTGAAAATTATGTCTATATATTATTTCCACTATATCCCTCATAGTTTTGTATAAAAATTTCTCCCTCATTAACTTCCATCATCACTCTAGACGAAATGAGGACTAAATCATCATCATTTGTATCCTCTTAGGGAGACATTATCTTCCCTCGCTATTGGTCCCTATGCAATATTCAATGTGAAATTTGTTGTTTAAAACATATTAGTGATTAATGTTAAGAAATTCATTTTTAGTAAAATATCAGAAAAAGTTCAAGTCATTTACCTTTTAATCAATGTAATTCCTCTTTTTGCAACATTTCCATAAACCTTTTACACTCCTTTGCACTTAGATTGTGAACAATCTTATCAAGTTGCTTCAATATTCTCCATGAGACACATTAACCTGTATGTGTCATTAATTTAAACATACATATAATTCAATTTATTAAATTGTTAATAAAATTTAAAGAACTTTCCATGTTCACTCATTGGGATGAGCTATCATCATGTTAACTACAATAAGTTATTTTCCTTGAACTTCTATCTACCATCTTCTATGACAAATAACTGAGAACCATTAGATATGTAAATTATGAAATATTTTCTACAAAATAAGGTTTCAATGTGCATAAGAAACAAATATGCGCCAACACCTCCTTATTGTTTATTATGCACCACATGATCCATGAACAATTTTAAAACATGATATTTTTTATATAGAAAACAATGTTTTTTACATTTTAAACAAACCAATGCTTTTGACCAGAATATACACATTATTACTATACAATGCACACCACGAACTACAAAAGAATTTATTTAAAATAAAATTGATAGCAACAAGATTTGACATACAATGCAATGAGTGGTCCCATTACAACATATACCAAAAACCAAATATACAAATAAAGAAACTCTATAAAGTTCTATTGCTTAAGAAAAAAAAATCTGCTTGTGAAATATATAGAGGGAAACCAAGAGAAACAACAAGAAAGTTGGGGCTTACAATACTCAAGGTGACTATGAGACCCTTCTATTTTTTTTAAATGCACTAAAAATTATTTGAATGAAATAGGGGAAATATTGAGACGATCAATAGAATGAAGTCACATTCTTGAAATGTATTCTCTGTAGATTTGTATGTGACCTACAATGATCACTTACAAATTTGTCTCTTTAAAAAAACTATCCACTCCAAATTCTTTGATGTTAAATCTCTCTTGCATAGGTCTTCCTGCATATTTTTGGTCAAAGAATAAAATAAGGATTATGGTTTTCTTTTATAAACACATATTTAAAATATGGAATGTCCTTTTTTTTTAAGTAATGAAATTTGTTTGAATTAATTAGGGGAAAGATTGAGATGATTAGTAGAATGAAATACATGTATCTAAAATTTCTTCTTTATAGATTTGTATGTGACCTACTATGGTCCCTTGCAAATTTGGCTCCTTAAAAAAATTATACTCCAAAGTATTTGCTAATAAATCTCTCTTGCATAAATCTACCTCTAAATTTTAGCAAAAGAATGAAAAATGATTACAATTTTCATTTATAAACATACATTTAGAAAAATGGAATTCTTACTCTTTTTTTGCTGTATAAATTTGGTACAATAATGATAAATGCGCAAGTTATCTTTTTCGTAGCTTGAGTGTCTCGATGCATTGTATGGTGTAAAGTGAATCGATGTGCTTTTGATCCTATATGCTTTTGATACCAGCATGATCCAAGATCTCTTCTTCGGTTGATGTTAGAAGAATTGCATGAAAGAGCGTGTAAAAACCATATGTGCAAACACTTAAAGAAGAAGCAACATAAAGGAGATGATAAATACAATGAACACAAAATTTTGATAACAGAGTTCATCATGTGTGGACTATGTCTCTAGGCCCTATTGTAATAGTGGGGAGGTCGCTTCATTCATCTCAACAAAAATGAAAATCAGTACATGGGAAAATACATCATTATACCTCCAATTTTGAGGATGACCTAAAAACAGGCTACTTAGATGCAAAAAAAGACTACACCAGCGAAATCGTGGTGAAATTCTGGTTAAAATGAGTATAAACTTGGTTATATTCCACCTATGTCAACTCTGGACCCCCCAGAGAATCTTAAGATTCCACAACAAAATCTTTGCAGGAATATTCTATGAATATCCTAAGGAATATACCCCTCTAAAACCGCATTGTCAGAGTTTCATCGCACCTAGTTCCATTGTCTAAGTTCTGCTCACTATTGTGTGACTATCTCATTGGCCTTCCTCCTCTCAACTCTGTTGTTTGTCGAACGGAATGGCATTGGTTTAAATATTGCTTAATGAGCAAATGGTTGGTTGTTAGCGTATTGGCTAGCGCATGGTAAAATCGGTAGTGGGTTGTTGGGGGTCCCGAGGTTGAACCTACGGGCCCCCACTTATTTATCTTTTACATAACAAACAAACCATATAAAAATAACACTCATCGACCTATTACAACTCTATCCACCGAATAAATTTGACTGTCAGTTGGAAACGCCTGTTTATAATAATTATTTTCTATTACCGCCAACTATTGCAAAAAGTTTAACATCTTGTCCATCGATATTGTTACCATTGTCGTTTGGTTGGGTTTGATAATTGCCCGGACCATTAAAACACTAACCATTATACATTTAAATGATTTCCAACCACCAAACCATATGGTTTGCAATTTGTATAATAGTTTTCTAAACAAAAAACTTTGACTGCCAAATTTAACCAAACATTTGCCAACTTGCCAAGTTTGGTCAGGGCCCAACTGGGTACCAGATGGGTGTCGCATGGTGCCATTTCATTGGGCCACGTGGCCCCATACTATTGGGCCACTAAATGCCACCAAGTTTGGTGAGGTGTCGCTAGATTTGATGGTTCTATGAATTTTAGTTGTAGCTAAAATCGTCGCTAACTTTAGTGAACTTCCACCAAATTTGACAATTGTTTTGGCTAGACTGCCAACTAGAGATGCTCCAATTTATCTGGCTCTCTATTAAAACTATCATTTTTTCCAAATTTGACTAGAACTTTGACTCAGCATAACTTCCCCATATGAGCTTGGATTGAGGCATCACTTATGTCGTTGGATTTCGTGTGATGAGCTCTTCGATCTAGTCTTGGTTTTGCTGCGATCTAAGGAATTTTCTTTTTGGGCCATTAGGGATCCACTGGATCATTCCTTCCCACTGAAGGAATTTTGGTCCACCAAAAGTATAAATTGTACTACAATCCTGATCTACATAACAAATGTCTCTGACAAGTCACATTTTCTTTCCTTCGCCTTCATACTTCGAAACCAGGAATGATGAAGCCAAAACCTATATCCATATACAAATCTATAGTTGCCAATACATGTCCAAATTTAAAAATTCCATACAAGACCATACTTTCCAAGAGTTTATAAAACACTCATGGTTAAGTTTTACAACAAAACCCATACCCTTTGTTATCCAACTAAAGGCCAAAATACCACTATGTTCCATAGTCAAGTGATGTTATACATTTCATCACTTTTACAAGTTTTTTCCCATCTATGGGGTCTTTAAGAAGGAAAATTTATTTACAATGGTGGCCATACTTAACTACTTAAAAATGATATCCATCTCTTACGTAACCAGACTAATGGATTTTCTTCCTGTAGTTGGCTTCCTTGTTGAACTTCTTTATCAGTCGGCTCTTTCATAGGTGCTTTCATATGTTCTCGGTCCTTATTTAGGTGTAGCTCTGGATGGAGATCCATCATGTCGATTTTTTATGTCCACCCTTGTTGAAATGGTTGCAATGGTTTTTCTTCCTCCATAATTTCTTAACCTTCTTTTATGTCTCCTTCCTAGGCGACATATCCTTCCTTGAATGTTTGTCTTTGGTGTAGCTCTAGCGAGACGATCTTGACTTAGCTCATCCTTTGAAATTCTCACCTCCCATTGGAGATGACCTATAATCACGTCGCTCGAATGGTGTGATGTAGCCTCAACCTGCATTGATTCAAACTCCCTTGCTTCTGCCGCTTTGGAGTGTCTTTCAAATGCACCATAATCATCATCATAATGAGAACATGGAATTGAATAATCACTAAAATTGTTTACCTCAGTTTTCAATTCTAAAGCGGGCAATGATGGCTTCACTAAGCTCCCACTGCACTTCAACTTTTCCAAGGCCTCCTATGTGGTTGTAATTTAAGTTGCAATCCCTACTTCTCCTTTTTTTCTTCTTGTAGAAGTCTTTTCAGTTCAACATTCTTTGCTTGAATGCTTTGGTTGATCTCATCAAGTTCTTGGAGACATACATTCTATTGTGCTCTTCTCATATTTGGTGCAACACCTACTACAATGTTTGTCTCTTCGCCTGAATTAGAACTCAGGTCAATTGGTCCATCACCTGTAATCTTAATAGCTACGATCTTCATCTCATCATCTTAATCAAAACCCAGGTCATGTGGTCCAACACCTGCAATCCCAACAACTTCTATGTTCATCACATCGCTTGAATTAGACCCAAGGTCTTGTTACATCGTAGCAACTGCATTTTTCTTCCCTTTTCCACCATACTTCTTTGGCTTCAATTCTAGATGCAGTTTCCAGCAATACTCTGCATCATGCCCTTATTTATTTCAATGAGCACACAAGGGATTTTCTTCCTTTTTTCTTATTTTTGTTGTTTTCTTTGCATGGTTATCTTGTTCATAATTTCCCCTGCTTTCAAGGTGAATGGATTTCACACTAGTTGCATCAAGAGTAGTGTGTTCAAACAACAACAATGAATTCCCCAGATAATTATGTAAAGAACCAATATATTTCATCAAACTATCAAGTGAATCTAAAGCAATTCCCAATACCAATTCTTGCTTCCTAAATTCCTCTGTGAAACTTTAAACATTTTAACTTTTGCCTTGTTTTAAACGTTGTCATTCTATCATGGATTTCTGCCAATATCCTAATGGATAAATTTGTCATTTTAAAGTAGAGACAAATTTAGACTAAGAAGAAAGGAGTTTAACAATATGCTTTCTACCTTTCTGAAGTTTTCTCTCCCGCCATATCAGAGCAGTGTCTCCCGAGCGAAGAGATGCTAACTATATCTTTCCTCATCCTCTTCAATATGTTGTATCCAACAATGCACTTCAATCTGTCTAATCCAATTGTTTAGCTACTTTGCATTATATTCTCCGTTAAACATGGGCAAATCAAATTTTATATACAAATTTAAAAAAGGATTTTTAGAAGCATTTCTATGTTTATTATTAGAATGATGATAAGAGGATGAAGAAGTATAACATTCACTAGAAGATGGGGATGGAGGTTCAGGAGGTTCCAATTTCCCTGATTTACCAAAGCATTGTCATTTGCTCTCTCTTTCTTCTTGTTTTCCTTCTTTAACGATTTCTTCTCATAAGTTGTAAAGAATTTTTCTACCTTATTTACCATGTTGTAGAAAGCTTTACAAAAAGCATGCTCATTCTCAATACAGGCATCGTCATCTACCATTTCCCTTCTTCATGTTACACGTCCAATCTCTAGGTCAAAAGACTTAAGTTTTCCTTCTCCCTTTTTAAGCTTGGCCCTAATTATCATTCACACTTGCAATTCACATCAGCAAGAAGAGTGCTCTGGTACCAAACTTGATCTCATATTCCTTTGATACCAACATGATCCAAGGTCTTTTCTTTAGTTGTTGTTAGCAGAATTGTATGAAAGAGCATGTAAAAACCATATGTGCAAACATTAAAGAAGAAGCAAAATAAAGGAGACCATAAAGGCAATGAACACATAAGTTTGATAACGGAGTTCATCAAGTGCATACTACGTCTCTGGGCCCTGCTGCAATATTGTGGAGGTTACTTCATTCATATAAGAAAAAATGAAAATGAGTACATGGAAAAATACATCAGTATACCTCCATTTCTAAGGATGACATAAAAATGGGTTGCTCGTATGAAAAAACAGATTACACCAGTGAAATTGAGGCAAAATTCCAATTAAAATTAGTATAAATTTGACTATATTCTACCTTTGTCAACTCTGGACCCCCAAAGAATATTCAGATTCCACAACGTAATCTTTGTAGGAATATTTTGGGATTATTGTAGGGAATATTCCCTTAGAATATACCCCTCTGGAACTGCATCGTCAAGGTTTTGTTACAACTAGTTCCGCTCATTGTTCCATGGTCGTCCCATCAGCCCTCCTCTTCTCGGCTCTATCATTGGTCGAATGGAATGAAACTTATTTAAATATTGCTTTGTGGGTGGAGTTACCAATGGTTAGTCATTGGCGTCTTGGTTGTCGCATGGTAAAATTGGCGGTGGGTTGTTGGGGGTCCCAAAGTCAAACCTGCAAGCCCATATTTTTTTTTTTTACATAACAAACAAATCGTTTAAAAATAACGTCTGTCGACCCATTATAACTTCACCTGCTATCTAAATTTGACTATCGGTTGGAACCATCAATTTATAATAATTTTTTGTTATTAACCCCAACCATTGTAAAATGTTTGACCCCCAATCTACCATTATGGTTACAATTTTCATTTAGTTGGGTTAGATAATCGTCTAAACCATTAAAACACTAACCATTATAAATGTAAGAGATCTTCAACCACCGAATCATATGGTTTTCAATTTGTATAACAGTTTGCTAAAAAAAATGACTACTGAATTTAACCAACCATTTGCCAACTTCCAAGTTTGGTCAAGGCCCAATTGGCTTCCAAATGGGTGCCACGTGGCCCCATACTATTGGGCCACTAAATTCTGCCAAGTTTGGTAGGGTTCCACTAGATTAGCAATTTCACTAAATTTAGCCATAGCTAAAATCGTTTCTAACTTTAGTGAACTTCTACCAAATTTTACCATTGTTTTGGTCGAACCACCAAACTGGAGGTGCTCCAAATTTATCTGGCTCTCTACTAAACATGTCCTTTTTTCCAAGTTTTACCAAAACTTTGACTGAGCATAACTTCCACATACGAACTTGGATTGAGGTGTCGTTTGCATCGTTGGATTCCTTCTAACAAGCTCTTCGATCTAGTCCTAGATTTGTTGCAATCCAATGACTTTGATTTCCCACTAGGGATCCACCTGGATCAACTTCTTATGTAAAAACACATCACTAAAGAATTCAATTAACAAAATATATGCAAACCTTCTCAATTAAAATTTTGTGGAAGTTTTTCTTTGCAAAGGAAAAAAAATAGGTCACTCTTTGGTGCATTCCATTAGTTAGTGCACTAGTGGGTTTTAAATATACATATGTAATGAATCATTTTGTATATACATATGCATCAGTGCATCACAAAATAATACAATGCACTCATAACTTTTAAAAATGGTTTGAAATTATGTTTGAAGTTAGATTGTTCTTTGCATCCCAAACTTTCCTTTAAGAATTATTCACATATTGATGATGATTTTGGATCAATTGCAAGAAAAAGTGTTATAATATTGAATGATCAATTCTTCAAATTTTACCTCATTCCATATCATTACGAGTTCTTCAATTTCTCCCCCATCCTTTACAATAAGTTCATATTTTATTTATGAATCATTTATCTAATTGATTTATGTTATTATGCATGTACATTTGGATAGTTGTTCATTGAATTTTGCAGGATCATGATTCAAGATCGAGTTCAAATGCACAGAATATTCCACCAGTTCTAAAGTGTTGCAAGCTCTTATCAAAAGAAAGATATGAAAGGGATATGTTTGATGAAAATTGGTAGCCACTTTACCCTACCAATTATACCATGCCATCTTCCAACAACTAGTTTGGGTCCATGGTAATAAATTGTGAATTGGATCTCTTTAATGACTCCCTAGTGGTATGTGTTTCTTCAACATGTAATGGGTTGAAGGTGAACCCTAAACATATCATATTGTCACATAATTTTAATGATCAATTCCCTGAATTTGATGGTATAATACCTTAAACTGTAGTTAAGAATGCATTAGTTGATATAAAAAACACATAGGAACACTCCATATGCTCATTTATTGAAAATTTGAAAGTCAAATCAACTAAGTTCCATCTTAAATTGACCAACCAGTCTCCCTTTATTGAGTCATTGGAGAGTTCTAATGAGTCAAGTTATGATATCCATGCTACCCAAAATGTCTCTACTAGGATGTAACGACCCATAATCAAAACATACAAACTATTTACATCAATCCATGTTATTAATATTCAACTAATTAACATATAATTTATGAAAGCATGAGAAGAGAAGACTTACTTGTAAAGTGAAGATGTATCTTACTGGAGATTTCAGAGTTGTTGTGTTACTCGAATTCCATTGAACGCGACAATGTTTTGGAGACGACTTTCCACTCAACCATAGGCTCAGTTGCATAGAATATTTATACAGTTGGTCATCTTCGAGCCCTCAATCAACTACTACAATCAGTGAATCCTTTGTCTCCCAAAATTCTCCTCCAGAAAAAATGAATGTCTCTCATCTCCCTTTCATCCATTGAATAGAAAAGGGATTGTAAGGGGATTTGTGTGTCATCATGCCAACTTCTAGTTTTTTGCCTTAAATTTTCCTTAAGCTGGCCTTTTTTCGTAATTTAACTCTTTCTTATTTTATTCATGTTTACATTTTGTTAACTTTACTTATTATTACTATTTTTATAGTTTATTTTCATTTACTTATTCAAAACTTCACTTTGTTATTTATTATTTTATTTATTTAATATTATTATATTTTCATTCTTATCTATTATTTTATTTATTTACTACTATTATCTTTTGATTATTATTTATTTCTTATACCCATCAAACGCAGGTTATATTGCAATCAGTTTGTCAAAATGTGTTTGCCTTTTAATTAATTTGTAAGAAAAAATATGGTTTTACAATAGTTTTGAAATATTTAAATATTAAATCAAATATTTGATAATTATAAAAATATTTTTCTATTTTTTTAAATGTATTCCAAATTGTTTATTGGACAAGAACAATGAAATGACTAATTTTATGTGCTTTAAAATGCATTTGTCAAAATAAAATAAAAATTAATTAAAAATAAAATAAAATTTAAAAATTATGTTGTAACTCCAAATGGCACTTCCATTGTACTATGTACATATATATTAAATACCTTGTACCATAGCTTAATTAAATTGCAAGTCATCCTCTCGACTGTATCCGTTAGTTCGGTTGTTTAGATGTTATCCTCTATTTCGTTTTGAGCATGTGCACAATCATCGGTTGGTCGCATAGGGTGACTTTTTGATGTGGAATTCCATCATAGACAACTTTTGGAAGTTGACAAGACTAGTTACATGTAAAGGACACTCAATTTACAAGTAGAGAACTAGCAATTGCCCCTAAAGGTGCAAAGATACACGGAAGGAATAGAAGAATAGAAGATTTGGTGTAATAAATTCTTTAATAATTATTTTATATTTTTTTTTTCAATTTTACAATTTATATAAAATTTTATTTTTAAATATCTTAATTTTCTAGAACTTGAATTGTAATTACGTCGTTGCTTTTAAATAACTCATGTGATTTGTGGTCTTTGCATTAGTTTATAGATTTGTTTTCTCTTGAAAATAAATTTCATCTTGTTGGTCTTACAGAATACAATATTATTGATCTTGGAAATATGGTTATGAAGATCACTATCTCCTATAAAAAATTGAATTTGTGATGTATAATCTCACTATCATGAAATTATATTCTCCTATTCTTCCAAACTTTACGATAAGTTAAGCTACTTCCTTCTATCGAGAATCTGATTAAGTTATACGAAGAATCTGAAAACATGACATTAAAGTTATGTGACATTTAATGTGTCTCTTGTCAAGAATTTGTAACTATAACTAAACAAGATTTTACATTTTCATGTATCCATCATTTTTTATTTTATTTTATTGTTTTTGTTAACCTAACTAAACATTTTTAATGTTAGGAGATTTTTTTAAAATTAAGTAGAACCATATTGTTAAATTTTGAATCTATATTGGATTAAAGGTATGATGGGACTACATATCATTGTTCTATTGTTTTCATTTAACCAAATAAGAAGTTAAAATTAGAAAAATAAAAATATTTTCTCCTTCCAGATTCCTCTAGTTTAATCGACAATATTTTGGGGTTTTGGTAGGCAAGCATCTGTAGTGAAGCATGATGAAAACAAGATTTTAGCATTCCTAGTGCTCAACAAAAATAATTTATTGACTTTTCACACCATATTGCTTTCACCTTAGTTTAAAATCTAAAAAGATTATCATGTTCCATCCAAACAAAAGTTTCGTATACTACATAATAAATAACCTTTTAGTTTTGATGTTATATATACTCTTTTCATTGTAGATTCAAAAGCTGAAATGCGAGTCGAGCTGGATCCAAACAAAACTTCTTCAAGTTTGTATGGAATTAACAAAATTATTTTAATAAATACATCTTCTTCTTTTTTTGTCAAGTTGTTTGTGATCCTCCAGGTTTGACCTATGGCTTTAGCAACCACGACCTAGGGGCATCTAAGCCATCAAAGCCACCCCGGGATCGCACCTGGTTTGGACCACACCAACCCTTAGTTGACTGGATTTTTTAGCATGTCTCATCCCCCTAGCACAAGGCACAACCACCCCTCGTGAGGTTGGATCCTGAATTGCCTTGTTGACGAGGCCCATCCTAAACCACCTATGTTAGTGGGACTTGACTTTAATAAGTACATCTTATTTTAATTAAATTGTAATTATATTCAATAAATAAAGTTAAATAATTTATTTAAAATATATTTATATTATAATCATTAAAATTAAACTTCATTAAACATCAAATACATAAATGTATTAAAAAATCTAAAAATCTATTATTTGTATTTACTATTATATATTTTATAATTATTACTTTAGTTATTATTTTATTAATGGATTCACTTATACACTTCAATACTGAAACAACTAGTTTCAGGAATCTTCAATGGTTATGGTGACACACTGAGTTCTTGAGTTGACAACTAGAAAACCCTTAACCCTATATTTATTTGCACATGGACAAGGCGAAGTCGCAACCATGTGAGATATCCCTACTTTATTTCCAAATTTCAATCGTTGGTATCCCGAAGCTTCAGTGGGTATGGTGACATGTTCAATTCTTGATTTGACCACTAGAAAACCCTAAACCCTCTCTTTCCTTGCACGTGGAAAAGACGATGTCGCAACCATGTGCGCTCTCCCTTTTATGTTTCCAAATGTCATAGAAACCTTCTTATGTGTGTTGTTGTGTCTATGCTAATGAAATCAATCTAAAATCAGAAAATCCATGCCAGAAATCTGCAATGAGACTTCTCCTCTTCTTCACACTAAGTGTGAGTTTAATCACCATTTTCAATTACCATACCCATTATTGAAATCAACCATTACTGAGATAAAAGTTATCAAAAGGGAAATCAAGAAATAATGTTAATTGATGGTAACAATTACCAATTTTCTATGTTTGGTATCTCGCCAATTTGTTGAGCTGGAAATTTGTGTAACAAAACTTTTCAACCACAAAAACGATATCTTAGAAATTCAACAATTTATATCAAATTTATTGATAAATTTTGACTCATTTGCGCTTTTAATTTGAATTACAATTCTGGCATTTGATTTAGTTGCCCTTTTAAATTTACCTTCAGTTCTGATTTAAAGGAAGTCCTATAGCCCAGATAGGTCTCATTTAAATTCATTTATTTTAATGGTGCGTGCTCAGAACCAGAATGGGATTATGGATGTGGAAGTGATATTGATATGAGTGAATGGAGCGAACTATAGTAAGAATGGTCTATGTACAACACATGAGTTGAACAGCCGCCCATGAATTCTCTCCTTTAATATTGCTAAGAGCGAACAGATTGATAATATGCAAACAATGCATCATTTAATACCAGCTACAGTGGTAAATGATGGGAACCTTATTAGACTTTGTATAAAACTGTTGATAAGCATCATGTGTTGCTTAGGCCTTTATGAGGTTTGGATTCATGTTGGTGTGATTTTTGTCATTAAAGTTGCATATTGATAGTATTTTCTATGAACTTCATGAGACTGAGTTTCATACTCCTTCTAAGCATACCATGAATGGAAAAATGTAAGAATGAATGTATATTTTGATGGAAAATTTGTTCTATTTATGAATTTGAGGGGTTTTTACTCACTACTTTCTAGATAAAGTGATATAAACAACAAAGATTTGATTGTTCTCTTCTAATGCTCTACCCATTGGAGATGCAGATGATACATAAGAGTAGAAAAAACAGATTCCTAGTGAAACAAGGACTGGTTTATAGCGAGCGGCCTTTACCATTGGCTACATACTCCTTCATGATGGGTAGTTACTCTAGATAGTAAGCTTTAGTTCATCCACAATAGAGACAAATGTGAAATTAAAAGATTATACAAATGCCTTTTTCATTCTTAAAGATTTGATGAGAGGCGTCAAGTCTGATGTGTCGTACAACATTATTTTGAAAGCATCTTGGTAAACTTTGTAACATCAGTCGTTCCATTGGATCTCTTAATCAAGAGCGCGCGAACCATCAACATGAACTTTGCCACTATAATTTTTGGATCTGTAGTTGGATGTTACCATCGTAATTATGGATCTACAAAATTTGAAGATATGAGCAGAGCTTCGGAAATGTAGACCCCAAGAGCAAATGTGGCAACATGCCCACTAAAGAAGCAACGATCCTATACCTTGCACAAGTTTCGAAAATATATAAAACAATGACAAGTGGCATCTTGGGAAATGGTTTAGGAAATATTTTAGTAAAGTTCATGGAGGAATAAAAAAGGCATCAAAAGGTTCCCTGGGAAGAAATAGGACAATTGACAGACTGTTATTACAGTTGGAATGGTTGGAGTATAAATTGCAACAAGCTTTTTTATTTTGTAAAAAAATAGGACATCAATGTCCTAACATGTAGAGTTACTTTAGAAAGCAGTTACACAAAAGGATGCTAGAAATTGGTAGTCAAGAGAAGGATAAAAGACAATTCTAAAAACCTAGAAAAGTTTAGAATTTTTGCAACATAGCGAGTGGGTTTCTCACCATGCTATTTACGGAAGATCTAAGAGTCCTATCAAAGGATTTACCATAAGGATGTAGGACTTGGCTTCTTCTTTTTTTTATGTTTTTGTATGTTTTTGTGTTTTCTCTAACACTTTTTTATGTTCATCTTTGCATTTACTAAGCATCTTCTACTATAATTCAATCATAATAGAAATTTATTTAGCAACTTTTATTATGAGTCAATCATAATAGAAATCATTTTGTGATAGACAATGCCTATATTGGTTTCTGGTTTTTTGTTAGTGTTGGACACCCATACACAGTTTAAGATGTTGGACACCCGTACACAGTTTAAGATGTTGGACACCCGTATGCAGTTTAAGATAATCATTCACTACATTTTTTGTGATGTAATCTTGTGCAAGGCTCTGAGTTCATTAAATGATTATGAACATGTTATATATAGTTTTTTTTTTTTTTTTTTTTTTTTTTTTTTTTTTAACTGAAACTAAAGATATTGTAAAAGAAAGTTATTTGAAATTACAACACTCCTTCATCAAGAATTCTTCTCCCCTCCCGTTCTCTGGATTAGCTCTCTGCAAAAAAATTTCCTACCTACAGATGATATAGTGACATTAAAGCCCATTTTTTAGCCTCAAATATGAATAGTAGTATATATTATATTATTTGTAATGAAAGATGCATCATGCATTTGATGATTTCAAGAACTTCTTTTGTTCTCATCGATAATGAGTGACCTCCTTCACTACAACTAGGAATATGTGCAGCAAAATAGGAACGAAGAAGGGAGTGTAGATAGCAAAGTGGTGCTTAGTATGGAAATAGAGAAGAGACATAATGGATGGCTAGAAAAAAGATTCCTTAGCTCAAGACCTTGCTCTTCGAGCACATTCTGCAACAACAAAATACATGTCAACAACGGAGTTGCTTCATGTACCCGGTCTCTAATTTCATCCATGATAACCATGATAGGGAGTAATTGGACCAAACAAGAAAGAGATGACAAAGTCAAGGAGCAAGATGCCACGTCAACAACTACATGACGATGAAGCAGCACATCCAGCTCCCATTTTGAGAAACATGTCTCACTAGCTAAAAGAGTTGATATATGCATACTGGTATCATGCAGCGTAGTCATTGGAAGGCCTAGAAGTGTACTTATTTGTCCCACAACAACTTGCATTACAGGTTCAAACTCCTCTTCTGAAAATGTATGCCTTTTGGGCTTGTTGATTCCAATACTACTCAGACAACTTGAAGGGTTCAAGACAATGATGTCAACCTATCTGGGAGATGTAAATCCATTAGTTGGAGAAAGTTTCCCATTAGGAAGTTTCAACCGTAGAGGGCACTCCATAGCTGATGGTATATAGATTGTAAAATGAAATATCTTAGAGCGCCCAGCAACAACAACCGACATATCCAAGTGCCATTCATTGGAGTTAACAAAGAAAGGAAGGTCCTTGAGATGAAACACATAGCCAATGAGAATGGGTTTCCTTTGGTGTGTGATACAGAACCTGACTCTCCACAGCTAAAGTTATTGTAGGAACCAATGTCTCTACCAAAGGGGATAAGAAATGATTCTCTATCTTCTTAAAGTCCCAGTGATATAATCAATCAATAGACTTTGCATTTAAAAGGATGAAAAAAAGAGTACCAGTCCCATCTGCCGCAAGGCACATAGTCTCACCATCGTCATTCGTTGTTCCAAATCCTTGTCCACGAAGAGAGACAATAATTCCACCACCGTTGAAGTACTTGACAACAACTTCCCCAATCAAGGGAACGACTAAGGCTGAAAACTCTCCAAGAATCCAATCATGATTATGCTTCTGAATGACGGTTCTATGGGAATGTTTGTCTCCATTTCTTTCCCCTGTAACTAAAATCGTGTACCGTCCAACATTGGCATCTGAATCACGAGGTGTTTGTGATATTAGTTTCATAGTTTTGTAGTTACTTTTGTTCTAATTTTTGAACCATAGCTCCAATGATTCAACTACTACCCAACAACAGGAATGAAATTAATTTGATTTGGGACCAAAAGGAAATTTGATTTCGCCAAGATTGCAGTGACGCCCTGGAGGAAGGAACAGAGGCAGCTTTTCCTTCTTCAGCGAAAATTGAATTCAATCAAGTTACAAACAATTTCGCTAAGATTGCAGCCACGTCGAGTAGGAAGGAACAGACGCTTTCACCATTGTCATGTAGCGCACACATTCTTGATCGATCTTGGAACGATTTAGGAGATCTGACGATAGACAGACGAAAATTTCCACGTGTCAAATTTTGATGGGATGGAAAACGGCGAAAAAGAAGCACGGTAATTGGTTGGGCAAATAGATAAAACTATGAAATTATATTAAACATTGATTAACAAAAAATTAACTAAAATTGAATCTCACGCTTTAGATTGTTATTATAAATCCATTCTATATTTCAAATTTACTTAAATATTTAAATTTGTCATTTAGAAAATACAAACAATAATTTCAACCATACTTCCTTAACTATATTCCAATGGTTAAGAGATAATTACATCGTAAGGCATTTCTCTATGAAACCAACCCCTTGGTTGCTTATGTGTCCTCTGTCTGCGCCCTTGGATCTTTTGTTAGACGATTAGCTTCTACTCGGCCATTGATTTGAATTGCAAACCATTTTGGTAAGTATATGTAACCAACTCCTTTGTTGCTTATGTGCCCTCTGTCTGCGCCCTTGGATCTTTTGCTAGATGATTAGTTTTGTCGTTGATTTGAATTATAAACTGTTTTGGCAAGGTTGCAACATATCTTAACTTCGTTAGTAAGGCAGGGACCCAACGACCCTCGTCAACAAAGGTTCGTTATGGGCGCAACTGTATTCCACAACTGCTCAATTCTAGTGCGTGCGCCCTTGTTAGCTTAAATCAAAATCTAGCCAGATAGATCCCATAGCAGCGTAGGGTGGGACAGACCTTGCTCACTGCACTGGGTTGGTCTTCCAGCACTGCACCGTGGATGGGAAAGGACCAAAGAATACATGAGGGATTTCAATTCGATGTTTCACAGAAAGTTTGGTTCCGTTATGTTTTGTTGTTAAAGTTTCGTAGTTTCCCGAGCTGCTCATAATATGGAACAGCCTTCTAGACATGGGCAAGAAGGGGCATGGAGAGTCGCTTTCCAACGGAGATATTTGAGCTGCCTCATGGCGTTGCTACGCCATCAGAAAGTCGAATGCGAGACGAACCTCACCGCCCGAAGTCGAACCATGAAATCTTCGGTGGATCTGTCATTGGCCATGACGTCAAGGGGTCGAAGTGCATGTAGCAGGAAAATCATTTGTAAATATATTTTCAGGCATAACAAAGTGCACCGCCGACTACAAGTGGTTAAGTCCAGATGGAATTCCCAAGGAAAAAAGAGATTGTCGTCTACCAAAGCTAGACTCTACAAGCCGAACGCTGCTTCCAATAATTCTGACAGACAGATGACTAGAGCAAACCCCGGCCTTCAAGTGATCAAAGGCATAGAGTCACCTGGTAATTGCGATGAAGAAGCAGGAGGCACCGTCGCTTCTCGTATGCAGATTCTCGGGAGGCTGGTGCAAGGAAGCCACAGACGGTCGTTTTTCTAAAAGAAGCTTCGGAGTACATCATCACGCGTAAAATGTAGGTTCAGGTCATGCATGCATTGGCCGACTACTATTCAAATTCGTATGCTGATGATGCAGCCATGCCTCGATAGGAGGTCGCGAGATCGTATCTTGGATGCACAAATAAAGATGAAATGCGTATTACAAGCATTAGCTGCTACCCTGATAGGAGGTCGCGAGATCGAATCTCGGCTGCATAAATAAAGATGAAAGGCATATTACAGGCATCAAATGTTGGTATAATGTGTATTTGTTGAAGTATGAACTCAGGCTTAGAATTTGGTTTTAATTAATTCTTCAAGAAGTTATTTCAATTTTGGAATATTTTCGAGATATATAATTCCCGAAAATATATAATTCAGTGAAGTTTAGTATGCTATCGGGCAATTTTATTTCACAGCGTGTATCTGGGCAAACTGTGAAGATGTACCCAAGAAAAGTTTTCTAGAATAACAATAAATTAAAAAATACAGAAATCGAATTGTTTTTTTTATTTTTAAATGTTAAATTTAAACTAACATTAAATAGTTTCTAAAAAACAAAAGAATTTCTTATTTAGCTTCAAAAAAAGATTTTTTTTATTTTTAATTATATTTGCACTATTTTAATGATTTAAATAATTTCTTATTTTATTTCTAAAAATAAAAAATATTTCTTATTTTTAGTTATATTTGCATTATTTTAATGATTTATATATATTTAAGAATTTCTTATTTAGTTAAAAATAAAAAATTTATATTTGCACTATTTTAATGATTTATATTTTTTTATGAAATTAAAGTTATTAAAACAAAAGAATTTCTTATTTTATTTCTAAAAAATAAAAAGAATTTCTTATTTTTAGTTATATTTGCACTATATGAATTTTATATATATATATATATATATGAAATTAAATTTACTAGTGAAATATTCAAATTCATTATGTTCTAAATATTCAGATAAATGTTAAATTTAAAATAACATTAAGTCATCTCTTAAAATCAATATCAACTTTAAAATAATTTAAACTAATATCAATACCAACTTTAAAATAATAAAATAATTTAAACTAACATTAAATCCGATTTCAAAATAATTTAAACTAACACTTTAAAATAATTTAAACTAACATTAAATCGTCTAATTTCTTATTTTTAGTTATATATATATATATATATATATATATATATATATATATAAGAAATTAGACGATATATATATATATATATAGGGGAGGCTCTGATGGCGCAAACGGCGTTTCGGCGAGGATTGGGTTAAACCGCAGGAACGCAGCCACAGGATCGCAGTTGGTTAACGGTTTGGGAACAGGACAGCGACATGAGGACAGATCAGCCGTGGATTTCGACAGAGGAACTGGAATCTACCGACAAGGAGGGTCAATGGATAACGGACCTCGTGGACTTCACCGAGGACCCATTGGAATATCAGCAGATTTTTCAAAACCCTAGTCGACCTGCGCCGGGTTTCGCTCCTCCTCCCGCGGATGGTTCTCGAGCACCGGACTTTTCTCCGGTTGTTTCTCTTCCGGTTCCCTCTTCATCTGACTTCGGCTTGGTAGCTCCGCCTCTCTCCCCTGGTACTGCTCACATTCTTTCCACTCTTTCACCTGATTCTCTGCTTTTGGGCCCTATCTCTCCCCTGCACCCTGAATCGACTGAGGTAGGCCCCTCCGCACCTCAGCAGCCTGTATCGACTAAAGCCCAGGAGAAACAAGGCGTGTTTGTACAAATCCCTAATCCGTCTTCTGGGGTAAAAACATCTGGTTTCTTCAGTACCCCCCCTGCAAATGTAAATCCCCCAAACCCTCCTCCCCAGAATAGGGTTGCAAATCCGCTGGTCGATCACCCATCTGCCCCCCGCTCAAAGAAACGGAAGTCAAAGTGTGTTAGGGCAACCACAAAAGACATCACGGTCGATTTCGGCAGCCCGATGGATTTCGAAGAAACCCTGATGATTGCTCGCACGGTGTTGGTGGGTCATGTGCGAGGGCGCACATACACGGTGGATCGATTGAAACGATGGGTGAAGGAAATTTGGGAAGGCTTGTTTTCTCCGATGCCAGAAGTCGAGGTTCTGCAAAGGGGATGGTTCTCCCTTCACTTTTCTCTGGAGGGACACACGGATGCTGTCCTTGAGAAATTCTGGCATATAGAATCTGCTCCTGTTCTAATGAAGCGTTGGACCCCGCTCTTTGATCCCGAGCGAGAACAAATCGCTGCTGGGCCTCTATGGGTTAGATTACCTGGTTTACCTCTGCAATATTGGAGAGATGAAGCATTTACCAAAATCGGTAATGCCTTGGGCACATACCTGGACCACGATCGATCCTACAAGGACTCTGGGAGGAAATCAATGGCGCGGATTCTGGTGCATCTGGACACCAGAGAAGGATTGGAGGAGAAAATTACTCTCAAATCGGGAAAGTACAGGCGCTCCCAGATACTGGATTATGAGGGCGTCCCGTTCCGCTGCAATCGATGCCATCAAGTGGGACACCTATACAAGGATTGCCCACTGAATAACAGCCAGAACAGCTCTCCAAAGGTCTCGCCCATCCCATCCAGAAGGAACTCTCCTCTCTCCCCCCTATCGGATCTGAAGCAAGCTGATACTCCAAAAGATCGCGTGGATCTGGTGCAGAGCATGATGGACGTGCCCTCTCCTCCCATGACCCGGGCTCGAGCGGCAGCGGCAGCAGCACTGGCTTCGGGTACTATTCCTATTTCTATCCCTACCTCTTTTGATCAATCTATTGAATTTTTAAACTCAGTAGCTGATCCTAGGATGCATTGCAAATCTCCGCCCTGCATCCCCACCTCTTCTGTGCAATCATCTGAGCCCCTAATCTCTGTAACTTGTTCCATGGTGCATTTCCCTATCCCTCCTCCCCCTCCCCTGGTTACCTCCTCTGTCACGCCCTCATTGTTCCGATCCCCCTCCCCTCCATCCGATTCATCTCCCCGATATTTTCCCCCCCACCCCTACTCCCTTCGTCCTCGGACTTCACATGTGGAACACGCTGATTCTCAGATTGGGCTGGGTATTATCGCTCTGGGTATGGGATCCATCTCCACTCGAGGCAGAAAATCCGATCTCAACAAAGCTATCAAACGAGCTGGCGCGGAAGTTGCCTCAGGGCGACAATCCACCATCGACGGGGTCCTTAGAGCTACAAAACCCCCAAAGCGGGGTACCTCATGAAGTGTCTCTCCTTCAACTGCAGGGGTTTGGCTAGTTCCCCCAAAAAACTTGCCATTAAACGACTTTTTGAGGTCGAAAATCCTGATATCATCCTCCTGCAAGAAACCCTGGGTCCAGCAGAGAACATCTCTCTCATTCTCAACCACATCTCGTCTTGCTGGACCTTCATTGCCTTGGATGCAAATGGCAGATCCGAGGGCTTGGCTATTGGCATCAACCCAAAAACCATCAGATTGGATTCATCCTGGTGGGGTCCCGGTTTCATGGGCGCTGATGTCTTTTCCGCTGAGCTGGGGATACACCTTCGCATTGTCAATGTTTACGGGCCTTGTCAGCAGAGGGAAACCTTTTGGAGACAGCTCCTCAGCAGAAGACTGATGGCTCATGATCACATTATCTTGGGAGGTGACCTAAATTTTTCAATGGGATACAGAGAATCTTGGGGATCTAGGGCACAGATTGATCCCATCTCGGAATTCATGAAATCCCTCCTGGAGCAAAAAGACTTTATTGACATCCCTATGCTGAAGGTTCTCCCAACTTGGAGAAATAGAAGGATTGGTCCTGCAGCTCTTGCCCATAGGCTTGATCGTTTTCTGATGAAGGAACCTCTGATCCACCATCTCCACAGATACAAGCAATGGGTAGGACAAGGAGGGATCTCCGATCATTCTCCTATCATCTTGGAAATTATGGGACCCCTACCCAAGCCAAAAGCGCCATTCAAATTCAATCATCTTTGGCTTCAGGACCAAAGCTTCACTAATTTAGTGTCGAACTTTTGGAAATCCCACCCAATAAATCGGGAAGCATCAATGGCAAGGGGTTTTGTTAAAAATTTGACAGAACTCAAGCACCTTGTCATAGCGTGGGCAAAAGAGAAGAAGAAGAGAGAGGACGAACAACTTATTAGAACGGAAGAAGAACTCAAAGCCCTCCAGGATGACAGGAATTTGGCATTCGGATCTATGGAGGACAAGGCTCGATTCATCGAGTTAGAAAACCAAAAGAATCACATCCTTAAGCTAAGGGAAGAATCGCTTAGACTTCGAAGCAGGGCAATCTGGCTCAAAGCTGGGGATGAGAACTCTAGATTCTTCCACAATTATGCAAAGGGAAGGAAGCTGGCAAATACTATATGGAATATCCCCATGCCTGATGGTGGATTGGCGGACTCCTTCAATAAGCTCTCACACTTAGGTACCTCACACTTTAGAGGCATATACAAAAGTCCAGCAGGCACAAACCTGGCTGAAATCATCAGGGTGGCTTCACATTTCCCTAGATTTGTAAATGAGGAGGATGGTGACCCGCTCACTGACCCTGTCACTATGGATGAGCTGGAACATACCATCAAATGGTTTCAGAAGGAAAAGAGCCCTGGACCTGACGGATGGACCATTGAATTTTACTCTGCTTTCTTTGAGATCATTGGGGAAGACGTTCTGAAGGTAGTGGAGGAAAGTCGAACTACAGGTCAGATATACCATGCTATAAACTCCACCTTCATTGCCCTCATCCCAAAAGCTGATTCCCCCTCATCTTTCGATGACTTCAGGCCCATATCTCTCTGTAATGTCCTCTACAAAATCATATCAAAAATCATCGCCAATAGGATTCGGCCCATTCTGTCAAAGCATATCGCTCCTCAGCAGTTTGCTTTCCTTGAAGACAGACAAATCCATGAAGCAATTGGATCTGCCCAGGAAGCTATTCACTCCATCTGGACAAAGAGGCTTAAAAGTATACTCCTTAAGATTGACCTCTCAAAGGCCTTTGATCGTGTTAGTTGGCTCTACATCAAAATGATTCTCATTCATCTAGGTTTCCCCCACCCCTTTATCAATTGGATAATGGCTTGCGTTACATCCCCTACCTTCAGCATCCTTATCAATGGGGCTGCCTCTCATTTCTTTCATTCCGAAAGAGGTCTTCGACAAGGCTGCCCTCTGTCACCTCTTCTCTTCATCCTGGTAATGGAAGCTCTGAGCCGTCTGATTATCTCTGCAAAAAGGGAGGGAGCCATCAAGGGACTCAAAATATCTGAGGACTGTTATCTTACCCATCTGTTATTCGTTGACGATGTGCTTATTATGCTAGATGGCAGCATACAAGATACCACCAATTTCAACAGAATCTTAAAATTATTTGCACATGCTACTGGAATGGAGATAAATCAGGCAAAATCTTCCATCACGCTGGTTGGCACCACTGTAAATGAATCTTTTGCTGCTAATCAGGCCTTTCCTTTCTCTACCCAACCCCTGGATAGAGGGCTCAAATACCTGGGATACTGGCTTAAACCCACCTCTCAAAAGATCGCGGACTGGGTCTGGCTGGTTGCAAAGATTGAGAAAAGGATCACATGCTGGAGCTTTCGTTATCTGTCCAGGGCAGGCAGATTAACTTTGATCAAATCGGTTCTGGAGGCTACTCCAGTATTTTGGATGGCGCTTGCCTGGATACCCCGCAATATTTTATCTAAACTACAGAGGCTCTGCAACATATATCTTTGGGCTGGAAAACAAGAAAAGCGCACATTTGCCTGGGTAGGATGGAATACAATTGCCCTCCCAAAGAAATGGGGTGGATGGGGGCTAAAGGACCTACCCACCTTTGCATGTGCTTTGGCGGCCAAGATGGGATGGGCCCTGATGACTTCACATAGCCTTTGGACATCTATTGTATATCACAAATATATCTGGCCCCAAAATACCATGGATTGGCTCAGACAACCCAGCTGGAACAAAGTTGGAATCTCATATATCTGGAAGGCTCTACTCCATGCCCTTCCACTCATCAGGGATAACATTGTTTGGAGAATCAAAAGTGGAGACAGGGCTCGTATTGGCCTTGACCCCTGGAGCGGTTGTGGAGGTAGACACCTGCTCCCACAGGATTTGGTGGACTTCCTAGCTTCTCAGGGCACTAAGACCATTGCGCAGATAGCAGACCAGAACCAAACAGATATATTTCACCAGGCCTGGCAGTCTGCAGATCATTTAAACATTCCCCAGCGTTGGCACACAATCTGGCAAGATTACTGTGCGGCATTGACGGAATCTCACATTAGGATCACTGAGGGCTCTGACGAACTGATCTGGTATCGGGCAGACAGTGGAATGTACTCCCCGAAGGAAGGTTACATACAACTTATCATACATAAGAAGCCCGAGGTACTTGACAAATGGTGGCATTATATCTGGAAACTCTCGGCCTCCCCTCGCGCAAAATTATTTTCGTGGTGTGTCCTCCGGAACAGGGTACCTACAGGTGATTACCTCATGCGTCGTTCTCATTATGGTCCAACCAGATGCGCACTCTGCAAGGCCGAGTCAGAATCTACTGTGCACCTATTTTTAAAATGCAACTCTGTACAGCAGGTTTGGAGCAATATAAAACCATACACCAATCATACCGGAGAATGGAATGGGCCCGATGCTATCAGTGCTTGGATTGACTGGGGTAATCAGCACAAGGGAAAGAAAGAAGCAAATCTCCCCATAGTTGTAAACTGGATCATATGGAAAGTGAGGAACCATGTGATCTTTGACGATAAGCCACCTGTCTGGCCGCTCATTGAAGCCAGCATCATATCTGCTTACATAGAACTGCCTGAGCCGCCTCCCCCAAAGACTCGTCGACCAAATCCCCCTCCCATCATTGATCAGAGAACTCCCTGGGCTTTTTTCGATGGTGCTGCAAATGCCCAAAGTTGTGGGGGTGGTTTCATTCTGCACATATCTACAAACCTCTCATATCATATCAAAGCGGGTCTGGGGGCTGGAACCAACAATTTCACGGAGCTAATCACTTTACGCCATCTCCTTCACTTTGCTATTAGTCATCAGTGCACTAGTATTAACATTTTTGGGGACTCACATATTATTATAAATTGGTTCAATGAGATCTCCATATGCCACTTGCACACACTCAGAGTCATATTTGATGAAGTTCGACAACTCAAAGAGGCTTTTAACCATATCTCTGTTGCTCACATATACAGGGAGCATAATATGGCAGCTGACAAGCTGTCAAAGGAGGCCGCGCTGATGGAACGTGGAACATGGGAGATCACCAAATTTTTGAATCAGCATGAGCAGAAATTTTATCATAGGCCATATATAGACCCGGGTTATCCTACAGCGGGTCTACCACACTCCTAATATTATGGACTCGGAAGCAGCATTACTGAACACAGTTTCATGCATAATATACTCTTTCAAATTTTGAACAGACTGAAGGTTGCTGACAAGCAACAAATTTTTGATAGATAAACAGAGCTCAAAATGTTTATATCAGACAGGGATATATGTTTTTTTTTTGTATTTTTGTACAGATCCACAGTGATCATGGCATATGCTATAGCATCTACATATGTAATCTTTTCATATATTAATGAAAACGTTACGGATTTTTCCAGGGGGAAAAAAAAAATATATATATATATATATATATCTTATGAAATTAAAATTATTAGTCTTCAAAATAATTTAAACTAACATCAATATTAGATCCGATTTTAAAATAATTTAAACTAACACTTCAAAATAATTAAAACTAATACTAAATCGTCTAATTTCTTATTTTTAGTTATATGTGTACTATATATATATATATATATATATATATATATATATATATATATACAGAGGCTTGGTAGCAGCGTGGTAGACTATGTTATTTCCGATCTCCCATTATACAACGAAATAATAAATTTTGACATCTTAAACGAACACGAGCCTGACTCTGATCATAAGCCTTTACTTATAACTCTCAATTTTGTCATGCATATAGATCCCATAGAAAATAATCCTTATAGCCAAAAGAACTTAATATTTTATAGAAATAAGAACGATCTCTTTCTAAATGAATTAAAAACTAATTTGCTTCCTTTATCTAGTATAGACAACATAGAAGACCTCTATCATAATTTTACTACAACCCTCTCATATTCTATTAACAAGTTCTCAATTGAAGTTTCAAATAATAAAAGAATTAGCAAAACCAACCCATGGTATGAAAAAGATTGTAAAAGTACGAGGAGAGCAATTAAGGAAGTTGTTGATGAATCTCTTAGAATAGGCAAGATAAGAATATACAAATCCCTAACTAAAAGGAAAAAGAGGCAGTACATTCATCAAAGACAAGAGAATCTCTTACACCTCTCTAAGGTAGCTCCTAAGAAATTTTGGAGGTAGATTCTGACTAGGAAAACTAAAGATAATAATAAAATTGCTCTACATGATTAGAATTCCTATCTTAAAAAGCTTTATGAATCTCCAAATGTCATGGATAACTTTGAAACCTTGCTCACAACGAAAAAAATTTTCTCTTTAGAAGACATTAAGTTTGGGGTTAATCGCCTGGCTAATGGGAAAGCTAAGGACATTGAAGGTTACCAGGCGGAAATCTTAAAAATTGGAGGTCCTGTCCTCATCCCCCACATCCACAAGCTTTTCAATCAAGCAGTCAAGCAAGGGTTCCCTAAACCATGGACTGAGAGTCTCATTATCCCTAAAGTGGGGATACAAATGACCCCTCTAATTATCAGACAATTATGATAAGGCCTCTCTTAGCCAAGTTATATGGTAGTATTTTTGAAAAGAAGTTGAGCATATGGCTTGAAAGTGAAGGTAAACGAGCTAAAGGCCAAGCAGGTTTCAGAAGGCATCACTCAACAAAAAACCACCTCGTTACGCTTAGGATCATTGTGGAGGAATGTCGTAATGATAAATCCAATCTCTTTTGTTGCTTTGTGGACTTTAGAAAGGCTTTCGATACAGTTCCTAGAAACAACCTTTAGGATAGATTAGAAGAGCTAAAGGTTCCTTTCGATTTAAGAGTTGCCACTGTAAGTTTATACGAGAATGTAGTTGCCAAGATAAAGAGAAATGAGGGGGGTTGAAAGATATTAAGTGTAATATCGGAGTTAAACAAGGTTGCCCCCTCTCCCCTACCCTATTTGGCATTTACATCGACAAGCTCGAAAGTTATTTAGAGGAAGCAGGATGTGCTAGCACGATCTTAGCTGGGATAGTCATCATCCTTCTTCTCTATGTTGACGATATTGTTCTTCTCGCAAGGTACCCATCTGATCTTGATAAGCAACTCAGACTTCTTAAGGATTTCTGCTCTACCATGGGTATGACTGTTAACACTGACAAAACAAAAGTTATGATTATCAAATCCAAGTTTATGTATGACAATAATAACTTGGAGGAAGTGTATTCTTACAAGTACCTAGGAATTGATATTCATCACAAGCTCAACTGGAACTATAGCATTGAGAAAATGATTAATGGGGGGTGGAAAGCTTATTTTGGTCTTGAAAATAATTGTAAAACGGCAAACCTCGTAATGTGGGATAAAAATAAGTTCCTCTTTGAAACTTTAGTCACTCCTGTTATCTTATATGGATGTGAGGTTTGGGGTTGCAGCATCTCTAAAGAATCCTGGAGAAAGATTGAGCAAATCCAGAAGCGTTTTATAATGGATAACCTGAAAATTAAAAGTAATACACCCTATCCTATTCTCCTTATAGAAGTAGGTCTTTCCCCTATCGAGAGCCTAGCTATGATTAGGCTTCTGTTGTACAAGCACAAACTCAATAACATAGGAGATCATAGACTTCCTAAGCTAGCTTTAAATTCCAGCCAAAACCACCTAAGGCTCAAATGGGGGTGGTATAAAGACACGAGGGCCTGGTTAAACTATTGGGAGATCAACGAGAATGATGCATTGCAAAACATTAATAACATTAAAAATATTGTTACTTCTAAGTTCAAAGAAAAATATGGTGTGAGAAAGATTTAGCGGCTAAAAGAAAATTAAGTTATTATAAGAAGGTCATCAACCCCACCCTAGAAGATCAAAAGTATCTCTCTATTTTAACTATCTCAAAGAAGAAAATTAATATAGCGAAGATTAGAAAGAATTTTGATGAGCTCCATAGTGAAACAGGTCGTTGGGCAGTTCCTAAAACACCATGGATGGAAAGGATCTTCCATATCTGTGAGAATAGGAACATCGAGGATGAAAACCACTTCCACTTAGAGTGCCCCGCATACAACCACATTAGATCTCAGTTTCATCATCTTTGTCGCAATACTAACCTTCCTAGCCTTTTACGATGTCAAAATTATAGTGAGCTCGGGAGGCTTCTCTCCAAGCTTTTTGAGCATAGGAATAAAATCTTAAATCAAACTAAATAATTTGTTTCTTTCGGTCCGATAGACCAAAATTTGGTCTCAGTGGACGTTAACCATCATCATCATCATTTTATAAAATTAAAATTACTAGTGAAATAGTCGAATTCATTATGCTTTAGAAAAAATTCTTTATTAAAAAAAACAATTAGCATTGGAGGAGAAAAAAAATGCTTAATAATTTTAAAAGAAAAACATAAAATATTCTTTGAAACCTCACTCAACTAAACCTCACTTTCATTAAATCAGATTCATTATTTAAATGTTAAAACTAAAATAACATTAAATCGTCTCTTAAAATCAATACGGACTTTAAAATAATTTAAACTAAGATCAATATAATTTAAACTAACATCAATACCAGACTTTAAAATAACTTAAACTAATATTAAATCAAATCAATAATTTAAACTAACATTACTAACATTAAATCCGATTTTAAAATAATTAATAACTTAAACTAACATCAATATCGACTTTAAAATAATTTAAACTAACATTAAATCGTCTAATTTCTTATTTTTAGTTATATTTGTACTATTTTAATGATATATATATATGTAATATATATATATATATATATATATATGATGAAATTAAAATTACTAGTGAAATAGTCGGATTCACTATGCTTTAGAAAAAAATGCTTTATTAAAAAACACAATTAGCATTGGAGGAGAAAAAAATGCTTAATAATTTTAAAGGAGAAACATAAAATATTCTTTGAAACCTCACTCCAACTAAACCTTAAAGCCCTACTTAATTCCAGGGCATCCCATGCGTTCTATATTTCCTAGATAATAGAGTCCTCCATGAAATGATAATTATCATCTAATGCATATAAGTGTGCACATCAAAACCATATTGCTCTAGCACACCCATGGGATTTTAAGGGGGTTTAATATTTTAGTGAGGAGCTTTTTAAGGGTTTTTAATATTAGAAACCTTATGGCGTTCTTTGCAACATTTGGTGCAATTGCTAGTTTAATACCTCGCACCAAATGCTCTCACAGTAGTCTCACATTCCATGCATTTTCATTTCTGATACAGAAGAAAGTAAGCCATACCCTGTATACCAACAAAACGATGTGTTATTAAATAGATATAATAATAATCAAACCATACCATACAACGGGTATAAAACATGGATAAATTTTCTTACATTTATAAAATGGCTTTTAAATAAATGGATGTGAAGTAAAGTTTATGTAATGTCCAATGATTGCATTTGCAATTCAAGTATGAAGGTACAACTATAAAATTATATTAATTATCATTCATTTTTAATTATATTTATCAAATGTATCTCCAACATAAGTCTAAAAATTCTGACAAGTTTAGTGGAACCGTCACGTATCATCTTAAATCAGAATTGGGTTGGTCTAATGAAAACACATTCGAATTTTGAGTCATCTTCATTGGGTAGTCCATGCTCTACACATACCATATTAGCATATTATGATCTTCAGGGAAAAAAATTCTAAATTTTATAATTAATTAGTATTTTTTTTAAATATAAAGTATAAAATATTAATAAATTTTTAAAAAATCAAATTCTAATATATATTAATATATAATACCATGTAAAAAACCATATTTATAAATAAAAAATAAAATACACTAAATGTATTCATAAATATAATATTGAAGTTATTATAACAATTTTGCCACTTCAATCAATCTACCCCAAAACTCACTAGAGCGAAGTGATAAATATAATTAATATACCATTAAACATTATAAGTTTTAAGTAGGATTAATGACTCATATACCATTAAACATTATAAGTTTTAAGTAGGATTAATGACTCATAAGTGTGAATAATAAGGATTAGTAATTAATAAGTGTAAATAATCAAAGTACTTTTCTTTTTTATGGTGAAATTTTGACAACACAATTTATAGAGTTTGGATGTGTTGTATGTTGAGTTACAATGTAATAGGTAAATTAAAAATTTCTAATAAGTAAATTATAATTATTAAAGTTTAATTATTGGAACTATGATAATTGAAAAATGATTTTAATATAGAAAACATTTTCATTTTATTGTTTTTATTTTAATTTAACTATCAAATACTTTTTTGTATAAGAGGCAAGTACTAAGCAACAACACTGCATATTACACTTGTTTATATATTAATATTCTTTCTTTTTATTATTATTATTATTATTATGAGTGAATAATTAATACGGGGCATTACATACTCCCTCTCTTTTGGAAACTTAATCACGAAGTTAAGTTTATTCATTTGACTTATTTATTTGTTTATTTATTATGCCATGTATACCTCACACTCTTTGTTGAACTAGTATACCAACAGGCATCGATAGTTACATCACAACACTAGGGAAATCTCGAAGAATCTCAATCCCTCTTTCCCAACTTTCGAATCCAAGTATAAAGCCTCATCGATCTATACCAAAGCCCCAAGGCTCAGACCTCATCTGCCCCAAGGCAGGCATCTGGTCCTAGTACTCAATGACTACGGGCATCTCGCAAGGCTGGCCCAACTCCTTTGACAATTCACAAAGGTACACAACCCCAGGTATCGAAGTCCTTGTTGGAAATAATACTGAGAGGGGGGGCTGAATCAGTATTAGCAAGTCAATAATTTTTCTTCAAATTCATATACGCTACTTCAGTTAAGGGAACTCGCGTGTACACGCAACTATGTTTAAGGTAACCAGCGTATAACCAGCAAACTTATGATTCAGTTAATTCATCATATGTTGATCTTTAACCAGGCATCAATACTTCATTAACCATATAAACAGTAACCAGGTGCAGTAAAAATAGAACAGATCATCACACATAAGAAACACACAAGAACACCAAGATTTAAGGTGGAAACCCAATGCGGGACAAAAACCACCCGTTATTGTCTTCTTTTTAATATAAGAAAAACATGTTTACAATCTTGTACTGGTGCAAACTCATACCAATACACAGGCACCTACCTGCAAAAGGCTACAACCTTCTCTCATTCTCTAGTTTCAACTGGAAGGGAGCTACAACCCCCTAGCTCTTGTACTAGTCGATCTGTTTACTAGTACGTAGGCGCCGACCTACTAAAGGATCCAACCTTCACTTGTTTTCCAGCTACTACTGGAAGGGATCTCCAACCCCCTGGCTCTTGTACTGGCCGATATGTTTACCAATACGTAGGCGCCGGCCTACAGAAGGCTACGACCTTCTATCTTCCTCCAGGGACCACGTTTCATAAATTTTCAGACTGGATACTCCTGGAACACAACACCATAATCTGAAGGCCACGTTTCATCCAATTTTCATACTAGACCCATCAACAACATTGAAGCACAAAATCAATCACCACTGCAATACAACCATCAACTACACCTGCATCATCAATCTCTGAATCACCCAACAACTGAATCACTGAAACCTGTCATCAAAACACAGTCACCAGAACACAGAGCAGAACCCAGAACTCTGCAACAACCACTGGGACAACAACAACCTCAAATATCAAATCTCATAATGTATATGCTACTTTGATGAACCAAACCAGCGTGTATACGCGCTTTTACCAAAGCCAACCAGCGTATACATCTACAAATATAATTTTGCAGTTATTCCAGACTTTAGTTATACCCAGATTATAACATTTACAGAACAACACATGTGTCAGTATTCAGATCTAGACTATACATGATAAAACCTCATAATGATAATTCATTTCAAGCCTTAAGATCCCGATCCATCAATAGATCTTATCCCTTCATCAACTGCTAAGGTTCATCCTTGATTCAGATTAGGCAAAGCACCATAAGCCGATAACCTGCATACTAGATCTCACACTTCATCAGATATTCGATGCTTACACACTTGGCCTAATGATCTTCTCCTCCTTATATAGCTTTAGGCCTTTCTCAATACCATGGACCAAAACTACTTGGGACCAATACCTTGGACCAAATACCTAGGGTCAGTACCTCGGACCAAATACCATGGATCAATACCATGGATCAAAATACCATGGACCAAAACTTAGTTTTCCAAGATATACGCGCTTTTCCTTCTGTGAAAGTGCGTGTGTATGTTATACGCCCCTTTTAGTCTGTTAACTCGCGTGTATACGCTTCTTTGTCAAGGTGAACCTGTGTATACCTCTTTTTTTTCATTCTTTGTAGTCTGATCATTAATTCTTTGCTATTGACCTGTTGCACTGTGATCTGTCATCTGAGTGAGTTGCCATCAAGGACAACACCTGTATCATAATGCCAACAATCTCCCCATTTAGACTTGATGGCAACAACCACACCAAGTCACTCTCCCCTTTTGACATCAAGGGCAAAGGGTGAACCAAGATATTCTCTCCCTTTGACATACATTATGATGTTCATGCTCCCCCTGAGTACATGCTGAAATCTCTGATTGAGCTCCTCCTTTGTACATGCTAAGATGTACCAATCTGTCCATGCTCCCCCTAAGCACATGTAGAGTCTGCAAAAACATTTTCTATAATAATAACATGACTCTATAACTCAACTAAGTGAGTATGACCTTCCTATCACCAATGACTCTTACAAACATCCATCTCCCAACCAAGTGGGGATACATCACTAAATGTTTATACATGACTGAAATAGAAATTATTACATCATCCTTCCCATGCATAGTGGGGTACAAATTACATCATATGACTCATGGGTCTTTAAAAGATATACATGACATTTTAACAAAGACCAAATACCTAAACAAGACCATGATAGTCATTAGCAACTATCATACACCATATATGATCTGCACCATAAGCATCTGTCAGCAACATCAACAACCTTTATATGTCCATCATCTAAAGGGTCACCTGAATTAAAACAATTATGTGGATTAAGCAATATAAGCATCTTCAAGTACCAAGATATTCTAACATAATGCCAACAATGCTCCCCCTGAACCTATGCCAACTTATGAGTACCAACATATTTCTACATATCATCATCAAACAGAGCAGATAAGTGACTGAACCATATCAGACTCCTTTTCCTGAGTCTGTCCTGCTACTTTTTCTTCAGAATACCATATACGCGATTGTGCAGCTTCTAACTCGCGTATATACGCGACTTCTCTTCATAATAGTTGCGTATGAAAATTGGAATACTGAAGTTTTACACTTTCAGCTTCCCCTGGGTCTGTTATGTCTGCAAACTGAGCTATGCCACATCTTTCTGACAATAATTCTGTCTTCTTCAACATCTTGGATTGTGATGATGTATGCTCTTTTTGGTTTGGTGTCCGAATTTTGCTCTTGCATTCCCTTACTTTACGTCCAAACTTGTTACACACATAACATCTTACATGTTTCATATTCCTTTTATTGCAATCAATAGCTTTGTGACCAAACATATTGCAAGCAAAACAATATCCCTTAAAGTACCTGGAACGTGATGATCTTTCTGTGTGACGGTCTTGAACCATTCTACTTTTGCATCTGGCTGCAACATGTCCAAAATTATGACATATAAAACATTCAACATCATTCATTGAAGGAAATAACCGACTATCACTTCCACAGTTAGGAGTAAAAGATTTTCTTTGAAGAATTTCTTTCCTTGGTTGTTGATGGGGTTGACTCTTTATTTCCTTGTTGATCATCTCAGATTTTTCATTGGAGTTCCTTACCTCACCTTGTGAGCTAGATTCACCTTCATGAAAACCAAGACCAGTCTTTATATTGGGCGAAAGTTTAACTTTGAGGATTTCATCTAATGTTTATGATCCTTTAGAAAATCTAAGATTCAGAGTCTTTGTCTTTTCAAGTTCTTTTCTTAGACTTACTACTTCACGTTCTAATACTTCATTGTGTTTGTCCTTTTCAGTGATTTGATGTGTCACTGTGTTTATGATTGTCTCCTTTTCTGCCAAACTGCTTTTAAGTTGACTGATTTCTTTAAGGAAATCTTACTTTTCTAAGGCATTATTTTCACATGCCATGAGTAGTTTAATTTCTTGATCATATTCGTCATTATTGGACAAGCCATCACTATCATCATGAGTATAATAACTTCTATTACCTTCTTCAGACATCTTTCTTTTGACCTGAGGGCATCTAGCAGTGTAATGACCAACTCTACCACAAGAAAAGCATTTGAAAGGTAGCTTACCTTTGAACCTTCCAGAACCCCGTTGAACCTTCTTGACAAAATTTACCTCATCTTCTTCTTCTGAACTGTATCCTAATCCATTGTGTTTTTCTTTGTCTTTTCCCTTTGTTGATGCTTTAAATGTGGCTTCTCTCATATCTGATGGTCCTCCTTTTCTCATCTCAAAGGCAGTTAAGATTCCATGAAGTTGTGTCATAGTGATATTCAGTAGATCCTGTTTTTCTTCTATGGCAGACACTTTGGGTTCAAATTTAGCAGACAAGGATCTCAAAACTTTGTCAACTAAGGTAACTTCCTTAATTTCTTCACCCAGATTCTTCATACAATTGACAATCTCATCTATACGTAGGAAGTAACTAGCTATGCTTTCATAACTATGCATCTTAAGAGTTTCATACTGAATTCTGAGAGTTTGAAGCTTAGCACGTTTTACCTAAGAGTCTCCTTCGTAGCATTAGAATGATTTTGTCCCATATTTCTTTAGCGGATTTGAGCTGCATAACTTTGACAAACTCTGATTGTGACAGACTTCCCAACAATGTATTGACAGCCTTGGCATTGGTTTCATATTTCTTTTTACCTGCCGTCTCTGTAGGAATTGTTGATGGAAATGTATATCCTCCTTCCACGATTTCCCAGACATCTGTTCCAAGTGATTGAAGATAGGCTGCAGTTCTTACCTTCCAATAAACAAAGTTCCTTCCATCAAAGATTGGCGGTCTGATGGATCCCCCGCTTTCTTGATTACTCATGATGATGGATCTTCCTTCAAGCGATCAAGCTTCTTCTGAAGGACCTGCTCTGATACCAATTATTGGAAATAATACTGAGAGGGGGGGGGGGGTAAATCAGTATTAGCAAGTCAATCATTTTTCTTCAAATTCATATACGTTACTTCAATTAAGGGAACTCGCGTGTACACGCAACTATGTTTAAGTCAAACTCGCGTGTACCAGCAAACTTATGATTCAGTTAATTCATCATATGTTGATCTTTAATCAGTGCATCAATACTTCATTAACCATATAAACAGTAACTAGGTGCAGTAAAAATAGAACAGATCATCACACATAAGAACACACAAGAACACCAAGATTTAAGGTGGAAACCCAATGCGGGACAAAAACCACCTGCTGTTGTCTTCTTTTTAATATAAGAAAAACATGTTTACAATCTTGTACTGGTGCAGACTCATACCAGTACACAGGCACCCACCTGTAGAAGGCTACAACCTTCTCTCGTTCTCCAGCTTCTACTGGAAGGGAGCTACAACCCCCTAGCTCTTGTATTAGTTGATCTGTTTACTAGTACGTAGGCGTCGGCCTACTGAAGGCTCCAACCTTCACTCGTTTTCCAGCTACTACTGGAAGGGAGATCCAACCCCCTGGCTCTTGTATTGGCCGATATGTTTACCAATACGTAGGCACCAGCCTACAGAAGGCTACGACCTTCTCTCTTCCTCCAGGGACCACGTTTCATAAATTTTCAGACTGGATACTCCTGGAACACAACACCATAATCTGAAGGCCACGTTTCATCCAATTTTCATACTGGACCCATCAAAAACATTGAAGCACAAAATCAATCACCACTGCAATACAACCATCAACTACACCTACATCATCAATCTCTGAATCACCCAACAACTAAATCACTGAAACCTGTCATCAAAACACAGTCACTAGAACACAGAGCAGAACCCAGAACTCTACAACAACCACTAGAACCAACAACAACCTCAAATATCAAATCTCATAATGTATACGCTACTCTGATGAACCAAACTAGCGTGTATACGCACTTTTACCAAAGCCAACCAGCGTATACATCTGCAAATATAATTTTGTAGCTATTCCAGACTTCAGTTATACCCAGATCATAACATTTACAGAACAACACATGCATCAGTATTCAGATCTAGACTATACATGATCAAACCTCATAATGATAATTCATTTCAAGCCTTAAGATCCCGATCCATCAATAGATCTTATCCCTTCATCAACCGCTGAGGTCCATCCTCGATTTAGATCAAGCAAAGCACCATAAGCTGATAACCTGCATACTAGATCTCACACTTCATCAGATATTCGATGCTTACACACTTGGCCTAATGATCTTCTCCTCCTTATATAGCTTTAGGCCTTTCTCAATACCATGGACCAAAACTACTTAGGACCAATACCTTGGACCAAATACCTAGGGTCAATACCTCGGACCAAATACCATGGACCAATACGATGGATCAAAATACCATGGACCAAATACCTTGGACCAAAACTTAGGTTTCCAAGATATACGCACTTTTCCTTCTATGAAAGTGCGTGTGTACGTTATATGCCCCTTTTGGTCTGTTAACCCGCGTGTATACGCTTCTTTGTCAAGGTGAACCTGTGTATACCTCTTTTTCTTCATTCTTTGTAGTCTGATCATTAATTCTTTTCTATTGACTTGTTACACTGTGATCTGTCATCTAAGTGAGTTGCCATCAAGGACAACACCTATATCATAATGCCAATAGTCCTACACACACTTTTGGACTTCAGCATTCCAATCCAATATCAAGCACTCAGCCTCCTCAAAATGGTCTCATATCCCCTCGAGAGCTATCCATCAAGAGTTATACAAGGTAAAAGAGGCATTATCATATGTAGTATTGATTGAGCCTATCCCCATCCCATATGGTGTTAGATATTCTCCCTCGTAGATATGGGCTCCCACTAGATCATCAAATAAACCGACCCTCTTGGCCAATTGGTGGATTTCCTCTCAATCACCACATCTCAACATGCAGCCAATGCATTAGTTATAACATCATAATATCATAGAAAATAATCAACGTGCCATCATGAGAATACAACATCATTATCCTTACATTTAAAATTTCTAGTAATAAATACAAAATAAAATAAAATATTGAGTTTTATATCCAATGCAACACCTTGCCTAAACCATAATACCACCATGGAACATTGAAATACATTGCTTAAGTCCTAATTCCAATATGCATTTTCTTGTTTATTTCCAATTTCATGACCAAAGGCTATTCCATAGTCAAAAGAAGGTCCTCATCTATTCTCTTTCTTTTCGAGTATATGAAACATAAATTAAGCCATAGTAACATATAAATTTGCTAATAAAAAATTCTCCTTCAATCAACCCTAGTTTCCAAAATTATGAAAAGTTACTCACTGTTATGAACTACCATATCATCCTATCCATAACTAAATTCAAAACATTATTATGCCTAAAATATCACAAATCACATTAAAAGCCAAATTGAATATATCTCACAAAATGAGATTCACAATTAATTTTCAACTTATAAAAATCAATTTTTTTTATCTCTCTTACATACTCAATTATATAAAACAACTTTAATGTAAATCCTACTCTTTAAATTTATTAACTAGTGATAATACTTTAAAAATATATACCTCTATACCCAATTTAACTTTCAATATACTTTTTTTTTTGGGTAAGTAAGTACCCACAGGGATTTGAACCAATGACCTATCGCAAGGAGTGCCTTAACAGTGCACTCATTCACCGTCAATCCAAAGCCCCGTGGGAAACTTCCAATATACATATTAATATATTATTTGTAATTTTAATGTTAATACCATAATCGTAATTTCATGAACAAGAATCATTACAAAATTATCTATTATAATTCATATTAGATTACATCCATTCTTTTTAACTATTTAGCATTCATAACACTAATATTTTAAAATTTCCATAAACACATTCCAAAATTTACTACTAAAATAAATACTTAATGAATAATCTTAAACTTACTCATACTTATATCAAATTATTTGTTCACTTAAAATAAAATAAATATAAATTTATTTTACTTTTTACATAAAAATCTGTCATAATAAAAAAATAATAATAACTTAAAATATCTCTAAAATTATATGTAATTTAACCAATAATCTACACTTTATTTTAAACATTCAATATTCTCATTTATTTAATGACATAAATTTTATTGTCATATATAAAATACAAAATCTTATTATTATTTATTACTTTAACAATAGTAAACATGAAACACTTATAAATACTAAAGACATAGAGTCATACATCTTATAATGGGTAGACTTGATTGCCTATGAAACTTGAATGAACTAGAGATGAAGATTTATCATGTGTGGCTAAATTTTTCTTAGATTAATGCCTCCCACCATGTGCCACAACTTGAGCTAAAAGCCACACTCCAAACAAGAGAGAAAATGGAGTTAAAAAAAAGGTATATCCATTTCAAAGGCAAGGAAAAATTAAATCCTCCTTTTTCATTGCTTATAGGTTTATTAATCCAACAATGCCACATGCTTCAAATCATTATAGGTTTATTAATCCAATTATGCCACATGCTTCACATCATGGTTCATGGCCCATTGCAATTGAAATAAAAAGAGCCCTACAGTATGTATGTCTGCCTAAGGTTACTCAATTTGCTAAGAAAACATATTTTCAATCACTCTATCAATTTGTATATTTTGAATTATATGTCCCAAAAATTCATTCTCAGTGGTTCTCTACATTCTTTTTTTCAGAAGAAAAAAGATCTTATATCTTGTTATTTATATTAAATCATAGATACATTATAATTTTCATTTTACTTGGATACATTACAGTTCCATTTTATCGTGATCATGATATTAGCTTCATCTGAAACACTAGTAGCCTACTAATCTTGGTCTGATGAAACCATTTACAAAAAACATTAACAATATATTACAAAAACTAACAGAATCCTATATGAGGTCCAAGGAGCCTTGCTACAATGATGGGTCCTTTTTGGTTGTTTAAAATGATCAAAATTTCCTTCTATCTTGCCATTAATTAATATTATATTTCAATAACATTCTGACTTTTTTTCAACTTCTTTTTCCATTCTATTTGGCAAAGGCTCTATATTGAGCAGTATTCAAATTTGAAGGGATGGTCCTAATTTCATTTGGAATGGAATCTATTCATCTAACCCTTTAAAGATGAAGGGTTATAAAAATTATTATACTTCTATTGACAAGTGTATATTAAATAAACCCTTCATAAAAAGAATGTCAAAATGAAATAGTGTCCTAAATTTTTAAAATCTTAAAAATTTAAAGAGTGACTACATTAAAACACTATAAAATCTCAATAGAACTTAGTAAATAAGAAAACATTTTTCTCAAATTCCATTAAAAAAAGCTAAGCATATGTTTCTTCTATTCATTCGATGATCTTCAAAAGTATTTGGACTTACATCATTGAAAATATAAATCTATTTGTCCAATGGAAAAGGCTTTCTAGTTTTCATTTATTTTCATACATCATAAATAACATTCCAATCTACCTCATTTAGAGCATGAGGAGCACTAAGAGACAAAAAAATTAACATCTCTAGTGCCTAATGAAAGTCTTGATCTACATCATTTTTTATCCTATTTAAATTTGAGAAGCCTCTTTCACACATTGTTGTGCTTGCTAGGATAACGAGAATAGCTTGCCATAATTGCATCAAATATGGAAAGCCTTCAAACCATTCAGGTTCACCTCCACATAGATCCCATGCTCCATACATATGCCTTTTGGGGTATGATTTAGAAATAGTACAAATAAATTCATCCATTTCACCTAAACATCTAGCAGTATCCACAATAGGTGATTCCCCAACACTAATTTTTTCACATAAACATTTCAACCATCTTTTTCTTTTAGAGTCTTTATCATTCACTTCATAATAATGCCAAGGACTGAAAAACTTAGCAGCATTAAATACATGTAAATCTGTGAATCTCCTATCTGAAGAATCGATCACCTTTATAACAAAACATTTTCCCAAAATAATACAATCATCTAGTATCCTCTATCTTTGGATGTTTGGCAAACTTTTGAACCTTGGTGGATGTAAATGTACCATGCTTATGCTATCTACAAATTCAACTGTTCCTCCTTGTGATTTAACTAAAAAAGAGGACATGTGCAGTGCACACACATACCCCAAAAATGCTTCCAAAAAATCGTTTGTGAAGCATGCTAATAGAAACATCTAAAATAGTACCAGTAGATGTAATATCAACATGATCCTCTTGGAAGGTGAGGCTGCTTTTCTCTCTCCAATAGATCTCCAACCTTCATATTTTGTTCCAACTCTACCAAATTCATATACTAATCTTGAACACATATGTGCTTATTTACAATCGACTCATTTAAATTCAACAAACTCACTTGATTAGCCTGCAATATCCCTTTCCATATTAATACACCACCGAAGGCCTTTTCACCATGTCATTCCCCACATTCTTCCCTACATGCATTGCCATGATATCACAACCAAGAATTACAAAAGATGAGATACATGAATATGCTTTGCATTTAATGCACTACCATGATAACCAATTTGGCCAACATCCAAGATTTTGCTACTACTTATACAACATTATAATGCGCCATCATAGCCAAGAAACTACTAGCATATTTTTGAAAAAATGCATTGAAAACAACTTACCAACAACTGTTTCAAATCTTCGACAATGTCTTCATGACTTTCCAAATTCCAAATTCCTAGAACAAGTTATGCGCTTTGGCTCAGGTCTTTGAGGAACATGCTCTTACTGGAACAAGTGACGATGTGAACTGATTGATATGATCACACAAATAAGAAGCCCGACATTCTTCTTCACCCTCAGTGCAGCTGATACCTTTCACATGCTCATTCCTGACAATGTTCCCTCAAATTCGAGCAATCTTTATCAATGGAGAATTCAAAACATAATAAAAAACCCACATATTATAGCCTAATATATGCATTCCAGATTTACAATTTTCCTCGAAGAGGTTATACAAAAGGGCTTCCACACACTTGATTATTAGTGTAGGTTTTCATCTAACCATTTTTCCCTCTCTAATTTTTTACATTTTTAATATGCTTATTCTACAACTTTTTTTTTAATGTTTTCCAGATATCAATGACAACATTGAGGATCCACAGACATACATGGCTTCATTTGGCTATTAGATGCACCAAATATGGACACTCTTGATTGGAACAATGAAACATAAGTCGTTGATGCTAAGAATTATTTTGATCGATACGTGACCGCTTAGAATCTGCATAATCTCTAGCATCACAATCATGTTCTTCATTGATTAACAACCCATGACCCATGTCTTCTTGAAACAACATCGATATTCACATCGACTCCGTCTAAAGACTACAAAGAACTTGTCAATTGTGTTCAATGACACACAAAGTGTCATGAATCCTCATGTCCTCGTAAAAAGGACAATGTCTTTAGCTTTCGATATGGAGTACCATGGGAATTACACTCTGCATATTCAATGTTCATTAATGATAAAGGCCATAAAATTTACACCCCCGCTCACAATGATGATAGATTGAACATCCACAATGTCGATCTGCTTTCCATTTGGAGAGAAAATGTTGATTTCCAACTTGTTCTATCACGCCATGTTGTGTTAAACTACATTTCAAAGTATGTAGCAAAAACAGAAACAAGATCAAAAAGTTATCATCAAATGTTATCATGTCTCTCACAAATTGTGCCTCCAGAAGCACCTGTCGTTAATGTCATCCGAAAACTCCTAACAAAAACTATTGCAGACAAAGATATTGGGGCACAAGAAATATGCCACATGTTACAAAAACTACCACTTTCACTCTGCAGTCACACATTTGTTTCTTTGAATGTTAACCAAACTATTTTTAGATGTGTTTCCCTTGATTATGAAAACTCCCTTTCAACACCAAATTTCATTCTCGCATACATGAATATACCTATTTTATTATAACCATTAACTCTCCTTGAAGTTGCACGTTCTTGGTCATTTTCTACTCACTGAAAGAAAAACCAATGGAAACACATATTCCCTCCATTGATTGTTCATGTCTTGCCATGATACACTACCATTCCTTCTCCTAGTGATCCTTCTTATGTTGCTTTCTGTTGGAGTGAACTACTGTTATATTTTCCTTTCTGCACACTCCCTACTGACATTGGTTCCACTAATGAGGAAATAATTACACACTAGGAACAAAAAAATGGGACATATACACCATGGCATGTTCATCGAGAACCCAAAACCCCATAATCCTCAAGTCTCGAAGGTCCATTCACTCTTGTGGTTTTTCCTCCTAACTTCATTGACATCGATGAATGGAAAATCATTGCTCAACTTCACCCAAGATACAACATTGAAGTTGATGACCTTGAAATGCTTGGCCATCGCGGCTTTGATACTAACCATAAATGGACACATACCACTATTCCTATCATCTTGCAAGAATTTGCCATATATTTTATTGAATTCAATCACTCAAATACCCAAATCCAACACCATCATTTTTTAGTCCCACGACAAAATCACTCCCTTTCTTCCTGCCAAAGAACAACTTTTGACATTGTTCTTACTCACTTCAAAAACACTGCACCAAACCCTCCACTCAGAATGATCATCCAAGGAAAAACTAGGATATGCAAATCTCATTTAATTAGCTGTCTACAAAGGGAATTCTTGGCAAACTCTCCACCAGATAAAAACCACTTACTACTACTTGCACCTATTGGAGTTGCAGATTTCAACATAAGTACAATCCCTTATGTGCTTCGCATCCCTGTGCAAACAATGCATCCTCTTGAAGGAAAATCACTTTTAAACTTTTCACCATATAAAGTACATTCTATTTGATGACATGAGCTTCATCGGTCAAAAAATTCTTTCCTGTATCGATGAACGCCTAAGAGAAGCATTCCCTTCTAAACGAAATACACCATTCGGTAATCGCTCCATTATCCACGTTGGATATTTAGGCCAAATACCACATGTGGAAGACATTCCTCTTTATGTTGGAAAATCACATGATAATGCACTCTCGCACAATTTTCAACACATTTATTACACTTTCAACTATTTTTCGTCAACAAGGTGAAAGCACTTCCCAAGTTGCTTTCTGTTAACTCATCACAAATCTCAAAAATGGAACGCCTACTCAAGAAGACTGGAATCTTCTAATGTCGAGGAAAAACCTGTATCTCATGCATGAAGAACATCAAGTGTTTGAATATTCCATGCACCTATATGTAACAAACCATTCGGTTGCTTTGCATAATAAAAGAATGTTAAAAAAAATTGAACATGCCAATTGCAATATGCTATGCAGAGCACCAAATACAACAAACTTCTATTGCAACAGAAGACGAACATTTATATCAAGAGGTCCTCTTATGTAATGAAAAAATAGTTATACTTACCTGCAACTTGTGGATCAATGCATGCCTTGTTAATGGTGCGCTTGGCAAAGTCATTTCAATCTTTTATGTGCCTGGCTCAAAGCCGCCAACGTTGTCATCTTTCGTGGTGGTTTACTTCCACCAATACAGGGGGACACCATGGGACCTTTCACATCCAACATATGTACTCATTTACCCCATTACAAGATGTTCATGTTGGCAGCTTCCTCTTCGAATGACATGGGCTTTAAAAAAACATAAATCATTAGGGTATGACATTATACAAAGCAACAGTAGACATTGGCACCAAATAACGACAAAGATTAAAAATTATTGTCATATTAAGTGTTAGATTGTTTTTGGACCTCCAAATCAAACTAGCATTTCCATTCTTACATTTCTCACGTATGTGAGATAATCCATCTCTCAAACATAGGAAAAAGAAGAATCTCTTCTTGTGTCAAAATCCCCACAGGAAAATATACTTCAATCAACCATATACCCTATCCTCTAAATTTACCCATGGTAAATATCACTTGCTACTTAACCAACTTTTACGTACAATTCTTATTATTGCATCTATCCACATATTGTTCTATTACTTTTAGAAAAGAAAAAAGATTTCATATTTGCTTACTTTGTTTAAAAAAAAATACTACTCTTAACATACATTTCCACTAACAATTATTATTTCTCTCCTTGTTTATGATCAACGGATAGGGATACGAGCTACCTGTGCACGCTATATGAATACTGCCAATAAATTCAACAAAAGGAACTTTCTTTACAATATACACAAGCCATGATCATGCCACCACAATCCCTGCCTCTTTATTGTTTGCAACCAACTATTATCTTGCTTCACAAGATAAGAAGAGTCCTGCAAAAAACTATCCACATCCATAAAAGAGACACACACATGATAATAAAAGCTCACTGGCAAGAACGTCATTAACATATTAACATCACAATAAATATTAATTCATGTTATCGATGCCATGCACAATTTTGCATATATGGTTAGTTCCTCACTATCAACTACATCTGTATATATCTCATTTTGTATATATGACATCGAATACTTTTATAGAATCTCTGGTTCCACGTTGATCATGTCTCAGATTGAATATAATTCTATATTGTTTATAATTGAATATATTATAAGATAGACTTCAGTTATAGGCTTTGCTTTTCCATAAAATAACCTTGATTTCCCTTGCCTTGTACACATCATACATATTCTTTGAATTTTTTTCCTAAATATTTGAAACACTTGAAGTGATTTTGGATATGTGTCAAGTTTACATGGTTTTAGACAAGAGCAGTTTGTTGTGCCGTCCATATTTGGGAATATTCAAAGTACAGTTAAAATGTATTAAACAATTATTACAAACCTAACAAAACTCCAAAGTTCAGAACTTGGCTTCAATCCCAAATTCTTCTAAAAAATAGGGCAATAATTTGGGTTTGGATCAACTATGTCACAATGTTGCAAGCCTTAAGCCAACACAAGATCCCAAAAGTGACTAGCAGATCAGCCTCGAAGAGGAAGATGTTATCATGAAATCAAAATCAAAGGATTTTGTTCGTAAATTTTGAGTTGACAATCCACCGCTTGACACAACCAACTCCTCTGTGTTCAAAAGGTTCAACGGGGGCACCCATACATCCTTTTCATAACCCAAACATGTTGGTTACCCAATATTTTCCTCTGCTTTATTGATGCCTCCCCCAATAGAGTCCCTACTTTCCTGTCTCTGCCTCTCTTGAATATTCCTCGGACCTTTGCCATTACCTCCTCATATTCAGTCAACATAAACTTGAGATCATTCACAACATAGTTTGTAAGCTTTAGTGGACACCCATCAACAAACAACCCTGAATCCTCCTCTATCTGCCTCCCAAAGTCCCACAGAACTTGACAAGGAATACACTTGGGAACTATATCAATTTGAAGAAGGTAGGGTTATTCCATAGTTTTCAATCCCATATCCACCAGACCATCATGGAATTGTAAAGAATTGGAATATGTTTCTTGGCATTGTAACTGAAACTTCTAATTCTCATTTGGATCTTCTTAATATTTAGTGCCTTGGGATTACTAATACTAGCCAACAATTTTCCATCATAAGAACTAGCAACTCATTTTCAAAGTCGGTTCCACCTACTCCTACCTTCAACATTTTCGAAATGTATCACGAAATCTCATCAGGAACTCAATCAGGGGAAGGTTGATTTATATAACATGACCCATGAAAAGGAAAAATTGGAAAAGACACTACAAGAAAAGAAACACTATCTATATTAGGTAGATTGTTAAGCAAAATTGGACTAACTGAATCCAAGGAGTTGAAATCAATTTGTGTATCATAATTTATTCATGTTTCTAACAAAATGTAGTCATAACACACTATACCTTGAAATTATAACATCAAAATTGGATACTTGGGCCTATGACATTGAAACCAGGTATTTGAGTTCAAGTCCCTTTTGTATTTGAAACTTGAAATGGCTATCATCAATTGCACCGATGATGAAAAAAAGTAAAATATGACTATATTTGGCATCAACCCCATTTAGAGGCATTCTATCCTAGAGTGATGCAATATATTTTTAGGAGTTATTTTGTCCTGTATATTCAATAATAATAATTTCACTTGAATACAAGGGCAAAGCTTATCCATGCTTTTGATTAGCAATTTTCAGGGTTAGAGTTAAGTTTCATGATGCTACAGTTTTTTTTTGTAAATCAACGTTCTATTCATTCATTAGAAAATAAGTACATTAGCAGCAAAATGCAAGTAGTCTCACCCTGACCAGGTTTGTTGATTACCACGATCAACATATGACAAAGAAACATATATACAACCAAAGATACAATCCACAACTTATGAGGCTAAAGCACCAGAAAACACATAAAACAAGTAGAACACCTATAACCATGCTAGTCATTTGAAGTGATTGAAGTTGGGTTATTCGAGGTTTTTCCAGAAGGAGGTGGAGGGTGGAAAGAACACTAGACATGCTCCTCGAAGTGGGCCATCCAAGACTCCAGCTTCTCCACTTGCTCAACTAACAGGTTCTGGCCACGCAAGGCCACCATGACTCGCTCTCGGACATGGCATTGGAAGTAGTGCATCTTGTTCAATGTGGCTATGGGCTCAGCATGTTCTTCCTAGCATACTCGCTTAGAGGTTTCCAAGCGATCAAGCATCGACTGGATCAAGTTCCTGCAATTTTCCAAACAACACCATCGGTCGTCGCTCTGTCCATGTCCCGCACGCCTTGCCTTCCCTCATTTGCCTGAAACTCCATGTCACACCACTCCACCCCGTTGGTGAGGCTATGGAATGCGATCCCCACAACCAGCGCTCAAGCCACCATAACCATGACCACCATGGGCTCCAAGCACCACCCAACCCGACCAACCAACACTCCTTCCACCCCGCCTAGTTCCAATTTTCACCCCTTCCACCATTGTCACCTGCATAGGAGACTCCCAGCCCTCCTGTCCAGCTGATCTAGGCTTCAATAAGGAAGAGGACTGACCGCGATGAGGAACCGAGCGAATTTTTACAGAACCAACACCAGTTCGAGGGGACAAGGCAAACCAATGAATTGGTATACAATGACAACTTCAACGACTAGGTTCACCCCACCCACTCCAGTTGGGCAACCAATAACTAGACTAACAATTTCAAACTGGCAAATCGAAGCTAAGCCCACGATTCTTCGCCCTCAACCCTTCGCTGGCATCCCACCGGTCCAGCCGTCCAAAAGCATGTACACCCTTAATGCAGAAACCACTAAAACACAAAACCCCTAGGAAGAGTTGCAAAGGAGGGTGATTCGCTTTCCACGCAGACGCAAATGGGAACCCACCTGCTTGCAGTATGACCTTTGACTAGCCTGCACCACCATAGCTTCCACTCCTCTCTCACGTCAAGACACTAAATTCCACATACCAGAGAAGAAAGTGACCAATTTACAGACCCAGAAGCTAGGGAGGGGACATCGATGTCGGAGTTGCCACCTTTCCCAAAAAATAACTCCTCACCTCTTCCACGTCTCGCTCATAGAATTCCAATCTAATTCATTGAACAGATATGATACCCAGCAACACACACCACCCTCCATAAACCTTCGTCGTTCAGCTCCTCCCACTCGATTCGAGGTTGATGGAGGCTTCATACAGACTGCCATAACGCCTCCTATACACAAGTAGTTGTGATAGGACAGGGAGGCCAGTCCTCGTACCGTCAGCCAGGTGGATTTCATAATTTCCCACGTGTTACCTTGTGTTCCTAACCCCTCACCCCCATCGAGGACCACAATGTTGCATTTTAAATATAATCATTTATTTCTTTGTTTTAAGAATTACAAGGAAATGATGAACTATTTTGTTTTTAAGATAGTAACATGCATACCTGGAAAAAAGGTCATTGAAACTAGGTGTTTGAAAATGGTTCTTACAGTAGATATGAATTATGAACACGATACAAGACATAGTGTTAAAAAAAATTATTGAGAGCATTTGAACATGTGCTTCTATTTACTCGCTTTGGGTGCTAAGGAGTAGCAATTTTAGATATTGTATGTGTAATACCATTGCATTAAGATGAGTTACCAAACATAGATTAAAAGGACTCTTTCAAAAACAACGCTCCTATATTCTATTGGGATTCATTAGAGGCTGGAGCATATAAGGTTCATTGATGCTTTGTATGATGATGTATCTGCATTAGGAGTGACAAGGTTCATGGACCTAAGGATAGAGAGACTTCATAGGTTAGGAGGGGATTCTAAGAGACATTGTGGAGGGTACAATGATCCCTACAAAGTCAGATAATAATTGTTGTTAGATTCATAAAAAAACTTTAAAAAGTGTTTGTAAATGTGGTCATGAGAAGAAATTATTATCAAAAGAAATTATAAGCAATGGACTTATACAATTGGTGAACATTAAAAGGCCATTAATGACTCATTCAATGTTTTTCCAACGACTCATCTCACTCAAGTCACATTGCACTGTCTCCTCTATAAAAGTAATATGGATTAAGGAGAAAATAAACTTTAAATTGTGGTTTCCTAAATTGTAATTGTTCTGTTCAACACCCAAAAGTTGGGACAACTGCAAATAAATTGCAGTATTTATCAATTATAGTTCAGTGATTAGCATTTCATTGGATTGTTTGAACCAAATAACCTACATAGAGTACTCCATGTTGAACTCTATAGGAAATCAAATTTGAGCACCCTATTGAATTTTAACATCCAAATCTTAGTCAATTAACGATATCTACACCTTTGAAGTAGCAAAAAAGAGCAAACAACATTGACAGATGAAGAATCCATTGCAGGCCTTAAAGGATTTTCCTTTGCTAACCTAACCTGAGCAGAGATAACCAAAACAAACAAAAAGTAGGTCGTCATAGAAGGAATAACTTCTGTAGATGCAACAATGTATTATTAAAAACTTAGAGATTGGACTAGCAATTGCAAGAATTAACAAGAAAAACGCTTTTTCAAAATCAGTGGCCAATCTCTTATAAAATCCTCATAGTAGTTGACCCAAAAATTTGTAACAACTTACAAGGATTCATTTCAAAGTTGAGGCTTAATGTAGGATGGATGATGTTTCAAAGATGAGAAAAATAATGGAAGATTTGGAATTGAAAAAGCCTCTAGGTTGCAGAAAAATTGCACCCATAAATCAAGGAAATATATGAAAAACTAGATGCCTTGGTTCGGGAGATCAAGAATGCATGGTATGTGCCTGATACAAACTTTGTATTATACATTTATTTGTTTATACTACTTATGAAATGTGCTCAAAGTTTACACCAATAACAAAATATTTAATTTTTTAAATTGAATATCAATTTGATTCAAAATTGTGAATTGGTTATTTCTTTTTTATTATCATGTGTAGTTTAATGTGATATGGAATGTTTAACTAAAAATTTCATCAATAGATACCCATTTTAAGTTTTTTATGAAGACTGTTTATCACCAATAACTTCAAAATAAGCTTTATTTCTAGTACTCAATTTGTTCCTTGGATTGGAGTTTTTGTGTGGCTTTAGTCATGTGAATATTGTGAGTAGATATGATCCAGGTGGATATTGGTGGCCACCCACCTATTCCACTTGGACTCCCACCATTGTTTCTTTGAGTTTTTCAGTTTCCTTAATTGTAGCACAGTTTACTATTTTTGGCAGTTTTTCGGGTCCTAAACTTCCGAAGCTGTTTTGAGGCCCTAAGCAACGTTTTTTTGGCAATATTCCTATGATTTCAATGAAATCACATGTTTAAGTTGTAGTCCTCGGAGATATATTTCCAACGAGGTATCATGCACATCAAACAGAGATAATATGACAGAGTTACGACCCTGGGAAGTTGGCTGCCCAACTAACCCCAACGGGGCCCATAAACTCTTGGTGTTACATCTCCTCGAGTTAGGGTTTTGGTTGTTTAGGATTTTCTCTTATTTTTCACTAATAAAAAGGCCCTTGAGCCTCATTGTAATTCAGTTCAGAGGCATGTAGCCGCCACATCTCTTCTCAGAGATAAGCTACCATCGCCCGAGCTAGTCTCATTTCCATTCTGTTTGTAAGCATATTTCATTATTTGATATTAATGAAAGGAAGTGGTATTCTATTTCATATATATATTTATGGTTATATCTGTAATTTGTTGTGTTCCTGTTTAAATTTGTTTCAGTGGTATCAGAGCGGTCTGCTCTTTCTCTGTTTTTTTTTGCATGTCCCTAACGAGGTCAAGATATAAGGAGTTAGGGCTCGAACTGGTCAAACCTTTGCAAGACCAACCTCATAAATCCCGACGGCCTCCCATGGGGGAAGAAAAGAAAGACAAGAGAGTAGGAGATCCTATAAAAATATTGCTCGAGGAGGCCCTCGAGAAACAAAGGAACGCGATGATGGGAAACTTTTCCTAGATCCTTCAACGGTTGCCCACTTGTGGTGCATCCACATCCAACAGCCACTCTGGAGGCTCCACACCTTTTAAGGTACTAGTAAACTTTGACATTCCCATATTTGAGGTCGAAATAGGTGTAGACATCGTAGATGAATGGTTGAATATGCTAGAAGGATATTTTTCTGTTCATGATTTTTCCAGCCGAGAAAAGATTACTTTTTCTCTTCTCAAAGCCACCCCCCACATCAAGGACTGGTGGGAAACCTATTGTGAGTAGAAGGATGAAAGTATGACCTCATTGTTTTCAGTCACTCCCACTTGGAATTCATTCTGGGACGCCATCAAGGAGCATCACTACCCTGTCAGGAGCTACGAGGACAAATACAAAAAGTGTACCACGCTGCGGCAGGGAAGGGACCAAGATGTGCCAGAGTTTACCAATGTTTTTCATACCCTTCGCACAAAGTTGGGTATCAAGGATTCTAAGAAACAGTTGGTACTCAAGTACCTCGGCTGGACGAGATGGAGTTCTTGGACATCTCCTTGCTCGGCACGGTGTACTGATACGTCGTCAAGATCGAGAAAAAGTTTAAACAGAAGAAGCGAAACTTTGGATCTGCAAATCCGAAGCAAGGGAAAGGTGCCCCCAAACCGCAGAACAAAGTACAAATCCAAGGTAGGACAACCCGCCAAGGCCACAAGCAAAGGAAAACATTGCGAAGCCAAAGAAGGACATGGGAAAATGGTGTGAGTTCCATAAGAGCTCCACCCACAACACAAGTGAGTTTCGGGCCAAGTAGTCATTGGTATCCGAGCTGAAGGCTTCAGAATCAGATGCATGTTCTGACTCTGAGTCAGAACCCGACAAGGGGAATGACAAAGGGAAGTAGATTATTGTTGCAGAGCCTAACGCCATCGTCGCCACCACAAAGATCCATAAGGAGGACCCCAAGATCCAGAGGAAGAGGAGCGTCCCTTCCACTCCCAAATGTGGGTAAAGGGTTCCCTCTACAGTTCATTGTCGACAGTGGGAGCCAAAAGAACCTCATTGCAAAAGAGGTCTCACACCCACAACCGTACAACATTGAGTGGCTTCACCAAGGACGGTATTTGTGCGTGAGCCAACAATGTCACCTTCCATACAGCATCAAACCCTTCATGGATGAGGTATTATGTGACATTATTCCCCTTGATGTTTGTGATATATTATTGGGCCAACCATACTTGTGGAAGCGACATGATGTGTATGAGTCAAGGCCTCGCATTGTTATTGTTACATTGGGAAAAAAGTTGTACAGGATACTGGAGGTAACACCGCCTACCACCATCTCTCTGGTTACTGCAAAACAATGCAGTAAGCTCATTTAAAAAACCAAGAAATTTGTTTTCCTAATGATACGTGCTCAAGGAAAGAAGAAGACGGTGGCCACGACCTCCAGACAGGGACCCTCCGCACGACAACAATAGATGGACAAGGTCGTGGAGGAGTACAAGGACATCTTCACCTCCCCCGCAAGGGTGCCTCTGCACTGCCAGGTCAAGCACTCCATTGATATGACCCCAGGTGCGTCGTTACCCAATGGACCAATCTATCAACGCTCCGTTCTAGAGAACGATGAAATCAAGAGGCAAATTCAGGAGCTACTATAGGAAGGTCACATTCGGTTGAGTTCATCGCCCTGTGGGAGCTCAATCGTGTTGGTACAAAAGAAGGATGGGACTTGGAGACTCGGTATTGACTATCAGGCGCTGAACAAGATCACTGTCCGAAATAGGTACTCGATCCCATCGATTGATGACCTTCTGGACCAACTCAAGGGGGGAAAATATTTCAGCAAGATCGACTTCAAGTCCGGATATCACCAGGTACCAATCGAACCCTCTGTTGTGTGGAAGACTGCCTTCAAGGCTAAGGAGGGCCTTTTTGAATGGTTGGTTATGCCTTTCGGGTTGACGAATGCTCCTGCAACCTTCATGAGGCTGATGGATGACATCTTATAGCCATTCACCAACTCATTTGTAGTGGTATACTGGGATGACATCTTGATCTTCAACTAGAGTTGGGAAGAGCACCTCCACCACATCCGACAGGTTCTCCAAACACTACGACAACACAAGCTGTGTGCCAATTTAGAGAAATGTATTTTTGGCATGACCCAGGTTCAGTATATGGGATACATTATTGATGAATAGGGGGTGCATGTGGATCCAGCCAAGATCCAAGTCATTCAGGATTTGCCAGCCCTAACCACTCTGACAGAGCTCCGCAACTTTCTAGGTCTTGCCAATTTCTACCGCAGGTTCGTGTTGGGGTTCTCTCATATCACTTGGCCCTTGAGTCAAGTCACCAAAGGAGGAACGAAAAAAAAATTCTTTTGGTCTAAATCTCAACAAAAGGTATTCACAAAGTTGAAACATCGCCTCCACTCTGCACTAGTGCTCACATTACCAGACTTGCAACAACCATTTGAGGTCGAGACAGATGCCTTTAACTATGCTATTGGGGCAATCCTTACTCAACAGGGGAATCCAATGGCATATCACAGTGAGACACTTTCAGACACAGTCCAGAAGTATCCCACTTATGACAAAGAGATGTATTCCATTGCGCAGGCCTGCTGAAAATGGAAGCATTACATTTTAGGGAAGGAAACGGTCATCCACACAAACCACTGACCCTTGCAGTTCATACAAATGCAAGGGAAGTTGCAAAATGATCGCCATCAAAAGTGGTCCACATACCTGTGACAATTCCATTTGAATATCAATTACAAGAAGGGCAACACAAATAATGTTGTAGACTGCCTCAACCGACTACCGATCATGGCGTTAACCACCGTGCTCAACTCTTGTGGGCACGAGACTTTTGATTGACCACTTCTCTGCAAAAGCGACCTAGAATTCAGCCACACATACCATATGCTCTTGGAGGGTCAACAAGTTCCATATTTTCACCTCCAGGATGCTCTGTTATGCCACCTGGGACACCTTTGCATTCCTTCAAGTGAGCATGTGAAGATGATTTGGGAAGCGCACTACAGTCGGGCCGCTGGGCATTTCGGGGTCGAGAAAATGGTAACAGTACTGCAAAAGTATTTCTATTGGCCGAATCTTCGTCAGGATGTCGAGAAGTACATCAGATCCTGCACCATTGCCAAATCGACCATCAAGAAGCCAAGTCTCTATACTCCGCTACCTACCCCTAGTCGACCTTGGGAATCCATCTCCATGGATTACATGTCAAGCCTTCCTTCTACTAAGCATGGCAATGACTGTGTTTTTGTGGTCGTCGACATATTCTCGAAGATGGCCATTATTGCGACCTGCGAGAAGAGTATCACAACATACGCCACTGCTAAACTCTTGTTTGAACGAGTGTGGGTAGACTTTGGGATCCCAGATTCTATCATCTCAGATCGGGACAACAAGTTCCTCAGTACATTTTGGTCCAGTCTCTGGTCGATACTAGACACCAAGCTCACTAAGTCCACAACCTTCCATCCCCAAACTGATGTCCAGACAGAGGTTGTCAACAGGATGATCGTACACATTTTGCACATGTACAACTCAAAGCATCCATGCACATGGGATGAGAGCCTCCCCTATGTCCAGCACAGCTACAACCGGGCTCTCCACGGCTCGACTGGTCACAACCCTTTCTGAGTGGGCTTGGGATTCCAACCACTATGTCCCATTGATGTGGTCATACCATTTGCAGTGACTTAGGCAGATTCAGCTCATGACCAGTATGAAGCCAACAAGGCAAATAGCTTCATTGAGCACATTCAACACATCCGCCAATAGGTCCATGAAATATTGGACAAAGCCAATGCTAACTACAAGCAGCGACATGATCAACATTAGGTGCCACACAAGTTCTAGGTGGGTGATAAAGTTTGGCTACATTTGCAGAAGGAGCACCTCACTGGGCCCCACCACAAGATTCATCTGCTTCAATATGGGCCATACAACATCACCAAGGCTGTGGGAGATAATGATTTTGAGCTCAACATTCACCCATTCCTTGGCCTGCACCCAATGTTCAATGTCGATCACCTTCGGCCATACTTTCCACCATTACTGGACACATCCGACATTGCGGAACAACTCACACCAAAAAAGTTAAATCCAGATTGCATGGAACAAGTTGCAACTGATCAGATCATGGACACGCAGATCAAGAACACTCACCAATAGAAGATCTAACTGTATCGAGTTTTCAAAGCCAGCCAACTCCTGCACTAAGGAAAATGTCTCACTAGGGACCAAGTTCAACAGAAGTTTCCTCATCTCATGGAGGAACTCAACGCAATGGAGACCATAGCTTCCTAAGGGGGGAGGAATGACCCTGGTGGATATTGGTGGTCACCCGCCTATTCTACTAGAAAGTTATCAAATATATAAATATAGAAAGTATCGGTCCGTGAACAAGGATTTTTGGGGGGTTCAAATCATACTCTTATCAATGTTTTACATGGGTGACATGGATAGTGGTTTTTACTTTTTCCCTAATACAGTTGTAGCAACGTTCGACATATCTATTACCAGCTGAGTACTATACTGGTTTGGAATTTTGTTGCCTATACACTTTGTGAGTATGTTATTGTAGTTCCAATACTCATTGTGATTTTAAAATGGAAAGTAGAATGTAATGCCATTTGATGGCCATTACTGCTCATTGTTATTTTACATTGTGAGGCAATGATATGCAATTTAATACCCTATATGAAGAAAGGAGACCTATGAGTGAATTATCACTTGTAACATTTCATATATATTTTTTACAGTTGGTAATTAATAACATTGGGCAATGATGACGCTATTATTTGATAACATTCGGAAATGCAACATAAATAGAGGAAGGTTTTGACTCTATTGCCAACCAAGGGATCAAAATGAAAGATTTCATGCCAGTTAAACCCTTCAATAAAGCCTATATCTTTATAGAAATAAATATATATGAAAATATATATTTTTATTTAAATATTTATTAGTATAGATTCATTTTAACCACGAATTTAGTAAAATTGGAGATGAACTTTTTGCGCTTGATGGATTTGTGCTTATATATATATATATATATATATATATATATATATATATCAGCTTAAACTTGTAATTCCAACAAATGTTTTATGGGTTTCATACAAAATTGATGGAAAAATATACTTGAAAAGGGGAGACTATTTAAATGTTTTAACCACTAGTATACATCCATCTTAACCATGGATCTAGCAAGCCCCCAAAGAGCTCAAAAAAGTTTGTTTATAAGATCTTTTGACAACTTGATGTTGTAGATATATATATTACCAAAAGATAAAATCTTAACCGTTACGTTACATCTTGTGATTAATATGCTATATCCTAATATTGAGAGGGGATTTAAAACTCAAAATATACTTTATTGTTATTTACTTCATTATGGAAACTAAAGTACAACTTCTTCAATTTAAAAAACCTATCACCGTCTCCTAGAACCTTTTGGGGCAATTGCTAATAAATACCTTTTATTTAATCCTTTAATAATTGCTATTAAATCCCTTCGGCTTTAAAGTTGAGGTCTCTTTAAAACATTAATTTTAACTCATTGAGCATTGCTTTTACTTCAATAACATCTTTCATAAATAATAACCTTTAAAAAAAATTATTAATTACTAATTAATTTTGCTTCAACTTGACCATTTTCAATGTTCTTGCGCCCCTAAACTCATCCTTGGCTATCGATCCTCCTCAAAATTCCTTTTAAAGCGCAATTGTAATTCAATTTCACTATATTATTTAAGAATGTACACCTCTTTCCCTTTATTCCATCTTTCTAATTGTCAGCTTATATGAATTTTGATATAATATTTAAAAAATTATTATTTTTATTATTTTTAATTATGTTAATATAGATAAATTTTATTTTTTTATAAAATTATGAAATTAAAAAAATATATAAATAGTTTTTTTAGCATATTTTATAAATTGTAGATATTGTCCATGGGCCTTGGATAAACGGTGATCAGGTGCTCTGTTAAGACACTCCTTGATGTGTGTTATCACCAAAAAATTGATCATCTAGCCTAATTTACTATATAGACCGAAGTACACCATGTAAAGCCAATTTTTCCATAGTAAAATTGCTTTCACTGTGAAAAATTACTTAATAAACCACCTTTGTTAAGTAATTTATAGTTAAACCCATGAAGAATAATTAAATACATCACTATTTATTTGATTTTCTTCCAGGAATAATTAATTAAACCATTGTTCAATTATTATTCCTTGTCATATTTGACCCAATTATGAAAAATCAACACATAAATCATTAATTATCTTATTTTTATCTAAGAATAATTAATTAATTATTATTCTTTGTCAAATTTGATTAAATCCATTAGGAATAATAAAATAAATCCTTATTTATTTATTATTCCCTAACCAATTCATTGAGATGATAAATAAATCATTTATTTATTTTTTGTTTGTTGTTTGTTTGTTTTTTTTTTGGTGACTAGCGGAATAGGCAACGACGGTGGTATCATACTTGCGTTACACGGGGTCAAATCCCATCGGCTGCCACTATAACCTTTAGGAGGAACTGCCCAGCCCGCAAGAACGGCCCTCGATTAAGACGAGACTCGAACTCGTGACCTGCACAGCGGCATGGATGACTTAGCAGATCATCCGTGGCCATGAGACCAAACCTCTACAGGCAATCATTTATTTATTTATTATTTCTAAATAAAAGTTTAAATATTTTTTCCCTCCTAACCAAATATAATAAAATATTCCAAGTGGTTATTCCAATAATGGGGTTAATAATATTTTATTATTGCCCATTATTTGAGGATAACTCAGTGTTTTGTTATAAATAGAAGGGTTTTTCATTCACTATTCACTTTTGATTATTTTCATTGGCGCATTCACTGTTGTAACTCTCATTATTTTCATTTTCCAACACTATATTTTTGTTGGGTTTACACATTATAGAGGAGAGAGACTCTACACAAGCTGAAGACGTTTGAGGATAGCCAAGAACCCATCCCATAGAGGGGGACTGGTAACATTTATTTGTTCCCTTCACAAGTGTTATAATAAAACTATTCTTTGTATATTTGGTTTCCATTGGATGATTGGAGTTATTACTATTTCTTTTTGTTGTTTAACTATGATTGTGGCATAGATCCGGACTTTGGCAGGTTTTGTTTCTATCAGTTGTTGCAGATCTACAATGTTTAGCAACCATTTATATTGTTGAGATTGTTTGTCATCCACAATCTTAAGTGGGTTCTTTTCATACATCTTTGAGAAGAAAACACTACAACAAAATTGGCGACTCCACTAGGGATTTTCTGATTGTTGCCAATCACAAAATTGGCGACTTCGTTGGGTTTATACTTCAGATCCAAAAACTTGGGTGACCTTCGGTTTTCAGCTTAGGGTTTTCTTTTTTCAAGTCTCTTAATGTTTCCTAGCTATTTAACCCTAGATCTGTTAAATTTATGACTTCTGCAAGCTTTTTGGTCTTTTATGCAGGTCACAGGAACCAGCCGCGACAAAGGCGGCAATTTTTTTCGAGATTTGCTGACCAGGATTTAAGGAGCAAAAATCACACTTTTTAGCCCAAAAAGTGCGATCTGGAGGCCAGAGCGCACCTTTCAGCCTAAAAAGTGCGATTTGGAGGCCAGAGCGCACCTTTTAGCCTAAAAAGTGTGATCTCACCTAAAAACATGTCAGAACATGCGATTTTAGGGTTTTCGGGTTTTTTGTTAGATCTGTTTCTAGGTTTTGCAGAGAGTTGTCCGTTGGGTTATTTGACCTCTGTCTCATCTCACTTAGGCCTTGATCTACTATGATTTACTCATCGAAGTGGAATTTAGCCCCCCCAAGGGCTTTTAGTATGCTTCCATCTTTATAGGAGGAGTTTAGCTGAGTCAATAGTCTGAGTTTTTGCAACACTTTTAGCCATATTTTACAGATCTGTACCATTCTATTTCAGATCTATAAAGATAGGTTGTCACCATCTATGATTTCATATTACAACTTGTTTGGTCATTTGCCTTAGGGTCCCATTGGTTACCCTAGGTGTTTCACCCATCTCCCTATCTCTTTGCAGTGATCTTCCTCTCTGGTTTTTTGCTTTTGCTGCACCACTTTCCAGCAACTTAGTGCCACTTGATCCCAGTCACATCGACATTTAGATGTCTTGACCTTTTTAGTGTGTTTTCCATCGATTTAGCCACCAAACATCTAGTGTTTGCAAAACCAGCTTGGGTGGGGTTTAGTTAATTATTTTACTGTTCATTTTCTATTGTTAATTTCAGTTTATTTTAGCAAGTTTTTTTCTTTTTTACAAACACAATTTGGGCTTAATCAATAAATACACTTGCACACACAAGCACACTTTAAGCGAAGGGCGCTTGGGTTACACCTCCAAGCTAAGACTTAACATAATAAATTTATTTCCCCTCATCGAGACAAAGACATATTGTTGATCTCCCTTCACCATTTCCATGTCACGTGTGTCGTTCCACCATTGTGCCACCAAGGCATTTGTCGCAGAGACTATTAGGCCTTCACCCCTAGTTTCCACTTAGGCATATTACCCCTCCCCATCGGGTTCGAGTTCATATCCCTCTGAGTCCCCATACCAACTCTTCTCCTGGTTCATCTGATTCCTCGTCTGATTCTGAGCCTCCTTCACTGCATATCATCACCATGCCTGGACCCACAACCGGTGCAGGAACCCAACCTGGTGTTCGCGCCGGTTCTATCTCGGTAGTCACATCAAGCGGAACAATCTCAGTAATCATTCCAGCAACCCCCATGCTCCCTTTTATGGCTGGTTTAAGTCTACTGGATTTTAGCGAGTTGATAAATGACCCCATACACCATGATTTTGATTGGCCTGCCATGCTGACTAAGCTTCCCTCAGACATCCCAAAGTTTTAGGGTAATGTTGGAGAGGATTCTACCAACGATGTCCGCTCCTTCCACATGTGATGTTCGTCCAACTCCATTACCGATGACTCCATTCATCTTTGCCTATTCCAACGCACGCTCACTGGAGATGTTGCAAAATGGTATGTAGACCATCTCACCGCATCTCATTCTGTTTTCGCGATGTTTTTCTAAAGCGTTCCTCTCATATTTCCAGTTACCTCTCCGATATGACACTGGTACGGAGCTATTGAGCTCATTCTGTTAGTCCTATGCCAGTCGCCTTCCTGACCATGTTCAAGAGTAGCATCGAAGGAGGAGCACATGTCGTGCCCCGCCCTTTGAAGACCATGTCTAACTAGATTGGTTTCTTAGGAGCCTTTTAGCACCCATTGGAAAAGATGTGGCATCCCATTTTCCTCTGACCAAGGAAGAAGCTCTCCAAACCGCTCTACGATATAACCTGATTTATGCGCAATCCAATTATGTCTATACCGTCATTCTAAACCTCCATCGTCCTGGAAGTGCCAATGCACCAAGGGTATTTCACGCCGCTGACGTTATCGTTGGAACCCTTTCACATCCTTCGTCGTATACTCATTAAAGTTATGACTATTTTCAGGGGGGCACCAGTTCCTCTAACACTCGTGCCCCTCCTGCTAGAAACATGTTTTCAAGGCCCCAACCTGTCTACCAAACCGTTGCTCCTCCTTATGCACAACTGAGCGCTCCAACCCCTCAAGCATTAGCGCCACTGTAAGTTTTAACCCCGTACAGAAATTACCTGCATACGAATTCTAAAACACATAAAATAAACAATGCGAGAGCATAACACATAAAACACATATACACAGATATTTTCCCCTGGATCCCAAATCCGGGACTACCAACTTGATTTTTCATTATATTCCTTTCAATGTTACAATACATATTTATACATGCCGAAGCATCCAATACCATGGACCGAAAACCATAGGTAGGTCCGCCCAACCTAAAGAATATAACACAACCCAACAGCCACAGCCTCCCATGCATCCTCAACCCCAGCAGCCACCACCCCCTCAGGGTCAAGTGTTTGCACAGTAAAGTGCAACCAATCCCCAAAATTTGAAGAAAAAGAATAAGGGGAAGGGTAACAAGGGTAATCAGGGTAATCAAGGTAATCAACCTAGTGAAACCAGGGGAACCAGCCAAACACTAACAACCAGCAATAGGGCAGATAGGGTAGTTAGCCCAAGCAGAACAAGGTTATTCGTATGAACAAGCCTTGTGCATGTTGTGGTGTACATGGCCATTATACACATGAGTGTCCTCTCTTACCCCAAATGCGCCAAATGTGGGAAGCTCAAGCAACTTCTAGAGGTCAGCAATCGCCTCAGAATCCTGCACCATCTCAACTGGCAGTGCTTACAAATCCTTTCCCTTAGCAAGGATTTGTCGTTGCTCAACCTCAGCCAAGTCAAGCAACCCATCCCCCCCAACCTTCTGGTCTAGGTGACTACCAGATCCTCGTGATGAATTCTGATGAGGTTAATCTCTCTGATATCAACCTGCAAACTTGGTCACATCAATATGACAAGCCATTGACTTCATCCACCACTAATTCCAAAACCAAAGCATTTGTTGAGCCCCTTACGACACCAAATGGTCCGCTACATATCCCTCAACCTAAAGTTGAGGCCATTCCCAAGATCCCAAAGGGACCATTACGCCATAACGTGACTTCTAGCTGAGCTACCCATACATACAGTATAGTAGACGACTTGGTGCAATCACCTGCTGCCATGTCGACGCTGGAAGTACTCCAGTCGTGCCCATCTCAAAAGAAATATCTACTAACTGCCTTGGGTGTAGTAGATCCTTCTAACGATCGTTTGATTGTCTTCCCTGTTGATACATCAAAGCATCCCCCATTACCTTCATCTGTTGCTTTCTAGATACCAATTCGAGTCTATAATGCCATCATCTCCTGATGCATTATTGATGAAGGTGCATCCACCTATGTGATGTCCGCTGTCGTTTGGAAACAACTTAAGTCACCTGAGTTGTCCCCCTCCACCATCACTTTGCGTGCTTGGGACGAACACTCCTCCCAGCCCCTTGGCATGTACCGCAACTGTCCAGTGACCCTTGCAGGCAAGATTGTTCATGTCAACATTGAGGTTATTGATGCCCCTTTGGATTACAACATTCTCTTAGTTCATAGTTACACAGATTCCATGTTAGCCATCGCATCTGCGGTTTTCCACAAAATGTGATTCCCCCATTAAGAGAAGATCATTACCATTGATTAGTTGACTTACTACAAGCCGGCATTCGTGACCTCCCCCGAGTCCATTATCTTGTCGGTTTCAGATAAGTAGTCCTCAAATCCTCTCACCAGTGTTTCACCCGGAGTCTACAAATATTCCTCATTGTTGGGTGCTTTCCTTAGTCCTCCCCCTCTCATATCATAGCCTAACTCTATGAGTGTTTTCATGTTACAAGCATCACGGGCTGTGTTAGCTACCTATACCAATAGGTTTCATATTTCATGATTGGCTATGAAAGGTCCAAATATGCTCTGCTTTGATGATTCAAAGATCACATATTTCCAAGAGAATCCAATCTGTGCTTATAGCTTGGTATGAACTTAAAATTTTGATGGATGGTCCAACAGTCTAATCTGGATCATTCCATGGTTTAAATTTGCAGTTGTAGATTAGAGAAGGAAGTCTGTCCAAACTGTTTAATCTTGGCAGACAAGTAGTTCGGGTAAAGAAGAAAAGGCTCCCAACAGCTTAATCTGGGACCTTGGAAGAAATAAGGGTAGAAGTAGATAGAAAAAACAAAAGAAAAAGCCAAATAAAAGAAAAGGCAAGTAAGGGTCTGCAAGTCCAAGTGCACCCTCCAAGAAGAAATAAAAAATGCTAGGCACAGTAGCTGGGTAAGTAGATGGGGTTGCAGAAGTGGTATTCATTGCAGATTGAATCTTGCTGGTTAAAAAAGAAAAGCAAGGCAAAGGAGCATGTCTAATTCCCCAATTTCCCCTTCCACTCTTATTACTAACATCCCTTCATCCATGGAGATTGATGAGAAATTTCTGAGGTTTATGATGGTTCTTGTTCATTTAAAAGCCACATTTCCTTTGTAAAATTCTTTTCATTTTGATCTACTCCCTAAACTAAGTAAATTTCAAATAAACTTAGTGGTTTCCCCTTCATTTACCCTCTCATACATCTTAACCACTAACTCTACTATCTAAATCCCCTATGTCCCCCTTTCCCTACTATAAATAACACTAAGGTGTATAAATCCCAGCACTATGTACATATCCTCCTCTTGGCACTATAGCCAAATAAATGGTCAAGGGAGACTTTAGTCCATCTGGGACTGTGGTCAACCCTATCTTGGAGCTGCTCTAGCCTCTGGTTATGAACAACAACCTCTTCCCTCAGCCATCACCATCCCTCTGCTTAAAAAACACAAAAAACCCTTGTTTCCCTTGCTAAAATCACCCCTATAAACCCCTTTTTCTTATAAAAACCCTTGAAAAACCTTTGAAAACCCGAAAAAATCCCAAAATACATGAAAAACCCAATTTCCTATAGTTCTCCGCCCAAATATTTAATTGAATATTTTAATGGGCCGGCGGGACCCCCCCCAACCTGCACGATCCGTCGGAGGACCCGCCAGCCGTCCGATCTCCGCCGCCCAGATCTAACGGTGGGCGGTCATTTTCGTCCCCCGACCTGCCGACCTTTAGCGTCCGGGGAAAGTGGTTTCCCGCTCCGTACCCTGGACGCGTGTCAACCGCCGGGGTTGTTCGGAGCCCCCCTCCCCAATACCACTCGCCAGCAAAAGCGGTGCGGGGAACCCGCTTACCACTATTCCAAACCGCCGTCCTCTATGTCATCATTGCGTCATCCTGACGTAGTACCTGTCGCCCACCCCGCGCCATGTGATCCTCCACGTACCCCTGCCACCTTATTCACCCGCCACCGTGTCCTGCCACCCTGGCCCACACCTCAGCAGCCACGTCACCTCCATACCCGGGCCCCGCCATGACGTCATGCTGACGTCATCGGCGGAAAAGCGCCAAATGCATACTTTTTCCAAATTTAACGTTATAAACGACCAAATGAGCCGTTTTTCGGTCATTTTCACGCGCAAAAGAAGGAGTCGTTGACAAGCAGCTGCCGCGAAATTTGTCCCCAGCCATCAAATTTGACATTTTCAACCGCTACAAGTCTAGAATTCGACGGCATTAAACCTCCACAGCTCGGCCCGCAGGCTTCCAGGCTAGCTTTTCCAGGTATTTCGCCAGTTTTCCCCGCTTTGCCCATGCATTCCAATTCTCTGTAAATTCACCATTAAAAGACTGGTAAAAATCCTAAATTCAACTCTTCTTAGTAAGCCCAAGCAACCTGCACCACCCCTGAACTATAATTCAACATTAGAGCGGTCATTCCACGGGCTGAAACCGTAAAATTGTCCTCGAGCTGCTCGGCATTGTTCCCTTTTGCCGAGTACAGGCCACCTGCATTCTTACCAAAAGAAACCTCATTACCTCTGCAACTTACCCCTGGCAGTTCACATCCCTGAGAGGTTGCAGCAAACTGCACAGACCAGCTTGCATTTTCACTGAGAAAAACACTTCAGACTTGGTCTATCAATCGCCATCACCTCATTCCAAATCAAGTTTTACAATGGCTGCTTCTGCATCCTCATCCCTCAGTGTAGCTCCACTGAATCCAACAAATAGAGAGCTGGAGGCCTTGCCATTGGTTGACAAGGACTGTCTTATTGAAGACTTTGAGGGCAACAGGGACTTCTTACAAACTTTCAGTCAGTTGAGAGAGGACTATAAGGATGGTCATGGCACACATGGGATATGGGAGTCAAACCTACCATATTATTGTCTCCCAGCTGTAAATATCTTCCCTGAGATCATTCACCTATGTGCTGAAAACTATAATGTGCAGCACAGAACTGTTAGCACTCCATCTGGAAGAATCCTTTTCTACATAAATGCTGAGTCTATCAACAAGATGTTACATTTTGATCATACAGAATTGCTAATCCCATTTTCCTTGAGCTATTTGATAGAGACTGGTGAAAGGATGACCAGTGAGGAAATTCAGAGGGTCACCAGAGATTTCATGAGACCTGAGTGCCAGCCTACAGAGCCACCTCCCTACCTGGGTATCCATTTCAATGATATAGGCAGGCTTTTACTGGACATGATTGCCTATGTGCTGGGATACAAAAACAGTGAGCATGTGGACAGAACGATGCTGGTATTGTTATCTGCATATAGCCCACGCCAACCCCCTGCCAGGAAATATAACTTTGCTAAATTCATTGCCAATAAGATTCATGATCAACTGAGCAAGGTGGACAGGCAAGGGGTCTTCAGGTACTCAGCCTATATTTACCACCTATTCATGTACTACCACTCTGAAGCCTTCCCATGCTACATCAGAAGGCTGGATCACAAAGGGGACAGAAGATCTGTTATCTTCTGGACCTCTGTCTTTCATAAAGTCACAAACTCACCCTATACTTACTGTGAATTTGTTGAGCAATTTGTTTACCCAGTCTCTTGCCTGTTGATGAAGTCCCCTCCTCCCAGGGTATCAAATGAGATAAAGAAAGCCCTGCAGTTTTCTAGAAAATATAAAATAGGTGACTGGTACCTATATGAGAACCATACTGTCATTAGGATCTATGGCTGTGAGCTCTGTCCATACAGGCTCCCAAAATATGTACCAATGAGGTTATTTGCCTTAGAATATTACAGGCAGTTGATTCAGTCAGACCTCACCCATTTCCACAACGCCAAAAAGAAGGCCCACCTCAAGTTCAAACACGAGTTAGGCCCCTTCATCATGAACAAAAAAGAAGGGTGGGAAGAGGCAGACCTAATCCTCAAGGATAAATACAAGTTATCCTATAGTTTTCGGTGGGTCCATTATGACCCTCAAGTTTTCATCACTGCCAGAAGAAACAAGTATAGGCTGATAGGCATTAAACATTGCCAGTACTCTCACATTGAAAAATATGCCAACCTACAAGAATGGCAGATGGACACTCTAGTTGAAAATCTAACTGAGGAAGAAAGAATGCTAAAGAGTAGGAGGGAGCTTGAAAAGACTATTGACCTAGACTATGTGCAGCAGGTACCTTTCAGACCGCCTTATTCAATAGGAGAAGGGACCTCGGCTACAAAGACTGCACCACAGGCACCTTCTACATCATCACCAGTGTTAGATAAAGGTAAGGGTATAATGGGCACAGAAGAGGAGGTAACAAAAGAAAAGCCTACCCCTGAAGCAGAGCAGCAAACAGGGCAGCAACAAGAACAGCAGCAAGGTTAAAATGTCCCTCCACAGACTCAGCTACCAGCAGCTCCAACACTGCAAATTCCACCTCCACAAAAGGAGCCAGTGATTGCCCCAATCTTACAAACCCCATCACATGAGGACAGGGGAACTAAAAGAGATAGAGAAGAGTCCACTCCTCTCAGTGGATCCTCCCACCAGCCAGAAGCCAAAAGGCAAAGAGCAGACTCCCCAGAGGTGGAAGACATTACTGATGATGTCTTGGAGAGTGAAAGAAAAGACAAGGAGGGCAGCCAACATACAGGTACAAGCTCCTTTCAGCAGGAGCAAACTTTACAACATGGCTTAGAGGTGTCCTCCTCTTCCTAGCTGACCAAGAAGCCCAAAAGCACCAAGGCTTCTTTCAAACAGATAAAAGCTCAGAATGAGCTGCTAAGGGCCGAGGTCTACAAGCAATTAGTTGATGCAACACCAGCCCAGCAAGAGAGACTATTGTCAGTATTTGACATTCAGGAGGAGAGACTGCTCCTGAGCCACTTCAAGCCAATGGGGCCGGAGCCTAAGACACCGGCAGATTTCATAAAAACAAGGGTGGAGGTCCTAGCCAGGGATATACATCCCATGGACCAGATTGAACTCCACAGGCAAACTGGAGAGATGGTCTATACGACCCTAATAGAGAAGGCCACCTTGGCCCATGAGCTGAAGGAGTCCCTCAAAAACACCAACACCCAGTTGGATTTTGAGATATTATCATCCCAAGCCAAGGACAACAGGATAAAGTCCCTGGAGGAGATCATCATCGATCTAGGACATGATCCTAGTGATCCAACGGGTGTGAAGGCCCTCCTGAAGAAAAAATATGATGACTTGAACGCAATGAAGAAGAGGTTTAAGCTGCAGCCCACAGAGCACCCTCAAACAGCAGAACTCCAAAAACAAAAACGGGCTGAGGACCAGCTAGACCTCCTAATGCAGCAAGACCAAAGGATTAGGGAACTGGAGAAAGAGCTGGAAGGAATATTACAGGAAAAACAAGCAGATTCCACTTCCCAAGCTCCTCCAACTACATCAACAACAGCAGCAACTTCAGGGGCAACAGTACCCCCTACAGCAGAAGCAGCAGGAACAGCAACAGCCCCAGATGCCAGTCCAAGTGTAGAAGAATTGACCAAGGCCGTCAAAGCAATGGAGCTCCAAGCAGATGAAATAAAGAAGGCCAAGGAAAAATTGGCAGAACTGGACTCCAAGTATACCAATTCCAAAATGACTGTAGCAGAACAGGGCAGAGAAATAAAGGCCCAAAGAGACAAGATAAAGGCCTTAGAAAAGGAGCTGAATCTAGAGACAACTATGGCCGACATAAAGAGAATCTTGTGGGCTAAAATTGGCCAATCCATCAAACAGCAGTGGAGGTCAATAAAAATAATACATGAGCAGATGGATTTGATGGGCCAAGCACAAGCTGAAATTCAGAAGGCCAAGACAGTACTGGGTAACAAAACAGAACAAGCCAACAGGATGATAGACTTCCTGAATAGACAGGAAAGGGAAGAATTAGCAGCCATAGGCATTCCCAACAGAACAGAAGCTGTCCTCTCTGCCAAGAAGGCACTAACACTAAGAAACTACATACAAACAGTAGAGAGGAAATTTTTTGAAATGCAAGCAGATGTGGAGGAATACAAGGCCAAAATGGGAGTGCTGCAAACAAAAGGCCTGCCCAACTTGCTAAGTGGTGCAGGAAAGCTGATCTCCCTAGATCAAATGGCCAACAGAATGGCAACCACTATTGAAAATCAGATTATTGCATCTGGCAGTACATCTGAACCAGCAGGGCCTCCTACAGGACAGAGTCTATATGAAAAACTTGAAGGCATGTTCTACATTGAGAATGAGGTGAATCACCTATTCGAGACTCCTCCCAATCTTTACAAACATACAGAGGCAGAGGAAAAATTGATTAAAATACGAAGGCATCAAATGCCTAAGGAGGATTGGTGGCAGTTTATGCTTCAGATTTTGCCACGATAAGTCCAGCTGTTTGGTCACTGCCAGCTCCAGGTCACTAGAAGACAAACAACAGAAAAGGGTTAGCATTTAAAAACAGCTGAGTAATGACTCATCACATAAGACTATGACAGCTAGCCAAATTTTGAACAGCGCATCTCCAACCGACTCTAACAGCCATAAAGACCAAATATCTTCTGACTATTTGACAGCTGAAGCATAAAGGAATTTCGGCTGCATTCACTCCTTCAGCTACTGCACTTCGGAGATTAGCATATCATAAATGAGATAATAACTCATTTCGTTGATATTTTGATGTAAATTTTTGTATATAAACTCCCCTGAGCAACTCATAAGGGTTGGTAATTTTCTCTATGAGAACACTTGTATTGTACACTTTCAATTATCTAATACAAAGGGTTGGATGAGCTCAGTGATTTCCTGAAATTATTTGATGTCTGGAGGATGCTCCATGTGTTGATGCAGAATTCCTGTGCTGTCTGACGAAATAACAAGTTTTCTTCAAAACTCTGTTCTTGTTTTCTTATGTTTATCAAATCATACTTACTTCACGCTAAGCTAGCATTAAAAAAAGAAAGAATAGTACAGGATTTGTTCTATTACACCTTGTGCTCAAATTTTTCTGCTGTAAATGTTTGTCTTCAGGGTTAAATATGTACATGAATTCTTAATTGCTCACGTGTCTGTTAATTCTATATGTATGAATATCACCTAGAAATTCTTAAATGCTCCTAGGTCAATATTCTCACTGTCTTACTCCAACAGTTAAACTGTAAGATTCTTAATTGCCTTGCACTAACTGAATACACTCCTTCCATCACTATTACAAACGTTATTTCACAGACACTAATCTGGCTCTGCAGCATCACTACAGTATCACAGCAGCACATCAAGCATTTAAAGGACCACTGACTCCATAGCCCAATGGACTAGAACTCTTTGAAAAATACACAAGCACCTTGATTAAGATTATCATCCAAGCAAAAAACTCAAAACAGACCTGAACTTATATCTAGCCTAAAATCATTACAAACAGAGACAAATCATAAAGAGAGAGCCCTCTCTGATTACAGTGTGGCTAGGCACTGTAATCCAAAGATTGGTTAGTGGTTACCCCGGCCGTATTCCCTTGGGAGTCATAGGGAACAACCTGGGTGATAACATAATTGGCGACTCCGCTGGGGAATGCTTGAGGTTTTTCAATTACTATATATCTTCCATAGCTACTATCAAGCCTGAAATAAGTCAAGAGGCCTTTAATCTGTTTCTGTATCACATTAACAGCTTTAGGGAGGAGCTTGTTTAGGGAATCTTCCTCTTAGCTCTGAGAATATATAGCCATTCCAAAATCTTCATCCAGTCCTTTCAAGATATAAAAATTTCCTACAAAATCCTAAAAAACAGTTAGAAACTGGCTCCTAAGAAAAATCCACGGCATACTAGGGCAAATCCTGACCCTAATCCACCTATCATTGTTGATAATCCAAATACCATCCCAAGAAACATTAGGAGGCAGCAAAAGCAGGAGCAGCCTGCTGATTTAACCTCAGATTCAGATCATCCTAGCCTTATATTTACCCCATGCAAGGTCCTTTTCCGGTCTACCCCTAGTTCACCATCCACATCTCAAAGTCCTCCTCTCACATCTCCATCCACTGCACATATCCCCTTGACCAACATTCTAGGTTCACCCCTACTTGTTATCCCTGTGATACCCACTGTTCCTATTATCCCAGCTGCCCCTGTTAATCCTCTAAATCCTGTAAATATGGCTAACAGATATGCACCATTGCAGATACCAGCTAATGCTGCAGCTCTACCCCAAGATTACCAAACCAAAATTTCATATTTTGACTCCAATGGCCCTCTGACAGCTGCTCAGCATGCCAAGAGGATGCAAGACCATTTTGAGACCTATGAAATAGATGATGACAGTGTCAGAATGAGGATGTTTGTTCAAAGCCTAACTGGGGATGTAAGAACTTGGTTTAGATCCCTGAATGCAAACTCCATTACAACTCCTGTTGAACTGTATCAAGCCTTTACTAGTAGATGGGACAAGAAGAAAGATCCTCTGCACATACTTGGGGAATATGACACTATCAAAAGAGGTCCCCAGGAGACTGTTTTGGAGTATTGTGCAAGATTTAACAATGTATATAACTCAATTCCACAAAATTTAAGGCCTCCTCCTGATTTAGCCTTGTACAAATTCCCTGATGGTTTTGACCCTGACATGGCCTATCAGTTGAAGGAAAGAGACTGTCAATCCCTTGAAGAGGCCCAAAGGGTTGTTGTCACAGTAGAAGCCAACCTAATTGCCAAAAGAAACAGGGCAAGGTTGGAAAAGAGGACTGTTTTCAAAGAGGAACCCTCTGCCTTTGATCAAAAGCTTGATGCCATACTAAATGGAATGAAAAGATTAGGTGATAGAGTGGAATCGGTTGAAAGAAAATCATCATGGGAAGCACCACAAAACAACCCTCCTAGGAATCCAAATTTTAGGAGAACTCAAAACCCAGGTGTTGGCAAAACCAGTGCTGATCAAGATATAAGACCCCCTTTCCAAGAAAATTATGCAGAAACTTCCACATCAGCTGAGCCCAATGAAGATCCTGAGATTAATTTAATGGGTCTAGATGGTGAAAGTCAAGTTTTCTTAACACAAGAAGATCATGAGGATGATGAAATCAAACTGTTCCAAACCAAGTCAGGTGAATCCTTTGACTTCAAACAAGGCTATGACACTGCTGTTTATGAAGTCCATAAACAATACAAGCTGAGGAGCAGAACTGTGAATGTTAACCAGCCTGAAAAGAAAAAGGATAATCAGCAGCCTGAAAGAGTTATAGTCATAGAACCTAATGACAAAATGACTTCACATACAGAATAAGTGATTGTTGAAGAGATCACTGAACCACTGTCCTCAAAACAGCAGCCTATGGTCACTCCCCCTGCTCATCCTTATTCAACTCTTTCTCCTCAAGAGATGAGTAAAAAGGATAAGTCCCAAAGTCAAGACAAAAATCAAGAAGAAGATGTAATGAACAAGGAAAGAACTGTCACCTATAACCCCAAGACGCAATCTGAAAAACCTTTTGATCTAGAAACAGAAATTGGCAAATTAAAGATAGCAATTCCTCTCTTAGAACTTGCCAAGCATGACACCTATAAACTACAGATCAAAAGGTCCCTTCAACTCACTAGTAACAAAGATGATGTCAATGTGATGGATGACACCCCAGAACTCCTGTTTGGCCCAGAAGTGGATGGAAAAACAGTAGTCACAGGGGTATTGCCTTTCTATGTCAGTTTACATATTCATGATAAAATATTACATAATGCAATGTTTGACTCAGGTGCCTCTCACAATCTCATGCCAAAAGCAGTCATGGAGAGATTGAATTTAGACATAACAAGACCATATAAGGATCTGTTTTCCTTTGACTCCAGCCAAGTCAAGTGTTTAGGTCTCATAAAAGACTTATGTGTGTCTCTGGTTCAATACCCAAACAAGACAATCCTAATGGATGTGGTAGTTGCTGATATCCCACCTAAGTATGGGATGCTGTTATCAAGATCATGGGGAGCTAAACTCCAAGGTTCCCTACAATTAGACATGTCATATGCCACCATCTCTGTTTTTGGGCAACCAAAAAGACTGTACAGAGAAACACTTATGAAATACATGGTCAGCAGTGAAGAAAAGCCTCAAAACTTTCCCATATATGCTGTCCATTCAGACATAGACTCATACATTCTCTTCAATGACACCACAACTCCCCTAAAAGGTGAGGTTGAAACCAAGATATTCATACAAGAGGAAGATTCAAATGAAAGTATTATCACCCATGAAACAACAGCCAATCAAACACTAGATGTTACTGCTGCCCTAGTTGTCAAGAACATCCAATCAAATGATGAGACTGTCCCAGAAGACAAGCTAGGGAAAAAACCACAACTGCTACTCACATTGCCAGCCCATGAACAGATCATCAAATCTCCTTTCCAACAGGATATTCTATGGTTCCTTGAATTTGATGGCCCAGTTAACAAATTAGGGGCAGGAACTGGAGTTTGGGTACACAATAGAGAAAATAGTCATGCAGAAGGCAGAGCTTATAGATTGAATTTCAGATGTACTAACAACATGGCAGAATATGAAGCTCTTTTACTAGGCCTCAAGTTAGTAAAGTTCTTACAAGCTGCCAGGGTTTCAATCATGGGTGATTCAGATTTAGTTATCCAACAAGTGAAGGGAAACTTTGTCACCAATGACAAAAGACTAAGGACTTATAGGTCTGCTGTTGCTGAAGTACTAAACTTTTTCTCTGAATTTCAAATCACCAAAATTCCTAGAACCCACAATCTACATGCTCATAGTTTAGCCACCTTTGCAAGTACCTGCAAGTTGCCCTTTGAGTCCCACCATTGTTTTACAGCTGAGGTAAAACACAGACCCTCCATTCCAAATAATATCAATGATTGGCAAGTATTTGAGGATGACAAGCAAATAAATCATTTTTTAACTATGCAGCAAGAATTTGCAGGACTAAATATTGAGACTGATACAGCAAGTCAATCACAAATACTTGATACAGCAAGTCAATCACAAATATTTGATGGAGCAAGTCAATCACAAATATTTGATGGAGCAAGTCCATCACCAATACAGTTTCAACAGATTTCTCACCCAATATCACCTAGAACTGCAAAACTAATGCTGAGTCCAACCATTTTCAACAAGGAAAACATTCAGCAAATTCAACAACTTAACTATGAAGAGGTGGCCAATGCTGAAACTGAAATCATTGAGCTAAAAGACAATTTTCTACCAACGGGCCTAACTCCACTAGAAGACATCTTTGACTCAAATGACATCCCTAGAAAACCAAAAATGCAGCCCTTAAATGCAGCCATTGAAGAGTGCAACATAGGTACAAGTGAGAAGCCCAAGATAATTAAATTATCTGCTTCCTTACCTCCTGACCAAAAGCCCAAATACATTTACCTCTTCAAAGAGTTCCAGGATGTTTTTGCATGGGGCTATGAGGACCTAAAGTCCTATGACACCTTTGTAATCCAGCACACTATCCCTCTCAAACCTGATCAAAAGCCCTTTAAACAAAAACTGAGTAGAATCAATCCTATGCTTCTCCCAGCAATGGAACAAGAGGTACAAAAAATGTTCAAGGCAGGCATCATAGCACCAATCAGATTCTCTGAATGGATCTCCAACCTAGTCCCTACTAGAAAGAAGACTGGTGAAATTAGGTTGTGTGTGGATTTGAGGAATCTGAACCAAGTGTCCCTCAAAGACAATTACCCCTTACCCAAGATGGATCACATTTTACAAAGAGTAGTAGGGGCTTCCAGAATTTCTCTACTTGATGGATTCTCAGGTTTTAACCAGATCTTAGTTCACCCTGATGATGAGGACAAAACAGCATTTACAACCCCATGGGGAACTTTCAAATATGTAAAGATGCCTTTTGGATTGAAAAACGCAGGGGCAACTTTTCAAAGAGCCATGGATATTGCCTTTGCCAAGGAGATTCATGACTTTTTAGTCATTTACCTAGATGACCTTACACCTTTCTCAAAATCAGACCAAGAACATATAAAACATTTGAGACAGATCTTCCTAAAATGCAGAAAATATGGAATCTCCTTGAATCCCAAGAAATCCCTCTTTGGTTTAGAGGAAGGTAATCTATTGGGCCACATCATTTCTAAAGATGGCATTAGAATTGACCCAGATAGGATACAGGCTATCCTACAAATGCCCCACCCAAGAAATGTCAAAGAGTTGCAAGGATTCTTGGGAAAAATCAATTTCTTAAGAAGGTTTATCCCAAATTTAGCAGAACTAATCAGATTATTAAATAACATGCTAAAGAAAGATTCAAAAGTAAAATGGACTGTTGAAGCCAATCAAGCCTTTGAAAGTATAAAATTGGCCCTTACCCAAACCCCAGTGTTGACCAATCCTCAGTTTGACAGAGAATTTATCATTTTCTCTTTTGCCTCCCAGCATACTATTGCTGTTGTTTTATTGCAAAAAGATGACCAAGGAAATGAAAAGCCAATTGCTTTCTTTAGCAAAGCTCTTAGAGATGCACCTTTAAAGTATCAAATCATGGAAAAGCAAGCTTATGCTTTAGTCAAAGCCATTAAAGACTTTAGGATTTATATCCTTTATTCCCATGTTAAAGCATATGTGCCAAGTCCTATTGTCAAAGACATTCTCACCCAAGAGAATTTAGAGGGCAGAAGAGGAAAATGGATTGCCAGCATCTTGGAATTTGACATTGAGATAAAACCTACAAAACTAATAAAAGGGCAAGGCTTGGCCAAGTTAATGACAGATACAAATTTTCAAGCCTTAAACATTAACCAGCTGGACAGTGAACAGGAGCTGGCGACTCCAAAGATCAATGTAGCCTTTGAACAATCCCCCTGGTATTCTGATATCTGTTATGTGTTACAAAACCTGTGTGCTCCCCCAGGACTGTCCAGAACTAAGTGTAGATTCTTAAAAATGAAAACCTCAAGATTTTGCGTGATGGATGGCAATCTGCTTTGGAAAAACCATGAAGGTATATTGTTGCACTGTTTAATTGAAAATGAAACTGACAATATCATAAAAGAATTTCATGCAGGTGACTGTGGTGGACACTTGTACTGGAAGTCCACTGTGGACAAGATACTAAGGGCTGGATACTACTGGCCCACCATGTTCTCTGATGTCAAGAAATTCATCACCTCATGTCATAAATGTCAAGTATTTGAGGGAAAGAGACAGTTGTTGCCACTTCCTTTAAGGCCTATTGCAACAGAGAGACCTTTTCAACAATGGGGATTGGACTTCATTGGGGAAATTCATCCCTCATCTTCAGGCCAACACAGATGGATCTTAACAGCCACAGACTACTTCACTAAGTGGATTGAAGCTGCCCCATGCAGACAAGCAAATGATTCAATAATTATTCAGTTCTTGGAGAACAACATATTGGCTAGATTTGGCTGTCCTGACAAAATAATAACAGACAATGCTGCTGCTTTCAGATCCAAGAAAATGGTGAACTTCTGCCACAAATTTCACATTACTTTGGGCCATTCTACTGCATACTATCCCCAAGGAAATGGCCTCGCTGAGTCATCAAATAAAAGTCTGGTAAACATCATAAAGAAAGTGCTAGAAGAGAACAAAAAGAATTGGCATAAGAAGCTTGTGAATGCCCTATGGGCAGATAGACTAACAACCAAAAGATCAATTGGGACCAGCCCATATGAGTTGGTTTATGGATTAGAGGCCAAGTTCCCCTCATCCTTAGGAGTGCCTGTTATGAAGCTTCTTCAAGAAAGCCAAGCTGAACCAAATGATATGCAAAGAAGAATCAATCAAATCATATGTCTGCAGCAGACTAGAGACCAAGTTTTCAGCAGAGTTCAAGTTCTACAAGAGAAATTAAAGAAGGCCTTTGATAGAAGAACTAAGGCAGGAGATTTCAGTGTGGGAGACAAAGTCCTCAAGTGGGATGCAAGAAGAGAAGACAAAGGAAAACATGGAAAATTTGACTCCCTTTGGAGAGGACCATTTGCTGTCCAAGCAGTGCAAGGTAACAATACCTATTTCCTTAAAAGTCTAACTGAAATTGACTTGGATGAAGGTCCTGTGAATGGCAGGATGCTGAAGCATTATTTTGACTATTACCCATGAGTACAGCCTGAGGTTCCCTTGTATATATGCAGATGTATATATTGTTTTCTGTTTAGATTGTAAAAATGCAGTTTTCCTAGTTTATTGACTGCCAGCAAAAGGTAAATAGAATCAGAGGTCTACCAAGAAGAGAAGCACACAATTTTGGCACCTCAAAGCAGCAAACTTCAAGATTGGCAAGAGCAGTTAAGGAGCAAGGCAATCTGACCTGTTGTTCTTGGTCTTTCAAATAAAACACCATCCCCATGTGGAGCCACTGTTAGCTACCTATACCAATAGGTTTCATATTTCATGATTGGCTATGAAAGGTCCAAATATGCTCTGCTTTGATGATTCAAATATCACATATTTCCAAGAGAATCCAATCTGTGCTTATAGCTTGGTATGAACTTAAAATTTTGATGGATGGTCCAACAGTCTAATCTGGATCATTCCATGGTTTAAATTTGCAGTTGTAGATTAGAGAAGGAAGTCTGTCCAAACTGTTTAATCTTGGCAGACAAGTAGTTCAGGTAGAGAAGAAAAGGCTCCCAACAGCTTAATCTGGGACCTTGGAAGAAATAAGGGTAGAAGTAGATAGAAAAAACAAAAGAAAAAGCCAAATAAAAGAAAAGGCAAGTAAGGGTCTGCAAGTCCAAGTGCACCCTCCAAGAATAAATAAAAAATGCTAGGCACAGTAGCTGGGTAAGTAGATGGGGTTGCAGAAGTGGTATTCATTGCAGATTGAATATTGCTGGTTAAAAAAGAAAAGCAAGGCAAAGGAGCATGTCTAATTCCCCAATTTCCCCTTCCACTCTTATTACTAACATCCCTTCATCCATGGAGATTGATGAGAAATTTCTGAGGTTTATGATGGTTCTTGTTCATTTAAAAGCCACATTTCCTGTGTAAAATTCTTTTCATTTTGATCTACTCCCTAAACTAAGTAAATTTCAAATAAACTTAGTGGTTTCCCCTTCATTTACCCTCTCATACATCTTAACCACTAACTCTACTATCTAAATCCCCTATGTCCCCCTTTCCCTACTATAAATAACACTAAGGTGTATAAATCCCAGCACTATGTACATATCCTCCTCTTGGCACTATAGCCAAATAAATGGTCAAGGGAGACTTTAGTCCATCTGGGACTGTGGTCAACCCTATCTTGGAGCTGCTCTAACCTCTGGTTATGAACAGCAACCTCTTCCCTCAGCCATCACCATCCCTCTGCTTAAAAAACACAAAAAACCCTTGTTTCCCTTGCTAAAATCACCCCTATAAACCCCTTTTTCTTATAAAAACCCTTGAAAAACCTTTGAAAACCCGAAAAAATCCCAAAATACATGAAAACCCCAATTTCCTATAGTTCTCCGCCCAAATATTTAATTGAATATTTTAATGGGCCAGCGGGACCCCCCCCAACCTGCACGATCCGTCGGAGGACCCGCTAGCCGTCCGATCTCCGCCGCCCAGATCTAACGGTGGGCGGTCATTTTCGTCCCCCGACCTGCCGACCTTTAGCGTCGGGGGAAAGTGGCTTCCCGCTCCGTACCCTGGATGCGTGTCAACCGCCGGGGTTGTTCGGAGCCCCCCTCCCCAATACCACTCGCCAGCAAAAGCGGTGCGGGGAACCCGCTTACCACTATTCCAAACCGCCGTCCTCTATGTCATCATTGCGTCATCCTGACGTAGTACCTGTCGCCCACCCCGCACCATGTGATCCTCCACGTACCCCTGCCACCTTATTCACCCGCCACCGTGTCCTGCCACCCTGGCCCACACCTCAGCAGCCACGTCACCTCCGTACCCGGGCCCCGCCATGACGTCATGCTGACGTCATCGGCGGAAAAGCGCCAAATGCATACTTCGTCCAAATTTAACGTTATAAACGACCAAATGAGCCGTTTTTCGGTCATTTTCACGCGCAAAAGAAGGAGCCGTTGACAAGCAGCTGCCGCGAAATTTGTCCCCAGCCATCAAATTTGACATTTTCAACCGCTACAAGTCCAGAATTCGACGGCATTAAACCCCCACAGCTCGGCCCGCAGGCTTCCAGGCTAGCTTTTCCAGGTATTTCGCCAGTTTTCCACGCTTTGCCCATGCTTTCCAATTCTCTGTAAATTCACCATTAAAAGACTGGTAAAAATCCTAAATTCAACTTTGCTTAGTAAGCCCAAGCAACCTGCACCACCCCTGAACTATAATTCAACATTAGAGCGGTCATTCCACGGGCTGAAACCGTAAAATTGTCCTCGAGCTGCTCGGCATTGTTCCCTTTTGCCGAGTACAGGCCACCTGCATTCTTACCAAAAGAAACCTCATTACCTCTGCAACTTACCCCTGGCAGTTCACATCCCTGAGAGGTTGCAACAAACTGCACAGACCAACTTGCATTTTCACTGAGAAAAACACTTCAGACTTGGTCTATCAATTGCCATCACCTCATTCCAAATCAAGTTTTACAATGGCTGCTTCTGCATCCTCATCCCTCAGTGTAGCTCCACTGAATCCAACAAATAGAGAGCTGGAGGCCTTGCCATTGGTTGACAAGGACTGTCTTATTGAAGACTTTGAGGGCAACAGGGACTTCTTACAAACTTTCAGTCAGTTGAGAGAGGACTATAAGGATGGTCATGGCACACATGGGATATGGGAGTCAAACCTACCATATTATTGTCTCCCAGCTGTAAATATCTTCCCTGAGATCATTCACCTATGTGCTGAAAACTATAATGTGCAGCACAGAACTGTTAGCACTCCATCTGGAAGAATCCTTTTCTACATAAATGCTGAGTCTATCAACAAGATGTTACATTTTGATCAGACAGAATTGCTAATCCCATTTTCCTTGAGCTATTTGATAGAGACTGGTGAAAGGATGACCAGTGAGGAAATTCAAAGGGTCACCAGAGATTTCATGAGACCTGAGTGCCAGCCTACAAAGCCACCTCCCTACCTGGGTATCCATTTCAATGATATAGGCAGGCTTTTACTGGACATGATTGCCTATGTGCTGGGATACAAAAACAGTGAGCATGTGGACAGAACGATGCTGGTATTGCTATCTGCATATAGCCCACGCCAACCCCCTGCCAGGAAATATAACTTTGCTAAATTCATTGCCAATAAGATTCATGATCAACTGAGCAAGGTGGACAGGCAAGGGGTCTTCAAGTACTCAGCCTATATTTACCACCTATTCATGTACTACCACTCTGAAGCCTTCCCATGCTACATCAGAAGGCTGGATCACAAAGGGGACAGAAGATCTGTTATCTTCTGGACCTCTGTCTTTCATAAAGTCACAAACTCACCCTATACTTACTGTGAATTTGTTGAGCAATTTGTTTACCCAGTCTCTTGCCTGTTGATGAAGTCCCCTCCTCCCAGGGTATCAAATGAGATAAAGAAAGCCCTGCAGCTTTCTAGAAAATATAAAATAGGTGACTGGTACCTATATGAGAACCATACTGTCATTAGGATCTATGGCTATGAGCTCTGTCCATACAGGCTCCCAAAATATGTACCAATGAGGTTATTTGCCTTAGAATATTACAGGCAGTTGATTCAGTCAGACCTCACCCATTTCCACAGCGCCAAAAAGAAGGCCCACCTCAAGTTCAAACACGAGTTAGGCCCCTTCATCATGAACAAAAAAGAAGGGTGGGAAGAGGCAGACCTAATCCTCAAGGATAAATACAAGTTATCCTATAGTTTTCGGTGGGTCCATTATGACCCTCAAGGTTTCATCACTACCAAAAGAAACAAGTATAGGCTGATAGGCATTAAACATTGCCAGTACTCTCACATTGAAAAATATGCCAACCTACAAGAATGGCAGATGGACACTCTAGTTGAAAATCTAACTGAGGAAGAAAGAATGCTAAAGAGTAGGAGGGAGCTTGAAAAGACTATTGACCTAGACTATGTGCATCAGGTACCTTTCAGACCGCCTTATTCAATAGGAGAAGGGACCTCGGCTACAAAGACTGCACCACAGGCACCTTCTACATCAGCACCAGTGTTAGATAAAGGTAAGGGTATAATGGGCATAGAAGAGGAGGTAACAAAAGAAAAGTCTGCCCCTGAAGCAGAGCAGCAAACAGGGCAGCAACAAGAACAGCAGCAAGGGCAAAATGTCCCTCCACAGACTCAGCTACCAGTAGCTCCAACACTGCAAATTCCACCTCCACAAAAGGAGCCAGTGACTGCCCCAATCTTACAGACCCCAGCACATGAGGACAGGGGAACTAAAAGAGATAGAGAAGAGTCCACTCCTCTCAGTGGATCCTCCCACCAGCCAGAAGCCAAAAGGCAAAGAGCAGACTCCCCAGAGGTGGAAGACATTACTGATGATGTCTTGGAGAGTGAAAGAAAAGACAAGGAGGGCAGCCAACATACAGGTACAAGCTCTTTTCAGCAGGAGCAAACTTTACAACATGGCTTAGAGGTGTCCTCCTCTTCCCAGCTGACCAAGAAGCCCAAAAGCACCAAGGCTTCTTTCAAACAGATAAAAGCTCAGAATGAGCTGCTAAGGGCCGAGGTCTACAAGCAATTCGTTGATGCAACACCAGCCCAGCAAGAGAGACTATTGTCGGTATTTGACATTCAGGAGGAGAAACTGCTCCCGAGCCACTTCAAGCCAATGGGGCCGGAGCCTAAGACACCGGCAGATTTCATAAAAACAAGGGTGGAGGTCCTAGCCAGGGATATACATCCCATGGACCAGATTGAACTCCACAGATAAACTGGAGAGATGGTCTATACGACCCTAATAGAGAAGGCCACCTTGGCCCATGAGCTGAAGGAGTCCCTCAAAAACACCAACACCCAGTTGGATTTTGAGAGATTATCATCCCAAGCCAAGGACAACAGGATAAAGTCCCTGGAGGAGATCATCATCGATCTAGGACATGATCCTAGTGATCCAACGGGTGTAAAGGCCCTCCTGAAGAAAAAAGATGATGACTTGAACGCAATGAAGAAGAGGTTTAAGCTGCAGCCCACAGAGCACCCTCAAACAGCAGAACTCCAAAAGCAAAAACGGGCTGAGGACCAGCTAGACCTCCTAATGCAGCAAGACCAAAGGATTAGGGAACTGGAGAAAGAGATGGAAGGAATATTACAGGAAAAACAAGCAGATTCCACTTCCCAAGCTCCTCCAACTACATCAACAACAGCAGCAACTTCAGGGGCAGCAGTACCCCCTACAGCAGAAGCAGCAGGAACAGCAGCAGCCCCAGATGCCAGTCCAAGTGTAGAAGAATTGACCAAGGTCGTCAAAGCAATGGAGCTCCAAGCAGATGAAATAAAGAAGGCCAAGGAAAAATTGGCAGAACTGGACTCCAAGTATACCAATTCCAAAATGACTGTAGCAGAACAGGGCAGAGAAATAAAGGCCCAAAGAGACAAGATAAAGGCCTTAGAAAAGGAGCTGAATCTAGAGACAGCTATGGCCGACATAAAGAGAATCCTGTGGGCTAAAATTGGCCAATCCATCAAACAGCAGTGGAGGTCAATAAAAATAATACATGAGCAGATGGATTTGATGGGCCAAGCACAAGCTGAAATTCAGAAGGCCAAGACAGTACTGGGTAACAAAACAGAACAGGCCAACAGGATGATAGACTTCCTGAATAGACAGGAAAGGGAAGAATTAGCAGCCATAGGCATTCCCAACAGAACAGAAGCTGTCCTCTCTGCCAAGAAGGCACTAACACTAAGAAACTACATACAAACAGTAGAGAGGAAATTTTTTGAAATGCAAGCAGATGTGGAGGAATACAAGGCCAAAATGGGAGTGCTGCAAACAAAAGGCCTGCCCAGCTTGCTAAGTGGTGCAGGAAAGCTGATCTCCCTAGATCAAATGGCCAACAGAATGGCAACCACTATTGAAAATCAGATTATTGCATCTTGCAGTACATCTGAACCAGCAGGGCCTCCTACAGGACAGAGTCTATATGAAAAACTTGAAGGCATGTTCTACATTGAGAATGAGGTGAATCACCTATTCGAGACTCCTCCCAATCTTTACAAACATACAGAGGCAGAGGAAACATTGATTAAAATACGAAGGCATCAAATGCCTAAGGAGGATTGGTGGCAGTTTATGCTTCAGATTTTGCCACGATAAGTCCAGCTGTTTGGTCACTGCCAGCTCCAGGTCACTAGAAGACAAACAGCAGAAAAGGGTTAGCATTTAAAAACAGCTGAGTAATGACTCATCACATAAGACTATGACAGCTAGCCAAATTTTGAACAGCGCATCTCCAACCGACTCTAACAGCCATAAAGACCAAATATCTTCTGACTATTTGACAGCTGAAGCATAAAAAAATTTCGGCTGCATTCACTCCTTCAGCTACTGCACTTCGGAGATTAGCATATCATAAATGATATAATAACTCATTTCGTTGATATTTTGATGTAAATTTTTGTATATAAACTCCCCTGAGCAACTCATAAGGGGTTGGTAAATTTCTCTATGAGAACACTTGTATTGTACACTTTCAATTATCTAATACAAAGGGCTGGATGAGCTCAGTGATTTCCTGAAATTATTTGATGTCTGGAGGATGCTCCATGTGTTGATGCAGAATTCCTGTGCTGTCTGACGAAATAACAAGTTTTCTTCAAAACTCTGTTCTTGTTTTCTTATGTTTATCAAATCATACTTACTTCACGCTAAGCTAGCAGTAAAAAAAGAAAGAATAGTACAGGATTTGTTCTATTACACCTTGTGCTCAATTTTTTCTGCTGTAAATGTTTGTCTTCAGGGTTAAATATGTACATGAATTCTTAATTGCTCACGTGTCTGTTAATTCTATATGTATGAATATCACCTAGAAATTCTTAAATGCTCCTAGGTCAATATTCTCACTGTCTTACTCCAACAGTTAAACTGTAAGATTCTTAATTGCCTTGCACTAACTGAATACACTCCTTCCATCACTATTACAAACGTTATTTCACAGACACTAATCTGGCTCTGCAGCATCACTACAGTATCACAGCAGCACATCAAGCATTTAAAGGACCACTGACTCCATAGCCCAATGGACTAGAACTCTTTGAAAAATACACAAGCACCTTGATTAAGATTATCATCCAAGCAAAAAACTCAAAACAGACCTGAACTTATATCTAGCCTAAAATCATTACAAACAGAGACAAATCATAAAGAGAGAGCCCTCTCTGATTACAGTGTGGCTAGGAACTGTAATCCAAAGATTGGTTAGTGGTTACCCCGGCCGTATTCCCTTGGGAGTCATAGGGAACAACCTGGGTGATAACAGGCTGCTCTCAAGCAATTGGGTACACCCTATCAACAACCAGCTCCTCAACATCCAGTTGTTTCCATCCCAGTTGATCCCTCTGGATCCACCTCCCCAATACCTCCTCTGTTTGTGGGTGCCTCTCCTATGTTTCCACCAGGAACTGTTCCTCCAAGTCTCAACCATCTAGGAGCTTTTCCACCGAGACATTACTCCCCAGGCCAAATACCTTTCTTATTCCCCCCTCCGGGAGTATTTTATGTCCCTATCATGGCTTCGTTGGTCCTTCCTAACATGACTTTGGGAATCCCAGTATGGTACATCGACCCCCCTGCGAGAATTCTGCCTGGTCAACTACGACCTTATCATGCTTTGATCCCAGTTCAACCGATCCCTACAGCCCCTACCGCTGCTTCAGTTCCATCACAACTTCAACAGGAACACACTCATGTTGCAAAAGCATCTGGATAAGGGGGCAAAGCTAAGAGGAAAGAACCTAAAGACAAGGCTCCCCAAGCTCCTCTAGCCCCTAAGGCCCCAAAGCCGTCACCTTCGTGTGCTTTGTGTAAAGTTGTTGGGCACACCACCAATAATTGTCCCGAGCTTCCTCATCTCAAACCTTTGGTTCATGAAATGTTCCTTGAGTCAAATATCCCTGAAGTCCATGTTAACTTACCGGGTCCACCCAAGAAACTCAAAACGTTGCGCACAAATCACCCTTGTGCCCTGTGTGATCATCATGGTCATTATTCCCATTGTTGCCCTCGTCTCGATGAATTTCACGATTGCCTTGAGGCGCTTCGCGAATACGAGGCCACTCGTAGTGGATCATATACTCCTCTACCCGTGGATTCTGGTACCACTAGTCAACCAGAACAGGGGGACTCTGGTCCCACCATCGCAATCTCTCCCCCCAATGTCGAGATGACAGAAACCACAGGCCATATTCTTTACCTGTCGTCATCCTTGAGTTCCTCGCAGGAAAAAATTTCTAATGTTTCTGCATGCGCTTCTATCAAACCTCTTTCGACAAAATCCCAGGTCTCAACATCCGTAGATCCTCCATCTACTAGCCCATCGTCTACCATTCAAGATGATGCGTATGTGAACCTTCTTTCTCAGGTTGATGCACCAGGTAACGCCGCCGCATCATGTAGTCAATCTTCCTCCCATCCGCCCATCTCCCAGTCTAATGAGGAAATCATGGAAGCTATGGCTACCCCTTATTACCCTTGCACTTAAGAAATGGGGCATATTTTAGAAGGATTATGAAGGCCATTCCCTTCCTAATTCTCCTAGTGCACTCTACCTCCAGAAATGTCGCTCATAGCACATCCCTTTGATTTGTGTGTCTTTATTTCTGCCATGAAGTTAGGTAGATTATATCATCTCATTCGTTGTCTTTTGAACCTTTCAGATGGATCCATCATCTACACCATATATCTGTCACACCAACAGTGCGAGTCGCTTCTCCTTAAATCTAGCCTCGGTAGTCTGGGCCACTTTTACCCCCTTGCATATGTTAGTCCTTTCGAATGACGTGTGCATTGGACCTGCCACCAATAACCAGGCTAAATATGATGCAGTGATAGGTTTGTTAGTTGATGCCCTTGCTCATCGCATCCTTCATCTTCATGTTCATTTAGATTCCTTGCTACTTGTCATGCAATTGAATGGTGTGTATCATGTGCATAACCAAGTCCTATTTAGAAAATATCTACGAGTTAAGTTGTTGGTACGTGAATTTGAAACCATCACTTTCAGTCATGTTCCTAAAGACCAAAATAACTATGTAGATACCATTGCAAATGATATTCTAGATTGGCATTTATCACATGTATACTACAGAAGACAACCATAAACAAAATAAATGGCGAACCATCATCGTCATATCAAAATGCATAACCATATTATGTATCATATAAATATTTGGAGCCCATAGCTCTAAATACATCCAGTACACCCATAGCATACTGGGGGGCACATAGGCCCCTACATCTCATTATCATCCTTTGGAGGATCTCGTGCCAAGTTGGGTCGAGATGCTTGAATCCCTTTTCGAGCACTCGGAACACAATGGCGCTCCACAAACTCCTCCTGCTAGGGGGCATCATTCCCACCTTTGCATACCAAATCAATCCCCTCCATCACATATGTTTGTGGGCAGTATCCCATGCTTGGGGGCATGATGGTTTTCCCCTAGCCATCTTCTCAATTGATTAACATAAGTCTTGGCCTAGATCCCACCGAATCTAGGTATGGTCGATTATCCTCCCATTCCTTGGATAGTTTGTCCTACCAGCCTTTCCGACGAGCCATATTCACATCACATATCATAGACGTTTGATACCATATCTTCAAATATTCTACTCTATGTCCACATAGTCCCCATGTTTGAATTAGTGGGTGAGAATGATTCTAGACCTCCTATAGTAGTTCATTCTCGTTTTCCTCTTCCCTTAATTCCTCACTAGGAACCATTGTTCCAAGAAGCATTAAGACTATCTTTAGACAAGTAAGGCCACTTACCTGAAAATCGCAGATCCCAATTCCGATGGTTGGTTTGTCCGCTATGATCTCCACAAGATTTAGGGCTTTCTCCTCCTCTCAAATTGGAGGGAAAATGCCCTTTTATAAGAAAACCCACAGTTTTTCTGTCGCACATTGCGACTAGACCATAGCTTAGTTTGACGAACCATTAACACCATTGGAAAGCTCTCATAGAGTACTATAATGGGTCTTCCTTAGGTTTTGATGATTTGACACTTCACCAGGAAGTCATTTTTCCAAGAAGGGTCACTTCATCGCCTCTCATAATCGAATTTCTTCATATGCGACACTTGTACTTTGAGGTCCACCTCCTCTTAATACTTGTCGTCTCACGTGTCGATTTTCGTCATGAGTTACCATCATTTACTCGTGCTTTCATGGTCCCCACTAGGCCTATCCTGTGTGGCAGCGTCATGGAGTCACCCTTGTTCAGAGCATCCGTGATGAGTCACCCTTGCATCCATGGAGTCTGTTTCATGCCCCTTTCTATCATGTCACAATATTCCATCCATATTTGCATATTGTTCATCCTGTGTTGCCCATTTTGGCCTCCAATCATACTATCCCCATCCCCTCTGGAGTTGAGTCAGTCGCTGCCAGGTCAACCATGCACTTTATGCTCTAACAAGGGAAGTCGTTTGTTTGTCCCTCAGTACCACTTTCCCCATTATCCCTGGTGTCAGTCCATCAGTCACATTACTATTTTCCCTCGTGCCTTAGTTGAGGATCCTCATTGCCTCACCTATCATGGGCCCTATTCTGTCAACATCAACTCATTTATTCCAGAAGAACGACCTAGAGGGCGGTGTATCTTGGTTCCAACTTCCATTCTTGTTCGGCACCTCAGATCGAGCAGAGGGTCTCATTATTGCCCTTTGACTTGGTTGTTTCATGTTCGTGATTCATACACTTGATGGTCCAGTGATGCAACAGATTGTACCAGTGATTCCCGAGTGTGTGTGAGATGTTTCAGACCTCATGAGGGGGTGGCCCTTTAGGTAGCCCCCCACACACCCGGATGCATTCCTATTATGCTACAATCTCATATGCAGTTTCACAAATTTGATGGGTTCGGTTCCTACCGATCACAGTGTTCATAGCATGCACGTCTCCTTCAGATGATCCATTCAGTTTTGCAGATCCCTTCCCTGTTCAACAAGGCTTCCTTGATTGTTTTACCCTCCCTCCCACCCATTTTTGAGGGAATGGCCTTTGTATCTCATGTACCCAGATATTATTGTATTCAGTCCTGACTCATGTTTTTCCAGGTGCATTATGTATATGGGACACATTGTATTAATTTATGGCTCTATTATGCTAGCATGTCATGTACCATTCAACATGTACTTCATTGCTCAGTTTTATGTTTCTGGGCACACCATTATTTTTGTACTAAGTTATCTCGGCGGGTATGGGTATGCCTTCCCTGCCTCATTGAGGTCCGATACCACAACATAAAAGGAGACTTGTATTAGTCTCGCTCCCTCTATCCCTATCCTCTTTCACTTCAACTTTGTTGGTCTCTCTCTCTCTCTCTTTGACTCCCCTGTGTTATCTAGTGATTGTGTCTTTACAATGTACTTCGGTCATACATTTTTCTCCTAACACTCGTACGTTGGGGACCAATCTATCATCACCAAAAAATTGATCATCTGGCCTAATTTACTAGATGGACCGAAGTACACCATAGAAAGTCAATTTTCCCATAGTAAAATTGTTTTCACTGTGAGAAATTACTTAATAAACCACCTTTGTTAAGTAATTTATAGTTAAACCCATGAAGAATAATTAAATAAACCGTTATTTATTTAATTTTCTTCTAGGAATAATTAATTAAACCATTGTTCAATTATTATTCCTTGTCATATTTGAACCAATTATGAAAAATCAACAGATAAATCATTAATTATCTTATTTTTCTCTAAGAATAATTAATTAATCACTAATTAATTATTAATCTTTGTCAAATTTGACTAAATCCCTTAGGAATAATTAAATAAATCCTTATTTATTTATTATTCCTTAACCAATTCCTTAAGATGATAAATAAATAATTTATTTAGTTTAAATATGTTTTCCCTCCTAACCAAATATAATAAAATATTCCAAGTGGGTATTCCAAGAATGGGGTTAACAATATTTTATTATTGCTCATGATTCGAGGATAACTCAATATTTTGTTATAAATAGGAGGGTTTTCCATTTATTATTCACTTTTGATTATTTTCATTGTTGCACTCGTTGTTGTAACTCTGATTATTTTCATTGTTAAACACCATATTTTCGTTGGGTTTACATGTTATAGAGAAGAGAGACTCTACACAAGCTGAAGGCGTTTGAGGATAGCCAAGAACTCATCCCATAGAGGGGGACTAGTAACATTTATTTGTTCCCTTCACAGGTGTTATAATAAAACTATTCTTTGTATATCTGGTTTCCATTGGATGATTGGAGTTATTACTATTTCTTTTTGTTGTTTAACTATGATTGTGGCATAGATCCGGACTTTGAGTGGTTTTTTTTTCTATTAGTTGCTGCAGATCTACAATGTTTAGTAGCTATTTATATTGTTGAGATTGTTTGTCATCCACAATCTTAAGTGGGTTATTTTCATACATCTTTGAGAAGAAAACACTACAACAATGTGAAGTCACCGATTCAATTCCCCACCCCGATCGGGGTGATATATTGGACATGATGAAGATGTAGTCGTGCCAAGCTTACAAAAAAAAAACATAATTTGTAAATATTAAATAAGGAAACTTATTCACTGAGTAGTCTTTAAGTGTGACTTTTTGGAAAGTTTTCTAGTTTATTTTCCAATCTAATTTGTCTAGAATCCGACAGGGATTCATTGAAATCACAAATTTGACAAGTGAACTCTTCATAATTGAAGTGCCCCAAGGGTTTTTGAGGGTGCTAAATCTATATATGCAGTCAAAAAACCAGTTTAAACAATACAAATCAATATCTGGTCACAAATTTTTTTGCCGGATTCTGGCCAGAAATTCGTCGGAAACTCCAAGAAGTCGCACTTATTGACTACTCCAATTGTTAACTCTGTAACAAAACCTAACTTTAAGAAAAATGAGAGAATTGAATTTATAATCTTTCAAATTTTAAGGGAGAGATAAAATATCTCACGTTCATAACTATTTTAACTAACCCTTGAAACTCACAAAATTATGATTTGATAAGCTTACATTTTTTTGGGAATAAATATTTATATTACCTTTTGAACAAGAGATTACATGGAAGAGTCGAAGGTTTTATGTTGGTTGGTTGCTAGGGAAACCTGACCACATAAAAAAATACCCATTTAAGAGAAGCAAAAGACAACATGCTATCCACGAATTCAAAATATACCATACATACACTAATATGCGAGCCTTTAAGGCCATGAGGGAAAGCAAAGAAACATGAAACTGAAAAACCAAAGACATACTAAGGTTAAGGAGACTAGGAAGAGTGGTCTGAATCAGTTTTTACAACCTGGATTGGCTCCTTGTTGTTGCCAGGTGAGCAACGAGTAATAGGGGGGATGCCAAGGTACTTTTCAATGTGCTCTAGTTGGTGGTCCAGGTCCATCATGTGTCAATGCACATGTTCCATGGAGAGAAGGAGGTCCCCTTTGTTCTCATGTTGATCCAGTAGAACCTTGCCAAGTAGAAATTTCATGTGTTAGTATAGGTCCATCATGTGCATATATTGATTAAAAAACACATGTGTGTACCTTATATCAGGTACCCAATCAACCAAATCTACCATTACCTCTATATCTGAAAGAAGGTGCCTCTGGTTGGTACCTTACCTTTTGGCACAAGTGAGTTCTTTCTAAATAGGGGGTAGGGTGAGTTCTCAAAAGTGAGTTATTGCTTCCCCAACTCTGAGATGTGTCCATGTATTGCATGGATTACCACACTCTTGATAATACACTACACCTTTGCAGGCACATGCTCTTTGGTGTGGCACGGTGGCTGTAAGAGGAGGAGAGGAAGGCTAAAGAAAAGGGAGGGAGGTGTTAAAAAGGGGATAGAAGAGGACAAAAGAAGGTGATATCTTAGGTAAATGAAGCTAGGGCCATGCTCCGAAACAATATAATGAGGGCTAGACTGGTTGAGAACGTGCCAACAAAGGATAGGTCCATTGAGAAGGAGCTATGTGAAGAGCCATCACCTAAGAGAGAGGGGGGGGCTTTTGCAGAAGTGCGGGTTCTTAGCGACCAATAGATAAGAATACGAAACCAAGTCACTATTGAGAGTTAAAGTCAATACTAGAACACCAATGAAAGAGGAAGCAAGAAATAACCAAGAGGTGAAAAGGATTAACTTGTCATGGAAAGAGACCGCCGAACTGTCGTGTACCACCTCACTACTATAGGATGCTCAAGCCGGTTCTAGGAAGTTGGATAAAACTAAGTCCAATAGATGTTGTTGCAGGATGATCCAAGATTCTAGTCAAAGTTGAGAAGGGAAAGTGCCAACTTTGTGGATCAAAGCTCACTAATGAGTTACCACTCCCTTTCTTAAATATCGCTTGGAAAGCAAAGAGAGTTGGAGCACTACCAACATGGCATAGAGGGATGAAGAAGATGAGACTAACCATCAAAAGCTTCACTATGTTGCTAAAGAAAAAGCTAGGTTTTCAAGGCTCCCAAATTGGTTATTTAAAACTCCTTGTCTCACTTGATATCTTGTTGGTTAGAGTTGCCATTGGTAGTGGTGTAATGAATTGCCATGATAACAACATTGAATTCCATTCTTGGTGGCAATTGATTTTGCTTAGTCGCACGAGGCAAGGAGGTTAGACAATTAGATATTGAGTTTATTTGCTAGCTGGAGTGGATTTGACAGGGGTTTGGTGAACTGAGGTAGTGTTCCATTTGCATGGTGTCGAACATCATATGTGTGGCATTCCTCGTGCTATGATCAATTTGATTGGATCAATAGTTAAAGGGGTGTGCTACCACTTTCCCTGGTTGAATGGCTAGGTATGATGACAATAGCTCATCCCCCGCTGTAAGGACCTACGGTTTGGGTCACCCTCACCGTGCGAAGTGCATGCAAGGAGCATGTGCGAAATGAGGTTGAACGAGCCTTGGACGAGTTCATATAGGCGTTGGGCGAGCATTGAGGGGGCGGTCCCACGAGTTGGGCGGGCCGACCCTCCTCTTGGGCGAGACATCACAACATGAACGAGTCGGCTGGGCGTTTGGCGTGGGTCGGCCAGGTGACACAACGCGCCACCCGCTCATATACATAGGTGAACAGTTTGTGGAGACAAGCCACCATTCCACCACGCAGTTCTTCTACGAGTTGGTTGGAGTGCGAAGTTGGACACAGGTGTAGAAGTGCGAAGGGTATAGGAGATGTGCCCGCACTTCAGGCAAGTCATTTAGAAAAACTTGTGCGAGGTCATCGGGTGAAAAACTTGTGTGAGGTCGTCAGGTGAGAAACTCGGGCGAGGTCGTCGGGTGAAAAACTCGAGCGAGGTCATCGGGTGAGAAACTTGGGCAAGGTCGTCGGGTGAGAAACTCGGGCGAGGTCATCGGGCAAAAAACTTGGGTGAAGTCATTCGGGCGAACCGGGCGAAGTCGTCGGGTGACCCGGGTGAAGTCGTTCGGGCGAGCTGGGTGAAGTCGTTCGGGCGAGCTATGATGGAAGGGACTCGTGATGATGATGATATGGTTGGGTGACTGAGTTCACTAGACCGAAGATTGCAGACTTGGACAAGGATGACCAATTGTTGTGATGGGTCTACTTGGTTGGACTACATGGGAAATTTAGTCATGGAAATCAGGTTGGAGACATGGATCATGGTAGTCTTATGTAAGGACATTGTGCAGGAGCACTTGTAGAGGTGTCACTTATGGGCATCCAATTAGGAGTGCCAAGGCAGGGATGTTTTGCAGGTGGATTTGCTGATGTGACATGGAGATGTTTACTTATGAGCTGATGGAGAGGTTGTGCACTCTTGTACAACAAGGCCATGGACTTGGATGGAGCTGTGAGTAGACTATGGAGCATTCCTACTACATGGAGAGTTGAGGCATCTTGCAGAGACCTTTGGGCCAAGACTTGCATGCTTGCTAGAGTGCTAGTTGGAGATGACTCATGGAGCTCATGATGGCATGAGATTGTTGTGACTTTTGGCGACTTCATATATGGTGGACTTGGAGGATCTGATGCATTAAGGAACTTAGGTAAGAGACTTTGATGCAGAATGGGGTGCATACTTTCGAGGACATGTATGGGTCTGGCTTGAAAGAGTGACTTGATGTGGAGGATCGATATGAGACACTTTGGAGTGATGGAGTTACAACGATGATGGTGCCTTAGTGGAAACACTTGGGCATGGGTTGAGCTGAGACTCAACCACCTTTTACACATGGGAGTTGATTGATCTATGATCAGGGGCAGCACATGGATAGATGAGACAGGTGTATACTTGTTTCTATGGCAGACTTGAGGGATGGCACAAACATATATGATGGAGGTTGCTTCATGGACCTGGATGTGGCACATCGAGAGTCGGAGTTTGATGAGATGTTTTGCAGATGGATGATGATGTTGGGATAGATGCAGCTGATTTCATGTAACACATTGACACCAGACATCATGGACAACATGTTGCAGATGAGATGGAGGCTACTTCATGGACCTGAGCATGGCTTATACTTATATGGAGATGGATTCTTGATCGAGTTGAGGATGTGACAGGATGTTCTGAGAAACGACTGATGGTGGCATGAGGATGTGCATTCTCATGGTTTGAGCGTGACAGTTGGATTGATCACCCGACTAGTTCAAACATGAGGGAGCTTAGTGTGCAAAGATGTGTTACCATTTGTTGGAGTATCATGGCAGCAGTTCACATGATGACGATACATGATGAGGTTGACACGATATGTTGCAGGAAGCATGTAGCCTGAGATGGAGGGAACAACCTTCCGTGATGGGGAGCAGCATGTGGAGATTGTGACAGGATGGTTGATGATCATGGATTGAGATGATTTCCGATGTATGACATACCGATGGGGTGTATGCCTAAGTATGGGTATCTTGGTGATAGATGGTTGCTGGGGTGAGATATTGTCGAGGACGACAATGACTTCAAGTGGGGGAGGATGTAAGGACCTGTGGTCCGGGTCACCCTCACCATGTGAAGTGCATGCGAGGAGCATGTGCGAAATGATGTTGAATGAGCCTTGGACGAGTTCATATAGGCGTTAAGGGGGCGGTCCCACGAGTTGGGCGGGCTGACCCTCCTCTTGGGCGAGACATCACAACATGAATGAGTCGGTTGGGCATTTGGCGTGGGTCGGCTGGGTGACACAACCCGCCACCCGCTCATATACATAGGTGAACAATTTATGGAGACAAGCCATCATTCCACCACACAGTTCTTTTACGAGTTGGTTGGAGTGCGAAGTTGGACGTAGGTGTAGAAGTGCGAAGGGCACAGGAGATGTGCCGCACTTCGGGCAAGTCGTTCAGAAAAACTTGTGCAAGGTCGTCGGGTGAAAAACTCATGCGAGGTCGTCGAGTGAGAAACTTGGGCGAGGTCGTCGGGTGAAAAACTCGGGCAAGGTCGTCGGGTGAGAAACTCGGGCGAGGTCGTCGGTTGAGAAACTCGAGCGAGGTCGTCGAGCAGAAAACTTAAGAGAAGTCGTTCAGGCAAACCGGGCGAAGTCGTCGGGTGACTCGGGTGAAGTCATTCAGGCGAGCTGGGTGAGGTCGTCGGGCGAGCTGGGTGAAGTCTTTCGGGCGAGCCGGGTGAGGTCGTCGGGTGACCTGGGTGAAGTTGTTCAGGTGAAGGCGTTCAGGTGGACTCGGGTGAGTCGTGCGAAGGCAACTCGGGTGAGTCGTGCAAAGGCGCGGGTGAACGTGCGGACGGGCGACCGGGTGAGGGCGCATCGTGCATGTCGAAACGAAGGTTGGAAATGGAGGTCGTGATCTAAGAGTCGGGCAGGCAGGACTGTGTGTGGTCCATCGAACGGAGGTCAGGTAGGATAACACGATTTGCACATTTGTTGACCAAACAAAGAGCGAGTCGGGTGAAGACATGCGACGAGGTGAACGAAGGGTTGGTGAGTCGTGCGGCGATCATGCAGAGGCGCCGATGAGCTGGGCAACTGAGTTTGCTGAAGTTGGAAATTTGGCTAAGTGTAAATTTGGGGTTTCCCAAGATTTAACTTGTACTTATAAAAGAAGATTATATATATTGATTCGGCAGACTCATATTGCAGGGAGTTGCCCCTCCCTTTATAATGTTGTGCATTTCTATTGTATAATGTTGTTTATGTGAATGTTATAGGCTTTCACTGTATAAAGGACAAAGATAATACTTGGTAATGAAAATAAAACTAAGTATGGAATGTTAGGCGTAGTCTACAATCGTAAGTATTGGTGAAAAGAAAACGGTTGGTAGTGCTGCACCTCGCTATAGTGCGGTTGGAAGAGTATCGCCAGTGTAGGGGCATGACACCCGTTGTCACGCCCCCAATTCTTTTTTTGTTTAATTGGCCGGGTGCGGCACCGCCTAAGTAATTAACATGTTCCATTGTTATCTTACTTTACTAACTACGCCTTAGCATTCATCTTCATTCATGAATAAACATAACATTAATGTGATAAATCCATTAACATTATAATCATCAACAATAAACATCCATAGCATAACAACATGAACACATTCATATGCAAGTAAATCTTTTATTATATATGAGAAGATTTTTACAAGTGACCGGGAGTTATACTTGATCGACGTTACAACCGAGTCGGGCGCCCACCCATGCACTCACACACGGTGGTCTCACCCTCCAACCCAACAACATACACAATACACGAGTCCTTTGTCAAGACGGGCGGGCGCACCCGTGCATGGCCCTCACCCGAGATACAACCAAAACCCTTTCAAGACTTTGGCGGGCGGGCGCCTTAGCACGCCCTCCACCCGCACCTTCAACCGTTCAAACCTCGTGCCAAGTCTGTGTATAACCTACCCGGCGAGCTGGTGCATAGCCTGTGCCTTCGCGACGGCTTTATCACCTTCCTCACACCTCTTGTTTGATGATTGAAGACCGAATGATCGATGGTGAAATGCCAAACACCACTGCGCATATATATGCCTCCTCGTGTGGAGGTCGTGCCCTCGGCCGACCCTTCCACCTATCTCCCAATCGCGCGTCTTCGCAAATGTTACAATGCCTTCTTGTGGTCGAACCGCCCATGGCGCGGGACCGCCCACCAACTCGCCCTCCGTTTGTCTTTCGCTCCTCGGTCAGCTTGTGGTGCGAGCTCTCCAACTCGCTCCTATAAACACACAAGACTCCCAACTCGTCCGCATAAGTATGCCATGCCCTTGGTTGCCTTATGTTTTTCGCATGACTTGCTACTTCGCACAGTGAGAGGGCGCACCCGGTTGGCTCGCCAACTGCAGGGCGTTACATCCTCCCCCACTCGAAATCGTTGTCACCCTCAACAATCCTGACCTCCTCAGTAGCTTCCTGTCATACTTCTCAATCTTCTTCTTCCATCTCCAAAGTGAGTCCTCTGATTCCCAGCTTTCCTCCTCCGGTGCATTCTTCCATCTGACAAGAAATTCCCGTTTCATGTGGCAACCAATCCCTGTAGTTCTGAAGCTCAAAATCTTCTCCAACTCCAAATCTGGCTTGTCCACAATCCTGGCTGGTCCTCTCGGCAGTTCAACTCTCTCTGGATGATCAGTATCAAGTCTGCATCTCTTCAACTGACTCATGTGAAAAACCGGATGCTTCATGTGCATATGATGTGGAAGCTCCAGCTCATAAGCAACTTCCCCCACTCTCTTCTTCACTCGAAATGGTCCCTCATACTTCCGTGTCAGTTTGCTCGCAGTCCCCTTAGGTACTTGAAACTGTTCCCCAGTTATCCTGAGAAACATCATATCTCCCATACTGAAGTGTACATCTCGTCTTCCCTTATCTACCCATTTCTTCATTCTCCTTGCAGCTTCGTGCAAGCACAATCGTGCCAACTCCAAGGTCTCATCCCAAGCCTTCAATAATTTCTTTGCATTAGGACTCCTCAAAAACCCTCCTGTCACTACGCTATGCGGTGTGACTAGCATCTGTCCATTCACCAACTCAAATGGACTGTACCCTGTCGCAGAACTCTTTTGAATGTTGTAGATGAACTGAGCAACATCCAAGAGTTTAGGCCAATTCTTCTGTTCAACCATCACATAATGTCTCAAGTAATCCTCTAGCAATGCGTTGATCCTCTCGGTCTGCCCATTTGTCTGCGGATGGTAACTCGAACTCATCAACAACTCTGTCCCGACTAACTTGAACAACGTAGTCCAAAATCTGCCTGTAAAACGCGGATCTCGGTCCAACACGATGCTTAATGGCATCCCCCAATACTTCACTATGTTCTTAAAGAACAACTCCGCAGTCCGTTCGGCTCCACAAGGTATCTTTGTTAGAACAAAGACAATATACTTGGAAAAACGATCAACCACGACCATAATCCCATTATACCCCTGAACCTGTGGCAATTGAGTGATGAAGTCCATTGAGACACTCATCCATGGTCTCTCAGGAATCGGTAAAGGTTGCAACAGACCTCCTTGCCTCTGAGTATCCGATTTGTCCCGCTGACAAATGATGCACGTATGTACATACTCCTCTACATCCTCCCGCATCTTCTCCCAAAAGAATCCTCTCTCCAACAATGCCAAAGAACGACGCATCCCTGGGTGGCCAGCCCATGGTGAGTCGTGGCACTCCTTCAAAAGGTGCCTCCTGAGCCCAGATGACTTTGGAACATAGAGCCGGTTTCCAAAGAACAAGAATCCATCTCGGAGAAAGAACTTTCGTGTCTTCCCCTCCTTCACCTGCTTCACTATAATCTGCGCCTGAGTATCGGTCTCAACACTTTCCTTGAGCTTATTCTGCATCTCTTCTGACATCTGAACTCGACTCCTACTCCTAGCTGCCTGGTCTTCTCCTTCCTCCAATGCTGCAAGTTGTCCCTTCCTGCTAAGGGCATCTGCTACCGCATTTTGTCTTCCCGGTCTATACTCGATAGTCATGTCGAACTCTACCAAGAAGTCCTGCCAACGAGCTTGCTTTGCAGAAAGCTTCAGTTGTGATGCAAAATAACTTGCTGCAACATTGTCTGTCTTGACAACAAATGACTTCCTAATCAGGTAATGCCTCCACACATGAAGACAGTGAATGATTGTAGTCATCTCCTTCTCATGGACCATATACCTCCATTCTCTATCTTGCAACTTCCGACTCTCGTACGCCACTAGATGTCCATCCTGCATAAGAACCCCTCCTATGGCAAAATCTGAAGCATCTGTGTGTACCTCAAACGGTCGCTCGAAGTCCGGCAACTTCAGTATCGGTGCTGTAACCATCCTCTTCTTCAAATCATCAAATGCCACCTGACATTTATCCGTCCACTTCCATCTCTTGTCTTTCTTCAATAGGTCTATCAGTGATCATGTCACCTTGGAGTACCCCTCTACAAACTTCCGTTGGTAGTTGGTCATGCCCAAAAACACCCTCATCTCATGGACATTCTTCGATTCAACCCAGTCCTCGATCGCCTTCACTCTACTCGGCTCCATCCGTATGTACCCTTGACCTACTATATGTCCAAGGAACAGAATCTTAGTCTGAGCGAACATACACTTAGACATCTTCAAGTACAACTGATTTGCCTTCACTGCCTCAAACACCATCGCCAAGTGCTTCTTATGATCCTCCATGTTGTCACTGTACACCACTATATCGTCCAAGTATACTATTATGAACGAATCCAAGTATGGTCATAGAACATCATTCATTAAAGTGCAAAACGTAGCAGGAGCATTGCACAACCCGAATGGCATAACAAGGAATTCAAAACTACCATACCTTGTTACTATCGCCGTCTTCTTCTCGTCTCCTTCAGCTATTTGCACCTGATAATATCCATGCCTCAAGTCCAGCTTGGAAAACACTCGGGCTTTCACAAGCTTGTCAAAGAAATCAGCAGCCAATGGCAAAGGATACCTGTTCCTTACCATCTGCTTGTTCAATGCATGGTAATCACAGCACATCCGTAGCTCATTCGAATCCTTCTTCCACTGGAACAATACCAGAGCACCATAGGGGGACCTTGAAGGTCTGATGAAACCTGCATCAGTTAACTCCTTTAACTGTTGTTTCAACTCCTCCAACTCAGGTCCTGACAACCGATAAGGTGCTTTAGTCGGAGGTTGCTTCCCTGGCTCAAGCTCAATGCTATGGTCCACTGCACGCCTTGGTGGAAGCGTATTTGGTAGCTCATCAGGCATCAAATATGCATATTTGGCCAGTACCTTAGAAATCTTGGCTGGAACAGGCGTCCCCACTCCATCACCTTCGACTCCCTTGAACATCACCGCATATGTCTCCATATCTGACTCCTTCATAGCCTTCTCCAAACTCAGTACAAAAACATGTTGCACCTTCACTTCTCAACTTTGCCTATGAGTGGGCAAAGTCCAAGTTTGTGACTGTCCAACCAGCACCACCTCATCACAGAAGGGGACAACAATTGCCTTGTTTCCATTCAAGAAATCTTGCCCCAATATCATATCAAAGTCGTTCATCTCCATCACCGTGAAGTCCAACTGACACTTCCAGTGTTTTATCTACACAGGCACTTCGTGTGCCAAACCCACCACTTTAGCTCTAGAGTTCACCGCCTTGACTTCCACATTCGATGGGAAGATCATTAGTCCAACCTCTTTTGCTAACTGTGTTGTCATGAAGTTATGAGTGGCCCCCGTGTCCACTAGAGCTTGAATGGTCTTGCCATGAACCATCAAGTCCACGAAACCCAGACTAGTAATCCATGATTTCTCTATAACTTTTCCCTGCATACATGTTTGTTCTCTGCTTCTGTCAAGCTTCTTCAACCCTGAATCAACGTCACTTGTCATGAGCAACCCTGCTCTGATACCACCTGTCAGGCCCCCAATTCTTTTTTTGTTTAATTGGATAGGTGCGGCACCGCCTAAGTAATTAACATGTTCCATTGTTATCTTACTTTACGAACTACGCCTTAACATTCATCTTCATTCATGAATAAACATAACATTAATGTGCAGAATCCATTAACATTATAATCATCAACAATAAACATCCATAGAACAACAACATGAACACATTCATATGGAAGTAAATCTTTTATTATATATGAGAAGATTTTTACAAGTGACCAGGAGTTATACTTGATTGGCGTTACAACCGAGTCGGACGCCCACCCGTGCATGCACACACGGTGGTCTCACCCTCCAACCCAACAACATACACAATACACGAGTCCTTTGTCAAGACGGGCGGGCGCGCTCGTGTAGGGCCCTCACCTGAGATACAACCAAAACCTGTTCAAGACTTCGGTGGGCGAGCGCCTTAGCACACCCTCCACCCGCACCTTCAACCGTTCAAACCTCGTGCCAAGTCCGTGTCTAACCCGCCCGACGAGCGGGCGCATAGCCTGCGCCTTCGCTGCGGCTTTATCACCTTCCTCGCACCTCTTGTTCGATGATTGAAGGCCGAATGATCGATGGTGAAATGCCAAACTCCACCACGCATATATATGCCTCCTCGTGTGGAGGTCGCGCCCTCGACCGACCCTTCCACCTATCTCCCAACTGCGCATCTTCGCAAACGTTACAACACCTTCGTGTGGTCGGCTCGCCCATGGCGTGGGACCGCCCACCAACTCGCCCTCCGTTTGTCTTTCGCTCCTCGATCGACTTGTGGTGCGAGCTCTCCAACTCGCCCCTATAAACGCACAAGACTCCTAACTCGTCCGCATAAGTATGCCACGCCCTTGGTTGCCTTATGTTTTTTGCATGACTTGCTACTTCGCATGGTGAGAGGGCGTGCCCGGTTGGCTGGCCAATCGCAAGGCATTACACCCGCCCTCTCGCATGCGAAACACTCTATATAAAAGATTTGATAAGCTTACATTTAAAAAGAAAAAGGAAAAAAAAACAAAAACAAAAACATTTTTTTAAAAGAATTTATAAAAACACATAAAAATATTATCATATTAATCTAAAAAGTTGTATCTCACATCCCATTTATACATAAACAAAGTTATTGATATAAATACATAAATAAAATTATTGATATAATATGTCATAAACCACATTTATTTAGCAAGTTATTAGTGTGAAATTATTACACAAATATTTAAACTTTTTATCCTTTTACACACATTAAAAATAAAGATGATCTCAACTATGATAAACATGGTACATTTATGAAGTTATATTTAAGAAAGGAATAAACTTAAAAGAGATTTTCTGAAGCAATGATATCTCATTGCGATAAAATAGCTTGCAATATCATATTTACGAACTTATATTTATTTTAATTCAATCAAATTTAAAACAAATAAATCTTCAAATTTTTATAAATTTATTTTTTCTTATATTTAATAAATTTATAATAAATGAATCTAAATTAATAAATATACATTTTATTAATTCATTAAAATTATCACTTTAACAATAATATTAAAATAATATTAAAATTTGATTATTCTTAATTTCTGATTTTTTTTTTCTTTCAAAAATATAAATCTACACTCTTTTATTTTTATATGTATATAATTTATTAAAATAAATTATTTTACAAATATTGTTACATTAAAAATCCAATATTTTTATTTATAATAATTTATCCCATTTAAAATTGTGAAACATATATCTTAATATAAATCTGCACTTTTTATTATATATATATATAATTTAATAAAATAAATTAATTTTAAAATATTGTTACATTAAAAATCCCATATTTTTACTTATAATAATTCATCCCATTTTAAATTGTAAAATATATATATCTTAACATAATAAATATATTATTTGTAATAATTTAATTAAATTAAAACCTTAATATATCACTTACGATATTATAATTATAATTAAATTTGAGTAAAAAAATTAACACCCGTCTCTCCCTTACTTAAACTAGAAACAATTAAGATATAAATATTTATATAAAAATAAATAAATAAATAAAAATAACGTAATACCATAGGAACATCTAAAAGAGGGCACGGGTATAAATCTATGAAATGATGTATGTTATTGTATAAAATTGAGATCTAAAAACAGGTGAAAGTCGGCAAAGATTCCCAACCATGTTGTGTTGTTTAACTTGATATTCATCTGTAATTTTACTTTACCCCACCCTAGTTTTGTGTTGGATGAGAGAGCCATCAGAGAGAAGGAGATGCCAGGCAGGGCAGGGCAGGGCTGACTGAAGAATTAAATTAATAGGCAGAGTCAAAGCCGAAGGCAGACCCAGGGTTAGGTGATTTGAAGGTTGAATTGCTTTCAGAGGTAGACCCTGGGGTGGGTGATTTGAAGAATTGAATTGAATTGAATTAAGAGGGCAACCAATTGAGCTGAATTGAGAATTCGGAGTGTATCAATGGGGTGGTGGTTGCAGGGGGGTTACGGGATGTGGTATAACATTGCGTTGATCGCTCCTCCATTAGTGTTTGTCTTATTTATGGTATCTCAAGCGCGGAGGAGCATCAGCAGGCTAACTCACGCCCGATCATCCATCATCGCCTCTTACTATGCCGTTCTGTGGGTGGTCGCTCTTCTCAATCTCCTGTGGTGCCTGCTTCAGGTTCTCATTTGCATTCCCATTTTTATTCCTCAAAATTAGGTTTCAGTCAGCCAATCAGTCAGAATCAGTAACGCCATTGTTTGTAATTTAATACATACCCTTACGTGGCGAAGGAATAGCTCTGGACATCTGACCGTGTAGAATTGGGGTTACACAGTGGAAGTTTACAATTGTAAAATTACATGAATCTTTTAATTATATGACTCCTCTTAAATATTTATTGTTTTGTTGGGCAACATTGACGGGGTCTTGGAATCAACAAAGCTTTTCTGCTTTTCGGTTTATTTTGAAATGCAGGGATGGCAGGGTTCTTCTGGGCAAGCTACTGGATGGAATGTATTGTCTTTGGTAACAAGTTTTGGGATGCTGCTATTGGAAGTCAGCGTCTTGGTGTTTTTGCTACAAGGGAGTTATGTTAGTGGATGGGATGCGTTGGTGCACACTCTCATCCTCTCAACCACTATTGCTAGTGTTGATACAATCATCAAGGTAGATTCTTTGATATAACATTCTGCAAAGTTTCGTTTGATTTCATCTGATCTTGACAAGTCCTTTTTTTTAAGTTTTAAATTCTTAATTTTTTAAGCATTGCCACTGCCTCGAAGAGGCCCGGCTGTACCAAAGCAGCCTGCTTGTCCGGGCAGAAGCACTTCTTGAAGATTGAACGGTTGAACCTAAGAACTTTCATTTGGCTAAGTTGCTGCAAGAGGTTTTTTCATGCTTCTAGGAGAATTTAACCTGGGCAGTGACATGCTACCATCTTTACCATTAATCATAATCCCCAATCGATCTTGGCAAGTTCATTTTATTAATGACTGTCTCTAGAGACGATGATGCTTGACCAGATTTCTTTCTGTTATAGTTGGTGGAGAAAATTTTAACTCTTCGTGTCTCACTGCTCTTATTGGACAACTACAAAGGCAGGAATATAGGAGTTCCATCATACATGCTTTTCTACCTGGAGGATGACTGACAGAGAGTCATGGCGCTAATTTTAGTTGGTTCAGTCTTAACTAATAGACAAAATGGCCTTTTCCCTGGAATCTGGCCATATAATTTTGGGTGAGATTATGATTTGTTGTTCTTTAAAATGCGTTTTTGAATCCATAAATGGATTTAGCACCCTGAAAAACCCCAAAAAAACCCCAAGGAACTTGAACTTTGCAAATTAAACAACTTAAACTTTGCAAATTAAACAACTTAAACTTAGGGTTCTTAAAAATCTCTACCGGGTTTTGGTAAAATTGATAAAAAAAGAGCCATTTTGTCTCTTATAGTTAGACTAGACTGTTTATTTTTTTGGCATGTACTTTAGAAATTTGGCAATGAGATTTTGTACTTCCAAGATAGTTTTTGTTTCCGGAAATATTCCAACTCAGTTATGGCTAGAATACTTTATTTTCATGTCTTTTATGTTTTCAGCAATGCAGCCAACCATCGCTTTTTCGTGGGCTGGCTTATGCCTTCAGCAGCTGCACATGCTTCCTTAAATAGTATAGAGTTTTTTTCTTCAGTCAAATTAAGTCTTCCCTTATAGAAAGGTGAATTGCAAATAAAATGAAAAGAACAGATGGAAAAACCCATGTCTTGATATTTTAACCCAAGGAATGCTTCTTTCAATCAGTCATGCTGTGTACTCCAACTTAACGATGAATGCTCACCAACATCAGGATAACAAGTTTGTTTATTTATTTCTTCCAGGCGATAGACATATTTGGTTTTGGTGTTCCATTGTTCGTTGACAGCAATGATACAGGAGATTTGCAGAAATGGGGTTTCTGGCTTGCTTATAAACTCCTATTTGTTGCAATCTATGGTTCCATTTTATGCCTCCCTCACACCAAATGGCACAACAGGTTACCAGGTATCTTTTTCTTTTGTGCTACTTTAGTGGTAATATAATGTTGTTGCAATAGAAAATTTCTGTCAATCAATTCATAATTTCAGAACGCGTGTTAAATTTTCAATTAAAAGCTGTTAATGTCATATGCTTGGTCATAAGCTCAAAATTGTTCTAGGTTTAACGGTTATAAGAACTTATGTCTGTGATAATATCAGATTAAGTCTCTGCCTAATACCATCTGGTTAATCGTTTGTTTTTTTTCTTCACCCTCATTTCAATGTTATGTCCTTCGCCCTGAAATATTTCTGTTATCGCTCATGCTTTGTTATTGATTTCTCCATGGATATTTTAGACAAGAGACATGCTTGCTGATTCTTGATATGCTAACATTAGTCTATTCATGCTAAATCATATGCTGTTTATGTTGTTTTCATTCATCATGTACTATTTGTTCATTGTCTACTTATGAATGTTGTCCGCATCATGAAAATATGTTTGACAGTGACTATGTGTGTTGTCAGCATCATAAAATAATAAGCATGCGCTAGTTATTGCTTGTGTGAAATGACTAGGAAGTAGACGACTGATGTTAGGCAGGCTCAATGGCCGTCTCTAATAGTTATCCTTACATGCGAAGATTGTGTGGGGAGTTTAACATTTAGTGTTCAGGTATGTTATGGTGGCATAGACTATAACTAACATCACATAATTACTGTCACATTGGAAATTATACATCATGAAGAAAAAGTCAAAAGAATGCAAAGAAAATAATTTAAATAACCAAGATTGAATTGCTAATATCAGATCCAAAATGCGGGCATTGAATCCCACAATGGCATGTGTCGCTACAGTGCTTCATCTTCCAGAATTCAAAGTACATAATTAGATGAGAGTTTTATTTTTATTTTTCTAGTAATGAAAAAAGATTTGGTTATACTGTGGAAATACATTATGGTTACAAATGCTCTGTGCTGTTAGGTTAGATCAGGGGCCTTAGTTAAGGTAGCCTTTTTTAAGCGTACAACATTAGGGGATTTTCTGCTGCCAGTGGCTGTGGTGCTCAAAATAACCATACAGCAGACCAGAATCATGCTAAATATCTAAAAGCTTAACAATTAATCTTGACATCAGTATTTGCCTTTTGAAGATATATCTCATAATTTTTTTTAAAAAGCAGTAAATATTTTAGAGATCGGGGCTGGCTGGACTATCTACCTGACTTGAGTTACCTGTTACTCTGCTTGCTGCTGCTTCTCTTCCATTTGTTGGATATTCAAATAGGAATAATCCTACTGCATTCTGCGCTCATGCCAAGAGGAAGAACAATGTAGGTTCAAAGAACCAAAGTCAAGGAAGACCGGGATTCAAAAATGGAAGGAAGGGAAGATGCTTCGTTTGCAACAAGTTTGGTCACTATGCCAGGGAGTGTCCAAATAGAAGGGTGTTAATTTTAGGTATGTTCTATGCTTAGAGCAATTTATTTCAATTTTCACAGTTAGCTCAATATCTTTTCCAGATTAGCAATCACATCAACATTAAAGTAAACTGCAGATAGAACATAAACATAACTCACAGAAGACAAGCCAAGACAAGAGGACACAAGATGTGGTGCTAACCAGGGACAAACCCCAATGTGGGGAAACCCTTGATCAATTCTTCTTATATGTTCTTCAATAGTTCAGCAAAGAGAGAGAGAGAGATAGTACGTTTACAACATAAGTCAACACTTTGACTTATTTAGATAAGAGCATAGATTGTCTTTAAGAAGATGATACATGAGATCAGTTGAAGACATGCGGCTTCAACTGATTTTACAAGGTGACTCCTTCACCTATCGTTGTGCTGCATTTCGTCATCATGTTGCACCTCACCGTGCTGCACCATGCTGCACCCATCATCATGATGCTGCATCTCATCATGCTTCATTAATCATGACTGTACCCATCACTGTACTGCATTATGTGCCATTGCTGCACCATGTTGCCATACTAACCTATGTGATGGCTGCATCTTGCTTGCTTGTTGTCCTTTGCATGCTTGCTGTTGCATGCTAGCTGTAACATTGCATGCTTGGTGTATTTGCTTCTAAGTACCATACAACTGTGCCAATGTTAGTTAGTTGTCCCTTGCATACTGCTCTCCTTCGGAGACAGATGCTCTGGCTGTTCTGACAGTTTCGGCAATTTCGGCTGTTCCCAGTAGTTTCGACAGTTTCGTCTTCTGCCCTCTGCGTTAGCTTTCCCGGCAGTTTCGACAATTCCAATTATTCCTGGTAGTTCCGGCTGTTCCCGGCAGTTCCGGCTATTCCTGGCAGTTCCGGCAATTCCGACTATTCCCGGTAGTTCCGGCAGTTCCTGGTTGTTCCCGACTGTTCCCGACAGTTCCGACAGTTCCAGATTTTCTGGCTTTTTTGGCTTTTGCCAACAGTTACGGCTTCTGCCCTCTGCGTCAGCTTTCCTGACTGTTCTGGCTGTTCCCGATAGTTCTGGCTATTCCCGGCACTTTCGGTAATTTCGGCTATTCCTGACAGTTCTAGCTATTCCCGACAGTTCCTGACAGTTTCGTCAGTTCCGACAATTCTGGCTATTCTCGACAGTTCCAACAGTTCTAGCAGTTCCGGCTTTCCCGACAGTTCCGGTAGTTCCTGGCAGTTCCGGCTTCTGCCCTCTGTGTCAGCTTTCCTGACTGTTCTGGCAGTTCCGACTGTTCCTGGCAGTTCCGACTATTCTCGGTAGTTCCGGCAATTCCTGATAGTTTTGGCAGTTCCGGCTTCTACCCTTTGGATTAGGGCAACGTTATCCCTTAGGATCTCTCCTCCTACTAAAACCCAAAGACAAGTAGAGGGGAAGAGATCCCAAGTGTGTTGAAATGATTTGAAGGCCACCTCTATTTATACTAAAATGTTGAGCATAAGTGGGGTTTATTTGGTTGTTGGCCGACCTTGACGAATTGTCCCATAACACAAATAAATTCATATCTCCATGAATACTTACAGGAATCGGATGATCTTTAGATCAATCCTACACCTCTCGATGAGAGGGATCCAAGAAAAATATCAGCTTCCATTAATAAGATGACCCACATGGAGTTTGGCCCTAGTTGCCAATTTTAACACTCCCTCTCAACTAGGGAGAACTCCATCCGCTAATCCATATGTTCGACTGTACTATCTCTGCCATCAGTGACCTGCACTGCTCTGCTTTGTTGAGCTCTGCTGAAACATGAAGAAGAAGAATTGATCGAGAATGTCTCATACCATTTTCTACTGACCCGAAGTCAGTTTCATTAATCCCAGATCAATATCACAAGAGAGTGTCTCAAACCACTCATACTGATCCCAGATCAGTTTCATTGATCCCGGATCAATGGAGGTCATCCTAGCATAGGGAGTACGGTAGATACATCGATGCGTCCATCGATAGTACTGCTATGGTCCCTAACCCCATTTCCATGCTCATTGATCAGATGAGAGGTACTTCCCATGAGTCCCAGATTGCATGGGTAGGATGCCTCGACAAGAGAACTAATCATCCTGTCCACAAGAGAACGAATCATCCTGCCCCACAGTCGCCACGGGAGAACTAATCATCTCGGCCCATAGGAGAACTAATCATCCTGTTTCACAATTGCCACGGGAGAACTAATCATCCCGGCCCATAGGAGAATTAATCATCCTGTTCCACAGTTGTCACGGGAGAACTAATCATCTCGGCCCACAGGAGAACTAATCATCCTGTTCCACAGTTGCCACGGGAGAACTAATCATCACGGCCCATAGGAGAACTAATCATCCTGTTCCACAGTTGCCACAAGGTATCACAGGGGAAGGTTGAATTTGTCATCTTGTACATAGCGCACCACTAGGGGAGGGTGAGTCGCACTGTGGTTGTATGTTGCTCCAATAAGTACCCCAAGCCCCCCAGAGCTCCCAGAGCTCAATGCATGCAACATGCAGGACCCTTATAAGAAGGTCTCTCAACGACTCCAAGTCGTTCGGGAAAGTCACAAATTTGACCTTTCCCTGGGGCTTTGACAAAATGTCTGCGACTTGTACATCAGTCTCAATGCGATGGAGCCTCCTCGCTCATTGACTTACCATATCCCAGATAAGGCAATATATGATGTCTATCTGCTGGAGCAATCATCGAATACGGGATTCCTCAATAATCGAATCCCCCCTCTGGTTGTCACAGAGAATCACAGTGGTATTCATCATGTGTGCAAATAGCTCACTTAAGAGCTTCTGCAACCATGCAGTTTCACATGAGATCATAATCGTAGCTATGTATTCGGTCTCGGCGATGCTTATAGCAACCGACTTCTGCTTCCTGCTCATCCATGATATTGAAGCAGAATCTAAAGAGAACCAACACTGAGAAGTGCTCTAGTGATCCTCCACACTTCCTGCCCAGTCAACATTCGAATAATCATGCAGTTTCATATTTACGGTATTGTATCTCAATCCATGAGAGATTGTGCCCCGAAGATATCTCAGAAGATTCTTGGCACCAATCTAATGAGGCTCAACCAAATATGAGCTCACCATGCTAAATGCAAAACATATGTCCGGACGGAACTTCACCAAGAACATCAACGCGAATGAGTTTATGAAACTCAGAGGCATTTCCCAAATCTGGTCCGACATCACTACCATATAACTTCTAAAAGTTAAGATCCTCGAGGTAGTCACAAGCTTGCAGTTTATCATTCCACATCCGGAATCCAACTCCCTCTTACTTCTGCAAATGAGAGGTTCTGCACCTGTCAGAAATAGGTCGTCCTCATAAGGTGCCGGTATGAGAGGTCTGTCATCCACAACTTTCAGGTAATGGTTTGGATCAGTTTCACTCCTAGTGAATCTCAGCTTCATCAGACAACCATCAATCCTCTCATACTACGCCCGAGGTGTTTTGCTTCAAGCCATAGAGGGCTTTCTTCCACCTGTATACATGAGATTCCCGATCATGAAGCTCAAACTCCTCGGGTTGTTCCAAACCTGTGGACCTGCTGCATGAGGGGAATGGTCCCCTTGTAAGATTTTCCTTCGGTACATCTCAGACATGTATCTTCATGGTCTTCTTGAATTCATGCATCCCTCTCACCATCTGACTCACATCGGGTAGGGCCCCATAGGTAGACCTCCGGTGTTATAAATGCGATATGTCAATTGACATGATCCCCAATGGACCATCCTGCAACTTGATACAAATTGCCAACCCTGAACCCATGAGAAAAAGCATCTTTGAAAATTCTATTTTTTTAACACGTACCTTTCCATCGATGAATGCCACCCTGAAACCTTTGACTTCCTTTTCCAAGATGGACACCAGGTTCTTCTTGCGATTAGGTACATAAAAGAGATTCTTGTAAATGAATAGAGTTACCCTCATTCAATTGAGGGGTAACATTCCCTACACCCTTTCCGGGATAGGTAGCATCTGCCATCGACTCCAAGTATAATCCCACGGTTATTTCCGTCTCTACCAAATTCGAGAGAGCACCCTTCTATCCAATGAGGTGCCTTGAAGCACTACGATCAATAAGCCAAATTCCCAAAGAATCTGAAGGAGAGGGCCAATACAAGATAACGCTTCTTTATCCTATCAAAAACAACATTTGATTCTTCATACCTGGGGTTCCTTGCTTTCTTTGAAGAGTCGGCCATTTCCTTGATGACCTGCATTACCTGTCATTCCTTTGATCATTGAAGATGTCCTTGGAACGATTGTTATCTTCATCAAGAGATGTGTCTTTGCCATTCGGACACTCCTTCGCATAATGGCTGAACTTATTGCAACCAAGGCATCTGTCTTTCCTTCCACCCTTAGATCTGGACTTCCCAATGAAGTGATCTTTAAGTAGGCCATCAGAAACTACTGCTGTGCCATTCCGATAATATTCTCTGCTTCGACTTCACCCTTGGTGAATTTGAAGAGGGTTGAGGAATCCACTGATCCTTTTGTCCTTTCCCAATTGTCTTCGATGATTGCTCTTTCACTCTTGCTTGGGCATTGTCTTCACCTCATCTCCGATACCATGTTAATTTTAGGTTATGTTTTATGCTTAGAGCAATTTATTTCAATTTTCACAGTTAGCTTAATGTCTTTTCCAGATTAGCAATCACATCAGCTTTAAATTAAACTGCGGATAGAATATAAACATAAATCACAGAAGACAAGGCAAGACAAGAGGACACAAGATGTGGCGCTAGTCAGGGACAAACCCCAATGTGGGGAAACCCTTGATCAATTCTTCTTATATGTTCCTCAGTAGTTCAGCAGAGAGAGAGATAGTACATTTACAACAGAAGTCAACACTTTGACTTATCTAGATAAGAGCATAAATCATCTCTAAGAAGATGATACATGAGATCAGTTGAAGACATGCGGCTTCAACTGATTCTCCAAGGTGACTCCTTCACCTATCGTTGTGCTGCATTTCGTCATCATGTTGCACCTCATCGTGCTGTACCATGCTGCACCCATCATCACTATGCTGCATCTCATCATGCTTCATTAATCATGACTGTACCCATCACTGTACTGCATTATTTGCCATTGCTACACCATGTTGCCATACTGACCTATGTGCTAGCTGCATCTTGCTTGCTTGTTGTCCTTTGCATGCTTGCTATTGCATGCTAGTTGTAACATTGCATGCTTGGTGTATTTGCTGCTAAGTACCATACAACTGTCCCAATGTTAGTTAGTTGTCCCTTGCATGTTGCTCTCCTTTGGAGACAGATGCTCTGACTGTTTCGGCAGTTTCGGCAATTTCGGCTGTTCCCCGTAGTTCTGGCAATTCCAGTAGTTCAGACGGTTTCGGCAGTTCGGGCATCTGCTCTCTGCGTCAGCTTTCCCGGCTGTTCCCGGTAGTTCCGGCTATTCTCGATAGTTTCGACAGTTTCGACAGTTCCGACAATTCTGGCTATTCCCGGTAGTTCCGGCAGTTCCCGACAGTTCTGGCAATTCTGGCTATTCCCGGTAGTTCCGGCAGTTCTGGTAGTTCCGGATTTTCCAGCTTTTCCCGGCAGTTCCGGCAGTTCCGGCAGTTCCGGCTTCTGCCCTCTGCGTCAACTTTTCCGGTTGTTCCGGTAGTTTCGGCTGTTCCCAGCAATTCCGGCTATTCCATGCAGTTCCGACAATTCCAATTACAATTTTCTAGCAAATGGACAATTTTGTGGTAGCATTCTTTCAACAAATAGGTAGTTTGGTGATCATAACCTTGTAGGGGATGAGAAACTCAAGAGTTGATTCCTTTACATGATATTTCTTCAAACATTTCTTTATTGGATGTGTAGTCTAGTATCGTAATCTTTTAAAGGATGAGAATGGTGGAAGCATTCTTCTAGTAGATTATTGGGTCCAAGTTGTATTGAGTTAGGTCATCACAAATACACCCATCTTCCCGCCGACCCCACCTCTCTCTTGCATTTATGCCTCTTTACAATGGTTCTTTATTAAATGGATGGATCAAAGGTCACATTCCACAAAATGATGAGTGGTTCAATGGTGGCATTTCTTTACATGTTGAGTAGTTCTATGTTGATGATGTTTGAGTATTCATAAACCCCTTTCATGTTTATGTTAAGTTGGATCATCACCACCTAGTTTATCTTATTACAACTATGATTGTTTCTCTATTGATTTGGGTATGCTTGCTTCTTATTTTGTACTTAATCATCCTTCACCTTTACCACATGCTTAGATTAAAAGGCGAGTGCGTGTGTGGGGGGGGGGGGGGTGTTGAAATGATGGTAATATTCACTTATGATTAAGTGCCCTCCCTGATTATTGTATTTATTTCCTTTTCCCTTGAAAAGTAGATCCCCATGAAACTTTTAGGCACTTTCTTTCATTTCGAGGATGATACCTAGTGTAAACCGAGTGACATAGATTTTTATATGCCTGACTTGGTCGGGACATTGAGTGGGGCCCATAAATATCAAGAATATCACAAAGGCAACTAGCTTGGGGACTTGATCCTGAGAGCTCTTTCGTAATTCACAATACTCAACTTGAGCTAACTCATCAATTTCTCATTATTATATTATAATTAACTCATCAGTCTCGCATTATTGTTTACGATGTTATGGTTTAATATACAACCTAGTCAACGCTATTTTATAATACACTAGGTAGCTAAGCTTGACTTAGGCATTTATGTGGGCTAATAACCCGTGGATGGGGGAGGGCCCCACCTCATAAGTTGTGTATAAATACACACCTTACAAGTCTTTTGTATAATTATCTTGGATTATTTGGTGATTGATTCTTTTTCCTAATAGCACCATATCTCATGTTCTCTTGTTCATGGATTCACTTTTGTATTTTGATATTTGTGTTCAAGGTTTATTCTGGATTAGGGTTTGTTGAATGTTCATCATAGATCCACTATCTCTTTATCATTTCCACAATATGAAGTACTTGTTATATCAAAAAGTCCCCATATCTCACCGACGAGCTTTGATAACATTATTCAATTTTGTCTCTTTTTCTTTGCGTTCCTGATTAGGTTTTCTTTGCTAGGTAAGTGAGGGCATGTTGAAGGATGGTGTTGCCTATTTTATTAAAGATCATGTATAAGAGGGACTTGCAGTGATAGGGAAATGTTTGGCTGGAGGGGAAGAAGTTGGATTTTCTTCTTTCTCTATTTGGATCTTTGAATCATTGGCCGTAATTTACCTTGTGATTGTTGTTGCTCCAAAATATGTTGGGACTATGTTGATCCAATTTTTGGGATGGAGGGTGGTTGGTAGCTCTTCAAGTAGAATGCACTATGTTTCTTGGTCGGGGACTTCTTCTTCTGTCTCAATCTTGAAGGTGGACAAATAAATTTGGTTGGTGTCAATCTTTGCTTCATTTTTGGTTTGAGGGACCTGTTATCATGTGTTGGACATAATCCTTCAAGATTTGTGCCCATATAAATGAAATTGTAAATAATTAGGAGTACGAAGATGAACCAACTCTTAGATAATGAAGCAAAGAGTCACTTAGTTGTATAAAATTGACTGCACACTAATAGAAATCTTATCAAGTTTGGAGTTATGCATTTTGGTCTGACATGGTATCAGATCCAAACGTTTGTTGCGAACTCCACAAATTTTGGTCCTTTGCCAGCCCCTTGGTCTTCTGCTTACACTTTGTCGGTGGATCATTTCTCTCTTGTGTGTTCTCCTAGGGTATTCTCTCTTGCTTAGACTTGTCCACTCTAACATGGTTTGTCCCATCTCTGCTTGTACTAAGTAACCTCTTTCTCATGTTACTCTACCAACTGAGCTATCCCTGTGTGTATTATTTTTCATTACAATACCTTGGAACTTTGGAACAACCTTGAGTCAGATTCACTTCGTTGTAGGGATTGAGAGAAAACAAGCTTGGAATTGTTTGTAAAGTTGACAACTTTTGTAGCCTATCATAAGGGGATTTACTTGGCCAATTTGCTACAGAAATGCCTCAGTTCAAATATGTCGCACTAGAAGAGTGAGAAGCAATAGAACGTCTTGAAGCTATGGCTTCTGATCGCGCTATTGTCATAGAGGTTTTTTTGGCATGTGACAAGAATGAAGAATTGGTAGCAAACTATCTTTTGGAGCATGTCACTAATTATGAAGATTAACAATTTTCTATAGAGAATCTCTTATGAAGCTCTATATCAGTATTATTAATTTTCCTCCATTGTTTCTTTTGGGATGTGTTGTGGATCATTGGGGCCCTGTTGTCACCCAAAATGTACACTTAAGGCGCAACGCTCAGAGTAGGGGCTGTCACCTATTCCCTACTTATTCCGTTTAAGCTCTCTCCTAGACTTTCTATGGGGGTAGTCCCTAAAGATAAATGAAAGAGGAAAACTTGTTGGAACAACAAGTTCTAGGAGACTAAGGGCAAGGCAATCACTTCTCTAGACAACTTGATTTAAAGTTAATTGGCAAGTGAGACTATTACTATTGAGCAAGGTGAAAGTTAAAAGATAGATTCGATTAAATCAATATGACACTTAATGAGATTATAAAGGTGAGAGACCAGTGTCTTGTCCACTAATTCTAGGTATGCTTGTCCACTAATTCTGTTGTGTGATTTCCTATGGCATTGTAAGTTCCGCTATGTGGTTTCTTAAATTATGCTTTGTGGGTTTGCTATGTTAATTGCCTGTGAGGTCTGCTAAAGCCTAATAGTAATAGCTTATGATATGACATGTTTGAAGTTTTTTCTGAGGCCTTAGTTATAGAGACCAATGGCTGAGTCTTTACTTATAACTTGTTGAACAATAGAATATACTAATGTAGTAAATTTTAATTTACTATAGTATATATTATATAGCAATTCTAGTAAACAGCAGGTGGCAGAGTTATCGTGGATTGGCCTCCAATTTGATTGAAATAAAATTTAAATATTAAAATCTGATGCATTGCTAGGAGACAAAATAGTTCAGGAATGGCCTACACTTTGATTGAAATAAATACTAGGATCTAGACATTGCTATGAGGCAAAACATTCCAGTATTTGCATTATATTACAGATACAAGTTTTGAGTTTAGAGAAATATGTGTGGGGTATGTTCATCTACCATGAACGTAATATGAACAATGGTAAGTAGTACCTTCAAACAGCTTATAAATATTAAATATGATATATATCAACACACCATCCGCTATAGTCTTGTAACCAGTATGTATCATTATTTGGATACATTGTGGTGTAGAATATTTTTTATATTTTTTGATTATATAATATTGCAGCTCCTGAATTTATGTTTCCTGCAAATTTGGGTAAAACTTCTAGCTGTTCTGGACACTTGTATCCACATTCCCAATGTAGCTGTTCTGGACACTTTATCCATGTTCCCACATTTTGAAAACTAGTGCAACATAGGGAAAAAAAACAAATTGCTAAAAATAGCAGTTTCTTGGAATTTAATTAAAGTGACTCAGAAAGAAGCTCTAATCATTGTGGATGTCTGGATGCACCTGTAATTGAAGTTGAAATCTCGTTGGATCTTAACCCTCTAGTAGCACAAGCAAATCCTGGGGTTTATAGGGCCACAACTTGTTTACTCTTTTTGCACTTGGGAACATATTTAAACCCTTCATCTTTCTTTGGGACAGAGGTGACTTTCCTTGGCTGGTTCTGGTTGAAGTGCCCATATTCATGGAACCATTTCACTTAAGGGAAGCTGTTCATAATCTAAGGGTTGAACATGATCCTGTTGTTAAACTTGGAGTTTGATTTCATTCAAGAGTCCTTAGAGATTTACTTCCACTCAGAGGTGTGCATACATGAACAACCCACGTTTCAAGCTAGCATTGTCTACCAACCTCTCATTCTTGTTCCCTATGGTCTTGAGCGTTTTTTTGGCTCCAAGTGTTGAGGGGGAGATGGAGGAGTCTCACCCAAATTGACAATTAGGATGGAGTCTCTTTTGCTGGACTACAATCCAAGGATCGTCTATTGAAGTACAGTCCTGTCAAGCCCATGAATGAAGGGCTTCTATGGAAGAGTATATCTTGGTCCTCGTTGAACTGGAAATGATATCTGAAATATCCTTTTTTGCAAAAGTACAGCTGAATGCCTCTTTTCATGAGGGGGAGCCATTGGGATTGAATCCATGACTCTAAGGATTTTAGGATTGGGTAGGATCCCATGAATTTTCCGAGCATGACATTGCCTGCATACAAAAGTGTTGTCTCCCTCATCCAAAGGTGGAAAGTTCAACTTGGGAATATTTTCTAGTTTCTTAACAATCTGGGGGGTGCTATACTGGGAATAGTGGGTCTTTCCGAGGTTTTTACATTCCAACTGATTGAAGGTTGCTGCTGGTTCTAGGTTTTTCTCCATCCTTGCATTGTTAGAGTCTTTATTGAGAGGAATGTCCTTTTGGCTGCACCTTGTGGACATTCGTATGGATGGTCATGATGAGACAGGGGCACGTATGTAATCTCTCAACTTACAAGAACAATTCTTCCCTTGATGCAGGGGTCAAGTTCCAGAGGATTGTTGGTTGGGAGATGAAACATGAGGTGGCCAGGGTAAACCTAGCCACTGGTCTCATTCCTTAAGGACCCTCCATCCTCATTTGTTTGAAATATTTTTGAAAAAGTTTTTATATATAGTGTTTAAATATGTATATTTGTATATTCTTTTATAAATGCAATATCTCAGCCATAAATATCCAAATGTTTTTAATTTTTTTTGTATTTGTAACTGCACACGGGGAAAATTTTGAGAAGATTAAAACATATAGGCTCCATATAGGCAAAAGGAACAAATGATGTCACTAAGAATGGGAGTGAAAGTGAGGGTAGAGAGCAGAGAACAGCGAACTTACAAGAGAACTAAAAATCGGTCCAAGGAGTTGGAAGAGACAGGAGGAATGAGAAGAAACAAGATGTGATTTTGGAGCTTGGGTGAGATTTTAAATGGTGGTAAGAACTAATGTAGTAGTCGAAATGGACGTGCTAGAATTAATAGGGGACTTAGCCCGAGAGAAAAATCACAGATCTAAGTCAGGGATGCTAATAAAAATATTTAGGTTCAAGTGAATGCTTTTAGAAGAAACTCCAGCCTTAGCTATGGGTGTCATCAACTTGGGGTCAACTTCAAGCTTGGGTGGCATTAGCAATGCATTTAATTTCAACAGCATGAGCAAATTTACCTGCAACGATAGGTTCTTTGGAGAACTAGTTCTTGAATTTTTTGAGTTGAGCAGGTCAGTTATATAGGGAAGGGGAAGATCAAAATATTAACCTTTGTACATGTTCTGAAATATATAGTGAATAGGGGACTTAGCCCAAGAGAAAGAACACAGATCTAAGTCAGGGATGCTAATACAATTATGTAGGTTCAACTTTCAAGTGCATGATTTTAGAAGAAACTCCAGTCTTAACTATGGGTGTCATCAACTTGGGGTCGGCCTGAAGCTTGGGTGGCATTAGCAACAGATTTAATTTCAACAGCAACTTTACCTGCAACTATAGATTCTTTGGAGATCTAGTTCTTGAATATTTTGATCAAGCAGGTCAGTTATGTATAGGGAAGGGGAAGATCAAAATATTAACCTTTATACGTGTTCTGAAATTTATGGTGACCTAATTGGGAGGCTTGATTAGTATAAGTCTTATTTTGTAGTCAGTTCATTTTTTTTATTGTTACACCTCTTTGTATGAACTTGAAGTTTCACATTGTGATTTTCATCATAGTGGTGGAGTTTGCTGCTAGTACCTTAGAGCTTTTGATGGACTTGGGAGAGATATACCTTCATGTAACTTCTCTTCTTGGCATTTCATCATTTGATGGGGATATCTTAGTGGAGGAGTTTCGTTTCTCTTCTTGGTGTATGGTCATGGTTGATGGTTTTCTCATGTTTGTGGATACTACTTGGATGCCCTTTTGCTTGATGGTTCACTCTCTTAACATATGGATGCTTGCTATTTCATATTTGATCTTCTTCTTCGAGTATCCCAATGATCTTGCATGATGGTGATATTACATTATTGATACCACTTCGAGGGGGTCATTTTTTGTTGAATGTGTGGTGGGGGGATATTCTTGATGATTGATGGAGTTAGCACTTTCTTATTTCTCCTTTTGCTAAGGTTGATGTGGTGGGATGATGCATGTTGTCTTTGTGTGATGTTCCTAGATGATATTACATTGTGATATTAGATATCACCTAGGGGGAATGTGTTTAATGATTGATGTGGGCTTGTTGCACCTGTTGGAGCCCTAACACTGGAGAGAGGAGGCACCACGTTGATCACTTGACACCCATGGAGATAACGTGTGACATCCACAGTTGGATTTTGGACCCTTGGAGCTACTTTGATTTGGGGATTTTTCTCAAGTAGAGGATGATAATGATGCTTGGAGACATTTTCAACCTTGACTTTGTCTTGATGGAGTATTTGGAGCCCTAAAGGGGCATGATGTCATCACCTTTTTAGGTTACGACTGACATGTGTGCGCTTATCTTGGCATATTATGTTGTAAAGCTAGTGGGTTGGCTTGTAACCAGGGTTGCGGGGGAGCGGCTCCCCCCCTTTGAATTGCTCCCACAAAAAATATTCGCTCCTTGGTTTTTTCACAAATTTTTTTTCAAAAAAGATGTTCCAAACACAATTTTTTTTCAAAGAAACAAGAGCTTTTGAGTAGGGCAGCCTAATATTCAAGTTTATGCCCCTAGTATTGATATGCAATTCATGGTAATGTAAATTTTTGAAGTAAAAGTGACATTTTCTTTTATCTTTCATTTTCATCCTTTTACTTAAATTTTTAACATTACCATGAAATGACTCAAGATGTTTGAGAGTGGTTCCGACCTCACTAGATTTCATACGGAGAAAGTAGAATTTTAGATCTCACTCAAAATCCAGTAGACCTATCAGTTTTCAGGATTTCAAGATTGGGGTGATTGCAATGTTTCCATTGGATTTTGTCATGTACTGGGGCATGAGACTCATATTTAATCAAGAGCACCAAACCCTCTATGCGCCTTGATGCTAGTGACATTGGTTGTCGAACTCCTCTATTACGACCCTACTAAAAATGCACTCATCACTCAAACAAAATCTTGACTTGACATGCTACATTTTTTCTATCTTATGTTAATTGCTTTGAGGGTGATATTGATGACAAATATCCCAAGATAGGCAATGATTTTGATGATATTTAGCTATTTGTTGTAGCATTATTTTTTTGGATGCTAGAGGCCATCAAGAGCCTATTTGTTGATGCATTTTAGGTTCAGAGATGGATTGCACTCTATGCTATTTTGGCTATGTGACCCTTACATGCTATATAAACGAAAACTTGTAACTTTTGGACGTGGTTGATGAAGATTATAACTTCTAGACGATTGATGTTATATGGTTTAATCCATGTTTTTATGCTTTTTATATCTAATTCATTATTCTCCATGCTTTTGTTTACATATATGCATCAAAATATAGAAAAATATATATTATATAAAAATTCGTTCGCGACCCAAGAGCTTTTGAAAATGTCACTCCCCACTCCTGCTCCCGCTCCCGCTCCCGCTCCCACTCCCAAGTAACCTTGCTTGTAACCCAAGTTTACTTTTTGTCCACTCAAATTGATCTTGTGTAGGGGATTTTAGTTAGAAATTAGAAGAGGTAGACTTCATATAAATAGAGAATCACTTCTTTCATTTTGTTCATCATCACTCGTGGAAAACTTGGCCTCTCTTAGAGAACTTGGCCTAGCTACTGTACTTCGCTTCTTTTTGGAGATGTGGTCTTTTGGCTATTGGAGACTAGTGTTTGTAGTGGATATGTCATTTTGGGATAAAGAAGGCTTGTCCTTGGATATCTTGAGTACTTTTTGTTGAATATCTGTCGTGATTATTGCATGTGATGAATATTGCTAGGTTTCCTACATGAATATTGCCATTGTCACCTCAGCACTCCACCTCCTGCTCTTTAGTGGAATTTCACCACATGGGAGGCGGACTTTGTTTTCCTTATACATTCATACATTCGCCCTCTTAGATTCAAGCTTCCTCGACTCCATTTTACCCAGGAGTTTGTAGGCACTAGTCTTATGGTTTCCATCACCTTTTGTTTTCAAACCACTCATTTTTCCACCACTTGTCTTTTTAAGGATTACTCCTTCACGTTGTCTATTTTTGCCTATTTGTTAAACCATTTTCATTTTGGCAATACTTAGTTTTCTACTGTTTTTCAATCAATGGCCAAGACAGATCTTCATTACAGAATTGAAGTTTGATGTCTTTGCAATTCATAATTAGGCTGAGATCCTGCTTCTTGAGATGATACTCACTAAGGCATGAAGGAATGGATCTGTTCATATTGGTTTCAAGGCTTCGTTCACTTGCTTATGGTGCCAAGGCCAATGCTCAACAATGGAGCCAGTGCACTTTCCTATCTATTAGGCTAACTGAAAATAACTTCTGTTAATATTATGAGTTCAAACTCAACACTCAACTAATCTGTCCCTTATTTTATAAAATCAAGTAATTCACCATGCAATAAACAATTGCACTCTATGGTGATTTGATTTCTTTTCCAACCACAAGCAAGATGTACTGTCACAGCTATTACTATCCCCATGCGATATTTAGCATATATTCACATATGGATAAGTAAATGGCTGTAGGTAAGAAACATAATGCCGTGGGAGGTTTGAATAGGCCTGGATTACCTGCTGTAAGTTGTTTGGCAAAATGCACAGCTGGAGGGGGTTTTACTTGTCTGTGTGTTGGTTATATATGGCTAGAACAGAAACCAGCAACTGCTGTAGGTGTCTTCCACTGCTTTGTACAGAGCATACAATGCAATATCTGGCTGTAGAAAATGTTCCACTCAACTTCCACACAATGCACAACCAATGAAATCAACTCAGCAATGAAGCGATTAGATGATGGGGTGGTGGATACCACCCATCAATTCAGTTGAATAGAAATTAATGCAGTGGATGATTTGATTGGATGTATAAATGCCATAATGTGCTGTAGCATGCGGTTTAAACTTTACACAGCAATCCATCACAACAGTGATTATTCTAACAGCTAATTGGCTGAGGAAACTGATCAGTGACCCAACAAATTTATAGTAGTACTGTAGCTAATCAGTTAAAGTAAACTAGCGAACAGAGCAATTGAAAGATTGAGCTGCAGATGCTAGCCAGCCATACTCTGGAATTGATTTTGTTGTTAATTCCCACCAGAAGTGGAACGAGCATACAGAGAATAACATTCACACAGAAATTAAAACACCATGAACAATAGAGATCTGCTAGCTGGCCAAACTCTGGAGTTGATTTTAATTTTTAATGTTGTGGGTATCAGGAATAATTCCCACCAGAACTGACACAAGCATGTGGAGAATAACATTCACACAGAAATTACAACACTATGGACGACAAATATTATTTGGAAACCCAAATGGGAAAACCGGCAAATAATGGCTGCTTGTCTTTTTTAACTAGAAGGGGAATACATGCAAGGGGGTTACATTCATCCGAGTGTTCCTACTCTTATTTTGCGACCTTCTGCAAGGGGGCTACATTCATTCCTGAGTGTTCTTACTCTTATTTTGCGACCTTTGAGACAGTTTGCAGCAATCCAATCTTGTCTTCTTGATCATGGGCAACCATATCAGTTTTTCTTCCATTTCGGGTTGTAGAACTAACTTCTATCTTTGTTGCTATCTCTGCAATCTTCTCGAATTGAAACCATTTGCTTAGGCTCTGGGACATGCCTCCCCGTCCTTCATTCTGGGATCCATTTCTGTGTTGGAGTGATTCCCCTTGGCATCTATTTGAATGATCCCCCAACAAGCAATGTGTCTTCCTTGGAATGCCATTCAATCTCCTTCCATTGTTGATTCATCTTCTTGTGGGGCCAAGATGAAGCCTTTGGTCTTTGGTCTTCATTGCCTTCTTGAAATGTTGGATTCATCCTTTTAGAAGTACACAAATTTCCTTCCATAGTTGGTCAATTGATCTTGTTGTGGGGCCAAGATGAAGCCTTTTGTCTTTGGTGTTCATTGGCTTCTTAAATATGTTGGATTCATCCTCTGGAAAGTACAAAGCACCCGGCTTCTAATTGTTGAGGTAATTTTGGATTCATTTTGGATCAATATATAAATTTAAACTTAAAAGCATTTTCCTAATGTTTGAGTCTCGTCTTCTAAAATTCTGTGTCTCGAGTTGGTGGACTGTCGACCTTTAGCTTACTCATGTCACGTCTGATGTGAATGTGTGATGTAGTTCGCAACACTAAATTTGTTCAACAATTGAGTCTTCTGCTTGGCAGCACTTACTGGTTTAGCAAATTTAAAAAAAAATGTGTTTCTTTTTTTTTAAATTAGTGAGATGTATATTCCTGAATTTTTTCTGTTCAATTTTCTCTGAATTGTACCATAATATACCATTTCTGAATTCAAATTAAAATTCAAACTTGGTAACTATGCTTAAAATAAATGGACTCAGCAGTTCTCTTCAACTATGAAGGCAGTGCTCCCTAGGATATAGAGGGACCTCCTTCAAATCCTGAGGTGTTAACAGAGTGCCGGCATTATACTATCATTCTGGTGTTCAGTCCTTGAACTTCCTTTGGACATGTCCTTGCTGCTATTTATGTGATTGCCATTGTTGAGTGTTCAATTTATCTCTTGACGATTTACTATTCTATCCTCTGTACTCTTCTATTGACGAGCTGTTGATGACATGCACTGCACACACCCTTCTGTCTCAGTAATTTTTTATAAGCTCAATAGGAATTTATGCTCAACAAGTTTGTTTTTCTTTTGATACAGCAAGACCAGCTTTTTACAACTACATCTGTGCACTGTTTTTATTGAATACGGTATCTGCACTTGGCTGTGGCTTACTGGCATCTGGGGTTGGCATGGGCTACTGGTGTGTAAGATTTGGTTCTTTTGAGATTCAGTAGTCTACCTTATTTTCTATTGAAGTGCTCCATATCTGTCCTATTAGTTTGTACTTGGTAAAGTGATAGCAGTTTCTGATATCGATATCAAAAGATCTTATAATCAAAATATTGGTTTCTATCTTCTTACCTGCAGGATCTATGGGTTAACAAATATCTGTTACCATGCATTTTATCCTCCTTTTGTATATGCAACCTTTCTTGCAGATTTTTTCCAGGTAAATATTTTATTGATCAAGACACTTGGAGAGCTTTTCAATTCTCTTTACTTCATGAAAAAAATTATATTTATATTGGAAATCCGTCTTTCAGGAAGAAGATTTACACTTGGAGGATGTATACTATTCTGAGATGAAGGATGCGGGGTTTTTTGACGCTGATTGGGATTGATTATATATGCAGCATGTTGAAACTTGGCACTGCTTATTGATTTTTCATGATTTTTTCTCATGCTAAGCACACGCATATGTCGATTGTATCTTGTTAGATATCTATGGGAAAACAGTCCTTTGTATAAATATCTGTAGTCAAACTAGCTGTCTGTATTCACCATGATCTTCTCTGTTGGCTATTTTATAACCAGCTAAAAGTATTCTCTCTCTCTTTATCTTTCAAATGCACGAACCCATGGAAGAAATTCATATATTTTCAAAGATTTCATTGAGCATGAAGATTGGATTGCAAAGTCTGGTTTGATAGAACAAGGCTCACCACCACGTTGCCAAATCTTCATGCGGCAATTTACCTTAAGATGGCTATTAGTCCATACCCAAGATGCACAGACCTAGATGGTGCTCCTTTAAGTCATAATATGTACTTAACAGCTCAGTAATACAAAGTGTTAAATCCTGCACTACATGTGGCCCCCATGCTCATCCTTCCAACACACATAAATGCGTAATACAAATTCTATTCAACATCAAGCACTGATCATATGAATTTATCATTGAATAGAAAAGCATTCTCTAAATATGGGAATTAGAATTCTTATTTCTGATTATTTCAGCCTTCAGCGTAAACTCATTTTTAGAAATGGAGGTCCTAGAAGGGCTTTCTGCACTACATGTGGCGCCCATGGTTATCCTTCCAACATCAACATCAACATCAGTCCGTACTACAAGTTCTAATCAACATCAATCACTGGTCATATAAACTTAGCATTGAATAGAAATAATCAACATCAATCACTGTTTATATAAATTTAGCATTGAATAGAAAAATATCCTTTAAATATAGGGATTATAATTCTGATTTGTGATTGTTTCATGGCCTTTAGCTTAACATCATTTTTAGAATTGTAGGTGATCTAGAAGTGCTTATGTTTTATCTTAGATCCTAGATCACTCCGAATCACACATGGCTCTTTTAAAAGAGATGTAAATAAGTAAAGGCCATGACACGCACGTATCTTGCGTTGGGTTGACTTACCATTCCCATTTTTGCGGGCTTCTTTACTACTTTTTTTTTACATGGAACCCTTTTTATTATCAAAATAAAATATATAAAATATTATTTCACAAGATCACGATCATGACTTTTTCCTTCCATGATAAATTCATCACATGTAACCCTTTTTATTATCAAAATAAAATATGTAAAATATTATTTCACAAGATCAAGATCAAGATCATGACTTTTTCATTCCATGATAATTTCATTTAATTAGATTATCTTATAATTACAAAAAAGAGACAAACTTATGCACATATTAAATATTCAAATGAAAACGTAGATCAAGATTTAAAATAGACATCCAATCAATGCAAGTATTTGAAATGCTCCAAAATGCATATGGTTAATGCTAAATAGTTTGAGGTAAAAGAGGACATGGATGATTAACTATGACATAAATGGTGAATCTTTCTCAAACAAAAGTAACCTAGATGTCATGAATAATGTTACTCTTTAATCATTGATGACTTGATGGAGGCTTTTGTTAAGATTGATAGTTGATAAAGAGCCCTAGAACATGACCACCCCACTTCAAGAGATGTTTAGAACATGATATGTGGCAAATTGATGGGTCAAATATAATGTAGAACTAAGACGCTCTACATGGAGGAGAGGAAAAACCCTAATTTGGATGAGGCTTGAGGCATGAAAAGAAAGATCTATTGGAGAAATGACCTAGCTTGGAGCATTGTTTTGGTAAAAGGGCTCCCTTGACAATGATGATTCCTCTTTAAGTAAGCCTTGGTAGCTTCATCACGAATCTACCCCTTGCAAGAGGGATGTTGGTGGAAAAAGGGCTTTAAAAGGCATGATAAATGATTTTACAGGGTGATACACATGATTTGAGGTGTATTTCACATATTTCAAGGCATGCTTTACCATTGGTACATTTAGGGCAAGGACACTGTCTAAGGCATGTTTTACATATTTGTAGGAGAGTCTTTTGCAGGAAGAGGCACTATGTGGGATATTTGACATAGTTTTAACTCCTTGAGCAGATGAATATTAATGCATACTCTAAAGAAAGAGAGATGACAAGTGGCTAGTGGACCTTTGTGAAAGTGAAAGAGGTCCCAAGTCTTATTTGGGACTTACATGCTAATGGAAGATTAGAGTGAGAGTTTTTCACTTAAGAAGAGGAGGTGCTAGGGTTAAAAGTCTCCTCAAGTGGTGTGCTAGGGCTAAACAAGGCTCTAGAGTCCATAAGAAATCCTTAGGGAGGTGCACCCTAGGTAGGAGGGGGTTTTCTACGAAGGTAAATATTATTTTCACCTCGTTAAATTCTAGATGGAGGAAACCCTAAAATTCACGACGGAGAAAGCTATAGATAGAGGAAATATTCATTCACTAGAGGCATGGTTGTGTTGAAATTCTAGTGATGCAAAGTCTAGAATAGTTTTTCACAATTTGATAACTACTTCTATTGATACAAACAATTCCTTCTATATCCTTTAATCAACAAGTAGCTATACATGGAAAACTTCAACCATTAATTCTTCAACAAGAGTAGTAAATAGATATTACAGTAGACAATGAACAATAGACAATAAGCAAGAGACACGAGACGCTAAGAGTAGGCTCATAGCGAGGGAAAAACCCACACGGGAAAACCCACAAATTCTTTCCTTATGAGATTCTGTCCATCAATAGTATATTTGAATGTTCCAACATATCCAAAATAATCAACAATGCAATGCCCAATCAAAGTTTGCTCATAGAAGGAGAGTTAAACCATTTTTGTCTAATAATTAAGGTCTGCATAAGGAGGCTGAAACTCAGCCCTGAGATCTCTACCACAAGACGCTGAAATTGACCCTGAATTTCCACAGAGGCTCGACCTAATTTCATTGTCAAAACTCTCGGTCAATCCCAAGTCAACGCCTTGCAAAAGGAGTGAAATACAACGCAACTGTAATAGTCCTCCTTCTATCCTTCACACATGTGGTATTACTTCTCCAATTACAGATTTAATGCTTGATGGATGAATGAGTTGTAACCCTGCTTGAAGTCAACTTGTGGGGCTTTGTAAGCCAACTTGTAGGAGACCATGAAATAAATTCTTCTTGATGTTTTTGCAATGAAAAATCCCAACCATAGCTACATTATATTTCAACACTCCATCTTAGCTAGTGAGGTGGTTTTTCATTCTCTCCCAATTCAATTTTCCCGACCAATATATAGGTCTCACAACCCACATCCTAGGTTCTCTCTCTCGAACTCATCATAAGGAAAGATACATGGCATCCATCTTAAAGCATCTCCTCAACCCCGAGGTCTCATGACACACAACCTAAGGGAGGAACCAATAATACATCTCCTGGACAACAATGTCTCTTGGCACACAACCTATAGGAGGAATCTTTAATACATCTCCCGGACAACAATGTCTCTCAGCACATAGCCTACAGGAGGAATCATCAATACATCTCCCGGACAACAATGTCTCTCGGCACACAACCTACAGGTAGAATCATCAATACACCTCCAAGACAACAATGTCTCTCGGCACACAATCTATAGGAGGCATCCAATACATCTCTCGAACAACAATGTCTCTTGGCACACAACCTACAAGAGGAATCCTCAATACATGTCCTGAAAAACAATGTCTCTTGGCACACAACCTACAAGAGGAATAATCAATACATGTCCCAGACAACAATGTCTCTTGGCGCACAACTTACAGGAGGAATCATCAATACATCTCTTGGACAACAATGTATCTCGGGACAACGTACATGAAATGGTCTATACACGATGATATGTAATTAGTGCTCACTCTTCAAGGGATTCTCATTCATTCCAGTTTGTTCACATAAATATCAACAACTAGTTCATCATAAAAAATGTAGCCATGGTGGACAACGACAATCAATTGTTCGTTTAGTTTCAGCCAGGGATTTTCTTGGAAGCAAACATCGACAACTACCAACAAACAATAGTAGACCTTAGCAGTGGCTTCTCACTGAAGCAATCATCCACAACCATAGTATAGTCCAGTAAACAATAAGTGGCTTCTCACAGAAGCAGGCATCAACAACCATAGTAGAATCCAACAAACCATAATCAAATCTAGCATATAACAATAGACTTCAACAAATAGATCAACGAACCAATTAGTGAATTAACATCAAAGTTTTGTAGCTTCTTCAAATCATTTATCAGATGTAGTCCATTGTGCCAAATATATCACCAGGTTCATGCGTAAAAAACAACTCCCTCTTACACATAAATCACGAGCCCATCTTTAGTATGTATAAATCAACATTGGTCTTCAAAGATTCTAGCCATCTTCATGAGAATGAGATTCAATTGGGTTGATCTTGTCTGCTCCCTCTAAGTATAGAGACTATCACGAGTCTTCTTGTCACATTGTTCTTCCGTCATTTCCAACGATATGCCACACCTTGGCAGTATTCATTATGTATCTGCAATCCTCATGAGGAGGTTGTGGAAGAACAAGAACAACTAAGCAAGCCAAGAGACTCAATGAAATAATTAATACAAACAATCAAGATAATACTCATCTCTTGAGAGTGTGTCAGCTCCTGCTTGATCTCAGCGTTCTCAAATCGAGTCAATCTCATCACATCAAGGAGTCCATACCACCATCATCATCAAGGAGTCATCATTATCGAATCATCATCATCATCAAGAAGTCTACATCATCAATGATTCCACATCATCATCAAGTAGTCTACATCATCAACGATTCCACATCATCATCAGGGAGTCATCATTATCGAATCATCATCATCATCGAGTCATCATCAAGAAGTCTACATCATCAACGATTCCACATCATCATAATTTAGATCGTCATCATCATCATCAAAGAGTGAGCATCAATTTAGATCACCATCAAAGAGTTCAACCATATCATCCATGTCATCAATCATGAATCCTCCATTTTATGTTTATCACACATGGTGTTGTATTTTTCTATGACTTCTTCGACATCTCCTGTACTTGCAAAAGGATCTATCTAATATTCTCGACATTTTTTCTACTCTTAATACATCCCATGTGAGATCCTCCTTCACTCCTTACTATCCATATATATATCCAAAGGTGAAGGTTGAAAATATCCAATACAAGTTTCAAATAGGGACTTACCAATGGAAGTGTGGACTACTTTGTTATAAGAGTGTTCTATATACATTAGATTTTCATCTCAAGTCTTTTGATACTTATGATTGTAACCCATGAAAAGTTGCACCAAAGCCCTATTGAATAATATTTTCCCATCTATCTGTGGATGGAATGATGTTGACCTATTTAAATTTATGTCTTTCTTCTCCCACAATGTAGTCCAAAATGCACTGAGAAATTTGGTGTACCTGAATGAAATGATGCTCCTAAATATCCCAAAGTGCACCTGGGCTTTGTTCAAATAATAAGTTTGCTGCTTCTTTCCCTTTACCAATTTTTTTACAAGGCATGAGAACACACATTTTGTTGAACATGTCAATTACCACAAACATGTTGTCATTTCCCTTCTTGGTAGTTGGTAAAATTCCCATAAATTCCATGGAAATGCTTTCCCAAGGACGAGCCAGTGCAAGTGATGATATAGACTCTGTTTCATATTACTAGGCTTGTTGGTACAACAAAGTATACATACTCTAATTAAACTTGCCATATATTCTTGCATCATAGGCCAATACGCATACCTGTTTAAGGTAGAAACTATCTTCCCAACACAAAAAATACCATGCAACCTACGAGGTGAGAGACTTTTTGATTAGTTGCAGTTACTCACCTTCTAGGAACACAAAGATTGACCATCCTATAGTGAAACCCATTCTAGAGGTGATAGTCAACATGATGCCATCATCATTTATGTGACTCTATCCCTATAGCTATTGAAACACCTTCTTGAAGTCCTCATTTTATGTATGTGCCTCTTTGTATGCATCATGGGTGAATGGCTCGATGTGCATCATAAATCTCAACGCTGTAATTTTTGGCACCGGTGGTCTTGAAAGCATGTTGGCCAACTTGTGAATGCCACCCTTATAATACTTGATGAATAAATGAAACTATTATAAGATCCCCATCCAATTTTAGTGTCTAGTTTGTTATAGCTTATTTTGGGCCTTCAAGTAATATAGAGCCCAGTTCTCTATGTGGATTATAGTGTTGAAAATGCAACAAGAAAAATCTCAGTTTGATTTGCCTTGGTCAACCTAGAGAAAATCCGAATTTTCATTTCAACATACAACTTGGATGAGTTAACTTGAGTGACATGGCTTGTGTCACCCAATTAGCTTAGATAATTCGAGTTGAAAGACTTGAATTCAATTGAGAATGAGTGATTGCTAATTTCTAGCAATCTAATTCAGTTAAATTGAGTTATTGTCAGTGAAACTAGTTCTAACTATTAGAAGAACTAGTGGAAGGTCAAGTTGGGCAATGTGACTTCAGTTACACTCAGTGATCAACCAGTGAACTGATCAAACAACCCAAAATAATTATTGCACGCAGAGAATTCGAGTTACCCAGTTGAGGTGGAGGTTCCAAGGCAATGTACTATCAGTTGTAGACTATTATGAAGTGTACAGGTGGTGCATGCAATCAAAGGATGAGCCTAGAAGGATTGTGCAATTCTAATTGAGGATTTTTTGATTAATATGGGCCTAATTCCTTAAGGAACAACACAAGGAAATAAGAGCTTGTAGGACAGGAAAATTGGCTAAGTATTGGCCATAGTCAGTCAGTTAGTCAAGCAGAGGGATAAACTATACACTTGTAGGTTGTGCTCATGCTTGAGCAAGCATATGTACTTCATCTCTATTCTTTGACTAATGCAATACCGATAGGAAGGGATTTTGAGCAACTTCTTTCCCCTAGATAAATCTCTATGTATGTGTGATAAATCTTGATGCATATTTATGATTTGAGCTCTCGATCGTGAATTGAATTCTGAAAATGAGTAGAGTAGATTTGAGTCTTGTGTTTTAGTAAATTACATGAGCAGTTTCATATCTACACATTAATTTCTACATGGTATCAAAGTAGGATTCACAGTAGATCAAAAATTTTGAAGTTGTTATTGCAGGAGGATCGAATTTGCAGGATCAATTCTTCAGAGCTAGCATGATGGATTTCTATGGTATAAGACTTGAGTATGCCCTGGAGGGCAGTTCAAAATTTGTTGCTTGGAAGCACTGCATGGAGGCGGTACTGGATGACAATGGGTTGAAGGAATTTATCGAGATTGACATTCCAAAACCAAGATCTCTGATGCCAAAATCTAGCAGAATGGAGGAAGTGCCCAGCCAAGGCGAGGAGAATCATATTGGAGAGAGTAAAGGATCATATTGTCTCAAACCTCCAATGGGAAAGGAACTCCGCACGCAATGTGGCAAGCACTGATAGATTTGTTCCAGAATAGTAGCGACCATAGGAATTTGGTGCTCAAGGATAAGCTTCGAAATATCAAGATGTAGAAGAATGACTTTATTTAGCAATACCTGAGCAGGTTCACACATTGTTGTGATGAACTTGGTGGAGTTGGTGTTACCATTGTAGAAGATGATTTGGTAAGCGTAGCCCTTCTAAGCCTTCCCAAGAGCTGGCATAGCTACCAAGATTCGGTGAATGGGAGGGAGAAAATACCAAACTGGGAATGCCTATCGTCCGATTTGGTACAGGAGGAAATAAGACAGAATACCATAGATGGAACTTTATCCAAGGGTGAGAATGAAAAGAATTGTGCTTTGGATGGAAAGGAAAATAAGGGGAAAGGGAAGAAATTCCAATCCAAACCAAGGTCCAGTCAAGAGGGCAAGAAGAAAGATTTGTTCAAAATTAAATGCTTCAATTTTCATGAATTCGGGCATTATGCCACGAAGTGTCCACACAAGAAGACAAGAAAGATTATCTTATGAGTGGCAGGTGTAGCTTTAGCTTCACAGTTTGAGCTTGAATTCACCCTTATCGCATGCATGGTGAGCACAATGATGGGGAGTGTGTCGGGTACTTGGATAGTGGTGCCTCGTTCCACATGATGGGCAACAAAGATTTTTTCAATGACTAGGAGGATAAATTCCTCTAGATGCACATCGATATGGGAGACAATGGAATGTATAACATGACCGATATTAGTACAATTACTTTTCAGAGGGAGTCTGGCTCCCTTCTAGAACTCAAGGATGTCATGTTTGTTATGGGCCTAAAGAAAAATTCTCACCTTAGTTGCTATGTTGGAAGATCATGGTTATGATGTGATCTTTAGTAAAGGGAAAGCATTCTTAAGACACATAGCCATGGGAAAAGTGGAGCAGATCGAGGTTCGTGTGAAGAACCTGTACAAGCTATATGTAGAAGACTATGCGGCGTTAAGCACGAAGGTAGAGAATGTGTAGAGCCACACTGCTAGTGAACTATGGCATAGAAGACTTGGCCATTTGCATCATGGCGCCCTGAAGATTATGCAACAAATTGTTGAAGAATGTAACTAGGTTTGGTCTTCATAAATGTATTTGAGTCATTATGTAATGTACTTATGAAAAATAATGAAAAAGAAAATTTATTATTATTATTATGACTTATTAAAGGATGAGTTTCATGCTTGGGTCATCATGTTTTAGGTCAAAGTCCCCATTGAGGACTTCTAGGATTTATGCTGAGCCATTAGAGTCATTGTACATTTAATAAGACCCTTCTTGGGGTTTTGAATCATGTAAAAATAATTAATTTTTAGTTAAAAATGAATTTTGTCACCTCCACACCAAGTCGGCCTCAAAAATATCAAGTCATCCTCAAGAAGGGTAATATGACCTCACCAGAAGCCTATATATTGAAGCAGTTCAATTCATTTGGAGGAAAATCACACACACATGTTCGATCTCCAAGAAGAAGTTGTGAAAAAGTGCGAAGTTGTAGTGGAAGAAGGAAAATTGCAGAATCAAAGTTTTTGGGTTATCTCTCTATATCAAACATGTGATTTTCTGGGCTAGGACATCAAGGTCGAAGCTCTGTTACGAAATCAAGAAGTTATATTATGACATCAAGGTCAAAGTACGACATCAAGATCGAAGTACAACATCAAGGTCGAAGTACGACATCAAGGTCGAAGTGCTGCTTCATGGTTGAAGAGATAAGTGCTTCAAGGTCGAAGTTGTTGCATTAAGATCGAAGTTACTAGGTCGAATATACCACTGCATTGAAGTGCTGTGGCTGCAACTATTGCATCTAGGTCGAAGATAGTACTGAAAAATGATTATCTGCTGAAAAAGGAAAGGGTTGACTTGGTGTGGAGGAACTCTGTGTCTAAGTCAAGAGTCTTGGATTATCTCAAGAAAACTATTGCAGGAAGAGTTGTTCATTGGGTTTTCCCCAAGATTGGGGTTTTGCCCTGGTTGTCCGCCTACAGCTGGTGTCCTTGATCTTCATGCTATTGTTTTGGTAATTTCTTGATGAACTAAGATAAAAGAAGAACATAAGAAAGTTGATAAGAACACAAGAATCTCATAAGTAATTATCAAGTATAAGAAAATCTTTTTACCTTTCCGATTTTCTAACGTGATTTTAGAGCAAAGGCGAGGAAGAAAGAAAAAACCAGGTTGAATATCTATTGAAAGAAGACTAAGGAATCTCAAGAAGTTGAGAAAGGGACCATATAAGGAGATCTAACAAGGAAATAAGTTTACTACCTTCAAGGACAATGTCTAATTCCATAAAGGGAGAGAAAAAATTAGAAGGAGCATCAAATTATAGGAAAAGTAATAATCCTCAAAAAGAATAAAGTTTTGGATCTAGTCAAAAGTAAAGAAGCCTACATATGAATCAAGTGAAGCAAATAAAACAAAGTTTAGAGAAACAAAGATTTTGTCCATGAGCCTAATAGTGGATGGAATGCACGCAGTCAAGGAGTCATAATATCTTTAAGTAATCAACAAGAAGAGTGAATAAGAGAAAATATCGAATGACTGTTCCACTCATCACAAGAAGAAAGGAACCTTCAAGAAGTCCAAAGCACCAATTCTACAATTGTCACAAGATGGGTCACTATAAAACGAATTGTCCTGAGAATCTAGGGAATAAAATGAGGAACAAGGTTCACGCAAACTTTGCTGAAGAAGTTTCACCAAAGAAGAACAATATGGAAGGATCTGAAGTCAACTGACCTATTTGTTAGGGAATCTATCCCTTACATATCCCTTAAGTTTGGATTAAGAGGGAGCCCTCATTACTTTCCAAAGATAAGTATCTTACTCCTTGTATTATCTTTTATATTTGGTTTCCCTTACTTATCTAAGTTTGTTTATATTAAATACTAATCACAGTTATATTCATATTTTCATTATTTAGGAAAGACTTGTTGAATACTCAAGGAACATGGAAGAAGGCTTCACAAGACAAAGAATTGGAATTACAAGGTTTGTTAAGAAACAAATGTATGTCTTAAACTATAAATTTTTTCTCCCTTCATGATATTCATTCTTGATAAACTATTACTAACATCATTGTGTCTAGCTCTTTTGAATAATAAAGATTCTTGATTGGGTGATTCATCATTAGATAAATCTACCCTTCTCATATCTTTGGTTACTCTTGTGGAACCCTAAAATGGTTCTTTGTAAAAACCCCAACTTAAGGGTGTGTCAATGATAATGTGTGGAACCCTAACCTACTTAGGGTTATTGATGAAGTTTAAAGAAAATGTTTGATGTTTTGATGATGTCATGTTTGGAGATTTGGTATGGTTATGAAAACCCTAACTTGTTAGGGTTGAATGGTGATGTCTGAAATCCCAAACCTTTGAAGTTTTGGTAAACTAGGGTTTCCTGTGTTACGTATTGAAACTCTCGATCATTAGGGTTTGGTAGGGAGTTTAAGAAAGACACTTATAATGTCCTAGAAATGAAAAACCTTGGTATATGTGTGTTTGTCCGATCGAAACCTTAGTCTGATCAAGTTTGTGTCTAACTTTAATATATTGATATTTGTTTCATTGGGTTTGACTAACACTTGTTATGATATGCTTGTGCATTATGATGAAATCCTAGAGATGTGTGTTGACCTAATTTTTAATGGTCATAAGACCTAGTGTTTGTAACTAAGCCCTAGTAAAAGTTTGAATCTCTAAGATGATAATATTTGTGAATTCTAGGCTTTTGTAACTAAACCTTAGTAGAAGCTCAATTCTCTAAATCTATGATGTTTAGTGTGATCATATGAGATTTATGAAAGATTGTTGAAATTTAAAATTGATCTATCATTGATGTTTGACTGTTGAAGCTCAATGGCTCATGTATGAAATCTAGGATCTTGCACTAAATCCTTGTGAAAGTCTAACATATGAGTTATAAAGTTGTTTGATACATTGTTGAACTATATTTGTTTGAATTTCTTCTAGGGTTTGCAATATTTTGTGTGTCATACCTTTGGAAGAAATATCGAAGCCTTAGATCTAATGAAGGTTTTTCTTGTGATTGAGGTGCTCAAAATTCTTGATGATGGAATCTAGGGTTTATGACAAAATCCCTAGCATATAGTTGAAGTATAAAATTATGTGTTTCTTGTTGTTGGTGAACCTAACTAAATTTAGGTGTTTGATGTCTAATGTTGAATGCTTCCATTATTATATGATTTTGATATGGTTAAATTTATGCTTCTATAGATTTGGTTGTACTTTCTATCTAAGTTGTGCAGGTACATAATCTTCAAGATGGTGAAGATGTTCATTTGATAAGCATGATGAAGAAAGTTATATGGATGATGATGGTTATGATAACTCTGATGAGAAGGATGGAAGCCATAAAATATTTTCCGATGTCATAGAAAAGAATTTGATCTCCCTAGGTTATGAGGGAGCTTGGATATATTTCTTGTATAGGAATGGTTAGATCCTCCCTAGTTAAGAGGGAGTGATGGATATGGTTCTCTACTTCATGTGTCATGCACTAGACCAGGACTAACAATCATAAGTCTTAGTGAAGGCCATGAGTGAGAGAAGGACATATCACTCTTGTCTTCATGGAAACAAGTCCCTAGTTAAGAGGGAGGGAATATTATAGTCATGATGGACACCCTGAAAGAAGGAAATTTGAGAATTCATTTTGAGGAGCTACTCAGATAAGAAAAGAAGGATATGTTTGTAGAATATGTTGTTGCATGTGAAGTAGGAAAGGAATACGTATGATTAAGGAATCTTCTGTCAAGATTCATTTGGAAATCCTACTATGATAAATTGAGAAGCAACATCAGTTGTATGGAAGACCTCGAAGGTGTGTTTACTTATGTACATTTGAAATTTTGTTACTAATTGGGGTTGTGTTTGTGTAGGTAAATCTCATAGAGGTTTGATAGCACGCTAATTACATGAGAGAGATTTGTTACCGATTGGAATAATAGGGACTGTTGAGGATTTTTGTGTAAGATACATTTCTTGGGAGGACATCTGACCGACACTTTTGTATTGGTTTCTAGATCCAGAAGTAGGGAGGGTGGTGTTGGTCATAGATCTATGACCTCGGATACACACCTAGATCCCGAGGTTGATGATTAGAAAGTAATCCTGATGGTACCTAGAGAGGCTGGAAGATTTAGTCCATCTTAGTCCCACTAGGATAGATTTCCCTCGTAAGGAATCTAGTTTGTGGCACTGTGAGTGCCTAAACTTTTGGAGGGTGTTGCGGTCCCTAAACTCTTTATAGTTCATATAGTTTGAGATATTCCTTGTACTTGTTATGAATAACTCCCTAGTTAAGAGGGAGTGTTGAAGAATGTAACTAGGTTCAGTTTTAAGAAATGTATTTGAGTTATTATGTAATGTACTTATGAAAAATAATGAAAAAGAAAATTTTATTATTATTATTATGACTTATTAAAGCATGGGTTTCATACTTGGGTCATCATGTTTTAGGTCAAAGTCCCCATTAAGGACTTCTAGGATTTATGCTAAGTCATTAGAGTCATTGTACATTTAATAAGACCCTTCTTAGGCTTTTGAATCATGTAAAAAGAATTATTTTTGATTCAAAAATGAATTTTGTCACCTCCACACCAAGTCGGCCTCAAGAAGATGAAGTCAACCTCAAGAAGGGTAATTCAACCTCATTAGAAGCCTATATATTAAAGCAATTCGATTCATTTTGAGGAAAAACACACACACAAGTTCAATCTCCAAGAAGACGCTGTGAAAAGGTGTGAAGTTGCAGTGGAAGAAGGATAATTACAGGATCAAAGTTTTTGGGTTATCTCTCTCTATCAAACGTGTGATTTTCTGGGCTATGACATGAAGGTTGAAGTTCTATTACGACATCAAGAAGTTTTATTACGACATCAAGGTTGAAGTACAACATCAAGGTGGGAGTGTTGCTTTAAGGTCGAAGAGCTAAGTGCTTCAAGGTCGAAGTTGTTGCATTAAGATTGAAGTTGCTAGGTCAAATATACTACTGCATCAAAGTGCTTCTGCTGCTACTGCTACATCTAGGTTGAAGACAATACTAGAAAATTATTATTTGTTGAAAAAGGAAAGGGATGACTTGGTGGTGCGAAGGAAATCTGTGTCTAAGTTAAGGGTCTTGGATTATCTCAAGAAAGCTATTTAAGGAAGAGTTGATGATTGGATTTTCCCCAAGATTGTTGTTTTTCCCTGGCTTCCCACCAACATCTGGTGTCCTTGATCTTCGTGCTATTATTTTGGTAATTGCTTTATGAACTAAGATAAAAGAAGAACATAAGAAAGTTAATAAAAACACAATAATCTCACTAGTAATTATCAAGTATAAGAAAATCTTTCTGCCTTTCTGATTTTCTAACACAGATAACCATAAGACTCCCCAAACGATCACTTGATTAGCAAGATACATGCAAAGGGTGTACCTTGGGGAAATACACAAAAGCCACATTCCATGATCGAGACAACAAAGCACATAGAGTCCTTGAAATGGTCCACTTTGATGTTTGTGGACCTTTCTCGATAGCTTCCACTGCTAGGCACAAATATTATGTTATCTTTGTAGATGGCTTCTCATGGAAGTGCTGGATCTTCTTCATACGGAAGAAGGGTGACACATTCTCCAATTTTGTAGAATTCAAAGAGCTAGTAGAGAAGGAAAGCAACAAGAAGGTGAAGGCTCTTACAAGCGATAATGGAAGTGAGTATGTGTTGAATGAGTTTACTTTTTTTTGTTGTTGCAAAGGAAGGCATTCAACAGGAGTTGACATCACCTCATAACCCACAGTAGAATGGGGTGGCTGATAGAAAGAACCATAGTGTTGTGGGAGTAGCAAAGGTGATGTCGCATCACCAAGGCCTACCACTGCATTTGTGCGCAGAGGCATGCAACACAAAAATATATTTGAAGAACTAGAGTCTTCATCAGATTCTAGGAATGAATACACCGGAGGAGGATTTCTCGGGGAGAAAGCTGGATGTGTCTCACTTCAGGATCTTTGGAGCAATTGTTTACTGCCATGTCTCCAAAGATTCTAGGAAGAACCTTGAGCCAATAGTTGAGTTGGGGGTATTTGTGGGTAAGACAAAAACTCCTCACAACTACCTTGTGTACTTGCCAATTCTCAGAATGATAGTTGTGCGAAGGGACGTAAAGTTTGATGAGGAGAAGGCAATGAGATGTTCTCTTAAGAGGGAGCTGCAATTGTAACCAGATTTAGAGGTTTTGGCTCCAAAGGAGGAACCTAAGGAAATTGTGGAGCATCCGAAAGTTGAGGAATAGAGAATGGAGACATCCACTCAAGAAAAAACATCCAGAGAAGGGAGAAAACGAACCAAAGAAGCTGAGAGGCTATTGCATGATGATAGAGAGACTGTGGGAGCACCCACTTCTCAATGCAGATAGAGAAGGTCACCAAATCGGTACACTAGGTTACATGGATCTAATGACTGAGATATTTGAGATTGAACCATCCTATAACGAGGAAGCAATAGAGAAACCTGTATTGGTTGATGCAATGGTAGAGGAATATGATTCCATTGTAAAGAAAAATGTTTGGGAAGTGGTCCCAAAAACAACAAATCAATTAGTGGTGGGTTTGAGATGGCTCTACAAGGTAAAGCATGCGACAAACAAAAGCATAGATAAGTGGCCAAATTCGTGGCCAAGGGATTCTCTCAAGTTGAGCAAATTGACTATGCAAAAACCTTTGCACCAGTTGCAAGGTATTCATCCATTAGATCTATACTTTCTTTGTCAACGTGGATGGGGTGGAAGATCCACCAGATGGATGAAAATACAACATTCCTTAATGGAATTATTGAGGAAGAGGTGTACATTGAGAAACCAAAAGGTTTTGATACCTTTGATCGAGATTCACATGTGTGCATACTCAAACGAGCGTTGTATGGAATCAAGTACACCAGGATCAACAACTATCTCACCGGTCTGGGCTTCACCAAAAGTGAAGCAGATGCAAAGCTTTATCATATTTTGGTAGAAGGTAAATTGCCGATTATTGTCTTATATCTTGATGATTTTATTTAACGGGTGATGATAAATTGATTAGATCTTGTAAGGAGGACCTTGCAAGAGAATTTGAAATGAAGGACATGGGACTCATGCACTACTTTCTCGGATTGGAAGTATGGAAAAGAGATGGGGAACAATTTGTCTCTCAAGGAAATTATGCTAATGAGATACTGAAGAAGTTTCACATGGAGATTAGCAAACCCATGGAGACACCTCTAGCAACCAGTTGGAGGAAAGAGGACACTACTTTAGGTGAAGCAGTGAAAGCTACCATCTATCGACAACTTGTGGGTTCACTAATGTATTTAGTGAACACTCAACCAGATATGTGCTATGAAATCAACCAACTTAGTCAAGCTATATTTAATCCAACCAAATTGTTTTGGAGGGAAACTAAGCATGTTCTAAGGTACCTTAGAGGCACCACCCAGTTTGGACTATGGTACAAATGAACAGAGAGAGTGAAGTTGTGTGGCTTCACATATGCAGATTGGGTAGGGATTCCATCATACAGGAAGAGTACATCAAGAGGAATTTTTAGTGTTGGTTTCCTAGTACAATAGGAAGAAAATATCAGTGGCACTAAGCTCAGTAGAATCAGAATACATGGCTGCAAGTCAAACAACATGTGAGGTGACATGGATGAGAAATATTCTTGTGGGACTGTTTGGTCGAACAATGGATCCTAATGTGATATACTGTGATAATCATAGTTGCATCAAGCTCTCTGAAAACCCAGTCTTTCACGATCGATCCAAGCATATAGATATCTAGTATCACCATCTACGAGATTGTGTGCAAAGACATATCATGTTGCTTGATTACATTCCAACAAAGGAACAAGATGAAAATATTTTGACAAAGGCTTTGTCAAAGGGTAAATTTCAGTTCCATAGAGGCAGGATCAGGGTATCTGATAATCCCTTTCTTGCTGAGAGGGGGTGTTGAAAATTAAACAAGAAAAATCTCAGTTTGATTTTCCTTGGTCAAACTAGAGAAAATTTGAATTTCCATTTAGTACACAACTTGGATGAGTTAACTTGAGTGACATGGCTTGTGTCACCAAGATAGATTAGATAATTTGTGTTGGAAGACTTGAGTTTAGTTGAGCATTAGTGATTTCTAATTTCTAGTAATCTAATTCAGTTAAACTAGTTCTAACTATTAGAGGAACTAGTGGAAGGTCAAGTTGTGCAATGCGACTTCAGTCACACTCAGTGATAAACCAATTAACTGATCAATCAAACCAAAATAATTATTGCATGCAGAGAATTCGAGTTACCCAGTTGAGGTGGAGGTTCCAAGGTAGTGTAGTATCAGTTGTAGAATATTTCGAAGTGTATAGGTGGTGCATGTAGTCAGAGGATGAGCCTAGAAGGATTGCACAATTCCAATTGAGAAATTTCCTAATTAATAGGGGCCCAATTCCTTAAGGACCAACACAAGGAAATAAGATCTTGGAGGATAGGAAAATCGGCTAAGTATTGGTTAGAGTCAGTAAGTCAGGCAAAGGGATAGGCTATACACTTGCAGGTTGTGCTCACGCTTGAGCAAACATATGTATTTCATTTCTATTCTTTGATTAATGCAATATAGATAGGAAGGGATTTTGAGAAGTTTTTTTCCCCTAGATAAATCTCTATGTATGTGTGATAAATACTGATGCATGTTTATGATTTGAGCTCTTGATCGTGAATTGAATTCCACAGATGAGTAGAGTAGATTTGAGTCTTGTGTTTTAGTAAATTAAATGAGTAGTTTCATATCTACACATTAATTTCTACAGATAGTCCCCTTTCCCATCAAATATTGTTTCCATTTTCTGATATATTTTACTAGGGCATAAAGATCCTTATTGTAGGTATTGTATTTGAGTACTTCCCCATGAAATACTTCAAAATTGTAGCATTCCTTGATGCATCAAGGAAACTTCCATGGCATACCAACTCACATCCCTTTCTGCTTTGAAGGGTTGCTGCAAGTTTGGAAACTTGAGAACCATTGCTTGGATAATTTTCCTTTTCAACACTTCGAAGGCCTTTTGTTGACATTTTTCCCCACTATAAACTAGTGTTGTATCTATTTCTAAAATGAAGCTATGAATTTCCTTAAGTATTACGATACTCCAATGATACTCCTAACTTTAGAGACATTTTGATGCACTAGCCACTTCATAATGGCCTCTATCTTTCATAATTTATCTTAGGTTCCCTCCACCAATCACATTATTAACCTAATTACACCAAATACTACTATGCAAACTCACATTTATTGATATTGCTAGTGAATGTTTCCTCTTCAAAGGCTCTAGCACCCACATCAAGTGTGAGATGTGATCCTCCCAAGTAGCATTGTAAACTAGTGTAGCACCCAAATAAACAATAATAAATGAAACTAAATAGGGGAACAATAAATCATTCATAAGTCTCATGAACATAGATGATGAATTGCATAAACCAAATAACATGACTAATCACTCATACAAACATTGTCTGGTTTTGAAGCAAAGAAAATTTTAGGGGCTAATATTCGCAGGTGGGCTAATTTTCCAAAAAAAAGATTCACCAATTTCCTTTTTTTCTAAAAATGATTCGCTCAAACTTTATAGTCTAAAATGATCTTACCTTAGAAATCACCAAAAATTTACATAGACTAATATGAAATATTTATAAATATAGATTTTTTTAATACAATTATAATCAAACATTTTACATTTTTCATATTAGGGACTACTAATATTCGTCAAGTTTTGTAAATTTTAAGATAAATTTCCATCCTTAAAATTTTGAATGTTTTTTAGGAAGTCTTCCAAGTGTCTTTTTCTTTGACTCGAACCTGGTGATACCTTGATTTGAAATCCATATTGGTTAGATATTTTGCTTGTTGTAACTAATCTAACAAATCATCAATCTTGGGTAGGAGGTACTTGTTCTTGAGTACAAAGGATATGGGATAGAATGATCACAAATCTCCAATATAAGTGTTTTTACCAAATTCACTGTTATAAAATTAGCACACAAACTTGACTAAAATAGGGCATCGATCTTTCTCTTGTTGACCTAGATATTAATATGGAAGAGTTTGGTCACATCTTTCTCTTCCTAGTGATTAAGGCTACTCAAATTAACATCCTTCTACATTGATGTGTAGGAAAACTTATCGTCCATGTCAGAGATGATGTCCACCTAATTGATTGAATCTCTGATGAGAAGATTCTTTTTTTCCTACTACAAAATTCTTCAATTTTAGCTTTGGGTGCAATTTCCAACACTTCTCCTTAGTGTGACCATCAATATTGAAGTGGCTGCAATAATGATTTCTAGGATACTTACACTAATGTGAAATGGTTGTTGTCTTCTTGTCCTTTTCCTATTTCAAATTATTCTTCCATTCTTTGGAAGCTTCTTGGTGCTTTTTTTTCCTTCTTTCAAATCACTTGACTACCTTTTCTTTTGGCATATGCTTTCCAAGTACTATTCCTATATGCAAGCATAATCCATTATTCTTGGGTTGAATAACACCACCTTATTTGTAGATGGTTGTGTAGATTTCCTAGATACTTTGGAAGTACATATGAGCTCTTGGGAGAGATACCCAACATAATGTTCATCTTCCTAAATTTATTGGGGTATTCCTGTACACTCTACCCCTTCCTCTACTTGAAGTAACACCTTTGGATCCGTGGGAATTATACATACTTGATAGGGTATAATTGGACCTTTACGAGGGTTTTAAATTCCTCCCACTTAGTTATTGGGGGATCACTTTCCAACCTAAGAGTCTTTGTATGAATTTCTTCGTAGGTTAGGGCATGGCCCTATGACTTCAATATAATAAATGATGTTTCTTGCTACTCATATATGTCGTGAATATTAAAATATACTTCTAATTGTTGCAATCAATGATTCAATTTTAAGGCATCAATCTCACTATGGTATGCATTTTTGTTAACCTTCGCTTCTATCTTGAATAGGGACTATGAATGGGTAATGACACTCAAATTCAATTGCTATTTCTAAACTTATTTTTGACTCCTTTTTCAAATATTCTTGATCCCATGATTTTTCCTTTGATGTGACCTTTGAGCTAGAATCTCCATCTTCTGCAATTCCAAGCTTGTTTTCTATAGCCAACATAAGGAGCTTCATATTGTGGCTAATCTGTGACTTGTTCTTCTAGCCTTTATAGTCTCTCTTATTCCATATCAAGGTTATTATGAATAAACTCATTGATTATGGCTAGGCTTTTGTAGCTTTTCTCTTAAACCAACCCTTGGATCCCTTGAAAATTCCCTTGAGATTCCTTAAAGGAACCTACTCTGATACCAACATTATCTGTAAACTACCACATATATTCCACCAGATAGGTCTTCACAATATATTTGATAAAATAAACTAAAATCTACATGATGAAATTTAAATTCCTTTAGATTCCAATTTTTTTAATTACTAATTTTCTTCTTATGCATGAAATAGATAAAATGTGGACAATAGAGAACAATAAATACAATCACACACTTGTTGATGGCAAAAATTTCTAATGCTTCTCATAAAACAACAATAACTCACATTATCAATAATTCATGTATGAAAGAAGTCATCAAATATATATATATATATATATATATATATATATATATATATATATATATATATATCCAATCTAAGTTTGAACTAACAATTTGTCCTTATAGGTCCTTGCAAGTTTCAGGACTAGACGAGATCTTTAGATGCAAAGATGTAAAAGAATCATATAATGGAAACCATGTTCCCAAAGAAAGAAAGAAATAAAATTATTCATTGGATCACTTCAAGAAATCGCCAAACATCATTAAATTATGGAAAAATCAAACTAATCAGCTTTGAAATGTTTAGAACTTCTGAATAGAATGAACATAAATGTAAATCAAGCAAATCAACCTTGAAGAACAATTCAGAGAAGACCAAACTATCTTTCTTTGCTAGCTTTCAAGATACCCCCTGCTATCAAAAAGAAAGTCTTAGTTCTAGAAAACCCGGGAAGGTAAAATAATGGAATGATAATAAACTTTCAATCTTTAGCGTACCTCCACAAATTTTTTTCTCTCCTTCAACTCATAATGTCCCTTCCATTTTATTCCAATGGTAATCAAATTGGTAGTTGAACTACCTCTTAACTGATACTTATTTATTGATTTCAAAATAATAGGTAAATATATTTAAGAGAAGGAATAAGTTACAAATTGACTTAACTAATAATAAATATAAGAAAGTAGGATCCCGCTAGACTTCTTTAATGCCTATCAAATATTCATATTTTCCCTTGTAACTTCCATTTTATCAACAAGTAACCATAAGACAACAATAAAAATGCATCGTATGCAAAGTCATGAAATCACCATTATATCATCATATACACCTTGTTCCTCCCAAAAAAACATAATGTGTAATATCCATGTCATCGTCAAAATATGTCACATATGTCCCAAATATAATGTGCCAAATTTCAACGGAAAGAATAGTAAACAAATTTCACCAAATCTTTGGATGTAAATCATGAAAATAAATTTCTCTTTTTCCTTCCTCGACCTTGAATAGACGTAGTTTAGAAGTAGAAGTAGAATTAGTGGAGTCTGAATTAGGCCTATCTAAGGGTTTCTTTCCTTTATCTTCCTGGATGATTGAGATGAGTTGTTTGTGAAGAGATATGGTAAAAGAGGCAACAAAATGAATCACATGGTTAGTCACAGATGCAATTGAAACATTCACAGGCATGTCAAGCCAATGCACAACACCAAAGGGAAGTTGTATAGGTTCATGGTTCCATACATTATTGTAGGTTGTACGCTAGACTTATAAATGTCAGAAATACTAAGATGAGGCTATAGAAAGTCATTAAGTTAAGTTGGCAGAAGAGGTAGGGAAGCTTGACCATTAAGGTTAATTTGATCAGTTCACAAAATTTGATTGAATTCATAAGAATATTTGTCAAAGTGTATGGAAAATTAAATTCGTTTATTTTGAGCTTCCTACCAAAATACATTCGAAGTTATCCCCCTTCCCCCTATGTTTCCTCTGTTATTCCTGATGAAAACATTGATTGAAAATCCAAATCAAAATATCAATAATAGAAAGTATTATATTCAAAATAATAAACTAATTGAAAATTCTGTCAAATACATTAAAAATGGCCCAAATCAACATATGCATGTTCAAGCATAATAAGCATATGATACATGAAAATATTATGAAGAGATGTAATCATATTGAAGCATTCACTTAAAAAAAACTCAGCTCTCAGCTCTCCGGTCAACATAATCAAACAATGACATGTAATTCTTTCATGGTTGTCACAAACAATTTCCAACATCCCAAGTATACTCTATGACATATTTCTGATTATGGAATTTAAACTTTATTATATAAAGTGAAAATATTAAAGTACTGCATGAAATCCTTAGGAATATAATGTTGTATAAATAAGAATGGAAAATGATAAAATGATAGTGAAATGAATTAATATCATCAATAACAAGCCTTTTAATAATAGGAAATTGGGAAAAAAAAAACTTTGTCGTAAGAAGCATGTTAAACCACTTTTTCGAACTTTATTTAAGTGCCATGTTATCATAATACTTGGGTGAAGCTATAGGTTGGGCCTATGCTTCGGTACTTTTTTTTTGCATTGACTTCCTTTAAGGGCCATGGATTTACTAGAGAATGCACACAATTTACGAGTTTCATGATATTTTTTTTGCATAAACATGTTAATACGAAATTGGGGTTTTCATTTTCTTTTATCAATTTTGAAACCTTGGTAACGTTCATGTTTAGTCCACAAATGTTTTTAAAATATTTATAAGCGAGGTTAATCGATATCAATCAATAATGGTTAAACCATATCATATGCATGGAAATAAACAAGTTTGACGCATAGACACATCCTATTTTACTATAGGTAACTGACAACTGTTTTACATTAACCAATCAATATGATGACCCAAAATATGATTTAGCTACAACACTCATAACCATATTTTTACCATCCTTTAACCATAACAAATAGTTAATATTTCAAAACAAATCACTTCAATGATTCATGCAATACCCAAAAGAATCACTTTGATTCATGGCTTGAAGTCTAATTGCTTTAAATCACGAGTTTATCTATTCATTCAAAAATAATTTTTACTCAAAACATATATCAACTTGTAGTTAAAACCATATTTGTGTTACTAATTATCAAACGGTTCAATATTTCAAACATGGCACTTCAATACTCCACACAATATGCAAGAATCGTTTTGTATCCATGGCTTGAACTATGGCCACTTCATACCATGGGTTTACCAAACACTTAATAAAGATGTACCAAAAATTTCATCAACCGGTACTCTCAAATTCAAGCTGCATAACTCATGAATAGAGGAAATTCAATACTCTATCATTTTAGCCATAGAGAAAAAGAACTTCAACCCGGTCCATGAATTCCTTTAAAACCAAAATACCAACTTGTGAACTAGAGCATTCTTCTTTTATGGAATAAACATTGATGGAAAATGCAAGTATGAAAAGTGGAAAAAATAAAGCATCCTTTAACCATTGTAACGAAAGAACCATTTTCCACTTATTTTCTTCTTTGAAAACCAAAACCAGAGAGGGGGGAGAAACGAGTTTGAAAAAATACATTGTCCGAGGCCATTTATTTTTTAACAGCGAAATGAGTGACCATAGTTTCCTGAAATCAATACTAACCTCTTGCAATTGTGCATACTATATTTTATACTTTTTGAGCTAGTAGTTGGGCATCTAGGACCAAGAACAATGCCAAAACGATCCAAAAAAGAGATAACCATCAAACAAACTCGACCTTGCAGGAATAATCACTTCCCAAGGCTAGCTACATCCAAAGCTTGCGAAATTAGGTAGCATTCCAATCTCATTAATGCATGGGGAGTGTAGTGGACATGCTAGGCCCCAAATTTAGATATGATACGTTGATTAAAAAAAAAATCACAACAACTCTGACCCTCATAAGAACTGATGCCAATCATGTAATTTATAATAGGATAAATGTTCACAAGGTGGTAGGAAATAGTCCCATATTTTTTGTTGTGTTGAAAACACTATGTCATACCCATGTCAAAATGTTAGGATATCACCAACTATATAATCATGTATATTAACTATAAGTGTTGTTGGAAATGTAACTAGTTTCGGTCTTCATAATTGTTGTTGTACTCATTTCAATATGTATCTTATGTAACAAACAAAAGAAGAAAATAAAAAGTTATTATTTCAAAGCATGGGTTTGATGCACATTATTGATGGTCTTCTAGGTAAAATCATGTTCTTCATGCTTCTAGGGCCATAGGATATATTTTCATGAGTCAAGAGAGTCAACTTCATGTTTATAAGACCCTTATGGGAAACATGTAATTGGAAAAAGAATTATTTTCGAGTCTAGAAAGTCTTGGAAACTCCAAAAGTACAATTGGCCCTGGAAGCTTCAAGTTAGCCTAAAGGAGGGAATTCGATCCCTTGGAAAGGATATATAAAGGAGCAGTTCAACCTCATTTTGATCTCACTCATCTATAAGTTCAATCTCAAGGAAAAAGTTTGATCTGCAACTGTGAAGGAAGAAGATAAGAAGAGCGAAGGTTTAGAAGAAGAAGTTGACTTGTTTTTGGGCTATCTCTCTCTCACACATGCAAAAATCTAGCGTTTTTGTAGCTACAGAGGAGGATGAAATTGGAGGTCATAGTTACAATAAGATAAAGTACAATATCTTGTTGCTGGAAGGAGGAATACTCTATCTTGACCTTGTTTACCTTGGGAGGAGCTGTCTTGCTCAAGGAAGGTCACAAGAAGAAAGATATATTAGGGTTTCTACAATAACTACAGGGCCGAAGTTGCAAGTCAAAGTAGCATTATTGAAGCTGGCAGGTCGAAGGTGTAGTTTGAAGCTGGTTGGTGGTAGATCAGGGAAGGAATTATTGAAAGGGCTAACTTGGTACTTGTAGGAGGACTTGTTCTAGGGTTTAGGTCTTTTTTTGTCTCATTTGAATAAGATTCTATAAGAATAGAAGAGTCTTTTGGGTTTTCCCCTTGGAGGGGTTTTTCCTTGGTTGAGAGCCTAATTTCCGTGTCCTCTGTTGTTACTATTTCTGTTCTTGATATTTGTTTGATGAAAACATCTAAATAAAGAACACAAGAAGACTAACTAAGTTCAAAAGAAAATATTAAGGTTAAAGGAATATTGGAATTAATAGCTGCCACATTGCATTTTCCAACATGGTATCAGAGCTAAGGTGAATGAGAAGGCAACTGGAAGGATCATCTTATGGACACAAAAGAAGGGTTTTATTGTCAAGGGGAAGGAGAGAAAATACCTATTAGTGTAGAAGGAGGGTTTCTACTCTAAAGAAGGACTAAATCAAACTCTCATCAAAGGAAAGCCTGAAGAGAAGGACTACAAGAAGGTTATTGATCTCACTTAGATGAAGATATATTTAAAGGTATATTTGGAGGAAGCACCAAAGGATAATGGTATCATTCATCACTCTTGGAAGTTTTTTTTTGGAGGAATCCTAGGAAACATCTTTCAAGGACATTAATGAAGTTTCTTCAAAGATCTTGAAGGCATCAAGGAAGTTGGAAACTTCATCAAGTAAGAAAATAATCTTGGTTATTAAGTTAGTATCATATTATTATTCTATGTCTGAATTTGCAGGTCATATGGGTTATTTCTACAAGGAAAATAATAATGTAGTTGGAGCATCAAATTTCCTAGCCTGGAAGAAAAATATTGACCTAGAACTTAAAAAACATGAGGTAATGGAATATGTTACTTGTGAAATTGCTGAACCTAGCAAAGACAATAATCAGTGAATTACAATAAAGGAGAAGTAAGGGCATAAAGGATCATATTCGAATCCATTAAGGATCCTCTTGTTCCATTTGTTGCAAATTTGAAAACTTCTAAGGCTATGTATGACAAGCTAGTGAATTTGTACTAGTATAAGTACATCAAGACAAAAAGTATCTTAGTAGAATAAGCTATGTAAAATGAAGAAATAAAATGATGAGTACATGGCATCCTTTGTGATGAAGATCTATCAATTAAGAGATCACTTGCCGGGGCTTGGAGAGAATTTCTGATTCGAAAATGACCATCTGTGTATTAAATGCATTACCACCAGTATTGAGCAACTTTGCAACAAGCATCTACTCTAAGAAAGATTCAAATCCTTTTGATGAGTTGTGGGCTCAATGAATTTTGGAAGAATCCAGCATTATGGTAAAGGATGACATTGGATAAGATGAACAGTCTCAAGCCTTTTTGGCTAGAGTCAAGAAGTTGAAGAAGGGAAAGTTTGGGAAGTCCAAGAAGAAAGATATGTCAAGGGGTCAATTGTTTAAGTGAAATGAATATGGACACTTATAAGAGGGATTGTCCTAGTCAACATAACAACAAAATAAGAGAAAGGAGCGAGGTTCACGTAGTCAAAGAGATGGGAGAACCTGAGAAGAAGTCGAAGAAAGAAGATGTAAAAGATATTTACTATTGAAGAAGGCACTTTGGTTATCAGGTTCTCTAGGACAATTAATTTTTCCTTTAGGATTGTATGCATTATTGTTTATATAAGAGCCTTGATTTAGTATAACATCCTAGAAAGAAGCATGTAAGAGTAAGGGTCTACTTGGTTAAGTTTCTTTGTAGAAATAATCTACTCCTTAAATATAGATAGATAAACCATTTTACATATTGCTCATCCATGCATTATCTAACATTATGTTAGAACTAATCATCTTGCTAAGGTGCATCATCATGATCCTATAAGAACCATCATTTTGGATGTTCTTGGTAAGAGTATTATGACAAGGCTAGTATACATTCCATGTAATGTGGAAACAATATTGTTAAAAGGGATGAAGGAATGCAATGGGTTAGGTTGCAAGCTCATTATGAAGCACATAGCTAGATGATGGAATGAGAAGCATAGGGATGCATATTGAAAGTAACTCTTGGATAATATTCACATGTATAAAATCTTGTAATATGCTTTATATGGCTATATGTTTCTTAAGATGGAAAAATTAGCTTACTCTATGATAGGTAAAGAATTAAGACTTTCTATAGATTATTTATAATAATGATAAACATCCAGTATAATCTCCGGAAGAAAAGTTCTAATTTCGTAATCAATTTTGATCCTTGGGCACTTTGATGCATGAAGGAAAATTCGAGTGGAGATGGATCATGAGGATGTTGATGCTTGGATGAGAAGGTCATCATGGTGAGGTAAGTCTAATTTTAATTATTGTTGGCTATCTGGTTAACATATTATTTTTCTACCTCAAAGGATGTTACAAGAATACATGATGATAGTTGAGGAAAGTTAAACTATATGGTTGAGGTAATATTAATATCTGATACCTAGAAACTATGAATTCAAGATATATTCATCTTGAAATTGAAAGGTAGCAATGCAAGAAGATAACTTGAAGGTAAAAAATATCAATTTCATGTAGAAGCTATGATAAACTGAAGTTTTGGAAACGATCAATATAATGCATTAATGATAAGATGAAAGTGATGAGAAAGAAAAACGACTTTGATCCTATCACAAGATTGAAGAGTGATGATGGATCCATGATACCTCAGAAAGGAAGCAGATTGAGATGCAAAGATGAGAGGGAGCCATGTAGCTATGAAGAAAAAGTAGGTGATACTCTCATGAAGACAATCTATAAGGCTTGTGGTGCTGACTTCCCAATTTGAAAGGAAGTCACGAATCTCCTCTGGTTTTGAAAGGGAGTAAAGGAAGTCTCCTTAAAAAGGAGCAAGGATATGTTCTCTAATAAAAAAGAGAATAGGGATAACCTCTCTAGTTGAGAGGGAGTGAAGACATCACATATGAATTCTCTTCTTCATGTGTTAGGCACTTGACTAGGACTAACAGTCGCAAGTCTAAGTGAAAGCCTTGGAGAGAGAATGGTGGAGGATTAGGTAATAATTTGTGGTTTCCCTGAGGATATAACACCCAAGAAATGAAAGGGATCAACACTCTTTGAGGATAGGACATGTGTCCAAGGTAAGAGTGGTCGAAGAGGACAAATATTCTTTGAGGATTCAAGTTTGGAAATCCAAGATAAGAATAGTACTAAAAGAAGGACATACCTTGTGAACATACGAATGGGGTATGTTCCTTGTAGAGGTAGTGTGATATCACACATAAATCCTCCCAGCATAATGTTCTTGAATAAAGTAGATCTTGTTTGGTTAGGCCTCAAAGATAGTGTTGGTCATAATGATGATTGTTATAGATGGCTTATCAATCCGATTCTTCTTATGAGAACTCTTTAGTTTGAGAATTATGTTTTACTGGTTGTACAATTATGAATACCTGCTAGTTAAGAGGGAGTGTTGGAAATGTAACTAGTTTCAGTCTTCATAATTGTTGTTGTACTCATTGCAATATGTATTTCATGTAATAAACAAGAGAAGAAAATAAAAAATTATTATTTGATAGAATGGGTTTCATGCTCATTAATTATGGTCTTCTAGGTAAAAACATGTTCTTCATTCTTCTAGGTAAAATCATGTTATTCATGCTTCTAGGGTTTGTTAGGTCATAGGATATATTTTCATGAGTCAAGAGAGTCAACATAATATTTTTAAAACCCTTCCAGGAAAAATGTAATTGGAAAAATATTTATTTTTGAGTCTAGAAAGTCCTAGAAACTCCAAAAGTACAATTCGGCCCAGGCAGCTTCAAGTTGGCGTAAAGGAGGGAATTTGACCCCTTGGAAATCTTGAGAAATCTAGGGCATCAAGATTAGGTCATTTCTCTATTAATGATAACTTCTTGTGAATGATTTTACTTCAATAGATTAGGATCTTCTATTTAGTTATATTATTATAGTGTTCTTCTTCATCAAACAACTACCAAATCATAAACAATAAAGAGACAAGAGACACAAAATGTAGGCTGTCATCCATGGCCAAAACCTCTGCTAATTGAGAGGAAAAACCAAATGAATTCTTATTATTATAGAGAATTCATTTGACGAATACCAAGACCAAGACCCTTAACCTATTTCACCTCTCCAAGACCAAGACACAAAGCTTCCTCTTATTCCTTGAATCAACGATAGTCAAACTCCTTGTTTCGTCCTCCTTCTCAACTACCTTGTAGTGTTTCAATTCCATGGACAGATCTTCAACTTTTGGCCCTAATTTAGAAACCTTTAGCACATGTAGCTGACCAACTTTGACCCTTAATTATCCTTGCTCTAGAAGGAGACTTATTCTTGATAATTCAACTTGGGATATTACTTATTTTTCACCCAATATTTTCCTTCTCACTATGACTAAAATTCCTTGGCGTTTTCCTATAGTAGTCAGTTCTACAAACTCACACGTGTGGAGATATTAGCCCCAAAATAGATCCAAAGAATGAATTGAATTCTTCTTATATCTTCTACACTTGGATGGAGGTTCTTCTTATGATATTCGCACCTTTCCCTACTTCAGATTTCTTGATCAAATTTCTTGTTTTCAAATGAGAGTCAAGCTGCCTATTTATAGTGGTTTTCCCATGTATATAATTCGCCTTGGCAAAGATCTAGGCCAACATGTCCTTTGATGAGGTTCCATTACTCCATTTTGAATCCGACTTGTTTGAGGTGCTTTAGCTTGGTCTTGGAGGGCATTTTTACCCTTTTAATAACTCATGCAAATATGTAACATGCCCAAGAAGGGTCTTCCATACATGGCACTGAATCAATAGAATTTTATGACTTGATGAAAAACCTAAAGGCTCACAATGGGAACCGTAACTAAAATAAAATTCCTTGATCATGAAACCCACGATTCAAGTATTAAAAAAATAATTTTATTTTCTTCTTTACATCAATTACATAAAATCACAATTACACATGTCATTATGAAGGCCGAACCTAGTTACATTTTTCAAAACTCCCTCTTAACTAGGGAGGTATTCATAATCCAGACAAGGTACTTGGACATTATCAATATGAATAATTCTCATAAGAATATTCAGATTGGTAAACCATCTATTTAGCATCATATCAAACAACATTGTCACATAGCAAGGCCTTGACTAACAACTCTATCTCTCCACAAGATCATAGCACAATGTTGGAGAGACCAATGATGTATAGACACCCTCATCATTGTCTCTCTCGGAACATACCCTACCCGGGTTCTCAGAGTGTGTTTCACCAAGAGTATTCTTATCTTGGATTCCTAGTCCTCAAAGAATACCGGTCCTTTACAACTACTCTTATCTTGGATGCCCTATCTCATCCTCAAAGAGTACCAGATGTTAGATGTTTACACAATCCTCCGTTTTGTCTTCCCAAGTGAAGAAAAGAATGATGTGTCTACCTCTCCCTCTCAATTAGGGAGGATGTATCTATTCGAAAGAAGGAATCTAGTCGTTCCTACAGAATGAATGTACCTAAGCTCCCTCTTGGCTTAGGAATTTTCTTCCAAGTTTATACCAAGTTAGAAACTTGTTTTTCAGGCTCCCTCTTAGATAGGGACCTACAATAGCTCCTTTAATGAATATGATGGGACAACCAACTTATTGAAGAACTCCTACTCACGATGTCATGAACTTATTTTCGTTATTAAGGAGTTTTCATGTTTAGGGACTTCTTTGTAGGACACAAATCATCGATCACTTTCATCCATGAGTCAGTCATGTCATAATTCCTTTCATCGGAAATTGATCCATTAGTTTCTATCTGGCCTTCCTTCATGCCATGCTGCCTTCTTCATGCCATGTTTCCTTAAGGATCTTTCATCATACTACATGGTCATTATGGGTGGAATATATCCATAAATATTCCCTTCGTAGCCTTGCGTAAGACCATCTAGATATCATTAAAAAAAAGGAATGAACATTAAATAAAAATTACCTTTTTGATGGTCTTTCATCATGACATCTTCTAGTTCTCATCAAAATCCTGCATACATATTGACACATATCCAAAAGATATAAACTGTCAAGGGTCTCTTTATTTTTCAGACTTCATCAAAGTCTTCATATATTTCATGGAGATATCCTAGTCAAATTTCTCAGTCCTTTGATGTTGATTTCCTTTTCCATAGTCACATATTTCATGATCTCTTGCTTTCTTTTTTCACACATTTCCTTCTAGTCCTTCTAGGAATTTCCAGTCATAGTTCCTCAAATTTTGTCATCCACCTCGTATATCATATGAGCACATATTATGTTGATTTTATCTAGACAACATGTGACCTATGCCTTCCTGCATTTTTCAAAGGAGGAGATCCTTTATTTTGGTGATGCTCTTGAGATATAACATTTATCCGTCTTACTTGCAACCATGTGACATGACTCTACAATATTGAATACAAGCATACATACCTCATTTTTATTTAGGTCATCCAGACTTCCTTCAACAAATTCATTGTTGAAAGAACTTTAATACCTTGATCTGATTTACCTCTTTTGTCATTATACCATCATCCCATGACTTCCACAAGTTGGAATTATTTAATGAAACCCTTGCTTCCCTTTTGATTGGTGAATCCTCTGATGAAGATTCCAATAGAGGATATTGAATATCCTCTTCCAAAAAATGTTTCCTTTTGACTGATGTATGATGATATTTGTACTAGATGACTTTTTATTTCTTTTCCAATAAGTACCACTTATGTTACTAATGAAGTTTCCAAGGGCTATATCTTTCCATGGGTGACTGCCATAGACTTCAGCTATCTTTCATGCTTCTTTATGATGATGTCATGAGATATTGATTCTAATGCTTCTATGATGCCATGATGCATCCTTTTATCTTCCTTAGAGAATCATGATATCCATATATTACAACAGAAAAACTTGAAAATAGGAACTTGAAAACGACTAGGTGAGGACGACTATCTCAATTATAGTAGAGATCTCTTACTTCCTATTTCTTGGAATTCTTCTTTTTAGCTTCCTCCGCTTCTTTGGTGATACGAGCTTCTTCTTTACCTCTTTTGTTATTATCCTTCTTGAGCTTGGGACAATCTCTTTTGTAATGCCCATATTATTGACATCCATAACATTGAATCTTAGCCATGTTCCTTTTCTATTTCCGAGGACCAAATTCCCATATTTTCCTCTTCTCCTTGTCATGGCAGCATATGCTTGATTTAGATCACTTAAACCCACATCAGTTTTAGCCTTCAATCGGGTTTCTTCAATCTTGCATAATGACCATAGATCCTGGAATGGAGTAGCTTCTTTATTCCCATAAATGCTTTAAGTAAAGTTGCCCCACTCACCTAATAGTGCATTTAGTACTACGGTGGTCATCTCCTTGTCAGACATTATTTCTCCCAGATGTTGAAGTTGATCCATTATTTTGGATATCCTCATAAAGTATGAGTATATCCCTTCTTCTTTCGATATCCTTATCTTGTAGAGTTCTTGCCTTAGAGAGATAACTTCTCCTGCAGTGCTTACAGAAAACAACTCTACTAATTTTCCATATATTTATTTTGAGGTGTCGAGTTTAGATACATATGGAATGAGGGGATTCTTGATGAATTCTATGAGAATCCTTTGAGCCCTCACTTCCACTTTCATAAAATTTGCAAGTGCTTGAGCATCTTCTTTTGATGGTTTGGTGAAAGATCCTTTGACATGATCCATAACCTCATTTTCAATGAGATTCAGATCTGTCCTCTTCTTCCATGCAATATAGTTGGAAGCCCCAACCAATTTGTTGCTTTCCTTGCAAAAGAACATTTTGAAAGATTCAAACATAAATACACTTACTTGTGAAGATGCTTCTTCCACTTGTTGCCTCCTTGAAATTGTTGGTAATATATATAGAGAAATTCTCCTTGATGAAGATAGTTCTGTTCAAAAATTATCCTTGAACCTACAAAGAGGGAGATCACTTTAGATCCTTTGATGGTGATGTCCTTAATGATGATCAATGATGAATTCTTGATGGTGTCTTGATTCTTCTTGGATGATCTTCTTCAATGGAAATGAACTTGCTTCAACAAGAGAGAGATTGCTTTAGAACTTTTGATGATGTCCTTTCATCTTGCTTCCTTTCAATGGATAAACTTCAAGCTATCTTGATTTGTAGATCTCTTCAACTTTATGAGGGTATTTGAAGTGTTTTGATGATGACTGGAGGTTCCCAAGATTTCCTTTTGATGTAGAATTTTTCTTTGATCTAGGGTTTTTTCACCTTCTTGTAAATCTTGTCTTTGATGTGTTTCTCAGGATTTTATTCTTGAGTGTCCCTTGATAAGATTCCCTTCCTTGAATTTGTCACCTTAGCTCTGATACTAGGTTGAGAAATCTAGGGCATCAATATTAGGTGATTTCTCTATTAATGATAACTTCTTGTGAATGATTTTTACTTCAATAGATTAGGATATTATCTTTAGTTAGATTATTATAGTGTTCTTATTCATCAAACAACTACCAAAGCATAAAAAATAAAGAGACAAGAGACACAAAATGTAGGCTACCATCTAGGGCCAAAACCTCTCTTAATTGAGAGGAAAACTCAAACAAATTCTTATTCTTATAGAGTCTTCAATTGACGAATACCAAGACCAAGACCCTTGACCTATTTCACCTCTCCAAGACCAAGACACAAATCTTCCTCTTCTTTCTTGAGTTAACGATAGTCAAAATCCTTGTTTCTTCCTCCTTCTTGGCTACCTTGTAGTGTTTCGATTCCAAGGACAGATCGACAAATTTCGACCCTAATTCAGAAACCCTTAGCACATGTAGTTAACCAACTTTGACCCTTGATTATACTCGCTCTAGAAGGAGACTTATTCTCGATAATTCAACTTGGGATCTTCCTTATTTTTCACCCAAAATATGCCTTCTCACTATGAATAAAATGCCTCGGCATTTTCCTGCAATAGACAATCCTACAAAATCGCACATGTCGAGAGATTAGCCCCAAAACAGATCCAAAGAATGTCTCAAATTCTTGCTCTTTATTCTACACTTGGATGGAGGTTCTTCTTGTGATCTTCGCATCTTTCCTTACTTTAGATTGATTGACTGAATTTCTTGTGTTCTGTTAACAGTGCTGGACCTGCCAACATTTAGGGTACCTTCCCGATATGAAGTCCCAACTAGATTTCACACCATTTGGTGTAGGAGTCCCATCCGGTACGATGACCCGGTTGCCATTATATTAGATATTTTCCTTAGCTCTTGTTGTTCAGCACATGAGAGCGTTATGCTTGTATATTCAAAAAGTGAGGTGAGTATGCCCGGTGAGTGCGTAATGTAAATTTGTGTCTGGGTTCTCTTACTGTAAGAGGAAAGAGTAAAAGTGAGCCTCTATATGAGAGGTAGTAGTACCACCGAGGGAGAGACACACGTGAAAACAACAAGGGTTTATCCAGCATCGAGCGGAGTAGTCCACAACGGATGCGACAATCATTAAAACCAAAGTGCAAGGGAAAACACATACACCATTCAAAAGAGTAATCCACACGAGGGTGACAGTTGTTATAACCAAGAAAAACAAGAATGGTCTATTTAATGTCCTGCGGAGTAGTCTACACAGATGATAAAATAGTGATAAACAATACAACACACATTCAACAATGTAGTACTAAAATAACCAAAGTAGTTCAATCATATTAGTACAGGTTAAGTGAACATGAACATGCATTACAAATAGATACAAAACATGTGTGAAAACATGCTGGCTTGAGATAGGCTGCTGACTTAAGAAAAAGTTCCAAGACACATCTGTACACCTTACATCACTAGTCCCAGTAGTGGGACATTGGAGCCACTCTTCGCTCCTCAAAGAATAGAATACATACTCTCAAGGTTATGTGGGAGGATCCAAGGTGAAAATTCATTTTCTCATACAATTAGGGGGTATGTATAGCCAAGGGTGATGTTTGACCCTTGTGACTCTTAGAATTCCCTCATGACTATTCAACTTCCTATGACTTTTCAACTTACGTGACTCTTCAACTTCATATGTGAATCCATTGTACTTTCACTTTACATTACATTTGAGCTTCACTTTACATTACATTTGATTACAACAAGTATGGCCCATAGTAGTGATGTGGCCGAGAAAACTCATGACACAACTCAACATGACAATGCTGACATGTATTGGCTGACTATGGTGTCCATGTCAAGCTGCTATGCTGTTGAGTGATGGATGTGCTCTCGGTGTGTTGTGTCTTCACCTCTGCATGGAAAAGTGTTGCGGGGTCTTCGATGGTCTTGGTCTTTGCTTGACCGTTCTTTGCTTGTTGCTCGATTTGCTTTGTATGTCCATTCAACTGTGAGCAAGTCTCATAGAATGCACTCCTTCTTCATCCCGTTCGTCATCGTGCCATGTTCCATCAATGTACCTGTTCCTACAATTCACTCATGATGGGATGACATCAAATCCAAAAATATCCTAGTCTAGCATGATGCATTGTTTTCAGTTTTGGGTCCAGGTGACCGGGAGGGAGGAAAAGACACTAAAACTGCGCAGAGCACAACTCAGGATGGGATGAAGGGCTCCAGAGTACCGTCGGGAAAAAATGCGTAGAGGTCACTGGGAAGAAAAATTGCGCAATACAGGACAAAAGTGACAACTGCAAGGTGGAACCCAGCTGGGCAGAACTGCGCAATTCCTTGGAGGAAGACAAGGCAAGGTGTTGGGGGGAATTGTTGGACAGTTCTGTGCAATTTTCAGGATGAGGAATGAGCAGGCCACTCGGGGTCCAACTAGGAATCTGCACAGTTTCTTGAAGGGAGATAGATCGGGGTAGAAAAGGGCACTGGAAGGAAATTCTGTAGAGTTTTCCAGAGCAAGGCATGATCGGGCTACTGGTCACAACTGCGCAGTTTTGAGGGACAATGAGGGGCAGGCAGCACATGCCTTCCCATCATGACTGCGCAATTTCCAAAAAGAGTGCAGAGCGGGGCAATAGAAGGTGTACCAATCAGGACTGCACGATTTTCAGGAGCAGGGAAGGGGAAGCCAGCAAGAGGGCCTGCTAGACAGGCCTGCACAATTTCTGGGAACAATGTAGAGCAAGGCAGAAAAGGCTTGGATCAACATGACTGCGCAGTTTCTACAGGTAGTTGGGAATGTCTATGCATTTTTGGAGAGCAGTGTAGCCCCAGGTCATATTGTAGTGCAGATTTATGGTAGACCACAGGGAGGCTTAATAACTGATCTTGTGGAAAGTGTAGATTGGATTGGGCTTGGAGAAAACTTCTGTGCAATTCTGGGAAACATACAACCTTCTCACTTCTAGGATTGCGTAGTGCAGCTTCCCTAGAGGATAACCTCAAGCACTGCACAATTATGGGTAGTAGAGTAGGGTCACTGAGAGTTGAGACTGTGCAGTGCAACTCAGTCGGGGTCTGGTTGAAGGGGTTTGTCCGGTCGACAGATTTTCAGGAAAAATGGCTAAGTGCGAGAGCAAGTGAACTTGTGTAGACATGACATTGTGATCAAACACTTAACATGGCTCGGCGACAGGACACCACAAACTAACAAGACAAAATGGTGCTTAGTGAGATTGCCTTAGTGTTAAGAGTGACAAGTGTGACACTTGAGATAGACCTTCGAATGATCCTGACGACACTTGCACGAAAATGATTACAACTTTGTGTGTGAGTATGACCAATGTTCATAGAGCAAATACAACTCATGCACATAAAGACCAACCTTCAAAATCGCCAGAACAAGATCGCAAGCATGGCAATGCAATCAACATGCCAAAAGACGACCTCTGGTCAGACAAGCAAAAGGGTGTAAATACTCTACAAGAGCTCGTGGAATGAGCTTGAGTGTTTGCATCCATCAGCGGAAAAATAAGGAAGGATCCGAAATTTGGATGTAGGCCAAAATTTTGAAGGGTGTTGCAGCTGCTACAACACTTGGCGACACACTGGTTGAATACAAACTTCTATGTTTTGGTTCATTTTCAGTATAGGGCCTTGGCCTTTTAGGGAATATTGATTCGTTGTACAGGTCACTTTGGCTTCCCCACTTACCCCACGGAAAGACATCGTTCACATTGTACCAATTCAGTCTAACACAACAAAATATTCATCCATATCACAATGTTTCAAAATCGGGAAGGGTAATTTGGCTCGCGAGCTTAAGATTTTCAGAGTATAAGTTTTCATCTATGATATTTCTCCACTGCCAGTAGGTCTGGACCATACCCCAGTAGAGTCATACAGGAACACAAGCATTGCTCCACTGCTAGTGAGCCTGGTTAGTACCCCGATGGATTTTCCTGCTTCACCTCTCTACGTAGGGAGCCTTTCTCTTCTTTCGCCTTTGTATTTTTTTGAAAGAGGACTGTGCATATGCACTTATTTATTTTTGGGGCGGAAGAGGGATCCAAAATTATTGAGAGTAGGAGAGGTTGTTCCTTTAGAGAAGTATGTAAGACCTCTGATTTATGTTTGCTCGTTTAGATTCCCCCTTCTCCATTTCTACTAGTTGGATAAGCTTGAACACACAAAGCAGAAGACTGAGTACAGGCATGGGGTTTCCCAGTTTGGACATAGGTTCATGGTTTGACCACAACTTCCCTTACAGACGGATCATATGTTCCCTTGAGACTTCATTAGCAAAAAGTTACCACCAAGCACAAAGAAGACGAAGACGTGATTGACCAAGCACTGCAGTGTCACAACACTCCTGAACTTCAGCAACATTAAAAGCCAGAACACAATGCAGGACAACACTTATTTACAAAAAAAAATGACAAGAAATCAAAACAAAGCAAAGAAAAACGAAGCAACAACAGTAAAGAAAAATATTAGAATAAGAAATAAGCATACTATGTACATAGTGCAGGGCGCCACCCCAGATCATTGAAAATAACATTTTAAATCTTGGCCATTAACAAGGAGAGTGCCAATCTTCCCGTCAAGTGATTGTAAATGATGTGTGTGTTGGCCAAGCTTCTCGTGAACTGTGAAAGAGCCGATCCAGAGGGAATGAAACTTCGTATGTTTGCCTTTGTCTTTGTGGGGTTTATTCCATTTCAAGACTAAGTCACCCACATCAAAGCTGGTGGTCCCCGCAGACTTCTTGTTAAACCATCTGTTATGAAACCAGCTCAAGAAAAGATAGAAAAGATAGATCAACGCCTTAGAATTCAGCCTCTTCGAGGGGGAAACCTCCTTTACATTACATAAATGAACAATTCTTGGATCATTCAAATGACAAAACCTCCTTTCTATATATAGGATTCTAAGGAGTCACAATATAACCCATCCGACCTAACAATAATAATATAAAGCCAAAAAAATAACAATAGAGGGATTCTATGGGGCACAGTAATAACAATATGGGGATAATAGGGGCACAAAAATATTAATAAGGGATGCAACTACAATATTAATGGGGTAATCACTAGTATTATAGGGACCCAACATGCCCCTCTCCTTCAAAAAAGTGTTGTCCTCAACGCTTGAGTAGTTTTGGATGCTTCTGTATAAAATTCTCATCCTCCCATGTGGAATCTTCAGCGGATAAGTTCTTCCACTTGATAAGATACTTTGAAATTGATCGATTTCGTAGCTGTCGAGTTCTTGTTTCTGTGACTGCTTTTGGTTCCAATATAATTTTTCCTTCCTCGTCAAGTTCTGGCAATATTGTTTGAACTGGGAGCTTGTTGCATATAACCTTCTTTAAACATGAAACATGGAAAACTGGGTGCAATCGAGAAGCTGCAGGAAGCTCCAATTTGTATGCCATAGTACCAATCTTTTGGAACACCTTGTACGGACCATAATACTTTGGTGATAATTTATTATCCTTCTTAGCTTGCTTGAGGGACATTTGCTTATATGGTTGTAGCCGTAGGAATACCCAATCACCTACATCAAAAATTCTTTCGCTGCGATGTTGATCTGCATGTTGTTTCATTCTATGCTGTGCCAACACGAGGTTATCCTTTAAGAGTTGGAGGACTTGTTGCTGATGTTCGATGTGATGTTCCACTGCTTGAACCTTAGAATTTTCTCTTAAATATGATGTGATGGATGGTGGCTGATATAAATGGGGTCATTTTTGTTGTTGTATGGAAGGAAGTGTTATACAACCATTCAGCCAGAGGCAACCATTTGAACCATTGTGTCTGTTTATCAGATACAAAGCAACGAAGATATCCTTCCAAACATTTGTTTACTCTCTCAGTTTGCCCATCAGATTGAGGATGATAAGATGAGCTATGAGCTAATTGAGTAAGACAAGAAAATAATTCTGTCCAAAAATTTCCAGTGAAAATGGGATCTCTGTCACTTACAATAATCTTTGGGTTTCCATGTAGCTTTTGAATTGTTTCCATAAATGCAGTAGAAACAGTACCAGCTTTAAATGGATGTGATAATGCACAAAAGTGTGCATACTTGGTAAGTCTATCAACTACCACCATGATGACACTCTTTCCCTTAGACTTGGGTAAACCTGTGATAAAATCTATTGAAACCTCCTCCCAACGTTGGCTTGGAATGGATAAAGGTTGTAATAGACCCGGTGTCTTAATTGTTTCAACTTTATTTTGTTGGCAAGCCAAACATTCCGCCACAAATTTTTGAATATCCGATTTAAGGCCATCCCAAAAAAATTCCTTCTTAACCCTTTCGTAAGTTTTTAAAATCCCGAGTGCCCTCCTAAGGGAGAAGTGTGCAATTCCATAAGAATATTTTGTTTTAGTTGGGAATTCTTACAGAGGTATAAGCGATCTTTGTACCATAAAGAATCATTTTGCCAGTTAAATGTATCAACTGGAATCTTGTTGTAACTTTCGAATAAGTGCCCACACTTCTTTGTCATTCTTCCATTCCTCCCTTGTTTCGTTTATCCAATCTAGTTGGATAATAGAAATGGCGCACAACAATGCTTCCACATCCTCATCCTTTCTTGAGAGTGCATCTGCCACCACATTTTGCTTCCCTTTTTTGTAGATGATTTCAAAGTCATAACCCAACATCTTTGTGACCCACTTTTGTTGCTCTTCAGAGGATAATCTTTGTTCTAAAAAGTATTTAAGGCTATCATGATCCATTTTTACCTTGAAGTGTCTTCCCATTAGGTAGGGTCGCCATTTCTTAAGTGCATGGAGTATTTCCAACATTTCCTTCTCACAAATAGCTTTGTGTAAAAACTTTCCCTTGATTGGATGACTTTCAAAAGCAATGGGTCTTTCATCTTGCATTAAAACAACACCAATTCCATTTCCTGAAGCATCACATTCCACAATAAAGGTTTTTGTGAAGTCCGGTGTAGCTAAGACCGGTGCTTGGCACATTGCCTCTTTAAGATGTTCGAAGGCCTTTGTTGCTTATGGAGTCCATGAAAATGCATCTTTCTTCAATAATGTTGTTAGAGGTGTTGCTATTCTCCCATAATTCTTAACAAACTTGCGATAATACCCTGTCAACCCAAGAAATCCTCGCAGATGCTTTATGGATGTGGGGATTTTCCATTCCTTAATGGATTTAATTTTGCTAGGGTATACCTTAACTCCTTCATGAGATACAATATGACCCAGATATTCCACCTCTTGTACTCCAAAGAAACATTTGGATCTTTTTGCATATAATTGTTTCTCCTCCAATAGTTGTAGCACCCTGTCAACATGTTCAACATGATCCTTCCAAGACTTGCTGTAGATTAGTATATCATCGAAAAATACTAACACAAATTTTCTAAGGAATGGTTTGAAAATGGAATTCATCAAATCCTGAAATGTTGAAGGTGCATTGGTAAGGCCAAAAGGCATGACCAAAAATTCATAATGACCCTCATGAGTTCTAAATGCTGTTTTCGGAATGTCTTCAGTCTTCATTCTGATTTGATGATAACCTGAACGAAGATCCAACTTGGTGAAGTAAATTGATCCATGCAATTCATCCAGTAATTCATCAATGATGGGAATGGGAAACTTATCTTTAATAGTGACCTTGTTGAGCTCCCTATAATCCGGACACATGCGCCATGATCCATCCTTCTTGTGCACGAATACTACTGGAACAGAGAAAGAACTTTGACTCCGTTGAATTATACCAGCCTCTAACATTTTTGCAACCATATGTTCAATTTCAGTCTTTTGGGCATAGGGATATCTATACGGCCTGATGTTTGGAGGAACACTTCCTGGAATCAGATGAATAGCATGATCATGATCACGAATAGGTGGGAAACCTTTGGAAGTCTCAAATACCTTGGAATGATTGTCCAAGACTTTTTGGAGATCTGGAGAAATAGATGATTGCAATGTGGAAACATCTAGCGAACATAATTGTGAAATTACACCCCTTTGTTCCTTTTTTAGAAGCTTTGTCATACCGTTAGAGCTGATTATCTTTCTCGGTTTCCCTGCAATACCCCTTAATTCAACTTCCTTCCCTTCCACAAAAAATTTCATGAAAAGTTCTTGAAAATTAAAAGCTATTGTACCCAAGGATTGTAGCCATTGGACTTCTAGTACAACATCAGCAACTTCCATTGGAATGGAAAGCATTGGGCTAGTCAATACATATTCTCCCATCGGTAGCTTGATATTATGGCACTTTCTAGAGCAATTTATTGTTCCTCCATTTGCAACCATCACTTGACACTTTGGTGCTGGATATAAGAAGCAATTCAATTCTTTTGCTACCTTACAATGAATAAAATTGTGGGTACTTCTTGAATCAATCAACACTATTACCTTTTTCTTCTTGATTTGTCCTTCTATATTTATGGTTTGAGGAGTGGTAATTCCCGCCAATGCATTACAAGATATGGTCGGATTCATTTCTTCTTTATCTAAGCTTTTTTCCTGGAGTATATCCTCTTCTTTTGACCTTTCTTGCTCCTTTTCTTCTTCCTCTTCACAATCTATGTAGAATAATTTCTTCTCAGCACACTTATGACCTTTAGTGTATTTGCTATCACAACTATAACAAAGCCCTTTTGCTCTTTTTTCTTCCAATTTTTGTGGTGTCAACCTTATAGGTTATGGAAGACTAGGGGCAAAAACACTTCCATCTTTATAGTTGTGAGTGGTATGCTTCCTGGTTGCCATAATTTTGCTTTCCATTTTTCTTGCTAACCTGAATGCCTTCTCTAATTAATCAGGTTCCCAAAGGCGAACATCATGTTGGATATTATCCTTTAAAGTCCCTATGAACACATCAATCCTATGCTCCTCTGGAATATTTTTTACCCTTATGTTCAATTTTTGGAACTCCTCAATGTGCTCCATTATTCAACCCTTTTGTTTGAGACCTATCAATTGGCTAAAAAAAGTGTTGCTATTTGTATCCTCATAATGTGCTGTCAATTCTTCTGTAAAAATTGCCCAAGTGATAATTTGTTTACGGGAACAAAGCCATTGATACCATACAAACTGATTTGGTTCCAAATATAAAGTTGCAATACGTACCTTTTGTGTGTTTTTCACATTATTGAGATCGAAAAATTGCTCCATCTGTAATATCCATGTTACTGGATCCTTGCCATCAAACTTCCTCATACCGATTTTTGGAATATGGTGGGTCTTCAATCCCACATTAGAGTCTAAGAAATCATGATTAACATTTCTTTTGCTCGCATCATGAGTTTCCTTTACTACCTTTTCACCATTAGTAAGTATTTCTTGTAGAAAATTTGTCAAATCTGTCTTCAAATCTGCCATGTTTGTCTTCAAATCTGTCTTCAAATTTGCCATGTCTCTCTTCAAATATGTCTTCAAATCTATCTTCAAATCATCCATCTTAGCTTCCACGCCCTTTATCTTAGATTCCAAACAATTTATCTTAGCTTCTGTTAGCTTTTGTGAGAGTGACATTTGTTGCACTTGTTCTTGTAATTTTGATATATCATGTAGCATTTCTTCCTCTTCTTCATGAGTCATGCTAGAGCTTTCAGGTTGCTTACTAGGTGTTTGCATTTTCTTTCCTCGGGGCATCCGTTACCGATAATAATTCTCTACTATGCCCTTTGAATTCCTTCATAATAAATTTTCAAACCAAGCTTAAGCAAAAATTTAAAAAAATCTACACACCTCTTTTCACTTTGTAGGAGCTCGATATTGCCTCTGATGTATCTCTGTACTTTCTGATCATCTAGTTCTGAAATTGTGACCTGCAGTAGCCCTCTGTGTCCTCTTTCCAATGCTACTAGTTTGACCCAAATTGGATTCTCCAAGGAAGAGTTATGCGAAATCTCCCACAGTGACTTGATTATAGACTAGTTCAGTAGAGTGAACTTGTACGCCGTGCCACGAGTCACTGTTTCGACCTTTGGCTCTAAAAAATATCTACAATAAACTATAGTCCTTCCTATTTCTGTAACTTCTTACGAAATTTCAATCCGATGCTCAGAGAGAAAGTTATGATGATTTTCCCGAGGTCACCTATTTGGAATGTAATTCAGGAGTCTGCAAAAAGACAAACTTCCTCAGATCATATCTCCACAAATATAGCGCGAAAAGCTCTGAAATTCGGACCCGAGGTTCAACGCAATGTCTTCTAAAATGGGTTTTCTTTTTTAGCTTCTGAAACGTTGCAAAAAAAAGTTGTAGCAAAAATTCCACGATGACCTATTTGGAGCAGCGAAACCCTAGAATCCAAAGCTCTGGTACCAAATGTTATGAAACTAGCTCAAGAAAGATAGAAAAGATAGATCAACGCCTTTACATTACATAAATGAACAATTCTTGGCTCATTCAAATGACAAAACCTCCTTTCTATATATAGGAGTCTGAGGAGTCACAATATAACCCAGCCAACCTAACAATAATAATATAAAGCCACAAAAATAACAATAGAGGGATTCTATGGGGCACAGTAATAACAATATGGGGATAATAGGGGCACAACAATATTAATAAGGGATACAACTACAATATTAATGGGGTAATCACTAGTATTATAGGGACCCAACACCATCTCTTGATACGGTTCTGATGAAGTGTGAAATTTTCTTTCACTTTCATCCTTTCTTCCTGTAGCTTGTGTAATGTGTCCATCCTACGCTAAACTAATAGACATGACTTGCCTTGGGATTCTTGTGATAATTAGAGAGAAGGAAAGTATATATTTGGTGGAGAGATGGTTTCTTTTCCGTAAACTAGGAAGTAGGGGGAGGTATTCAGAGAGGGTTTGGGTGTGACTCGGTCAGCGCAAAGAGCATTCACCAGAGTAGAATGCCAACTTTGTTGTTCAGAGTAAATGGTTTTTTTTATGATGAAAATAAGATTCTTATTTGTAATCTCGGCAAGACCATTTCCCCGTGAGTAGTATTTAGCTGAATGCTTTAATACAATACCATTTTTCAATGCAAAGTCATAAAGCTTTAACGAAGAAAAATACATTGCATTGTAAAAAACAAGTGATACAAGAATGCCAAACCTCAAGGTGATGTTCTGTCTTAGGAAGCTAATGACTTCCTAGTCATTCACTTGTTTTAGTGGAACTGCTTCTATCCACTATGTGAAGTAATTAGTAGAAGTTAAGATGTAGCGGTTCTGCTTTGACGAATGTGGGAAAATCTCCCCAATGATTTCCAAGCCACAATGTTGGAATGATTTGTCCACTACAACAGGTTGCATTGGGGCTGTTGACCTTTGTTGTCTGCTGGCACATCTCTGACAGATCGGACACTTGTAGGCATAAGCGTGTGCACATTTGAACAATGTGGGCCAGTAAAAACCATCTCTCATGACTTCGTATGATGTGTTGTTACCCGCGAAGTGACCCCAATTGGTCCGTCATGTAGATCACGTAAGACTCTCTCTAAATCTTGCGCTTCCAAGCACTTGAGCAAAATGCCATTGTGGTGGTTTCTGTAAAGCACTCCGTGCACCAATTGGTAAGATAAGGCTTTGAGTCAGAGTTCCCTCTTCTGCTGCATATAGGAGTGAGAGGGCATGGTGCTGTACCCAAGGTACTGGCGCATGTCTACGTACCAAGAGTTTCTGTGTGAAGTGGGGGGGGGGGGGTGGGCTCTCTCAACATTCTACATTTAAATTTCTTTCTCCCAGCCGGTGAGCTCTACTTCTTCCTCTTGCACATGTACTCCTTCAACTGCTAATATGAAAAGACCGTGACCCTTTATGGTGTGAACTGGATTGATATCAAGATCATACTATTGCAGTCCAGTCATCCAGTTCATCTGCCTCTCACCCAACTCTTGTTGAGAAAGTAGTGATCTGATTGTTGGGTGTGGCACAAAGACAATGCAGTGTTTTTTCAAGAGGTGGGATATGAAATGTTTAACCGCCTTATATACAACATATGCTTGTTTGTCCATGATGGGATTGTTCAGTTTAGGTCCTTGTAAGCTCACACTCATGAAAGAGATGGGTCGTTCATTGTTGAGCTCGTCCTTCTGAGTGAGCACTGCAACGAGTGAAGTGTTGGAAGAAAATGTGTAGAGCAAGAAATCTTTATTAAAATTTGGGCTGTACAATGCAGGTTCTTCTGCTATCTCTTTATTAATACAAACGAACACGTCCTTTTCCTTATTCCCCCAGATGTAAATTGCATCCTTCTTGATCATCTCTTGTATGGGTTTGACAATCTGTGCATAATCAGAGATGAAATTTCTGAGGAAGTTGATCTTTCCCAGGAAGGACTGCATAGCTTTCTTGTTCACGGGATGAGGAATCTGCGTGATGGTTTGGACTCAGTCCAAATCTACCTTGATCCCACTCTTGGAAATGATGTTCCCAAGGAGGTTCCCCTCAGACACTGCAAAGACGATCTTCTTGGGATTCAAGGATATCCTGTACTTGCAACATCGCTCAAATATCTTCTTGAGATGGCATAGGTGGTCTGACCATTTTGTGGAAAAAATTGTTACATCATCAAGGTAGACCACCACGCTCTATTTGATGAGCCCATGGAAGGCGATATCCATTACGCACTGAAAAGTTGCGCCTGCATTTACTAGCACAAATGACATTCTTCGATAAGCGAACGTACCCCACTTGGTATGGAAAGTTGTTTTTAGTCTGTCAGGTTTTGCCACCAAAACCTAGTTGTATCTTGAAAATCTGTCTAGCAGAGAAAATATTTCTTCTCCAGATACTGTCTGCAATATGTGCTCCATAGACGACACTGGGTAATTATCTTTGTCCGAGGCACAGTTGAGGTTACGAAAATCTACGCACATGAAAATATCCTTGGAATTCTTTCTCCCAAGAACTAAGTTTGAAACCCATGTAGAATAATGAATTTTGTAAATGATCCGAGCATCCAAAAACTTAGTCAACTCTTTCTGAATGAGGGGCTCAAGTGATGGATGTACTTTCTTGAGATTCTGCTGAAACGGTTTGGCCCCTTCCTTGATTGGGATGATGTGTTGGATTATTCATGTGTCATATGTTTTCAAGTCATCGAACGTCCACGCTAATACATCATGGTACTATCTAAACAGGCGGACAAAGGCTTGCCACTCTTCCGGTGTGCAACACTTACCGAGATTCACGAACTTCAGAACTTTGCCTGTTCCTAGATTAATCTATTTGTGCATCAGTGTGGAATTGTGGGTTTTAGAATTCCTGGGTCCCTGGAAGCGTTTCTGTAGGTTATATAGCTTCTTCATTGAAACCACACCCTTGGGGATGAGGTTGCCTTGCATCAACTGTGTGTTTTAGAGACTGCTCATGATCATCTTCATCTATCGCTCCATCTTTGTAGATGTCAGCGCTGGCCATGAAATGCAGTATCTGATGATCATCATCAAAAACACATAAATTAGTGATGTTATCAGGGATAGATGGCTTATATAAAATTTCAACAGAAATTTTATCCATATGTGGTGTCATCCTAGCGGTTGCATTTTCAAGGGCATCTGCAGCTACATTACACATTCTTGGTACATAAATGGTATTGAAAGCCTGGAAGTTAGAGATAAGTCGTCATACTTCTTTTTGGTAACTCTTAATATGGGGTGACACACAATTTATAGTGTTATGTACTTGACGTACCGCGATCTCTGAGTCACCTGCCAGTTTCAACACAGTAATGTTGAGGCTGATGGATTTTTGTAAGCCCAAAATGAGTGCTTCATATTCGACAATGTTTTTTGTGCACTCGAACTCCAAGCGATTCGAGACTATGTGTTTCCTTTTCCTTGGGTCTATCAAAACACACCCGACTCTAGAGCCATCCTGTGTCTTGGATCTGTCGAAATAAAAGGTCCACATGTCATCTGTACAAGGACCGCTTGCCGCGTTAGTACTGTTAACACCACTGTTACAATGTACTGTACAAGTTTCAATTACATTAGTTGGGCAAGGAAGGAGACCCAATTGTGTGTCTAGTGGGGTTGGGGCTAGCTGTGCGAGATAACACCCCAACTGCATTTCCAGAAAGCAACTGATGAACATAATTTCTGCGAAAGACAACGGTTCATTTTCACCATTCAAGGGAGTAACGTTATGTTAAATATATCTTTTTGACAACACCCGGATCTAGTTGTTTCTGTCCTTGTACGGAAGCCATAAATGTGACCAGTCTATAACATAGTATCCTTGCAGCTTGTTGGACCAGTCTCTGCTAAGAAATATGCCGTATGTTTCCGGGATGTCCACAATCACAATGTTAATGCATTGGTGAATTCGTCCATCAGACAATAACCGGATGATCACATCCCAGAGTTCACCAATGGTTGGCACACATGTTCTGTCAAGTTGGATGATATGCATAGTAGTACTACTCCATTGAGAGTTGATACGCTTCGCAAAAGAGAGTGGCATGACATTGACTGACACAGAAAAATCAACCAAACATTTGTGGACATTGAAGTTGAATATTTCAAATGATAATGAAAACCGTGGGTAAAGCGAGTTTTCTTCCTACATTGGAGCACATTGAGAACAAATGCAATTGTGTTGAGAGACTTTCTTGGTCCCTTGCTAGAAGAGGCAACATTGTATGTGGAGGTTTTCCCTAGTGCGCACAAAATAATATCTCGTTGACCAGTGAGCTTGGTTAACTCAAAAAGGGAGATGTTCGCATGAGTCTTTTTAATGTCTTCAAAAATATTTTAATCCAAAGTGGGGAGACTCACTGATATGTCCGTGGGTAGACTTGTGTTAGTGTTGTCTGGTGGGTTGCTTTTGTCTTTGCTGCTCATAGACGTACTTTTAGCTGTAGCTGTCTTCCCAGACTTGCCTTGCATTTTCTGTGTTGATATGACCAGTGGATCCACTATTTTGAGCAGATGTTGTCTTACTTTTTCTCTCGATATCTCAAAAATAGTGGGGCGCCTTGAATCCTAAAACCGTATTGACTGTTCTGCTTTGGGGCCGGACGGTCGCTCAGAGGCTCCTTCTTGGTGGATGTCTTCTGGGCAGCGTTAGCACATTGATACATGTTTATTACATGCCCAACACTTGGAGCTTCATAAAAAGCAGTAGCTTCCTCCTAGTCTTCATTCTCCGACTCAACCTACTCATCAGCCATAAATTGGTCAGTCAACTATGTAGCTAGGGCACTTATCCCTTGGTCCATCCTTTGTAAGTCCTCTCCGAATGTTGTTCGCCATGGAACTTGCAATAATGGTCTGTCACAATTGCATCCATGTTGAACACAAGGTTAGAGCTCTGGGCAGATTTGGACGGGTGACTATTGCTACTGCCTGAAGTTGAGTTCTTCTTCTGTGCGAATATGGGAGGCCTACTATTCATAGCTGTCTCGCTTGTCTGCTTCTTGAGTTCAGAAACTTTAGTGGTCAAGGAATTGACGAGACAAGTAAGGTTTTCGATTTCACTTGCTTCCTTTTATTTACTCCCAGTAGCCTAAGACCTCCTACCTTGTCTTTGGAATCCTTAATTGGTTCAACATCTACAATGACTCCAATAGTGCACAGGTCTTTCTCCACATCAATTGCCTCTTGGAAATTTTCCAAAAGTTTCGGTTTTGCAACTCGCTTGACGAACTGCGCAATGCTGGTCAATAGTGCAGATGTGTAGTAGTTAAATGTGATGGAGTCATGAGGTTTGGTGTCTGTATTGAACTTGTTCAAGATACGGTTAAACCTTTGGTTAAAATCTTTCACTTTTTCTTTCTGCTCCATCTTGAGACTACCCAACTCTTTTAGCAACATGGCAGGGGTTTTGTCTTCAACAAACTTCTCAAGGAAAATTATCTTGAACACCCCCCAGTTCTGAATGGAGTTGACAGGAAGGCTGTGGTACCATACAACGGCTCTGCCATCCAAGGTACATGGAAATAGTCTACATGCAACATTATCATAACGTACCTCGAGTGTCTGTAGATGTAGGTAGAACATGTCTAGATGATCTTCCACCTTCACTGCTCTGTCAGGGTCATACTTTGTTAACAACTTCTCTATGTGTCTTGGCATCTTGTGCAAGACACCCAGGAGTGCCAATGGGCCTTGTGTCATCCATTCCATATTTTGGTCAGCCATGTTGTCCTCTTCTTCTGAATCTGACGGTTCAACCTATGAATCTGTTGGTTCGTCTCCGCCTCCTCCGCTGCCTCTGTTAGAACTTGAGCCCAAGAGTAATATGTTATCTTCTTCTTCGTCTAAGAAAAGTGGAGGTTCCTCTTCATTTTCAACTTCTTCTAGCTCTTCAAGAGTGGCAACGATTACTTCTTCAATAGATGAACCTACCACTCCTGTGGGTGTAGTCTTTTGCTTCCTCTGTGAAGAGGGAAGAGTGTGTACTCCTAGAATCAGTCCAACAACTTTAGAAAACTGATGGGTGATGGGACAGACAACACAGATTTGATGATACAAAATTTCTTGTTCGAGTCTGGGAGGTGAGAAGTAACCAACTTCAGAGTTGCGCATGGGAGAAAGGTAGTTCATGTTACTACCTTGACCAAATGATAGATAAGTGGGGTTGGTAGTACATTCAACCATAAACTATTGCGACCCTCCACATAGCACCAAAAAGTTAACGGTGCTGGACCTGCCAACATTAAGGAGATCTCCTCGGTATGAAGTCCCAACTAGAGCTCACAATTTTTGGTGTAGGAGTCCCATCCAGTAAGATGACCCGATTGCCATTATCTTAGAGATTTTCTTTATCTCTTGTTGTTCAACACATGAGAGTGTTATGCTTGTATCTTCAAAAATATAGGTGAGTATACCTGGTGAGTGTGTAATGTAACTTTTTGTCTGGGTTCTCTTACTGTAAGGGGAAAGAGTAAAAGTGAGCCTCTAGATGAGAGGTAGTAGTACCAGCCAGGGAGAGACACACGCGAAAAAAATGAGGGTTCGTCAAGCATCCAATGGAGTAGTACACAACAGATGTGGCAGTTGTTAAAACCAAAGTGCAAGGGAAAACACGTACACCATCCAACGGAGTAGTCCACATGGGGGTGATGGTCATTATAACCAAGAAAAGCAAGAATGGTCTGTCTAATGTCCTGCAGAGTAGTCCACGCGGACGAGACAACAATGATAAACAATACAACACATCTTCAACAATGTAAGTACTAAAATAACCAAAGTAGTTCAACTATCTTACTACAGGTTAAGATAAAATGCATTACAAATGTTTAAAGAATAGTCTTACAAATGAATATAAAACATGCGTGAAAACATGTTGACTTGAAACAAGATTTTGACTTAAAGAAAAATTTCCAAGGCACATCTGTACACCCTACATCACTAGTCCCAGTAGTGGGACATTGGAGGCACTCCTCACTCCTCAAAGAACAAAATATAGACTCTCAAGGCTATGTGGGAGGAGCCAAGGTGAAAAGTCCTTTGCTCATACAATGAAGGGGTTTATATAGCCAAGGGTGATGCTTGACCCTTGTGACTCTTGGACTTCCCTCATGACTGTTCAACTTCCTATGAATTTTCAATTGACGTGACTCTTCAAATTCATATGTGCATCCATTGGACTTTCAATTTACATTAAATTTGATTAAAACAAGTATGGCCCATAGTAGTGATGTGGCCGAGACAACTCATGACACAACTTGACATGACACTGCTGACATGTACTGGCTAACTATGGTGTCCATGTCAAGCTGCTATGTTGCTGAGTGATGGATGTGCTCTCGATGTGTTGTATCTTCACCTCCACATGACAAAGTGTTGTGGGGTCTTCGATGATCTTGGTCTTTTCTTGATGGTTCAGTGCATGTATCCCTTTCGCTTGCTGTTCAATGTGCTTTGTATGTCCATTTAGCTATGAGCAAGTGTCCTAGCATGCGCTCCTTTTACGTCTCATTCGTCGTCTTGCCATGTTCCATCAATATACCTGTTCCTGCAATTCACTCATGACAAGATGACATCAAATCTAAAAATATCATAGTCTAGCATGATGCATGGTTTTTAGTTTCGCGTCTAGGTGACCAAGAGTGAGGACAAGACATTGAAACTACGCAGAGCACAACTCAGGCTAGGATGAGGGGCTCCAGAGTACTGTTGAGAAAAACTGCGCAGAGGTCACTGGGAGGAAAAATTTCTCAATTAGGGACAATAATGACAACTACAAGGTGGAACCCAGGTGGGTAGAACTGCGCAGTTCCTGGGAGGAAGATAAGGAAGGGTGTCGAGGAACTGTTGGATAGTTTTGTGCAATTTTCAGGATGAGGACTAAGAGGGCCACTCAAGGTCCAACTGGGAATTTGCACAGTTTATTGGAGGGAGATAGAGCGAGGCAACAAAGGGCAGTGGCAAGAAATTCTACACAGTTTTCCAAAGTAAGGCATGATCGGGCTGCGGGGAGCTGTTGGTCACAATTGCACAGTTTTGAGGGACAGTGCGGGGTAGGCAGCAGGGGCCTTCCCATCATGAATGTGCAGTTTTCGGATACAGTGGAAAGCTGGGCAACAGAAGGTGTACCAGTCAGGACTACGTGATTTTCAGTAGCAGAGCAGAGTAAGCCAATAAGAGGGCCTGCCAGACAGGCCTGCACAGTTTCTGGGAATAGTGCAGAGCAAGGTAGCAAAGGCCCGACTCAGCATGACTGTGTAGTTTCTATAGGTAGTGCACGAAAGGCAACTGGGCATGTATGCACAGTTTTGGAGAGCAGTGCAGCCTCAGGTCACAGTGCAGGGCAAATTTTCGGTAGACCAAAGGGAGGCTTGATAAATGATCTTGTACGAAGCGCAAATTTGATCAGGCTTGGGGACAACTTTTGTGCAGTTCTGGGAAACGGACAACCTGCTCACTTCTTGGATTTCGTAGTGAAACTGTTTCGGAGGATAGCCTCAAGCACTGCACAGTTTTGGGTAGCAAAGTAGGGTTACTAAGAGCTGAGACTGCACATTACAGCTTAGTCGGGGTCCGGTTGAAGGGGTTTGTCCGGTCGACAGATTTTCAGTAAAAATTGCTAAGTGCAAGAGTAAGTGAACTTCTATAGACATGACATTGTGATCAGACACTTAGCATGGCTCGACGATAGGACATCACAAACCAACAAGAAAAAAATGTGCTCAGTGAGACTATCTTAAGATTAAGAGCGACAAGTGTGACACTTGAGATAGATCTTTGAACGACCATGATGAAACTTGCGCGACAATTCTTACAACTTTGTGTGTGAGAACGACCGATGTTCAAAAAGCGAAGACAAATCATGCACACAAGACAAACCTTCAAAATCTCGAGAGCAAGATCACAATCATGACAAAGCAATCAAAATGCCAAAAGCCGACCGCTATTCGAACAAGCAAAAGGGTGTAAAGACCCTACAAGAGCTCATGGAATGAGATCGAGTCTTTGCAACGATTAGTGGAAAAACCATGGAAGGCTCCAAAATTTGGATGCAGACCAAAATTTTGGAGGGTGTTGCAGCCGCTACACCATGTTCAAATGGGAGTCGAGCTGCCTATTTATAGTGGTCTTCCCATGTATATAAGCTGAAATGACAGAGATCTAGGCCAACATGTCCTTTGGTGAGGTTCCATTACTCCATTTTGAAGCTGACTTGTGTCACGTGCTTTAACTTGGCCTTGGAGGGCCTTTTTACCATTTTAATAACTCATACAAATATGTAACACGCCCAAGAAGGGTCTTCCATACATGACATTGACTCAATAGACTTTTATGACTTGATGACAAACCTAAAGGTTCACAATGGGAACCTTAACTAAAATAAATTCCTTGATCATGAAACCCATGATTCAAGTATTATAAAAATAATTTTATTTTCTTCTTTACATCAATTACATAAAATCACAATTACACATGTCATTAGGAAGACCAAACCCAGTTACTTTTTTCGACATGAAAGGCTATATAAAGGAGTAGTTGGACCACATTTGGGACTCACTCACTTAGAAGTTCAATATCAAGGAAAAAGTTTGATCTGTGGTTGGGAAGTGAGAAGATAAGAAGTGAAAAGGTTTATAAGAATAAGAAGACTTGTTTTTAGGCTATCTCTCTCTCACATGTGCAAAATCCTAGGGTTTTTGTAGCTATAGAGGAGGCCAAAATTATAGGTCTGGGTTATAGTAGGACAAAGTACAATATCTTGTTGCTAGAAGGACGAATACTATATCTTGACCTCGTTGACCTTGGGAGGGGCTATCTTACTCAAGGAATATCAAAAGAAGAAAGTTGCAATAGTGTTTCTATAGCAGTGACAGGGCTAGAGTTGCAGGTCGAAGTAGCAATATTGAAGTTGGCAGGACAAAGTTTCAGTTTGAAGCTGGTTGGTGCTAGGTCAAGGAATGACTTATTGAAAGGGATGACTTGGTACTTGGAGGAGGAATTTGCCTAGGGTTTGGGTATTTTTTGTCTCGTTTGAAGCAGATTATATAAGAAGAGAAGAGTTTTCTAAGTTTTCCCCTTGGAGGGGTTTTTCCCTGGCCGAGAGCCTAATTTCTGTGTCCTCTGTTGTTACTGTTTCTGTTGATATTTGTTTGATTAAAATATCTAAATAAAGAACCCAAGAAAACTAACTAAGTTCAAAAACAAATGTTAAGGTTAAAGGAAAATTGGAATTAATAGCTGCCACATTGCATTTACCAACAAGTGTTCGCCTCATATATCATGGCATGTTCATGTTCATGTTGTGTGTTGTATCCTTTTTAAGTGATAAATATTGATCCATGGTTATAATGATAATTCCAAATTCCAATGTAATAAAACACCCTTTTCTCTATTTTTATTTTTGACATATTTAAACCAATTCCATTTGATGCCATATATAAACAAAATGTCATAACGTATGATGAAAATATGAAACCAATATTCATGTCATAGGATGTAAATGAAGATGCATATTATGCAAGTGTTCATCCTTGTTTCTCCTTTTGATTCCATGTTATAAATGCACATATGATACCAAAAATCCATCATGAGCAAAGACACCTAAGTGAGATGTAAATAACATCACATAACACAACCTAAATTTAACCAATTTTCTTCTCTAAGTGAACCCACCTATTTACGTTAATTATTACATTTGCACAATAATGGAAATAATTTGCAATACTTTGCAAGTTTTTAAAAAATTATAAGGGTGTAGGTATAAATAATACCAACAACAATTAACACAAATATTTTATTTAGGAAACCCTTGTGAGAGAAAACCAAGTTGGGAAGTGAGGTTGCTCAACTTTCTTTTGTCTAGTATGGATATAATGCAAGTAGAAATGAAAAGGCTCTCTCTATGAAGTTACCTGAGACCTATGGCTTGTTAGGCTACTAGATAATATAAAACCCCTTTGTAACTCTCTCTAACTACCACTCCTAGTTTCTTCTCTATTATGGAACAAGATACAAATGCATAGAATGGAACCCATTTTCCTCCTCGTGGCTTAGCTAAAACATAACCCAATAGCAATCTAGGAGTCAGGTTTGAATTCTTCAACTCTCAACTAGAGTTATAAATTTAACCCTTTCAAAATATTTTCTATAGTCCACACATGCCTAGTACCTTTTGCATGAGCATCAGGGGTTGATGTGGCATTCTTTCAAATCATGGTGGTCAATCACAACAGTTCAACTTACGAGAGGCATAACTTTGGAATCTAAACTGTGATTGATGTGATTATTGGAATGTTGGAAAGGATTCCAAGTGTATAATAATGTCACGAGTTTCAATTCTTATGAGAGAGAATTTTCAAACAAAAAAATGTCACTTAATGTCTTAAAATGGCCCTGAAAGGTTTCAAACCCCAATTCTCAAAATTGGTACCTGTGGGTAAAAATGACCTTGCAAGATTATTCTTCCAATTTCCCCCCTCTGAAAGCATAGATTTGGATGAGAATTGATATAATTATCCAATCTAAATCATACGTCCTAATTTTGCGAGGATTTTGGTCCCTAAAAGATTTTACTGAATGAGGTAAGGGAACTTTTCCTCTATCTTCTCCTTCGAGTACCATTTTTCTTTACCTAGATGTTGTCCTTTAAAGCCAATCTATCAATGGTCATGTTACTCATGTTTCGTATTCTTGGAAATATTTTGCAAAGCTCTATTCTTTTTCAACTATTCGTTAAAATCTAGAGCTATGTCGTCTATGGAAGGTAGGACATGTTCCTCTTCCGAATCCAGAATGGAAGGCTCATAGAGTTTGATATTTTCCACATTCACTATTGAGTAAATTCACACATATGGGTTAGACTAAATCTATATGCATTGTCTTCCACATTTTTTAGTATCTTGAAAGTACCATATCACAAAGCTTTGATCTTCTTGCTAGGACCCTATAGTATTTCCTTGTTCAAATGTAACCATACTCTGTCTCCCACTCTAAATGGCTTCTCTATTTTGTGTTGATCATGCCTAGACTTGTATTTTTTCTAAGAATTTTTGAGCATCTCCCATACTTGCAAATGGAGATGACTAATCTTCTCAACAAATTTTTATGCTCTTAATGCATTCCTTGGATATCCTCCCTCATTACTCCTTAATGTCCATATATAACGTCCAAGGGTGAAGGTGGAAAATATCCAAAAAAAGTTTCAAATGGGGACTCACTAGTAGAAATGTGGACTACTCTGTTATAAGACTGTTATATATAGACCATAGTTTCATCCTATTCATATGCATCTGATTGTAACCCCTTAAACACTGCACCAAAGTCCTATTGACTACTTTTGTTTTCCCATCTGTTTGTGGATGGAATTTTGACGACATATTTAACTTTGTCTCCCATTTTCTCCCACAATGTAGTCCAAAATTCACTAAGAAATCTGGTTTTCTTGTAAGAAACTATGCTTCTTGATATCCCATAATGTGCCTAGATCTTCCAAGAAAAAGTCTACTACTTCTTATCCTTTGATAGTATTTTGACAAGGCATGCAAATGCACATCTTGCTAAACTAGTAAACTACCACAAATAGGTAGTCATGTCCCTTCCTGGTAGTTGGAAAACCTCCCACAAATTCCACGGACATGCTTTCCCAAGGATGAGTGGGTATAGGTAAGGGATGGTATAGGCATTGTTTCCTATTAATATGCTTGCTTGTATAACAAAGTATACATCCTATCATGAGCCTTTCTATATATTAATGCATCATGGGCCAATGAAAATACCTCTATAAGTTGGAAATTGTCTTCCCAACACCAAAATACCCCACAATATTGTAGGTGTGAGCCTCTATGATTAGCTATAGTTGGTCACCTTTAGGAACACAAGGCCTGTCCAACCCATAGAGTAACACATTTTGGAGATGATAGTCAACAACGAATTCACCATCATCTACATGAATATGGCCATAAAGCTACTAAAACACCTCCTTCAAGTCCAAATCTTCCATATATGCCTCTCTGTATGCATCATGGGTAAAAAGCCCCATCTGCATCAAAGTTCCCAAAGCTGTAATTTCTGATGTGGGTGACCTTGAAGGCATGTCAGCGAACTTGCTATTTATACCATTCTTATACTTGATGACTAAATGAAACTATTGTAAGAACCCCATTCACTTGTAGCATCTGCTCTGTTGTAGTTTATTCTAGGCTTGTAGGTATTATAGTAGCTAATGATCTATGTGGATGATGATCTCCTTTCCCATCAAATAGTTTTCTACTTTTTGATACCTTACTAGCATACAGAGATCCTTGTTGTAGGTAGGTTAGTTGAGGGTTTCCCCGTGAAACACTTCAAACTGGTAGCACACATTCCTTCATTCCTACATCAAGAAAACTCCCATGGCATCCCCACTCACATCCATCTACATTTTGAAGGGTTCTTACAAGTTTGGTAATGTGAGAACTGGTTCTTAACTAAATGGTTTTCAACTTTTCAAAGGCATTTTGTTGACTCCTACCCCAATGTAAACTCTTGCCATTCATTATTGTGGCATGGGGTGGTGCATCTACTACTGAAAATGAAACTATGAATTTCCTTGGGTATTTTGTTTCTCCAACAAAACTCCTAACTTTGGAGACATTTGTAGGCAATAACCACTTCATGATGGCCTCCATATTTTCAAGATCTATATTAATCTCCCCTCCACCAATTAGATAGCCCAAGTACGCCAAAGACTTGTATGCAAGCTCATTTTTCTTGATATTTTCCAATAACTGGTGCTTCTTTAGAGTCTCTAGCACTTGCATCAAGTGTGAGATGTACTCCTCTTAGGTAGCACTGTAAACCCGTATATCACACAAAAAATAATAACAAATTAATCTAAATAAGGGCGTATTACATTATTTATTAGTCTCATGATTGTATTTGGTTCATAACATAGACCAAATGGCATGAATAACCATTCATATGAACCATGTTTGGATTTTAAAGGTGGTTTTCCAGGTGTCTTATTATTTGACTCAAACATGGTGATACATTAATTTTAATTCCAACTTGGTTAAATATTTCACTTATTGCAAATGATCTAACAGATCATCAACCTTGGGTAGGGGGTACCTGTTCTAGAGAGTGTAGAAATTTTGAATAATTTAACACATATTCACAGAGATTATCCTGATCATACAATTATAAGCGGAACATGTATAATGCATAATCTCCTCTACGTTGATCATCAATTTACAGAAGCAGAAACATTCACAGGCACACATAGAAGCATCAATCAAACTCATAAACACAGTATGTATCCTGGGGAAAGCATCTCGCTAAAAACCCCAACTATCTGTATATTATATTGATTGAGTCATGTAACATTACACAACATAATACTTCTCACAAGTATCTCCACCTCTATTACACACAATACAGCTCAGATTTGATCTCCAAATCTCCCCCGCTGCTTGCCTGCCTCCACTGCTCAATACCTGCTCAAGAACTGATGAGAATGGCTTCCCAAACTCGTTTTTCACCTGCAAAATAGTCACTCACTCTTTGTGGACGTGAGCAAAGGCTAAAATGTGGGCCAAATACATGAGCAAACTCATTGGCATACTCAATCCCTTGATTGTGCAAGATCTGATGCACAACTATAGTCACAACTGATAGCAATCTGATTCTCTACCACTTGTCCCTGTTGAACTGAACATGCACTAACATGCAACTGAGTTAACTGATGTATTCTTTAGTTGTATTATGAGTTAATAATTAGTTTAACAACTCATCATTAGTCTATCTGCAGTTAGACTAACTACAACTAGTTTAACTAAGTCAAACTGAACACAACTCCATCAACTGTACCTCCAGTCCACTAAACTCAACTCACTTGAGTTCTAACTGAAGTCCTGCATGCAACAACTCAAATGACTCATAAGAAAAGCGTATTTCCTTCTGACAACTGCATGTGCCACCTCTGTAGCTCAAACTGAAGTGCTCCAAGAGAATAAGATCAAGTTTATAGTCCAAATATTATTGTGAGATAATAATATTTGACTTTTCTATTTTTGACAGCCAGTCTAAAAATAGACTTTGATCACTCACACTGTGATCATTCACATTTTGATCAAAAATAGAAGTCCATCTATTTTTCCCAACTTGACCAATCATCCATAAACATCAACCTGCAATCCATAGACATGATCCATATGTCTAAAAATAGACATAGTCTAAAAATAGACTTGCGCCAAAAATAGCCTGCGGGCCCACTTAGTGAAGGCGACTCTTTTCACTAAGCTCCATCATCTTGTTGTATTCTCAACAAGCATTTCTTGTTGCACACTTTTCAACACTCCCTCTCAACAAGAAAGGCTTCCTCTCAAACCCGATCCTGTAACTCTGGAATGTTCTCCATGCAACACATCTGGCTGGTCCACTTGCTCTGTCATCAAAGTCTCTGACTGCTATTGCCTCTGTCGACTGAAACTCTGCATCTCTGTGCTCTTCAGTATCTGACTACTCTAGCCTCTGTCACTTTGATCTCTGACTGCATCCGTGCTGCTGCTGGTTCTATCTCCCAGCATTGCATCCGCACTGCACCTCCCAACTGACCTCCATGTTGGGATAGAAACACCCTCTGATGCTGAAGCTCTACCTGCTGCTGACAAGTGCTCCCTCTCTGACATCTGCACTACTGCAACATCTCCATGCATCTCGCACCATTGCACACCTCTCTGTGCCACCTAGCACTGTGCAAAACACTTGTGCCTCTCGCATTGCTACAGCCTGCTAGCTATGCGCTGTCCTGGGATTCCCTGCACTGTCGCTCTCTCTGCCGCTCCATCCGCATCTGTCTCTACCCAATCAGTCAGTTCCTGCTACTACACATCGGGGCTCCCGTAGCAAGGTCTCATCCAAGAGGTTGGGTACCTCAAGGATCCTGCCCCTCCTCCTTGGAACGATCAATCCACATCACCCCACCTCCTACCTGGAGGTATGGCTGCATGCGATCCCTCAGCCCACTTGGCTTGAAGTTTCCCCCTACTGGAGGTCTCTGGATGAGTAGATGTCTCTACTCGATCTCCTTTCAGCTTCCCCTGTTGTGGCTCCTCCACAACCTCCTGAAGCTGCTGCACCAATCGTGGCTCCTCCACAATCGTCTGAGACTTCTTCTGGCTCTGCATGTTGAGAGGTAATATACGCTCCCTCTCAACCACCAAGTCTCCATCAGTTTCCTTGCTGCTCAAGGCTTTGCATGCATCTTGAACCTCAAGAGCATACAGGTTCCTGACACATGAACCAATCTCATGACAACGAAAGCATCTCACCTTCGACTTGTCAACCTTCTTCCCATCATTGGAAGAACAAGATTTGGAAAGAGAAACCTTCTCCTTCCCCTTCTTTGCCTTACTCGCTAAGGCACAGTTCTCCTCATCCTGCATGGATGAAGAACTGTCTCTGGTGCTCCGTCTAATCTCCTCCTGCATCAAATCCGACCATGGTCGTTCCCAATTTGGCAGTTTCTCCCTTCCATTCACCGAGTCCTGGTAGCTATGCCAACTCTTAGGAAGGTCAAGGAGTGCTAGACTCACCATCCTCATCCGACAGTCACCCCCACACTTCCCAGTTCATCCCGGCATTGGGTGAACTTCGTGAGATACTGGGGCATACTATCTCCATTCTCACACTGAATGTTTCTGAGTTTTGCTCTTGCTTTGGAATTAAATTCGAATTCCACCGGCTCAAAACTCAACCGCTTCTGATCTAGAATTCGTGAGAACACAATATTTCTTGTACAGAGATTGACTGTATGGGCATTCACCGGATATCTCACCTTCCAAAAGAAGGATGACTCCAGAGGCTACCTGGCCCGATTACAGACTCTGCCTGAAGAAATAAAATGTAAACACTTCCTGAATAGTAGATCTGATGATCAATCCTCACTTGATATCCTGTAAAAATCTCTTCTACAAATCAAGCAGCTTCGATACCATGTAGAAACTTTTTCTACAAATCATTTAGCTCCGATACCATGTAGAAATTTTGAATAATATGACACATATTCACAGAGATTATCCTGATCATACAATTATAAGCGGAACATGTATAATACATAATCTCCTCTACGTTGATCATCAATTTACAGAAGCATAAACATTCACAGGCACACATAGAAGCATCAATCAAACTCATAAACACAGTATGTATCCCGGGGAAAGCATCTCGCTAAAAACCCCACACTATCTATATATTATATTGATTGAATCATGTAACAATACAAAGCATAATACTTCTCACAAGTATCTCCCCCTGTTACACACAATACAGCTCAGATTTGATCTCCAAATCCCCCCCCTGCTTGCCTGCCTCTACTGCTCAATACCTGCTCAAGAACTGATGAGAATGGCTTCCCAAACTCGTTTTTCACCTGCAAAATAGTCACTCACTCTTTGTGGACGTGAGCAAAGGCTAAAATGTGGGCCAAATACGTGAGCAAACTCATTGGCATACTCAATCCCTTGATTGTGCAAGATCTGATGCACAACTATAGTCACAACTGATAGCAATCTGATTCTCTACCACTTGTCCCTGTTGAACTGAACATGCACTAACATGCAACTGAGTTAACTGATGTATTCTTTAGTTGTATTATGAGTTAATAATTAGTTTAACAACTCATCATTAGTCTATCTGCAGTTAGACTAACTACAACTAGTTTAACTAAGTCAAACTGAACACAACTCCATCAACTGTACCTCCAGTCCACTAAACTCAACTCACTTGAGTTCTAACTGAAGTCCTGCATGCAACAACTCAACTGACTCATAAGAAAAGCGTATTTCCTTCTGACAGCTGCATGTGCCACCTCTGTAGCTCAAACTGAAGTGCTCCAAGAGAATAAGATCAAGTTTATAGTCCAAATATTATTGTGAGATAATAATATTTGACTTTTCTATTTTTGACAGCCAGTCTAAAAATAGACTTTGATCACTCACACTGTGATCATTCACATTTTGATCAAAAATAGAAGTCCATCTATTTTTCCCAACTTGACCAATCATCCATAAACATCAACCTGCAATCCATAGACATGATCCATATGTCTAAAAATAGACATAGTCTAAAAATAGACATAGTCTAAAAATAGACTTGCGCCAAAAATAGCCTGCGGGCCCACTTAGTGAAGGCGACTCTTTTCACTAAGCTTCATCATCTTGTTGTATTCTCAACAAGCATTTCTTGTTGCACACTTTTCAACAGAGAGTAATCTTGTTTTAACACTATAATCAATGCACATTACCAAGTCCCAACCTATTTTGGCACAATTATGTTGGGTGCCACACAAGGTGATGTACTTGTTCAAATTATACCCTACTCCAACATTGGTGTAATTTCTTTTTAACTTTTCCAAAGATCGATATGAGGAAGTTTGATGGCAAGGATCCCGTAACATGGATACTACAGATAGAGCAATATTTCGATCTCCATAAGGTACGCATTGAAACTTTATATTTGGAACCCAATCAGTTTCTATGGTATCGATGGATTTTCTCTCGTAAACAAATTGTCACTTGGGAAATTTTTACAAAATAAATGATAGCACATTATGAGGATACAAAAAGAAACACTTTTTTTAGCCCATTGATAAATCTCAAACAAAAGGGTTCAATGGTGGAGCACATTGAGGACTTCCAAAAGTTGAATATAAGGATAAATGATATTCCAAAGGAGCATAGGATTGATGTCTTCATAGGGACTTTAAAGGATAACATCCAACATGAGGTTTGCCTTTGGGAACCATATTCATTGGAGAAAGCATTTAGGTTGGAAAGAAAAATTGAAAGCAAAATTATGGCAACAAGGAATCCTACCACTCACAACTACAAAGATGGGAGCGTTGTTGCCCCTTGCCTTCCACAACCTACAAGGTTTACACCACAAAAAATTGAAGAAAAAAGAGAAAAATGGATTTTCTACAGTTGTGATAGAAAATACACTAAATGTCATAAGTGCGTTGAGAAGAAATTATTTTACATAGATTGTGAAGAGGAGGAAGAAAAGAAAAGGAACAAGAAACATCAAAAGAATAGGATATACATCAGGAACCAACCCTAGAGAAAGAATCAATTAATCCAACCATATATTGTAATGCATTGGCATGAATTACCACTCCTCAAACTCTCAATATAGAAGGACATATCAAGAAGAAAAAGGTAATACTGCTGGTTGATTCAAGTAGTACCCATAATTTTGTTCATTGTAAGATAACCAAGGAATTGAATTTCTTCCTATACCCAACACTAGAGTGTCAAGTGATGGTTGCAAGTGGAGGAACTATAAATTTATCTAGAAAGTGGCATAATATCAAGCTAACCCTGGGGGAATATATACTGAATAGTCCAATGCTCTCCATTCCAATGGGCGGTGATGATGTTGTACTAGGAGTCTGTTAGGGTACAACTCTAACCCCCTTATTTATGTAATGGGGTTGACTCATAGTTATAGTTAGTTAAAGAGTCAATAAAGCCCATATTAATAATTGTAAGTGGTTGACCCGCATTTAAAGAAGGGACCACAATTAGTTGCAAATGGGCCATGGTATTAGATAGATGGTATTAATAAGAACCGTGGTATTGACCCATGGTATTGCATGTATGAAACCTATATAAAGGATAGAGACTCCCCTTGAGGAGCATCGTGTCTTATTTTGTAATTGAGCCTAACTCTATTGGAGGTTGCCCCTTCAAAGAGGCAAGTGAACATTGCTTTCCTTTTTGAATAATAAAATATATGTTGTTATTTCTTATTATTTTGTGTTCTGGGTATATTTCTTCGTATACTTGGTATTCTGGTATCTTCTCGCAGGTCAAGAGCATAACAAGTGGTATCAGAGCATTTTCCAGGGCCAGTGGGATCTCCATTTTTAGCATATTTTTTTTGGCTAGAGACGTGTTCCAACGTCTTTAAACCAAGGGATCTATCATTGAGCGCATAAACCTGCGGATTTGGGAGGCATGCATGTAGGTTTTAACCCTGTATAGAAATTACCTGCATACGAATTCTAAAACACAGAAAATAAACAATGCGAGAGCATAACACATAAAACACATATACACAGATATTTTCCCCTGGATCCCAAAACCGGGACTATCAGCTTGATTTTTCATTATATTCCTTTCAATGTTACAATACATATTTATACATGCCGAAGCATCCAATACCATGGACCGAAAACCATCGCGTCCAAAACCATGGACCGAAAACCATAGGTAGGTTCGCCCAACCTAATATAGGGTCCAATTTTTTTTTTCCCGCGGCAGCCCCGTAGAGGGGGGCTACCCGCCCCCCTCAAACCCCCTAGACAGGGGGGGGCTGCCGCCCCCCCTGTGACACCCCCGCTGCGCAATTGGCGCAACAAAAGGGGGGCTCCGCCCCCCCTCTAACCCCCCAGTTCACTACGTGGAAAGAATATAACAGAACCCAACAATCCCCCACTTGTTGTTTTCTTTCCACACGGGGCCATAGGAGAGCTTAGTCATTTTTCCAGCCCTGAAATGCCCATTGTTTCTCTATACCAAGAGAACTTCTCAGAGCTCACAAATTTTGTCAATTCATCTACAGTATTCTTCAAAGTGTCCACCTTTACCAGCAACACCTTTTTGTCTTCTATCATATCCCTCACAAAGTGATACTGAATATCAATGTGCTTTGTCTTTGAATGATAAGCAGGGTTCTTTGCCAAGAAAATTTCACTTTGGCTATCACAGTCTATTCTTATAGCTCCCTGTACTAACCCCATACTTGAACACAATCTCTGCAACCAAAATGCTTCCTTGCTTGCATGAGTGGCTGCCATGTATTCTGCCTCTGTAGTTGATAGTGCCACTGCAAATTGTTTCTTACTCATCCAACTGACTACACCTCCAAATAGGTTAAACACATACCCACTTGTAGATTTTCTCTGATCCAGATCTCTAGCCCAGTCTGCATCAACAAAGCCACGAATATCCAACACTATGTCCAATCCTGGTCTTCCTTGGTAGCACAAACCATAATCACTAGTGCCACGCAAATACCTGAAAACCCGCTTCACTGCTGTCTAGTGCTCCTTCCCTGGTTTTGACATAAACCTACTCAATACTCCCACTGCATGTGCAATGTCTGGTCTAATATAGACCAGTGCATACATCAGGCTACCGACTGCACTCGCATATGGAACACGGGACATGTCCTCTTCCTCTTCTTGTGTCTTGGGACACTGTTCAGCAGATAACCTCACACCTACAGGAATAGGAACCTTCACCGGTTTGCTATCCTGCATATTAAACCTCTACAATATTGTCTCGACATACTTCCTCTGGTTTAACCAGAGCTTCCTCTTTGCCCGATCTCTTTTAATTTCCATGCCCAAAATATAGTTAGCAGCACCAAGATCTTTCATGTTGAATTTGGAGGACAATTGGGTCTTCAAATCCTGGATAATTTCTTTGTCATTTCCAACCAGCAACATATCATCCACATACAAGACCAGATAAACAACACGGTCACCAATTAATTTAAAATACACACAGTGATCTACTTTGCTTCTGGTGAAGCCAAGTCCCCGTATAAATGTATCAAATTTCTGATACCACATCCTTGGTGACTGTTTTAACCCATACAGAGACTTCTTTAACTTGCATACCAGTTTTTTCTTACCCTTCACCGCAAAGCCTTCAGGTTGCTTCATGTAGATTTCCTCTTCCAAATCCCCGTGAAGAAATGCTCTCTTCACATCCATCTGTTCTACCTCAAAATCAAAAGCAGCAGCAACAGATAAAAGTAACCTAATAGAAGTTACCTTGGCAATAGGAGAAAAAATATCACCAAAATCAATTCCCGGCACCTGGGAATAACCTTTTGCTACCAACCGAGCTTTGTATTTCTCCACCTTCCCTTCTGCATTTGTCTTCTTTTTGAACACCCATTTTCTGCCAATGGGTTTCCTTCCAGCCGGAAACTCCACCAGATCCCAAGCCTCATTTTTGTGCAAAGATGCCATTTCATCAACCATGGCCTCTTTCCAGAGTTTTCCATCCTCTGAATCTACTACGTCCTTCACAGATCTGGGATCATCATCAGTAATAGACAAAGAAAAATTTGAACAGAAAGCAGAAGGACTATACCTTTCTGGCTGCCTTCTTTCTCGAACTGATCTTCTCACAGCCGGAGTTTGTGGCTCTTCATCTTCTGATTCCTCCTCTGCTGCAGAGTCTAATTCTTCCTCCTTTAGCTCAAACTCTATCTTCTTAGGTTCCTTTGGTTGGACTTCATGTTTAATAACATCTTTTACCTCTCTGAACACCACATCTCGGCTGTACACAACCTTCCGTGTGACTGGGTTCCAAAGCTTATAACCCTTTAAACCATCCTTATACCCAATAAAGATGCACTTTTCAGATTTACTATCCAACTTGGTTCGTTTCTCCTTTGGAACATGTACATATGCATCACATCCAAATACCCTCAGATGTGAAAGAGAGGGTTTCTTACCAGTCCATACTTCTTGTGGAGTCTTATCCTCCAACACTGATGAAGGTGACCTGTTGACCAAGTAACATGCAGTATCCACCGCCTCTGCCCAGAATTCCAGTCCTAACCTGGGACCACTGAGCATGCTCCTTGCCCTTTCCATCAACATCTTGTTCATTCTTTCTGCGACTCCATTTTGCTGAGGTGTATATGGAGTAGTCTTCTGCCGTGCTATACCACACTTCTTACAGAATTCTTCAAATTCCTTGCTGCAAAACTCTCCACCATTATCTATCCTCAACATCTTTATCTTCTTCTCTGTCTGATTTTCCACCAGAGCCTTAAATTCTTTAAACCTGTCAAAGACTTCAGATTTCTTCTTAAGGAAATATATCCATGTATTCCTTGAGAAGTCATCTATAAATGATACATAGTACACAGACTTACCCAGTGATGGAACCTTCACAGGTCCAAACACATCACTGTGCACAAGCTCTAATATTTGTTTCGCCCTCTTAGCACCAGAGGGGAAACTCACCCGATTCTGCTTCCCATATACACAATTTTCACAGAAATCAAAATCTAGAGAGCTATTACTCATACCTTCTACCATACCTTTACCATGAAGTATTCGAAGGCCCTTCTCTCCAATATGTCCAAGCCTTTGATGCCACAACATGGTCTTCTCTCCAGAGACCACTAGATTTTCAGCTCCACTTTCAGGAACCATAGAACTGTTGCACCCATCAACAACAGTGCTACCTTGCAGCTTGTACAGAGTTCCAGTCCAAACTCCCCGCATCAATACCAGTGCTCCCCGAACCATCTTGCAGGTATCCTTCTCGAACACTGTTTTTACACCTGCATCATCCAACTTGCTTACAGAAATCAAATTTCTCGCCAATGCAGGAATATGCAGAACACCCGGAAGTGTTCTAACCCTTCCACCTTGCAACTTCAACTTTACTTTTCCGCGACCAATGATTCTAGTCTTCCTATCATCTCCTAAGAAGACATCACCACCATCATATTTCTCATACTCGCAGAACCACTCTCTATGGAGAGTGAAGTGAAAGGATGCACCTGAGTCAATCAACCATGCCTCATGATCTACATGTGTACTTGAAGAAGCCAAGTACACATCCCCACCTTCATCTGAGGTGGTTTTTGCCTCTGCAGAAGGAGCATCATCAAATCCCTTTCCTTTATCAGGAGCTTTAGATTTACAGTCCCTTTTGAAGTGCCCTTCCTTTTCGCATTTCCAGCACACCACCTTTACAGGTTTTCCTGGAGATTTAGATCTCCCTCTAGATTTAGATCTCCCACTCGATGACTTATTTTTTTTTCTATTCTGGGACCGTCCTCGTACAGACAAGGCATCACCATTCTGGCTCTCCATATTTTTCTGTCTAATCTCCTCTGTCAGCAAGGCTGAGACTATTTCATTAAACTGCAAAGCAGTTGCATTGCTACCTATTGCAATAACCAGACTATCCCACGAATCTGGTAGAGAACACAACAAACTGATGCACTTATCTTCATCTGAAATTTTAATATCAACAGACGCTAACTGACTTACCACAGTATTAAATGCATTCAGATGCTCTGTCACCGAGTCTCCATCTTTCATCCTCAGGTTATACAACTTTTTCCACAGGAACAGTTTATTCACCAGAGACTTAGATTGGTACAAAGTCCCTAACTTGTCCCACAAAGCCTTCGCCGTAGCTTCCCCTGATACATTCAACAATACTGAATCTGAGACACACAATCGTATTGTGCTCTTTTCCTTCCAATCCAACTTCTTCCATTCTTCATCGGTCACTCCCGTTGGTTTAGTACCTGGATATACTGCGATCCACTGATCTTTATCCACCAACAGATCCTCCATCTTGAGTTTCCACAACTCAAAACTCTGACCATTGAACTTCTCGATCTCTATCTTTCCGCTACTCGCCATCTTCTTTCACCACTAGAATTGATCTCACAGATCTCCCACTGAACAGGGTCTACCACAGGCCCGAGCAAAACCCCTCAGCAACAAAGGTGTCCCCTTGAAGCCAAAATAGCTTTGATACCAAATGTAGGTTTTAACCCTGTACAAAAATTACCTGCATACGAATTCTGAAACACAGAAAATAAACAATGCAAGAGCACAACACATAAAACACATATACACAGAGATTTTCCCCTGGATCCCAAAACCAGGACTACCAGCTTGATTTTTCATTATATTCCTTTCAATGTTACAATACATATTTATACATGCCGAAGCATCCAATACCATGGACCAAAAACCATTGCGTCCAAAACCATGGACCGAAAACCATAGGTAAGTTCGCCCAACCTAATATAGGGTCCAAAAAAAATTTTCTCGGGGCACTGCCCCGAACCCCATAGAGGGGGGCTACCCGCCCCCCTCAAACCCCCCTATGATTCCCCCACTGTGCAATCGGCGCAACGAAGGGGGGGCTCCGCCCCCCCTCTAACTCCCCGATTCACTACATGGGTTAGTCATGGAAAGAATATAACACAACCCAACAATGCACGCAAGAAATACAAGAGGTGGTCACGCTTGTTGGACTCCCTTATAACCCCTGTGGGTACCCCTTCAAGTAGTATCACATTAGACATAACCGCGCACAGACTGTCTTCCAAGTACCCTTTGGGTATATCAGAAGCCCCCTAGGTTCTCTTGAAATCTCGCCATAGATAAACCGTCAACTGTATTGCTGCTATAGTACAACGAGAACAACACTCGAGGAGATTACTCGCGTGTACGATAGGGTAGTCAGGTTGTACGACTAAGGGTACGGTTGATCCTCCTTGGTTAGTGCCTTGAAAGATTGGGGCGAGTACTACTGTTGGACCCTTATGTATATTGCGATCTGTAGCACCTAACACTCCTTGAGACCATAGTTCCCTTGTCTCTCTCTAGATCACGCATCATCATTGCCAGATCAAATCTAGCAGGTTGGGTTCTGTCGCAGCTGCAACAATCAGATTCGCCATTCAAATATATCAGATCCGCCATTCAGATCTATCAGATCCTCCATTCAGATCTAACAGGTTGGGTTTTGTAGCAGTTGTAACAATTAGATCTGCCATTCATATCTAGCAGTAGGGGTTCGATCACTACCACATTCCTACTCATCCATCAAAGAGTTAGACTTAGCCCATGAGAATCAGGTCGATGAGCTGAGCAAGGTGGTACCATTCAATTGTCAGCGTCAAATTTTTTGGTGGACCCAATTTTTTTTCACAGTAACGACAAGTGCACAGGATCAGTGCAGGGTACAAACCAGAGCTCAAGCTATGGCCAATGAGAAGATCGACACCCTTGAACAAAAGTTGGAGGCATTAACGAAGCAGATCCAGACCTTAACTGACACAGTCACAAAGGGCAAGTTGGGGGAACAATCAGAGGCATATAATTTTAATGAAAACCTTGAGGGCGAGTCTAGCCATTCTCTTCACTTCTATGGAAACCACCAACAGTCCCAGCTTCGACCACCCAAACTGGACATGTATAAATTTGATGGCTCTCATCCGGCCATATGGCTAGCACAAATGGAGAAATATTTCACATTGAGTCACATCATAGATGATGCGACTAAGCTAAGTGTGGGAAGCCTGTACTTGGACCAAGAAAGATGGCAATGGTGGCAGTGGCATGAATGCTGCTATGCAATGCCACTGACTTGGCAAATATTCTCAAAATCCCTTTTTGATCACTTTGACCATGAATCTAACTTTTTGGGTCGTCTTACTAAGCTCCGACAGACAGGAACAATGCAAGAATATATTAAAGCCTTTGAAGCATTAGCCTTCTGCACAGGAGGTCTAGCAGATGAATTCTACTTGGAATGTTTTATCAGTGGTCTCAAAGACGCCATACAAGCGCACGTCCAACTACAACACTCAGTCTCATGGCTGGCAGCTTGTAAGATAGCTCGTGAAATAGAACGCGTGTTAGTGGCCCAGTTGACTCGTCCAAATTTCATAGCCAAGGGATGCCCCACCCAGGCTCTGAGCACTACCCAAACACTTAAGGTTCAAAAGGTGTCACCAACGGAAATGGTGGAAAGAAGAAAGAAAGGATTGTGTTACTACTATGATGAGAAATACTCCCGGGGGCATAAATGCAAGGAACCAAAATTCTTTCAAATAGATGCTACTGATCACAGTTCATCTGAGGAAGCCCCACCATTTGAGGAACCAGAGGAGGAAGATGAGGACAACTAGCCAGACAATGAGCTCCCAGCTACACCTAAAGAACTAGTTATCTCACTTCATGCTTTGGCAGAAATTTCTTCTCCCCAAACTCTCAAAATCAGAGGTTTTATTAAGCATCGCCCTGTAGTAGTCTTGATTGATAGTGGGAGTATGCATAACTTTATCCATCAAATATTTGCTGAAGTAGTGCATTGTTTTTTCAGAGCAGTCTCTAATTTTCAGGTCCAGATTGCTGACGGGGGGACAATGAGAAGGTCGCTGTGAAAATGTTAAACTTCAAATGGGGGATTATCACCTAAAGGCTCACATGTTTTCCATCAACATGGGTGGGTGTGACATTGTCTTGGGTGCTGAATGGCTCCGCACACTTGGCCCAATCATAATGGATTTCTAGGAGTTATATATGAGTTTCAAGCAGAATAACCACACACATACCCTCCGCGGACTCCAGGCAGGTGCTCCTTCTATCATCAACTTGCATAGGATGGAAAAATTGTTAAAAAAGGGCCACCATGGAGTTATAGTCCAATTTAATGCCATCCAGGCCTTTGAACCCACTTCTCTTCATATTCATCCTGAGATGCAACATGTCTTAAACAACCATCTGCAGGTATTTGGCAAGCCTCATGAGCTTCCACCCTCGAGAGGGGAACATGATCATAGCATTACTTTAGTCCTAGGGGCACAACCACCAAATGTGCGCCCATATAGATATCCTTTCCCCCAAAAGAATGAAATTGAGAAAATCATCAAGGAACTCCTGGAAGCCGGTGTCATTCGTCCTAGCATTAGTCCTTGTTCATTGCCTGTGGTCATGGTGCTCAAGAAAGATGGGGAATGGCATATGTGTCCAGACTTCAGGGCCCTCAACAAGCTAACGGTCAAAGATAAATTTCCCATCCTGGTTGTTGATGATTTGCGGGATGAACTAAATGGGGCTCAATTCTTTACTAAGCTCGACCTTCGCTCGGACTATCACCAAATTCGCATGAAATAAGTAGACATTCCAAAGACTGCTTTCTGAACTCATGAAGGCCATTATGAATTCTTGGTCATGCCATTTGGTCTCCGTAATGACCCATCCACTTTTCAGAGCCTCATGAATCACCTGCTCAAACCATATCTCAGAAAATTTGCCTTGTTTTCTTTGATGACATGGTCATCTACAACCTCACCTAGGAAAAACATCTTCAACATGTATATCTGCTCTTGCAACTGCTCCAGAAGCATAAATTATTTGTCAAATTATCCAAGTGCTCTTTTGGCATGGAAGAAGTTGAGTATTTGGGCCACATTGTGGGGTGTGAAGGTGTCAGGGGGGATCCCAAAAATATCCAGGCAATGTAGGATTGGCCTAAACCAAAGACCTTGAAGAGCTTGAGAGGATTTTTGGGTCTCATTGGCTACTATCTCAAATTTGTCGGCAATTATGGTCACATTGCTAGACCCCTCACTCAACTTCTCAAGAAAAATTCATTCCTCTGGAATGATGAAGTGCAATAGGCATTTAAAGCTCTCAAACATGCCATGTGTTCCACTCCCGTATTGGCACTAACCAACTTCACCAAATCTTTTGTGATTGAATGTGATGCTTTAGGTATGGGTATTGGGGCTGTCTTAATGCAGGAAGGTCGACCTTTGGCCTTCACTAGCCAACAACTAAGTGGGACAAAATCTGGGACAATCTACCTATGAGAAGGAGATGATGGCCATCTTACATGCAGTGGATACCTAGCGACCATACTTATTGGGGTGGCATTTCCAAATCTGCATAGACCAACAAAGCCTTAAATATTTTTTGGAGCAATACCTATCCTCGCCACAACAAAATAAATGGCTAGCCAAAATGTTGGGATATGATTATGAGATAATTTACAAGAAGGGGTGAGAAAATTTTGTAGTGGATGCTTTATCATGCCAATTTAAGGAGGAAAGCACCCTGCTAGCAACCTCTCTTCCCATTCCAGAGTGGATTGAAGAGGCTCGCAAGGAATGGTTTTCACATCCTTTGCTCTCCCAACTCATTAATAAATTGCAGGCGGATCCAAATACCACAGCCGGCTACTCTTGGTAGGATGAGATTCTTCGCTATAAGGACAAAGTAGTGATATAACCAACATCCACCCTCAAAAGTCATATTTTGGCAGAGTTGCACTCATCTCCCACTATAGGCCATTCAGGCTTTCAGAAGATTTATGCTCGCACTCAACGTTCATTCTTTTGGACAGGCATGAAAAAAGACATTCTTACTTTTGTAGCTGAGTGTGATGTGTGTCAGCACCACAAAGGAGAAATAGTCAAATCCCCAGGCACATTACAACCATTGGCCATCCCTGCCTCAATCTGGACGGAGGTTTCTATGGATTTCATTACGGGTCTTCCGAAGTCAGGCAACAAGTAAGTCATCATGGTGGTTGTGGAAAAAATTTCTAAGTATGGTCATTTTTGTGCCCTACCCCACTCTTTTACACCAGCTTTGGTGGCTCAATCTTTCATGGACCAGATCTTCAAATTGCATGGCATGCCCACTTCCATTGTGTCTGATCGTGACCCGATCTTCACTAGTAAATTTTGGCAGGAACTCTTCAGGTTACAAAGTACCCAACTACAACTCAGTACTTCCTATCATCCCAAACTAATGGTCATACTGAAGCAGTCAACAAATGTTCGGAGACCTACCTCAGGTGTTTCACTTCAGAAAAGAAACATCTATGGTTATAGTGGTTACCTCTAGCCGAATGGTGGTACAATACTAACTATCATGCCATCACCAAAATGACTCCATATGAAGCAGTTTATGATCAAATCCCTCCTTCACCTGCTTCTTATATCCAGGGATGCTCGAAAGTACAAGCAGTGGATCAACTCCTACAAAACCGTGCAACCATGTTGGCCCACCTCAAAGAGAATCTCCATCAAGGTCAAAATCACATGAAGCAACAAGTAGACCAACATCGTTCAGAGCACAAATTTCAAGAATGGGATCAGGTATTCTTGAGGCTGCAACCATATAAGCAAACATGACTCAAAGACAAGGGTTGTCAGAAATTATATCCAAAATTCTACGGACTGTATCAAATACTTCAGCGCATCGGAGAAGTAGCCTACAAGCTAGCCTTGCCACCCATTGCAAAAATCCATCCTGTCTTCCATGTCTCATGCCTTAAGAAAGTGGTAGGGAACCATTGGAGAATTCAAACTAGTCTACCGGAATTGGATGAAGAAGGTTCAATCTTGCTCCAACCTAAACAGGTTCTTGACACGCGAGAACGGCACTTGCGTGGCCGCATGATTAAGGAAGTCCTCGTAAAGTGGAAAGACACCTCTCCAGAAGTTGCGACCTGGGAACCAATCACCATTCTTCAGCAGTTTCCGCAACTTCAGCCTCGAGGACAAGGCTATTTTTATGGGGGAGGGCATGTTAGGGTCCAACCCTAACCCCCTTATTTATGTAATAGGTTCGAGTCATAGTTATACTTAGTTAAAGAGTCAATAAAGCCCATATTAATAATTGTAAGTGGTTGACCCGCATTTAAAGAAGGGACCACAGTTAGTTGCAAATGGACCATGGTATTAGATAGATGATATTAATAAGAACCATGGTACTGACCCATGGTATTGCATGTATGAATCCTATATAAAGGATAAAGACTCCCCTTGAGGAGCGTTGTGTCTTACTTTGTAATTGAGCCCAACTCTATTGGAGGTTGCCCCCTCGAAGAGGCAAGTGAACATTGCTTTCCTTTCTGAATAATAAAATACATGTTGTGATTTCTTATTGTTCTGTGTTATGGGTATATTTCTTCGCATACTTGGTATTCGGGTATCTTCTCGTAGGTTAAGAGCGTAACAGAGTCCAATGGTTACAATCTTTGGGTACGATAGCTTTTAATTTTCAAGAAATTTTCTTGAATTTTTTTTGGGAAGGAAAGGAAGTTGAATTATGAGGTATCGCAGAGAAAATAGGAAAGGTAATTAGCTCTAATGGCATGACAAAGCTTATAAAGAAAGAACAATAGGGCATAATTTCACAATTATGCTCACTAGAGGTTCAAACATCAAAATTATCTATTTCTCCATATCTCCAAAAAGTATTAGACAATCATTCCAAGGTATTTGAGACTCCCAAAGGCCTCCCACCTATTCGTGATCATGATCATGCTATTCATTTGATTCCAGGAAGTGTCCGTCCAAACACGAGGCTTTATAGATATCCCTATGCCCAAAAGAGTGAAATTGAATGTATGGTTGCAGAAATGATAAAGGCCGGTATAATTCAACCCAGTCAAAGTTATTTTTTGGCTCCAGTAGTATTGGTGCATAAGAAGGATAGATCATGGCGCATGTGTTCGAATTATAGGGAGCTCAACAAGATCACTTTTAAAGATAAATTTCCCATTTATGTCATTGATGAATTATTGGATGAATTACATGGAGCAATTTAATTCACCAAGTTGGATCTTCATTCAAGAAATCATCAAATTAGAATGAAGACTGAAGGCATTCTGAAAACAACATTTAGAACTCATGAGGGTTATTATGAATTTTTAGTCATGCCTTTTGGACTTACCAATGCACCTTCTACATTTCAAGGTTTGATGAATTCAATTTTCAAACCCTTCCTTAGAAAATTTGTGTTATTATTTTTTGATGATATACTAATCTACAACAAGTCTTGGAAGGATCATGTTCAACATGTTGATAGGGTTCTCAAACTATTGGAGGAGAAACAATTATATGCAAAAACCTCCAAATGTTTTTTTGGAGTACAAGAGGTGGAATATTTGGGTCATATTGTAACTCATGAGGGGGTTAAGGTAGACCCTAGCAAACTTAAATCCATTAAGGAATAGAAAATCCCCACAACCATAAAGCATCTGCAAGGATTTCTTGGGTTGACAGGATATTATTGCAAGTTTGTTAAGAATTATGGGAGAATAACAACACCTCTAACAATATTATTGAAGAAAGATGCATTTTCTTGGACTCCAAAAGCAACTAAGGCCTTTGAACATCTTAAAGATGCAATGTGCCAAGCACCGGTCTTATCCACGCCAAACTTTACAAAAACCTTTATTGTGGAATGTGATGCCTTAGGAAATGGAATTGGTGTTGTTTTAATGCAAGAAGGAAGACCCATTGCTTTTGAAAGTTGTTCAATCAAAGGAAAGTATTTACATAAAGCTATTTATGAGAAGGAAATGTTGGAAATACTACATGCACTAAAGCAATGGTGAACTTACCTAATGGGAAGACACTTCAAGGTAAAAACAAATCATGATAGTCTTAAATACTTTTTGAAACAAAGATTATCTTCGGAAGAGTAGCAAAAATGGGTCACAAAAATGTTGGGTTATGACTTTGAAATCATCTACAAAAAAGGGAAGAAAACTGTTGTTGCAAATGCACTCTTAAGAAAGGATGAGGATGTGGAAGCATTGCTTTGTGCCATTTTTATTATCCAACCAGATTGGATAACTGAAGCAAGGGATGAATGTAAGAATGAAGAAGAAGTGTGGACACTCATTCAAAATTTGCAGCAAGATCCCAACACATCTAATACATTTGGTTGGAAAAATGATTCATTATGGTACAAATATCACTTATATCTTTGCAATAAGTCCCAACTCAAACAAAAAATTCTTTTGGAATTGCACACCTCTCTCTTAGGACGGAACTCAAGATTTTTAAAAACTTACCACATGATCAAGAAGGAATTTTTTGGGATGGTCTTGAATCTGATATTCAAAAGTTTGTGCGGAATTTTTGGTTTTCCAACAAAATAAAGTTGAGACAATTAAGACCCTGGGTTTGTTACAACCTTTATCCATTCCAATTCAACCTTGGGAGGGGGTTTCAATTGATTTTATAACAGGTTTACCCAAGTCCGAAGGAAAGAGTGTCATCATGGTGGTAGTTGATATAATTATGAAATATGCACACTTTTTTGCATTATCTCATCCAGTTAAAGCCAGTGCAATTGCTACTGCATTTATGGAAACAATTCAAAAGCTACATGGAAACCCAAATATTATTGTAAGCGAAAGATATCCCATTTTCACTAGAATTTTTGGACGAAATTATTTTCTTGCCTGGGTACTCAATTAGCTTATAGCTCATCTTAACATCCTCAATCTGATGGGAAAACTAAGATAGTAAACAAATGTTTGGAAGGATATCTTCGTCACTTTGTATTTGATAAGAAAACACAATGGGTCAAGTGGTTACCTCTAGCTGAATGGTGGTATAACACTTCCTTCCATATTGTAGCAAAAATGACCCCATTTATGGCACTTTATGGATATCATCAACTGTCCATGACATCATCTTTGAGAGAAAATTTGAAGGTTTAAGCAATGGAAGATCACATCGAGCATCAACAACAAGTTCTTCAACTCTTGAAGGATAACCTCACTTTGGCGCAGAATCGAATGAAACAACATGCATATCAGCATCGCAATAAAATAAGTTTTGAGGTCGATGGGTATTTTTATGGCTACAACCATATAAACAAATGTCCCCTAAGAAAGCTAAGAAGGATAATAAATTATCACCAAAGTACTATGGTCCTACAAATTGGAGCTTCCTGCATCTTCCCGAGTGCACCTAGTTTTCAATGTTTCATGCTTAAAGAAGGTTATAGGTGACAAGCTCCCAGTTCAAACAATATTTCCAAAACTTGACGAGGAAGGAAAAATAATATTGGAACCTAAAGCAGTGACGGAAACAAGAACTTGACAGCTACGAAATCGATCAATTTCAGAGTATCTCATCAAGTGGAAGAACTTACCTGCTGAATATTCAACATGGGAGGGTGAGAATTTTATACAAAAGCATCCAGAACTACTCAAGCATTGAGGACACCACTTTTTTGAAGGAGGGGCATGTTAGGTCCCTATAGTACCAGTGTATCTCCTTATTGTTATTGTTAGTGTAGCCCCCTTATTGTTATTGTTGTGCACGTGTAGTCCCCATATTGTTATTATTGTGCCCTTGTTAGGTCTCTATAATACTAGTGCATTCCCTTATTATTATTGTAATTGTAGCCCCTTATTGTTATTTTTGTGCCCATGTTGTCCCCATATTGTTATTATTCTTCCCCATAGAAGCCCACTATTGTTGTTGTTGTGCCCTTACATTATTATTGTTATGTTGGCTTTGATTATATTGTGACCCATTAGATTTCTATATATAGAAAGGAGGCCTTGTCATTTGTATCATCCAAGAAATTTTCATTTGTGTAATGTAAAGGAGGTTTCCCCCTCGAAGAGGCTGATTTTGAAGTCGTTGATCTATATTTTCTTCTATTTGGTGAGTTGGTTGCATAACAATTGGTATCAGAGCCTTGGATTCTAGGGTTTCACTGGTTCAAACTGGTTATCTTGACATTTTCGATATAAATTTTTTTCTACGATGTTTCAGAAGATGAAATTAAAATTTAGTTTGAGAAAAAATATTGATGAAACTTAGGTACAAATTTCAGATCTTGTATCGCTATATTTTCGAATATATGATCCAAGGAAGTTAGGGTTTTTGCAGGCTCCCGAATTATATTTGAAACAGGTGACCTGGGGAAAATCGTCATAACTTTGTCTCTGAGCATCAGATTGAAATTTCATAAAAAGGTACCGAAAGAGAACAAACTTTAGTCTTTTGTGTATCGTTTTCAGGTCCGAAGGTCAAAACAATGACAGGTGGAACTTTGTACAAGTTCACTCTACTGAATCAGTCTATAATCAGGTCATCGTGGGAGATTTGGAATAACTCTTTTTTGGAGAATACAATCTTGATTGTACTTGCGGGGTTGCAATGAGGACTTAGAGGTATCCCATAGGAAGAAATTTCAGACCTTGGAGATTCAAAATTATAGAGATAAAACATATTCAATATTGAGCTCCTACAAAGCCAAAAAAGGTGTGTAGTCTTTTTAAAATTTTTCATAAGTTTGGTTTGAAAAAAGTTTGAAGGAATTCAAAGGACATAGTGAAGCATAATTATCATTAATTGATTCCATGAATAAATAAAATGGAAACACCTAGTAAGAAACCTGAAAGTTCTACCATGACTCATGAAGAAGAGGAAGAAATGCAACATGATATATCAAAATTACAAGACCAAGTGCAAAAAATTTCGCTTACAAAAAGTAACAGAAGCTAAGATGGATGGTTTAAAGAAAGGCATGGAAGCTAAGATGAATGATGTGGAAGATAAGATGGATGGTATAGAAGCAAAAATTAAAGGCAACATGGAAGATTTGAAGATAGATTTGACAAAGTTGCTACAAGAAATGCTTACTAATGACGAAAGGGTAGTAAAGGAAACTCATGATGAGAACAAAATAAATGTTAATCATGATTTCATAGACTCTAACATTGGATTGAAGATGCACCATGTTCCAAAGATCAATATGAGGAATTTTGATGGAAATGAACCTATAACATGGATACTACAGATGGAGCAATATTTCAATCTCCATAATGTACAAAACACACAAAAGGTACACATTGCAACTTTATATTTGGAACCCAACCAGTTTGTATGGTATCGATAGATTTGCTCTCGTAAACAAATTGTCACTTGGGAAATTTTTACGGAAGAAATGATAGCACATTATGAGGATACAAAAAGAAACACTTTTTTTAGCCAATTGATAAATCTCAAACAAAAGGGTTCGATGGTGGAGCACATTGAGGACTTCCAAAAATTGAATATAAGGGTAAAAGATATTCTAGAGGAGAATAGGGTTTATGTCTTCATAGGGACATTAAAGGATAACATCCAACATGAGGTTCGCCTTTGGGAACCTGATTCATTGGAGAAGGCATTCGGGTTGGCAAGAAAAAATGAAAGTAAAATTATGGCAACAAGGAAGCCTACCATTCACAACTATAAATATGGAAGTGTTGTTTCCCCTAGCCTTCCACAAACTACAAGGTTAACACCACAACAATTGGAAGAATAAAGAGCAAAATAGCTTTGTTACAGTTGAGATAGAAAATACACTAAAGGTCATAAGTGTGTTGAGAAGAAATTATTTTACATAGATTGTGAAGAGGAGGAAGAAAATGAACAAGAAAGGTCAAAAGAAGAGGATATACACTAGGAACAAACCCTATAGAAAGAAGAAACGAATCCAACCATATCTTGTAATGCATTGGCCAGAATTACCACTCAAATTCTCAAGATAGAAGGACATATCAAGAAGAAGAAGGTAATAGTTTTGATTGATTCGAGCAGTACCCATAATTTTATTCATTGTAAGATAGCTAAGGAATTGAATTCATTCATATATCCAACACTAGAGTGTCAAGTGATGGTTGAAAATGGAGGAAACATAAATTGCTCTGGAAATGCCATAATATTAAGCTATCCATGGGAGAATATGTATTGAATATTCCAATTCTTTCTATTCCAATGGGTGGTGTTGATGTTGTACTAGGAGTCTAATGGCTACAATCTTTGGGTATGATAGATTTTAATTTTCAAGAACTTTTCTTGAAATTTTTTTGGGAAGGAAAGGAAGTTGAATTAAGGGGTATTGCAGGGAAACCAGGAAATACAATCAACTCTAACAACATGACAAAGCTTATAAAGAAAGAACAACGAGACGTAATTTCATAATTATGTTCGCTAGAGGTTCCCACATCGAAATCCTCTATTTCTACAGATCTCCAAAAAGTCTTAGACAATCATTCCAAGGCATTTGAGACTCCCAAAGGCCTCCCACCTATTTGTGATCATGATCATGCTATTCATTTGATTCCAGGAAGTGTTCCTCCAAACATCAGACCTTACAGATATCCCTATGCCCAAAAGAGTGAAATTGAATGTATGGTTGCAAAAATGCTAGAGGCTGGTATAATTCAACCTAGTCAAAGCTATTTCTCTACTCCAGTAGTATTGATGCACAAGAAGGATGGATCATGGCGCATGTGTTCAGATTATAGGAAGCTCAAAAAGCTCACTATTAAAGATAAATTTCCTGTTCATGTCATTGATGCATTATTGGATGAATTGCATGGATCAATTTACTTCACGTAGTTGGATCTTCGTTCAGGATATCATCAAATTAGAATGAAGACTCAAGAAATTCCTAAAACAACATTTAGAACTCATGAGGGTTATTATGAATTTTTGGTCATGCCTTTTGGACTTACTAATGCACCTTCTACATTTCATGGTTTGATGAATTCCATTTTCAAACCCTTCCTTAGAAAATTTGTGTTAGTATTTTTGTTAATATACTAATCTACAACAAGTCTTGGAAGGATCACGTTCAACATGTTGACAGGGTGCTCAAACTATTGGAGGAGAAACAATTATATGCAAAAACCTCCAAATGTTTCTTTTGAGTACAAGAGGTGGAATATCTGGGTCATGTTGTATCTCATGAAGGTGTTAAGGTAGACCCTAGCAAAACTAAAGCCATTAAGGAATGGAAAATCCCCACATACATAAAGCATCTGCGAGGATTTCTTGGGTTGACTAGATATTATTGCAAGTTTGTTAAGAATTATGGGAGAATAGTAGCACCTCTAACAACATTATTGAAGAAAGATGCATTTTCTTGGACTGCAGAAGCAACGAAGGCCCTTGAACATCTTAAAGAGGCAATGTGCCAAGCACCGATCTTAGCTATGCCAGACTCCATAAAAACCTTTATTGTGGAATGTGATGCCTCAGGAAATGGAATTGGTGTCATTTTAATGCAAGAAGAAAGACCCATTTCTTTTGAAATTCGTCCAATCAAAGGAAAGTATTTACACAAAGCTATTTATGAGAAGAAAATGTTGGCAATACTACATGCACTTAAGAAATGATGACCTTACCTAATGGGAAGACACTTCAAGATAAAAACGGATCATGATAGTCTTAAATACTTTTTACAACAAATATTATCTTTAGAAGAGCAGCAAAAATGGGTCACAAAGATGTTGGGTTATGACTTTGAAATCATCTACACAAAAGGGAAACAAAATGTTGTTGCGGATGCACTCTCAAGAAAATATGAGAATGTGGAAGCATTGCTTTGCACCATTTCTATTATCCAACCATATTGGATATACGAAGCAAGGGATGAATGGAAGAATGGCGAAGAAGTGTGGGCACTCATTCAAAAGGTACAACAAGATCCCAGTACATATGATACATTTAGATGGAAAAAAGATTCGTTATGGTACAAGGATCACTTATACCTCTGTAAGAATCCCAAATTAAACAAAACATTCCTATGGAATTGCACATCTCTCCCTTAGGAGGGAACTCTGGATTTTTAAAAACTTACCACAAGGTTCAAAAGGAATTTTTTAGGGATGGATTTAAATATGATATTCAAAAGTTTGTAGCAGAATGTTTGGTTTGCCAACAAAACAAATTTGAAACAATCAAGACCCTAGGTCTATTACAACCTTTATCCATTCCAAGTCAACGTTGGGAAGAGGTTTTAGTGGATTTTATCACAGGTTTACCCAAGTCTGAAGGAAAGAGTGTCATCATGGTGGTAGTTAATAGACTTAATAAGTATGCACACATTTGTGCATTATCTCATCCCTTTAAAGCCAATACAATTGCTACTACATTTATGGAAATAATTAAAAATCTACATGGAAACCCAAATATTATTGTAAGCGACAGAGACCCCATTTTCACTAGAAATCCTTGGACAAAACTATTTTCTTGTTTGGGTACTCAGTTAGCTCATAGCTCATCTTATCATCCTCAATCTGATGGGAAAACTGAGATAGTGAAAAAATGTTTGGAAGGATTTTTTTGTTGATTTGTATTTGATAAACATACACAATGGGTCAAATGGTTGCCTCTGGCTGAATGGTGGTATAACAATTCCTTCCATATTGTAGTGAAAATGACCCCATTTATGTCACTTTATGGATATCATCCGCCGCTCATCACATCATATTTAAGAGAAAATTCTAAGGTTCAATTAGTGGAAGATCACATCGAGCATCAACAACAAGTTCTCCAACTCTTAAAGGATAACCTCACTTTGGCACATAATAGAATGAAACAACAAGCAGATCAACATCGCAGCGAAAGAAGTTTTGATGTAGATGACTGGGTATTTCTACGGTTACAACCATACAAACAAATGTCCCTCAAGCAAGCTAGGAAGGATAATAAAGTATCACTAAAGTATTATGGTCTGTACAAGGTGTTGCAAAAGATTGGTGTATTGGCATACAAATTGGAGCTTCCTGCAGCTTCTCGAGTGCACCTAGTTTTCCTTGTTTCATGCTTAAAGAAAGTTATAGGTGACAAGATCCCAGTTCAAACAATATTGCCAAAACTTGATGAGGAAGGAAAAATCATATTGGAACTTGAAGTAGTCACAAAAAAAAGAACTCGATAGCTACAAAATCAATCAATTTCAGAGTATCTCATCAAGTGGAAGAACTTACCTGGCGAAGATTCCACATGGGAGGATGAGAATTTTATATAGAAGCATCCTAACTACTCACGCATTGAGGACAACAATTTTCTGAAGGAGAGGGGCACGTTAGGTCCCTATAATACTAGTGTATTCCCTTATTATTTATTGTCATTGTAGCCCCTTATTGTTATTGTTGTGCCCATGTTGTCCCCATATTGTTATTATTGTGCCCCATAGATGCCCACTATTAAATTTGTTGTGCCCTTACATTATTATTGTTATGTTGACTCTGATTATATTGTGACCCCTTAGACTCCTAATATAGAAAGGAGGCCTTGTCATTTGTATCATCAAAGAATTGTTCATTTGTGTAATGTAAAGGGGGTTTCCCCCTCGAAGAGGCTAATTTTGAAGTCGTCGATCTAAATTTTTTTCTATTTTTTGAGTTGGTTGCATAACAATATAGAAGCCCACTATTATTATTGTTGTGCCCTTACATTATTATTGTTATGTAGGCTCTGATTATATTGTGACCCCTTAGACTCCTATATATAGAAAGGAGGTTTTTTCATTTGAATCATCCAATAATTGTTCATTTATGTAATGTAAAGGAGGTTTCCCCCTCAAAGAGGATAATTTTTAAGTTGTTGATCTATCTATTTAAGAGCCGGTTGCATAACATATACCTTTAGGATTTTGGAACACTCCATATATCCCTATAACAACCCTTCAACATGTTGGTTTTATTCTTTAGTACACCCCTCAAGGGATGTATTTTCCCTTATTGAATCATCGCTAGAATGATTTTGTCTTAAAAATAATAAAACTTTGTTATTTCTAGAATTGATCAATTTCTTTGCTTGGTAGGCACTTACTAGTGAAATATTCGACTTTCCTTTGTGCATGTTTATGATGAATAATTTCCCATCATTAATGGGACAATAATGGTTGGATTTTTGCATGAATATTGGATCCCTCACATAAATTTATGAACTCCCAAACACAATTACACATACATCTCTTGGAACTACATCCAATTCTACTTCATCCATAAAATCAACATTGGTGGAAGATTTTATTGTTCATTATTTTTTTGCCTTAATTTATGCATACTTATTTACCCATCCTATTGGATATGGGTTAGGATTATAATTACGTGGCATATTCTCGAATCATGGTGGTCAATAACAATAGGTCAACTTGCGGGAGACATAACTTTTGCATTGAAACTATGATTGATGTGATTCTTGCATCGTTGGAAGGTATCCAAGTGAATAAAATTATGGATTTTAACGCTTAAGTGAGAAATTTTTGACCCTAAAAATGTTGTTTAATACCTTAAAATTTTCCCAAATGGTTTCTAACCCCAATTCTCCAAAGTAGAACCCATCGGTAAAAATGATATTGTGAGCTAGTTCCTCCAATTTTACACTCTAAAAGCATTGAGACAGATGAAAAATAATATAATGATCCAATCTAGATCATACCTCCCCATTTTGGGAGGCTTTTCGTCATTTAAAGATTTTATTGAATGGGGTGAGGAAAATTTTCTTCTATCTTCTCCTCGGAGTACCATTTTTCTTTGTCTAGAAGTCATCCTTTTTACCAAATTTAGCAAAGGTCATATTGCTCCTATATTATAGTTCTAGACCTATTCCGCGAAGTTGTATCCTATATCAACTTTGCCATGGAGCTAAGAACTCTATGGAAGGTAGAACCTACTTCTCTTCCCGATCCAACATGGAAGGCTCATGAAGTTTGATATGTTCCACATTCACTATAACTAAGTAATGCACTTGTATGGGGGTAGATTGAGTTTGTAGGCATTACGTCCCACCTTTTCCAATATCTCAAAAGGAAAATATCATAGATCCTTGATCAAATTACAAGGACCCTGTAGTCTTTCCTTGTTTAACTGTAACCATACTTTTTCATTCACTTTGAATGAATTCTCTATTTTGTGTTGATCAAGTTTGGCCTTGTATTTTTCTAGTGACTTCTTCAACATATCTTGTACTTGCATATGGATTGTTTAATTTTCTCAAAAAAAAATTCTACTCTTAATGCATCCATTTGTGAGATCCTACCCCACTCCTCCTTTCTTCCCATATACAACATCCAAAGATGAAGGTGTCAAATATTCAAAACACGTTTCAAAAGGGGACTCACTAGTACAAGTGTGAATTGATCTATATATGGTTGTTGTATATAGACCAAATTTCCATCCTAGTCCTCTAATGCTTCTAATTTTATCGTATTAAAAGATGCACCAAAGGCCTACTGACTACCTATTTTCTTCTCATATGTTTGTGGATGGAATTTTGTAGACCTCTTTAACTTTATGTCCATATTCTCATTAAATGTGTTTCAAAATGCACTTACAAATCTAGTGTCCCAGTCTAAAATGAGGTTACTTGATATCCAAAATTGCATATAGGCCTATTCAGAGAACAAGTTTGTTTCTTCTTGCCCTCTGATAGTATTTTTAGAGGTCATGAGAACACACATCTTACTAAACCAGTCAACTACCACTAATAGGTAATCATGTCTCTTCCTTGCTAATTGGTAAACCTCCCACAAAATCCATAGAATTTATTTCCCAAGGATGAGTGCATATAGGAAAATGATGTATAGCTCATGTTCCATGTTACTAACATTGTTGGTACAAAAAATTATACACCCTCTAATGGAAATTTCTACATATTCTTTCATCTTGGGCGATTACACGTACCTTTATAAGTTGGAAATAATATTCCCAACACCAAAATGCTCTACAACCTTGGAGATGTGAGCCACTCTGATTAGTTGCAATTGCTCACCTTTAAGGGCACAAAGCTTGTCTATCCTATAGAGTAGCCCATTCTTGAGATGATAGTCAATAATGTTGTCACCATCGTCTACATGAATCTGGCCTTGTAGTAACATAAACTCCTCCTTGAACTATTCATCTTCTATATATGCCTCTTTGTATTTATCATGAGTTAAAGACTCCATGTGCATCAAATTTCCCAAAGCTATAATTTTTTATGTGGATGGCCTTGAAAGCATGTCAACCAACTTGTTAGTGTTTTCTTTCTTAGACTTGATAACTAAATGAAACTGTTCTAAGAATACCACCCACTTGTAATGTCTAGTCTTTTTTAGCTTTCTTGTATAAAACTAAATCAACTAAAAATACACACTCATACTCATAAAATAAATATCAGACATATAGAAAAACCAGACATGGCGTAAAAGGCCTCAACCTTACAGCATTCCTCACATTCTCATTATTAATCAATCCAATGTACAAAGAATGATAATAGTACAAATAAATACGAGGAAGTTGGTCTCAAGATAGTACGTCTATCTTGGACACTATGGTTGACAAAATATCTCAACAACACACTAATCTAGGAGCCTAACGAGTTGGAGAGAATCTCTCAACCAACTAAGCCTAAAATGACTCCTAACCATGAGGAACAAACTCAATCTAGAAAGGTAGGGTTAAATCCTAACTTTCATGATTTTAATTAATTTAATTATTTGGAATTATAATTGTTTTTAATGTGAGAGTGAGGCTAACATTCCCCCCTCAATGATAAGTCCAAATTAAGAACCAGGAACCATCTTCCAAGTTCTCATTCTGAAACTGTTGATCCTCAAAAAACATTTTCCTGAAAAACTGCCAAAGCTGGATGCTGAAAAAACTCAAATCTGAAGAGAACATGAATCAACTGCATGTCTGATTCATCTCTGAATGTCGCTTGGCAACTCCATCATGTGCCAAGCTGCAAAAGGATCCAACTATCCTTTGATTGAAATCAGCATCTTGTGTCCACTAACAAAATATTGACAACACCCACTGGCTGATGATGTTGAAAAACAACTCACTGTTGCTTTGCTGTGTTTGAAAACTGCTCACTATTGACTTTGTTGTCGATCACGCATTGGCGAATTTGTTGATGCTCTCTCGCTGATGAAAATGCCCACTGGCTACTTTGTTGATGTTGTCGAGACTCTCAGTCTGACAACCAGTGAAAATGCCCACTGGCTGCTTCGCTGATGTTGTCGAGACTTTCAATTTGACGACCACTGTTAATTTCATTGACATTTCCCCCCCTTTGCCAGCTGAAAGGAGAGACGATATTTTGCAAATTACTTCTAAACTCCCCCATTCAAGTGTAGGAGTGTTTCACTGGTATACTCCCCCATTTAACTACACGAGAGTACCATCTTCATTTTCACTATTGGCTGCAATATGTGTGAGTGAATTCGATTGTAAAACTTATACAATCTTCTGATAGTGGATGACCATTCCTAGGGATCATTCCATGAATAATCGATCTTCAATCTGCTTGATTGTTGTTGTTTGTTGCATTGTGCTGATTAATGATTTGACTTGCCACAATGGTGACAAGGATGGAGATGAAAACATTGATATTCAAAATGACCGGTTCTTTGATAATGAAGGCATTTTTGTTTGATTACAACTTCAGTTTGCGTACATGTCTGTTTGTCTACAACTTTCTCATGGCTTGTTGATTGTATTTGATCAAGAAATCACTTGATTGGCTTACAATAATTTGGGATATGCAAGTTGTTTTCATCTTTGTCATATCCTAATCCTCGTTGATTTTTGTTACTTTGAAGTTCTTCCCATGACTTGATGACTGGTTTGGAAGAAAGTTGAACTGGATCAGGGACCACTTCAACACTTGAAGTCGGTTGGATCAGTGACTTGGAATCAACATCTTTATCTTCATCTGTACGGATGAAAGACTTGGAAACATCACTCTTATGTTGCAACTCATCTCTTTGAAGTTGCGACTCCAGTTGAAGAAACTCAATCATTTCATGTGCATGTTGAAGATGCACTTGAATATCAACAAGAGTTGTTTTACTAATGCTCACCATGTCGCCAGTTGATGATAAAATCAAATTGTTAAGAATATTTAACAACTGAATGCTTTGTGCCATGTGAACTTGCTAGAACTCATGCTCGCTTGCTTTTAATACTTGTTGGATTTTTAGAACTCGCTCGCTTGATGTTTGGTTGATTATTGCAAGATTGCTTGAACTTGTTTTAGCAATTGATTGTTTGAACTCACACTTGCTTGCTTTCATGCTCGCTTGATTGGTTGTTTGAACTTGCTTGATTGTCTCACTGAATGTGTTGATTTTAAAAAAGGAAGGGTGTCGAACACTGTCGAAAATGCACCCAAGAGACAAATGACAAGTTCAATCTTGATGACTCAGTTGAAGACTTACTTGAATTAATGTATTCACCTTAACAATTCAAATTAGGGTGTTGGTTACAACCGAGAATGCACCCGTACAATTTAGTTAAAAAATGTTTATCTGCAAGTGATACAAAAAGTGTTGATGATGTTGATGTCGTCTTGACTTGAAATGCTTGATTTTGTAGCATCCTTAACTTGATTGCTTTGATTACATGATGTGAAATGTGCTTGCTTGGAAGATCATCTTATCAAGTTGATGATGTGACACTTTGTGCTTGTGTACTTAAGCTTGATTACAGGAGCTTGATTAAGTGTTCTTATACTTAAGCTTGCTTATGTGCATGTAGTTGTTTAAGAATAATACAAAGAGAGCATTTTGATAATCTGAACACAAGTCATGCACACACATTCATTACACACAGTGTACCTAAGATCCCCTTATTCAATTTCGGGCGGATCTAGGACACAAGCACCACAAAAATTATGATTTTATTAATTACTGGAGTACATCATTCTTCAATGTCACAACTTTGTCGTGGAAACTTCTCAATGAGAATGTCACACTTGCAAACTTTGGAAGCAAATTGTCTTCAAAAACTGCCTGCACTGACTCAATCTCTCTCAAAGTAAAATATTACTTTGGAGTGCAACAATGACTTTCTCTAAAAAACTTCACTTATCACTTCAAAGATTTATAAATCACACCTTATCGCTCCAAATTTCAAAATACTTTCACCTTATCATTCCACAAATCATCAACCTTATTCAAAATTAATCCCAATCTTCACCCTTATAACTTCCAAATAAAAATATTTGATCCACTCCAAAAATCACTCAAAAAAATAAAAATAAAAATAATTACACCTTACCTTAGTAGCAATGCAATTTCCTGCCTTTATAGGCCCGTGCTGCAGCTACAACAACAGCAATAGAAGAGGCTCTTCTCATCTATTTTCAGCCAAAATATATGTCTCGGGAAGAACTCTATATCCTGCGGTGGATGTGTTGGGTGCTGCTAGACATAGCCTTAGATGGACTGAGCCTTGCATGATATCCATTCAAAGGAAAAATATGCAATTGATACAAGTATGGAAAGCAGAATTGGAGACTCCAAAACATTGGAAAGTCAAAACAAGCGATTTTCTGCAAAGGCCAAAAATTATATAACATGGAATACAGAGAAAGAGAGGAGCAGTTTGTAGATGTCAATGTAGAGTTAAATGTGACATTTGAAGGTATCAAGCTAGAAAGGAGATCTGCAACAAAGAAGAAAGAAAACCGATGACAATGCAAAACATTATCACTGCTGGCAATGGGGTCGTCTTGAAAAATTCCGGGCACAACGTTTAGCAGACACTGAAGTGTTAGAAAGAATCGTCGTTGCTTCCTGCACCAATGCTGGTGATGACCATAAAGAACTCCCCTGTAGATTGCTTGCGAGAAACCACCACAACTAACTGCCGCAAGCTATAGAATCTGTCTTACCTTTGCATTAAACACAGAACTCTTCATCGGCTCTGAATTTATATGCAGTTCCTCCTGCCAGATGAGATTCAAAATCTGATTTCTGTGACAAGAATTCACGGAAACCTGAATTAAAGAAGAATCGGAAAACAATGCTGATGATGAATCCCTCGGAAGTAGAAGCAGGAATAATAATTGGGAGACTAGCAGTTGCCCCAAAAATCCAGTGACGGATGAGCTTCTCTTATAATGTTTAGACCGGCTGCTAAAACTAAAACAGGCAAATAAATAAGCCGTCATTCTTCTTCCATGGCCATGACCAGCCCAAATCTCTAGACGTTTTCTCGAAAACCACCATGTCGCAAAAAATCTAACCTTCCACCTAGAGCTCAAGACAGAAGTCACTAATCTTTGCTAAAACAGCTGCAAGATGCACCTTTGACAATCATGCCGACAACGACAAACAACCAAAGCATAAAATCAAAACCTTTCCAACCGCAGATTCACTCCTACTGCGCCAGCACAACAATCACGAATTTTCTTTGAATTTAGAATGTTGCACAATGCCCATGCCCCCTTTGTTTTAACCTTCCAATGCATCTGGTGCACTATTTCCTCAAATGCACACAACTTCAATGCTAATTTTCAACATTTGGTGATAATGTCCAACATTGGATTAGATCACAACTGCAACAAGGTTTTCTACAACGTAGAATCCAAGCAGTTTCCAAAAATAATTCCTATTTCCACGCTTTTCAAGTCGATCTTGAACCAGATCGCATTTTCCAAGGGAATCAAGCCTCGATGCACTCATAAAGAATAGGCGAATTATAAGTGCTAGGCATTATTGACCAAGCTAGCACTAATTCTAGTAGCTGGGCGTTCCACTCTATAATTGGTTATTTGTCAAGGGCAATCTCTGTTACCTGGCGCTACATGCTCTGCAGCACTGCGGGCAAGAAGAAATCTTGAATCATTTGAAGATGCCAAGAAAGACAACAAATCTGGTCTTCTTTCTTCTCATCAAAATTATGCAGTTGGAAAGATCTACTCTGAAAGGTTAAGACAACAAAGCGAAGACTTAGTTTCCTTATGGTTGGATGTCAGAGACAATAAAAGATAACACACTTCTGTGTACAGTAAACAATTTTCCACTGCAAGCAAGTCCTTGCTCAATACAGTAATGTGGCCACATGAACTTCACTTATGGAAATGTCTCTCTTCACTATATGAACTCGTTCTATAGAAACCTCGTGGCACCAAATCCTCGATCCACCGAGAAAAATATAATTTCAAATGGAGACAATTGATATTCAAATGGGCCTTCGATCTTTCCTACAATGCTGAAAAGATGAAAACTCCAATCAGCTGCTCCAGGCTCTATAGCAAGTTTATGAGCACAGTCTCATGCTTTCGTATCCTTCTTATATCAACACAACCTCTCTCTTCTCATTCCTTTCTGATAAACCATTGGGGAATTCGACCATGAATATCATTAAAACAAACTGCACAGTCGGAGGAACAACTGTAATTCGAAGCATCCATCTCCACATCCCTTGTACCTTGGTGAAACCATAATCAACAACATACGACAAGAAATGCATTGAGACTACACAATGATCTTTCTTCTCGTGGCTCAAACCCTCACACAACAACGATTTATTACAAAACGAACTCAGTGCAATGATCTATCATATAATGAACTCAACCACACCACAAACTCAACTCTAACCTTGAGCTCTGATACCACATGTAGAAAACTAAATCAACTAAAAATACACACTCACACTCATAAAATAAATATCAGACATATAGAAAAACCAGACATGGCGGAAAAGGCATGCGAGACTTTCTTGTAGACTCTCATTCTCATGAATTTCATTATTAATCAATCCAATGTACAAATAATGATAATAGTACAAATAAATACATGAGGAAATTGGTCTCAAGATAGTACGTCTATCTTGGACACTATGGTTGAGAAAATATCTCAACAACACACTAATCTAGGAGCCTAACTAGTTGGAGAGAATTTTTCAACCAACTAAGCCTAAACTGACTCCTAACCATGAGGAACAAACTCAATTTAGAAAGGTAGGATTAAATCCTAACTTTCATGATTTTAATTAATTTAATTATTTGGAGTTATAATTGTTTTTAATGTGAGAGTGAGGCTAACATTTCTTAATTTGGGCCTACAGGTACTATAGTGATTGATGATCTATGTGGATAATGGTCTCCTTTCCCATCAAATAATGTTTCTACTTTTTGGTGGCTTTTACCAGAACATAGAGCTCCTTGTCATAGGATTCGATGTAGTTGTGGAGTGCCCCATGAAGTAATTTTAAAAAGTAGCATACAAACCTTCCTCCCCACATCAATACCACACCAATGGCATACCCACTCACATATGTCTCCACTTTGAAGGGATGTTTCAAGTTTGGTAATGTGAAAATTGGTGCTTGACTAATTTTATTTTTCAACTCTTCAACAACATTCCATTGATTCTTCCCCCACTGGAAACTCTTTCCACTCACTATTATGGAATGGAATGGTGTTTCTACTATTAAAAATGAAGTTGTGAATTTCCTTAGACACTATTCCGCTCCAACAAAACTCCTATTTTTTGAGACATTTGTAGGCCCCAACGACTTCATGATAGCCTCCATCTTTATAGTATCTATCCTAATCCCCTATCCACCAATCACATAGCCAAATTACACCAAAGGCTACTGTGAGGATTCTCATTTATTGATATTTTCCATTAGCTAGTGTTTCTTCAAAGTATCTAGCACCTTCATCACGTGTGAGATATGCTCCTTCCGTGTAGCATTGTAACTAGTATATCATCCAAATAAAAAATAACAAACGGATCTACATAAAGGTGAAATAAATCATTCAGTAGTCTCATGAATGTAGATGGTGCATTTCATATACCAAGTAGCATGACCCACCACTCAAACAAACCTTGTCTAGTTTTGAAGGCAATATTCTAGATGTATACTTCTTTGATTCTAACCTAGTGATACCTTGCTTTCAAATTCGACTTGGAGAAATATTTCGTGTGTTGCAATTAATGTAATAGGTCATCAATCCTTGGTAGGTGGTACTTATTATTGAGTGTAATATTGTTTAACACTATGTAATTGATGAACATTCTCAAAGTCCCATCCTTCTTTAGCACAATTATGATGGGTGAACCATAAAGTGATGTAGTTGGTTGAATAACACTGTTCTAAAACAATTGTGCAACTACTTTACTTCATTTGCTTCTAGAATGTATTTTCTATTGGGAGAGTTTGGTAGAATTGGACTTCATTTTCCAATTCCCTCTTGGGTGGTATCCCTTTACGGTCTTGGAACACTCCCTTGTCTACCTATATTAACCCTTCCAGTTGTTATTTCTGTTGTTTAGTACACCCCTCTAGGGATGCCTTTACCCTTACTTGATGTTCACTAATTGATTTTATCTTAAAAATAGTAAAAACATTCTTGCTAAAATTAATCAATTTTTGGCTTGGTTGGCACTTATTAGTGAGAGCTTGGAGTTGTATTTGTGTGTGTTGATGATGAATGATTTCCCATCCTTGAGGAGGAAATACTAGTTGGCTCTTTGTATGAATATTTCATCATGCATATACATGTAGAAACTTCCAAACAAAACTCCACATACATCAAGTGAACTCGATCTAATCCTACTCCATATAAAATCATCACTAATATAAAATTTCATTTTACGTTGTTTTTTAATTAATATTAATATTACCTCATAAAATCATAATAGCAAAATACATCATCTGGTTGATCATAATTCAGATAGAATACTTCATAGGTGGTTTCAATCTGCCTCGTGGGAAACTAGATAATTTTAATTGCCTACAATATAAGAAATCTATCCAAAATATAGTTGTCTTTAGTAAAACAAATCTATCTGTGACCATACTACATGACAAAAAATTATTATCCATCATTACAAATATTCAGGAGTCAGAAGAAGTAACATGTGTAGGATATTTGGCACTAGACCCTAGATGTGATGGGATATTAGTATCACACCGAAATTGGCTCTATAATTGAGGAATCCTGGCCTCCATTCTTTCCAAGAAGAATCATTGGTTACATTGAGCACGCTCTATGTCATTAAATGCAACAAAGATGTCATATCTTTCTTATTGTTTTTCTTTTAAGATCATGCCTAGGAGGGTATTCATTTGCCAATGTAAAGAGATGGAATTAAGGTATTTCTTCCATCTTCCCCTAGTATGACTAGGATTAGGAATCCATTGTGAAACATCTTCCACAATTTTTGAGTTTAAAAACACTTTCTGGTCCCCAACAACACGAGATTCGGATTACGAATTTCAATGCAGGTTTTGGGAGGAACAACAAAGTGAAGAGTGTCAGTGGCTTCCTGTTCCTACTGTTGGGCTCAATTATGACCTTGGGGGCTGTAGCCTTCCTCGATGAATTCTCATACACTTCTGAGCCATTCTTCCTGAATGAGTGATCTAGGTGGCTCTAGACACTTTTAAAAGCTCAAAATTAAAAGTGTTCATATTTCTATCAAACTAGGACAAGATTGTAGTGCTCATTGCCTTGATTCCAACGGTGTGAATGACACTCAAATCCAAGTTCGTATGAAGAAGATAGAGCTGGTCAAAGTTTTGGTCAAAGTGGGCCAGGTTTAATGATCCTACAAAATGATCGAGTCCAGGACATGGAACTTGGCTCCCAAAAGAGGTCGAATTTGTCGAACCCTTAATTTGTCTAATAACCCCTATAGTCAGCCAAAACAAACAATCTACACTATAATGCATAAAAAACAAAAAAAAATTAAAAAATGGTGGGGTGGCGGGCCACCAACCTCACCACCCCCAACCGCAATGTTCAAACAATATATGATAACATAAAAGTATTAAGTTTGGGAGGAAAACCGCCCCCGGAGGTCTTGTTGGCCCCATTTACCAACTGTCCACATATTAATATTGGTGGAACATACAATCGTTAAACCACTACGCCCTTTTTATATATCAAAACATAACAATATGCCAAAAGTTAGATTGACCGCCAATGGAACACCACATTTAGTGTTAAAAATAAAAAAAAACATGTTTGCGAGTTGTGGGGTTCGACCTTGTGTCACCCGGGACCTAATCCGGGGTGCTACCGTTAGGCAAAATGTGGCGAACTTTGATAAATCCTCCCACCCTTAAATATTTAAACCATACTTTTGTTCACTTAACGGGGGAGAGGCGAAAACAGAGGAGAAAGAAGGCGGATTGAAGAGCGAGTTCCGACCAGCGGAACTTGGAGACGCAGAACCGCGAGCATATGGAACTATGATCGAGGGAACCTTGCCTAGTTAGAGGGGCAAAACCCTAACGCATGAGAATCCTAAGATGCCAAAAAGATTTCCTGGGAGGTAAAATTTCACTGTGACAAAATGTTATAAAGTTTATAGTCATTTTTTTCAGAATTTTGCAGGGAGCGTGATCTGGTGAAGTCAGATTTGCCATTTGAGTAACAGAATTTCAGGTGCCCTGCAACAAGGAATCTCCAAAGAATCTAAAGGAATCTTTAGATTCCCTTGGAGGCTGAATTTTTCCAGTGTCGAAATGTGGCCAACTCTATACTCATTCTTCTTATAATTTCACAAGGATCGTGATGGCAAGATCATATTTGAAATTTGAGTAGTAGATCTCTAGCCATCCATTGGAGATAAATCTTGGGAGAATCTTTAAGATTCCCGAAGGCCCAGAATTTGACGATGGCAGAATGGGATGAATTGGCAGTTGATTTTACACTACTCGATGCCAGAAGTTCAGTGGTGCAGTCAGTTTCAACATCTGAGCCTTTCATTTTTTAGCCATCTTCAAAAGTTGAGGTACAAGATGTAGTCATGTTATGTTTCCTTTTGATATTGTTGAGATGATGTATTATTCTTGAGATCCCTATTTGAAACTATGTTGAGGGATGATTGTTATCACATTACTGTGAGATTGTGATGCTTGTTGCCACATTATTGTGATATTGTATTAGCTTGTCATGCTGAAGGGTAGCCCTTTGTGAGTGAGAGTTCTTGTAGGGAGAATGTCTCGTGGAGAGACAAGAAACTCTATTTGAGGGCGTATGTACCTGTTATGACAAAGAATAGTCCATGTACATCATCATCATTTACAACATTATATGAAGCGTCTTCCACACTCTTGACACCGGGCCCAGAGACGTAACCCACACTGGGTGAACTCCATTATCAAATGTATCGTGTTCTTGATTTGTTGATCGTTGTCATGTTTCCTCTTGTTTAAGCATGCACATGTGGTTCTTTTATGCTCTTTTAAATGAAATTATAACAACATAACATAAGTAAAATATCTTGGATAATTTCGGTAGCTGAAGGATACCGGATCAATGAGAGAGATTACCAAGTTATGGACATGATGTATCAAGAGTAGGAATCAAGTAGCTTGAAGATATTTTTTCCCTTAGCATGACTAGATATTTTCCCACAAGTTTCGAATCAATGACCTTTACACCATGGAGTGCCTTAATCAAACACCTTGTCACCATCTTCTCTATGCACCGCGGGCTTATTCAAAATTATATTGTTAAATTCCTACCCATAAAATAAAAACCATGAATAATTAAATTGCACCTATTTTGAAATCTTATATAAAACTTTCACTTAAACTTTCCCCTACTTCTAATTAGGAGACAAAATTTTGCATTTTTTTTATAAATAGGTTAACTTTGAATCAACTTTATCGTAAACCATTTGACAAAAATACTACGATATTGTTTAACGAGGCCACAATTTTACCAAGATGATGAAATTCTCGTTGGAATTTGATAATAAAATTTTCAAGAAGTCTAATTTTGGGAGTGTTTGAATCAGTTTTTGGATGGTGGAAATGGATTCAACACCATCAAGAACCCCTAGGACACAAAAAAACTTGAAGCTTGACAGAGATAACCTAGATTTCCAAAAAATTCCGCCAGATTTTCTCAATATCGTGCCAAAATTTCCATTATTTTCCAAGCGAAATTGTGGCCTCGTTAAACTAAGGTAAATATATTCCATATACTCCAAAATTAATAAACTTTTTTTTTGTGAATGGAAAAATATACAAATATGTAGTTTCGTAATTATATAACATGAAATCGATTCAGACAGTTACTACTATAACCACTTGATGCCTCCTCCAATCTCTTGATACATAACACATCATAATACTTCATTTTCATGGAACTTGACAATTAAACTACCTTTAAAAACTGAAAACTAATAACAAATTTTGGTAAAATCTCTGTAATCAACTAAATCATTGCTTTAGAAATACCAATTAAATAATATTAAAATATATCTAACTTAAATTATTCCATTTATTTTTTTCCCATTTTTCTCCATAATTTTGTGTTTTAAGAAAAGTAATACATTTTAATGCATTTTCTTATTTTCCCTTTATACATTTTCTCCAACGGATTTACCTTTTTTATTTTCCTATTTATGCATTCTCATGAACTAATGCAAATTTTGCATGTTAATATATTTTTTTATTTCCCTCTTTATAAATTCTCATGAACCGATATTTGATGCATACAAGTTCCCTAAACTAATTTATTGTTTCTTATGGATGAAATCACGGGTGTTAAAATGTTGATAGGTAACCAATTTTGTTAAAACAATGTTTTCATTAAGAATAAAGTTGTGTTTATTTTAAATTTATATTGGTTTATTATAAAAGTTATTGTTTTATATATATATATATATATATTTCAATCATAAATTTAGTTGAGAAATTATTTTCCTTATTTTAATAATAATATGATAAAATTATATAAATACAAAAAATAAAAAATTTAGTTTCATATTTATAAAAATTTCTAAAAAAATTATTTTAATTATTTTTATAACATTCATAAAAATTCAATAAAATTTTTCTAGATTAGGTGGGAATAGAAATTGAAAGGGGTTTGGGGAGTAAGCTTGAGACTTTGGTGAAGAAATGAACATAAATGATTGAGGAGCATAGCCCGCCTCATGCATGCATAAGCATGTGGGATAATCAACTGACTTTAAATTCGCAGCATGGGGAGGAGGTGCATTATATGAGGACATCCACGAGAGATGAGGTTTTGTGACTAAGAAGGGGGGAGGAGACGAAGCCCCCGAAAGTAAGTCTGATGTTGTTTCCAATTGCAAAGAGCTTGGTCCAATAGTTGATATTTTGGTTTGAGAAATAGATTGTATTGAGGCGAGGGGGCCAATCTGGGGTTGCGAGGCTTCACCTGGTTGCATGGATTTATGAACGACGATGGAGCGATGAGGCTTGTCTGAGTTACAGAGGTGGTGAACCACTGGACCCTATAGGTGGACGACGTCTCTTCCTTCCATACCACTCTCGATTGTCCTCTTCACAGTATCTCTGATATCTTTACTCTTGCATGCCAATTGGTCTGAAAGTGTGTGGTTTTTCTCTGGTGGTTTGGTTTACATTGAGTCATGATATTTGTTACCATTATGTTCAATGGTCAATTGGTCTAGAATTTCATGGATTTGGCTTAAATGTTAGGTATACAATGAGTTTTGATATCTCTATGTTGAAAGTTTGGTGACCTCGTTATGTAATTACATTGGTAGGGTCATGTATGATATTATATTGTTTGTTCTTGTTGTTCTAGGTAATTATTATAACCAAGGAGGCTATAAACTTGGTGTATTATTCTCCTGGGCCTGGGTCTAATTTTTTCTTAGTGGTCTAAGTGCTAAAGGCTATATTACCGTTGTCAGATCATTATTGTTGTGAGTTTGGTAGTCGTCGGTCGACTCTTGCCTCGAGTTTGTGTCTAAATCCCAAAGGCGAATGGAGCTTGTGCTCTTAGATAATTTGGTAAAGATTCGTGCAATTCTTCTTCCCCCGTTTGTGTGTTTCCTTGTGAGAAATCCGAAAGTGAGCCACTCTTGCACATCATGCCGCCTCAAGGTCAACACAGGGAACAATTACATGCTTAGGAAGTACCTTAGGCTTTCTACACAATTGTCCCCCCTAAGGCATGTCATGAAATCTAGAACCTGGAAACAATGGTGGTTGTTGAACAAGAAGCCTTTTCTAACTCTAAAATCTTAGAAGAGGTCTCCTGTTGGGTTCTTGTCGTTGGAAGACATCAAGAGAGCTCCGAGGAATCAATGTTTCTTCGTGGATAGACTAGATGCACTATTGGCTCATATAGAAGGCCCACCTTCAGTATGATTCTGATCCTCCTTCTCCCCTTGAATCTAGTGCAAAGGACCCAACTCCTCTTTCTTCCTCAAACTCTTAATGTCTATGTGTCTAGTAATTGTTTTATTCTCATGTTATGTTTTGGATTGTCAAGGGATAACCAAAATGCCTAGTTTTTATTTTTGAATCTAAATGTAATAAATATGTGGGTAAATTTTTTGGTCTCCTTAGAGATAAAGTGAAATCACCTATTATGAAAAACTAAAAGTGAACACATTCTAAAGCAATAACAAATTTTAATTTAAAAAAGAAAAATCAATAAAATTTATTTTATTTATTAAAATTTTTAACAAAATTTTTTTAATCATATTTATAAATTTTCGATACAGTTAATTTAATTTAATTTCTAAAAAATATGATAATTATTTTTTTAATAAAAAATATATAAAATAAATTCTTAAATAAATATTTTTTTTTTATAAATATTTTCTCTCTCTTTTTTTAATCTTTATTAGAAATTAACAAAATCTATAATATTATAAAGGGAATTTCTATTATTATTGTAAAAGTAAATCTCAATCAAATAATATTATTGATGAAGTTACATTGAAGTCTCTAAAATTTAAATTTAAAAAAAAATTATATTTTTATTTTACAATTTATAATGCAAACATTTTATAAAGAAATTTAGGTTCATTTTTTGATAAGGATAATTTCATTATCTTTATGAAAACATCTAAATAGTTCAACTCCTAAGATTCCAAGGGTTACTGTATAAAATAATTTATCTTCTTCTCTACCATAACATTATTTTGATGGGGCTGCACACAATGCTATCTCTAGATGGTGTGTGGTGATCAACATAGACACATAATATTCTTAGAAATTTTGTTAGAATGTAAGTAGTGGTATAAACAACAAGGCAGAGGTTATTGCTCTTTAGGGATCCCTATGTTGTATTAGGTAGTTGAATCTCAATATAGTGCACATTTTTAACAATTCACAAATTACAATAGATTGGATAAACAAAGAAACATCCTTTGCCCCTCCCCTTATGGAACATTGGATGCAACAATTGACCCGATAAAAAGATTATTCCAATCAGTTTCTTTCTCCCATACACTTCGGGAGCTCAACCACGATGCATATGATCCTATCCAAAGAAGGTCTAAATATAGATGCATATGATCTATCCAAGGAAGGTCTAAATATGGATCCAAAACGCATCAAATTCCAGCCCTTTCATTCCAATCATCTACCAGACTCGGGTCATTTTCCTATGGGTCGACCTCTGTTGCAACTCTCCGAAATTGTGGGGTAGATTTTTGGGCTGTGGCTTTTTGTTGCGTCCAAATATTGAATGGATGTTGGTTATTATCCCATCGATGGTTCCTTTGTTTACTTAACACACTCCTGACATATATTTCCCTGTCGTTATGTTCTTTTTTGTGGGGTGTTTTAATTTTTTGGGTTTGTATTTTGGTGGTTATATTCTGATAATATATATTGATTTTCATACATTATAATCTATATATAGATTCTGGTCTATATATATATATAATAGATTAATATATATGTCCCACTTTTTCATTTTGATGAAGAAGAAAAAAGAGTTCAAGGCTAAATCAAAATAAGAAGGGTTGTGCGGCAGGAAGTCCCTACCTAGAGTGCAGGGCATATGTTACACAAGGAAAGCATATAAGCATATATTTAAATATTTAGCTTAAGCTGGCTAAAACTAACAAAAATATTAGAAATTATATGTGGGTCCTCACAACTTGTGTGTCGCCTCTACAATAAGAATAAAGAGAGTAAACAAAAACTACTATTAGACCTCCAATCTTAGTCACAACGTCTATGAATACTTGACCAGACTTTGAAATCTTAGTCACAACGTCTATGAATACTTGACCAGACTTTGAAGGAGGTGTTGAAACTCAATCAACTTTGGAGATTGGATGAGGTCATGGTTTCTATTGGGTGTCCCTGTTTCAGAGACCATGAGAAATAAAGACCACGATAAAGAAGAAGCTTCCGCCATTGGAGAAGTAGTTTGAGCTGCAGTCAATGGGATTATGACTTTTTAGGAAACAGTAGCAAATACTTAGATGAAATCAAAACAAGTTAGGAAAAAACATCGAACACTGGCATCTTCCGGAAAATACACTCCATTAGCCCTTTTTATTGCTTCAGCCCTACATTAATCATAGCCCTCTTTGTTGCTTCAGCACTGCATTAATCATAGTAATTTAGTAATACATTTAAACAAAAGATAATGTATCCCTGATCAAAATCAAGACGCAACAACAGTAGTCGAACCAATAGCAGTAGAAGTAGCACCACCACCAAGGGCATAACATGAAGTAGATATAGTTCAAGGTAAAGGCAGATCCAAAGCCCGTACTAGTTTTATATAATCTAGTCGCAGATCGAGATGCTATTACACCGATTAAAGATTCATATTATGCAAATCCTACAGTGGCATATGAGCTACCAGCATATGGGCTAGATCGAGTGCCAAAGTTCACTGTTCCAGTTCCGAATCCGGTTATGGTTAAAGATACGGTTCTACATTTATACCCTACGAATCTAGTTGTTTCATATCTAGTTCCTTCTCCTTAGGGTTGGAAAGATAGGAAACAATGAAGACCCGTAGAGCCATTAGGCTAGGAAATAATCTTCTTGCACACTCCTGATACGGTTGAATGCTGTACTAGATTTCCATACAAATAAAGATAAGGCACATGGTTTTGCAATAAAAAATTTCAGGAGGATTGGTGCCATAGGATATGTTCATTTGGAAGTGACAACATAGAGATGTTTAGCCATACAGATAATTTAGCTTGCACAATTAAGAAATCTGTTATGGGCATATCTCTCAATTCAAAGACACCATATTTTTCCGAAACATCTTACTTTTTTCTGGCATATAGTTTATGGAATTAAAAAACTAAAAAGAAAAAGCATGCATGTTCAACAGGATGAATTATTTCAAAATACCATTTCATTATTGTTAAAGGTAAACCAGCCTTGTAGCATCAAACTTGGACTAAACTACATCAATTGAAATCCACTTCCAATTAAGAAGCACCAATTATATCTTCCGGAAAGCACAATGGAATTAGATGGAAAATGAGATTAATATCTAATATGGTAGCTTCAAATATCTTATATTGCAAAAGGAGAACAATAATAGACCTTTTGTACCCATGACTCCTTGTATTCCACAATGTAGGGATGATGTACTTTCGAGATAAGGGCCATCTGGAAAACCAACCATGCAGAAGACAAATCATAAACATTTAAGTGGAAATTTTAGTGGAAATTTTGAACAATAAATCACAAACATTGGAAAACATGAAGGGATTGCAAAGGCATGTTTATTCTATCACACTCAAAATGAAATTTCAAATCCAAATTGTTGAGATCAAATTTGTACTTAAAAGAAAAGGTTTGGATATTAAATAAGCAACTAAATATCTTCGAAATCTTCATAATAGACTATGCATGGAATGATAACGGTTCTAGGATATAGTTTATGGTATTAAAACAGTAAAAATAAAAAAAATGCAGGTTCAACAAGATGAATTCTTTCAAAATACCATTTCATTCTTGTTAAAGGTAGACCAACCCTGGAGCATCAAACCTGGACTAAACTACTTCAATTGAAATCCACTTCCAATTAAGAAGCACCAATTATATCTGCTAGAAAGCACAATGGAATCAGATGGAAAATGAGATTAATATCTAATATGGTAGCTTCAAATATCTTTTATTGCAAAAGGAGAACAATAACATACCTCCTCTACCCATGACTCCTTGTATTCCACAATGTAGGGATGATGTACTTTTGAGATAAGGGCCATCTGGAAAAGAGATGTACTTTCGAGATAATGGCCATATGGAAAACCAACCATGCAAAACACAAATCAGAAACATTTAATTGGAAATTTTAGTGGAAGTTTTGAACAATAAATCACAAACATTGGAAAACATGAAGGGATTGCAAAGACATGTTTATTCTATCACACTCAAAATGAAATTTCAAATTCCAGATTGCTGAGATCAAATTTGTACTTAAAAGAAAAGGTTTGGATATTAAATAAGTAGCTAAATCTCCATGGGTATTAGGCACTTCATTGAAATATCCATGCAGAACCCCTCATACCAAAGTTCCCAAAAATTTGTTAATGAATGGGAATTATCCCATCATTTTTCGGTATATTAGGCCATTGACATTGGGATACTAGAATATCATGTCGGCCAGAGCTAAGTATGAGGAGTTTGGAATGATATGGCCCCTCAAATATATTGATACCGACATACATGAGATTCATCCATTAGCTAACGCTATAGTTGATCTCAACTTCCATATATCTAGACCATCAGATATAGAGTCTTGAGCTAGGGAGAGTGAGAAGTTGGGAAAAGCAGGGGTGGTGATCAAGTTTTCTTCCTCGGTATTGATGAAATTTGATCCCCATGCTAACTATTGGGAAAATTCCCCATCAAGTATGTTGAATGTATCTAGTGGTTCCAGAGCTCAGCTATAGGAGGTTCGAAGGTATCTTTTAGGCCTACATACCTAATGTTATCAAGCTCGATACAAGTCTGGCGTGGTTGAATGGCTCTAACGTAGATTGACATGGCCTATCCATATGATAGGATATTTATCATGGTGAAGTAGCATGGGGAATGACCCTTGATGACAGGGTATGTTGATGTCGAATGAACTAACATCCATGTGGTCAGATGATATGCCAAATGGAATAGATTTAAGGACATGGTTGTGCTAAGGAGGCTACCAGGTGGCAGTAGTGGTAGAAGTAATAAGGTTATCGACAATTAGGATGTCAAGACATTACATAGCTATTATTGGCGTGAAGCCTTCACAGTCACAAAACCCAAAAGACTATTAGTTTTCAGGAATTAGAGTACGTTAAGTAATGAAGTTATTGACCTTGAGATCTCAGGAGGCAGATGGTTGTGTTAGGCGTTTGAGAGGATTGGGATCTCCATATTAGGCTTAACTATTGGCATCAACAGAACCAAAAACCATGTCAACTATTAGAGACGTATTTCCCATCAACTATCACAAAGTATGAATCTTCTTCATGAATTTTGGTATATTTACGAGTTTAATTTATTGAAGAAGATATAGAATAAATGGAACAAAGTTCATGAAAAACATAAATTCCCAAACTAGTTACAACAACAACAATGGTATGCTATAGAAAACCAAAGGGAAAAATGAGATATATTGTGTGAGTGTGAGGGTATAAGTGGATTTGATTGGTTAGGTGAGGTGGTAAAGGCTGAAGGTGAGAGGCTAGAGGTGAGAGGAAAAAGAGAAGCTTATGTTGAAAGGAAAGGTTCAAGTTGAAGGGCTTTGATAGGCTAGAGGTGATAGGTGAAAGGAAGAAGCCATAACCTTATTCCTCCTCTCTCTCACTTTATTTAGCCGAGTCCAACAGATACTGCCTAAACAGCAGCAGGTCCAATAACAAGAGAAACAGATGCCTTCCTTTACCCTTCAACCAAATTTTAGCCAAGAGACTTTAACCAGTGTCATCTTATGTTGATTCAACATTTGAAGAGCAGAGTCCAACCGATGCTTTTTTAGGAGCTAGAGAATTATTAGGATTTTATGCCATTTAGATTATGTGAACCATGAGACTGCTGCCTACCAGGAGTCTTATGCTATTAGGATTCCGTTAGTCTTCAACTGAGATATGAGGAAGGAAAGGGGGGGCTTGGATGGCCCACAATGCCTTGATTTATTTATTTAGGAAGTTGGATCCAGGAGGATTCCCAAGAGTTGATGCGATCAGGTTTTGACCCACTTGATTGATGCCAATAATAGCTGGGATGGGTTACTCCTGATACTTTACTTGGATACTCAGTTGGGATACCGAGCTGGGCTGGAGACAGTCGGTGCCTAGAAACTATGGTCAGTGCTAGATAGAATAATCTATACTCATAATATATATATCGATATATATATATATATATATATATATATATATATATATATATATATATATATATATATATATATACTCAGGGCATGAAGCTCTAGTCGGTGCATAAATGAAGTCAAGTCGGTGCCCTGGAGTCATACAAGAGTCTTTGCCTAGGATAGCCTATGTCGGGAGAGTCGTTGCCACAGGGTCACTGCCACATAGAAAACTACCAGCCATGTTAGACTTTGAGCTTCTGTGATTGTTATTTGGAGTATGATCCGGATTATCCACAGTATTATATTCATCATGTCGACGTTTCGAATGCTAGTCATACTGAGAATGGGCTCAAAGGAAAGTCCCATAGATACATCACTTCAACCACTTAAAAGGAGAACCCGAATCGAAATACCATAATTATAATCGGAAAATCGGGATCCCCTCTCCTTGACATCGACGAAACAACCCCCCTCTCCACTCTAGACCGAAAATACAAAATGTAATCCCAAGCCGAATACCCGGGAATGAAAGCCTGACAGGACCTATCACGCGCGCATCAAACCCCATGAATTCTATTACCATCTATTACTTGTATCTGATCTTCATAAGAAATGCTGACACATCATGATAATGTATTTTCCTTGAACAACTATCTTGTCACTTACAGTGGATGGATGTGTCCAAAATTAGCGATCGTAATTTAAGACAAGTATTGATATAATGACTTGAAAAAAAAAGAGATTTCATTTTGAAAATTTATGTAGGCTTTTTAATCTACAGAGAACTTCAATACATCTATATATATTGACAAACACAATATATGAGGAGAGAAAATTACTAGTATGGTACTAGTACCAACGAAGGCATCCTTCATTTGAGAAGTGAGATGCCAAATCACCACGCGATCTCTTGGCATTATTTTCCCTTCGCCAAATATAGTGTTACCCACATGCTGCTTCTCTTCCTTGATTTCGTCATTTCGATGACTTGGATGTGCAGAAGAGGGGACCAATCAACTAAGCAAAGTGCAGAAGGAATGTTGTAAAACTAATCATGCTTCTTTATTGAAGCAACACAGAGAGTTAAAACAATTAAGGATTTTCAAGTTTCAACAGAAGCCTTCATTTTCTTTGAACAAACATATCAGATTAAAAACAAAGCAATAAATGCAAAACAAAGAGGTAGCAATGAACCTAGCAATAAATTCACAACAAAGAAGTAGCATCATAATCAACTTCCAACATTTTGTAAAAATCCTAAAGAAGCAAGTAAACATTTCCATTGACATTGGCCAAGCTATCCAGAGGTGTCAGAGCCCAATGTATAAACTGCAACAGAGTTTGTTACCAGGACATTTATTACACTCCGTCCTTTTCTATTGTCCCATGGTCAAGTTATTCAAAGATGTTAGAGTTGAATGTATAAAATTACGCATGTGGTGACAAGACCCTATAATGTATCTGAATCTAATATCTGGCAGAGTGCATGTATAAAATTATGCATGTCGCGATGAGACCCTGTAATGCATCTGAAATCTAATATCTGGCAGAGTGCATGGCGATAATTGTCACAATTAACAAGTAATTAAAGGAAATATATTAATTTAATTAAATATGAATTAAAATGTAAAAGATGGCCCATGTTACAACCACGTATCTATCAGTTATGAGCACCAACATGCATATATATCACTATTTGACACGGTGATACCTATTGACTGTTTATGTGAAAAATATGAAATAGATTTGGAAGAGCATAGGCAGAGGTCGTTCGAACAATTGATGGACCGATATATGAGAGGAAAAAGACAGAGGTCGTTTGAACAATTGTTGGAATGATATATGAGAGGAGAAATAAGGGGCTCTATTGGTTCTCTGCCCCGGTTCCTGATTCAAGTTTTCATCTTCCGTTGGGCGTCAGCTGTTTGCTAAAAAATTGAGATTCCTCAAGTAATTTTCTCTCAGTTACAGAAAGTTGTGCTCGTGTCTACTTCATTTGGGTCATAGAATTTGGGCATATCATTTTTTCTGAGGGTCCAGGTGTAAGGGACGTGCATAAGCTACAAGGTTGTTGGGAAAGACATAAGGGACATGATTTAGCATCAATGCCAAACACGTGGAATACTGAAGCATTGTGTTATTACAATATTTACAATACAAAATCCGCTATCCCAAAATCGTCTAAACAATGCAGGTGAGGTAATTGCCTTCTCCTTTGCTATATTTCATAATTAGATTGAATAGAAATGTCAAAGAGAGATCAATAAAAAACAACTCACTAGTTTTCCCACTGATGGGTTGTAGATTTTGTGACTGATGTTGTAGCTGAGGCTGAAATTGAGAATGTGAATGTGGTTTGTCTTCTCTGCAGAGTTGTCAAGACCATTACAAGCCCTCCATGTATGTCTAACGCTCTAGAAGCTCTGTTGTTGCCATGATTTCTGCATGCTTCTTCTTCTTCTTCGATGTGACTCGAACCTGCGACTCATCCGTCAGACCAACTGTTGGCTCTGGAAATCATGGTACTAGACCAACTAGACCAACCACTGATGAAAAAATTAGTGAAAAGAGGCTTCAACAACTATGGTTGTAGTTTCAATACATCTTTCAGTTCAAGATTTAGATGAGCATAAGATTTAGTTCCAAGTGATGCAGAACCAATGAATGTGCCAACAGCTGTAGTCAACTAATGGGAATATTAGGTATCAGGTGTGTCTAGCTCACTACCACATCACCACTAAGTATCATATATGCTCACTGCCACACCACTACTAGGTATCAGATATGTCCGGGGCCGCCACCTGCCTGCCTAGGCCACAACACACCACATCAACATGCATTGCAGTTGAAGTTTATTGAGTGAACATGCATTGCAATTGAAGTTTTCTCACTTAGCGATAATGTCTCCCGAGCAAAGATTAGCAGCATTTAATGTCCTGAACTAATGCTGACATTAGTTTAGCTCTTTGAAAATGCTATGCGAAATAGAGCGAAGATATCAATATAATATATGGTTATAATGCTAAACGAAACAAAGCAAACATATCAATATAATATATGGTTATAGCCTCTCCGCCTCGAGAAGAGGCCAAATAAGATGAGCAAACATGAAAATAGAAAATACACTACGATCTTAATATAATATATGATTATAATGCTAAGCGAAATAGAGCAAACATATCAATATAATATATGGTTATAGCCTCTCCGTCTCATAAAGAAGCCAAATAAGATGACCAAACTTGAAAATAGAAAATACACTAGGATTTTTAAAATTTTCATTAAAATTTAGTTATTCATGATATTAACCAACTTTAACTCGCAAAAAACATTTTCGATTACTAAATTCCCACCACCAAGAACTAATAATATTAATAATAAAATTACATATATCCCAGGTCACTACCATCAACTCGAAAAATATCAACAATCATATGAGCAATGACGTGACAAGATGCTCTTAGCAATTCACATAGATCGCATTCCACTCTTTAAACCACCTTCACCTAGAAACATATTAACATCTCTATTCAACTAATATATTTGAAACACATTCCAATTATTTCATAACTTGTTACTATAAAATAAAATCGAAACACATTCCAATTATTTCGTAACTTATTACTATAAAATAAAATCTTTCGAAACTTCATTTTAGAAATATGAAAAAATATGAAGTTAGAATCCATGAAAATAACTATAAATGTGTTCGGGACTGCGATCCCTTAATTTTTTTTATTTTTATAATTTAAGGTCGTTTTCAAATATTTTGATCACATTTTTTTTTTTGAAATATGAAAAAATATAAAGTTAGAATCCATGAAAATAAGTATATATGTGTTTTTATTGGGACTCTGGGATCTCTTAATTATTTTTTTATAATTTAAAGTTGTTTTCAAATATTTTGATCACATCTTTTGTTTATTGGGTAAGTTGGGTTGGTGAGATATGTTCTAGGATCACTTAAATATATAAAAGCTTGTAAATATGTTTTTTTGAGGGAATTATACTATTATCTCAAACTTAATTATATCTTTATTATTTTTTGTAAATATAAAAAAATATTTTCAAAATAGTATGAGTAAAAAAATAAAAATAAATAAAATTGTAACAATAACATTTTCAACTTGACTATTACCTCAAACTTAACTACATCCTTATAATTTTCTTGTAAAATATAAAAAAATGGTTTTCAAAATGATATGAATAAAAAAAAATTAAATCATGATATGAATAAAAAAAAATTAAATCAAAAAAAGAATGGTAACCATAACATTTTCAACTTGATTTCCCAGCTATTCATTCGATCACAGGATTTTCGTCACACTTCGAGGAATAAAACCAAGTGCCGATTTTAAAAGGAATAAAACGAAGTGCCAATTTTAAAATTGAGAACGCCGAAAAGAAAAATACTCCACCCACTCTTTCGCTAGATAGACTTAAATTAAATATTTATTTTCAAATTTAAATAATTAGAAAATTATCATATAATATAATATACTAAATAAATAATTTACAAAATTCAAATTTATTTATCAAATACTCTAACATTTTAAGCTTAAAATTATCCAACCAACCTTGTTCAGAATATGATAAAAGAAAAGTAACCAGATAAAAATATGGTTCTACTATATGAATAAAAATTAGCGAGTACAAGTCAGAATTGCAGGAATGCTGCACATCAAATACGAAGAAGAAGAACGCAGCTAATACTTAGTGTAAACACAAATGTCAATCGCTGGATAAATGCATAGATGGGATATTACTTTGTAAGTTGGAACAGCTGGTGGAAGCGTGGGAATTGAGAAGGTTGGAGAGCAATGGCAACGTTGAAACCGCCACCTCCACCACACTGCTGGTTCGGGTTGGGGAGCAGCATGACCAGTTCCGAACAGTGGCTCAGGCCCATCACAGGGCTCAGATGGAGAGGATTTCCCCACGGATATTCCGCATCCTCTAACCCCAACCTCCACCATGCAACCACAGAAAAACTGTTCACCGCACAGGGTATCCCCTTGTGGACTTGCAGCCAATCTATCACAGACCTGACATAATCGTTGCCTATTCTGGACAACCCTTGCTGGACCTTGTGCACCAGGGTCGAGAACGGCTCGTCCCGGAGATCTGTCACCGTTGCTCTCGCATACCCTGGTACCACAGCGTTGCCCGCGTATTCTCTGGCAAGAGGTGGCTGCATTCTGGCCCTGAATTCCACCGGAAACAACACCGTGGAAATCTCATCATTCTGCATTTCCAACGCCAGACTTCTTGCCCTCCACAGGTGCGCGGTCACCACTTCGAAACTGGTGCACTTCTTGATCTTGCCATCCTCCATTGCTTTTTCTTTGAGGCGATTCAGCATTTCTATAGAAACGGGAAAGAGCTTCAGCACAAGCTTTGGCCGCGGTGGTATTTTGATCGGTTCTGACTCTGTGAGTGCCCCGCCGCCTTCTCTTTCACTGGAAGCTGTCACTCCGCGAGGAATATCGCAAAGCTTGGTGTACTCGAGATGGTCGTGATCAATTCTCTGAGGAACCCTGGCTTTCAGAATGGTTCGATCCAAGTCTGGTGTTACCTCCAAAGTTTCTCCTTTAATAATGGAAGCCAGATTTACTGTAAAATCGAATGAAGATATTCCATCAAAAAGGCAGTGATCGAGTCCTGCCCCAACTGTAAAACCCCCACATTTGAAACGAGTGACCTGCCAATATCAAAGCTGTGAGTAAAATTTTCGATTATTTCTAGTCGGCTAATGTTTTTCGATTATTTCTAGTCGACTCATGTTTTTCTTGCACTGTCAAAATTTCATAGGATCATAAACTAGAGACAAATAGCTAGTACAATGAAATTTATGTCCTCCGGATGTGCACCGTATTGGATTTTACCGAAACAATAGTTATCTTGAAAATAAAATAAATAGTTATCTTGAAAATAAAATAAGTAGTTTGTTTATGGGTATTAAATGAGTTATGGTTGTATTTGTTTATGGGTATTAAATGAGTTTGGGTTGTATATGTTTTGATTGGTTGTATATAATTTTTTGGTTGAAAATAAGTAGTTTGTTTATGGGTATTGTATATGTTTTTCGTTGGTTGTATAAGGTTTTTTTGTTGGATTTTGACAGGTCAATTATTTAATGGGGGCATATATAAGTGCACTGAAAATAAGTACCTTTCGTTGGATGTATATGTTTTTTTGTTGGATTTTTGCAGGCCAATTATTGAATGGTGGGCATATGGGCATATATAGTCTAGGTGCACTGAAAATAAGTACCTTGTTCTTAAGCATTAAATGAACCACGCTGTATATACCTACTTTAGATTTTAGCAAGCCAATTATCCAATCAAAAATATATACAACCTAGCTCATTTAATACCTTTTAACAAACCACATATTTATTACTCAATAATTAAATTAAAACATTAACCTTACAAATAAACCAATAATAATAATAAAAAATACAATTATCTTATCTATTATTATTATTATAATATTATTATTATTATTTTATATCATTCTCTTTTCAATGTCCTTCCCGAAAGCTTTGAGAACTAATTGCCCTTTAAGAAATCTCTTTTCAAAGTCCACCGCATTTTTGTTTCCAGAAAGTTTTGAAAACTAATTTCACTTTCAGAAAAAAGTACCATTCCCTTTTTCATAATAGTTCAAAATTTCGTTATATAAACATATAGTATTTATTTTTTTATTATTAATTAAAGTAGGTTTTTATTATATATATATATTTTTTAATTATAAATAAATATATTTAATTAAATTAAGAATTAGCGGAAGTTGATTAATTAGTTAATTTATTAGATATATTCATTTTTATTCATTTTCATTTAAATTTATATGTAATTAAATATATTGGCTTATAATTAACTAATTTTTTATGAACTTAAATTAAAAACTTTAAATCTAATAAATAATTTATTATTTTCTTTTTAACTTAAAACTAAATAAATTATATATAAATTTTATGAGAAAATTCTTTGACCTAAATCACATGCTATTATATTTGTGGCTGCATGTTAAATAGTCAGAACAGGACTTCCAATGGCTATATTTGACAGGCAATGGCTAAATTGACCAATTAACGGTTATATTTGACTTGGAAACAACAAGCAGGATAAGACCAAGGGAAAGGAGAGCAATTTAATTAAAAATTAAAATAAGATAAAGTTATAGAATTTAAATAATTATTAAATCAATAGTTAGTTATACTAGTATTAAAATTAACTATATAAACTTTTATCATTATAGGGAATATTAAAGATAAATTAAGATTAAAAATAAATGTTTATTAATTAAATAATTAATTAGTTAATTTGTTTACTAAATTTATTTATTTAAATATATATGTAACTAAATATGTATTTTTTTTTTAATTTAAAACTAGATAAAATATATATAAAATTACTATATAAAATATTATGAGATAAACTAGGATAAAAATATAAATGTTAATTAAATAATTAGTTTATTAAATTTATTTATTTTCATTTAAATATATAAATTACTAAATATATTATTTAGTAGACAGTAAATGATGTAGTATTAAATGATTTAAATATTGTAAGATAATCTTCGGCAAAATTATATAGCGAATCTTTTGTCGACGCATTTCGAACCAACCAGTGTGGTTCATCGTCAGGATAATAAGTATCTTTAAAATCACATATGCTTTAAATATTGTAATAATAAGTATCTAGTTATATAATATTGTTTTTTTAATATATTGAAATATATTTTGTTGAATAAGAAGTAACTAATAACACCCATTTTAATATAAAAAATATTTAATTATATTTAATAAATATTTTTTTTACTTGGTACAATTAAATTATATATAATATTTAAAATACACACGGTATAAAAAAGTTTAAATAATTTTTAATATTAAATTATTTAAAAAAATGAATTTGCAATTCACATTTCAATAAACAATGGACTTTCGTTATTGATTTAAAAAATATAATATTATAGTCCTCAAAAAAAATGAACTTGCAATGGACTTTCGTTATTGATTTAAAAAATATAATATTATAGTCTTAAAAAAAATGAACTTGCAAATTCATAATAGACTTTCGTCATTGATCTCAAAAAAAATAAGTGAAAATGGGTAGTAAAATCATTTTTTTATTAAAAATATTTTAAAATAATAAATTTTATAAATTTATAATAAAATACATAATTAAAAAATATTAAATTTCACTTTTTCTAAAAGCACATTTCAATATATAATATATTAATATATAAAATAAAATTTAAAATAAATTAAATATTATCTTTATAAAATTATTTAAATTTAAAAATAATATAAAAAAATATATAAAACCAATTTTAATATATAAATTAAGTATACTATTTAAATGAGTTACAAATACACGAACGATTATAATAAAAAACAATTTTCTTTTACAATCTATGAATGCTATTTAATTTTGATTTACATTACAAGTTTATAGAAAACTCAATATATATTAACAATAACAACATTCTTATCATAAATAAATTCTCTTTTACAATTTATTAATGTTATTTAATTTTGATTTATATTACAAATTTATTAAAAAATGTATTTACATTCATTTCAAAAAACATTACTATAAACATAAAAGGGAAAAAACACAAACACTTTTACTCATAACAATAAAGAAAAAATATTTATAATTATATTCCTTCATTATTAAACTTAAAACTATATTATATAAATAAAATTTTTCCTCACAAAATTTATCAACATTCATTTTAAAAACTATTCTCTCAAGAGATATAATTTTATACCATACACAAATAAACACACATGCTTTTCTTACTGCAATTAAAAGGTAATAAAAATCTATAATATTTTTTTTTTTCTAAATGATATAATAATATCAATCAGATTACCCCCACACACATATATAATAAGTGTGTTCACATTACCACATTTTTAAAGAAGAAAAATATATCTTTCCATTTCAATCTATAAACAAACCTATAAAATTATTAAAAAACAAATTAATCTTACAAATATCAAGTACTTTAAAATACACATTAATATTTTAAAAAAATAAAAAATAAAAAATTCACACATAAAAATTTCTTTTAAAATAATTAATATTTTAATTTAAAAAAGTTCTCAATAACCTTATTTTTTTTAATCATTTAAAATAATTATTTAAGATAAAACTTTCTTCTTCCTTTTTAATTAATTTAACCATTGTCTTTACAATAAAATGCTAACTACTTTCCTTTTAATTTAAAAATAACTCTATAAACTTCCTTAAAGCAATTAGATTATTTTCATCCATTACTTTTTAAAATCCATGACGCTCCCATATCCATCAACCTCACCAAAATGACCGTACGAGACTTTTAATGATGTATGAATGCATTTATAACTATGACTTATGAACCACCTAACCATTTTATGTTTTAACCACCATCTACATCGTTATTATCACTCTTTTCCAATTACATATTTTACATGTAACTTCGTAATTAAAAAATTATAGATCTCTGCGATCAATTACTATATTTCGCTCTGCGTGCTGTAACGCTCTACTCTAAACTTTCACAAAATCTTATTTCATGTAATCTTCCACTGCAATCAAGTAACATTTAATAAACACAAACCCTGGTCTATCTAAAAGATGCCATCTAAAGTAGCATCCTGATATTGATGGCAGAGTTGGGAATATTTAGAGATCTAATCAATATACATACTGGTTTATCTAAAGTAGCATTTTTATGTTGATTATAGATCTCTAAATATTTCTATTTCTAGATCTAAAGTAGCATTTTTATGTTGATTATAGATCTCTAAATATTTCTATTTGTAGATCTAAAGTAGCATGATCAGATGAATTATTTAATCTCGGTCATATTTTTTCGATTTTAGAATATTTAATCTCAGTCATATTTTTTAGAATAATCCAGAAATCTACAAATCCAGAATATTTAATCCAGAAATATACAATCTTTTAAACTAATTAAAATACTTTTTGGCATTAACAATAAATCAGGAAGATCAAAATAACCCTAAAACCAAGATTCAGAGCACCAAAACAATTGGATTAAAAGACAGAAAGAAGAGAGCATGGACCTGGAGGGTAAAGAGCGGGAGATCTTGGAGGTGAGACTGAGAAACGTAGTCCTGCAATATGAGTTGCCTGAACGCTGGGTTGGGAAACTTTATATCCTTCAGCTCTTCCACAGTGAGATCACTCGTCCCAACAGCAAAGAACACCCCAGCGCCATTGCAATCAATCTCCAACCGATCCTCGTCCTCGTTCAGCGCAAGCCTCCCGGCCACGAAATCGTAGTGAACCAGCAGCTTTCCCAGGGCGTCTACGTACCTCTGGACTATCTCATCAAAAGCCATGTGAGCACAAGCAGGGAAGAAGGTGATTGTTGCAACAGTGGATACCAAAGTCTGATCAATGTTGGAAAGAAACATGGAGCGCTGTCAGGGTTGGAATTTGGATTTCTCTTTACCCGTCATACAATTTTTTTTTATTTGACGTTTTTGGTCCTTATGCTTCCCGTCAAGAAACGTTATATTAAAAATTTTGCCCTTCAAGAGTGATGTTCTCATAATAAATTAACCCTTCACTAATAAAGTTTTGATTAAAAAATTACCATTCAATAAATAATAATGTTGAAAATTTTCATATATTTATCGTAAGAAAAAAAACCAAAATTTGAAAAAACTCAATTGTGGAGGTTTCAATAAAAAGTGTTGAACATTTGAAATTTTCTCATTTAAATTATATAATCAGTCCAACGTAAAATGCTTGATGGTTATCCATTTCATATATTTAAATTATCATTTAAATCCAACAATTTACATTATGCTACATGAATATTTAGATGCCTAATAAGACTAAGTTCCATGCAAATTCAGAGATAATTTATGACATTATCTAATATAATGTTTGATACAAAATTGGTTGTTTAATCCTGGACTAAGACATGCCTTGTTCATTTTCAAATCCACGATGCCACTCAACTCCCTCAGTTCCAAACACAACATCTACTGCTGCCCGTCTTCAGATTTTTCTTTTTTCATTCATGCATGGAACTTACAATTTCAGATTGTCCAAAACACCGTTTCCGAAGGTGATTTAATCATTGATGTATTTTTATTTGTTTTTTAAATTGATAATTAAGCAGAAGGCTTCGTCTATATTAACTTGGGTTTAAAGAATTTCATATTTTTAAATTATGAATAGTCAAGATTTAATAATCTCGAAATATTTTTAATTCAATACATGATCTGATCAATAATATAGAAGATATCTAAATAGTTTTTTAGTGTCTAGATTATTTAATAATTTATATTTAATGATAGTTTCGTTTGGTTGATGTATGGGCTCTCTGTTTCCTCTACCTGGATGTCGCATCGACATTGGTATGATGGTGGGAGTAAAATGAAATGAGTGTCATACACATAGTTTTCAAAGTCAAATTTCGGTTGTTCTTATTGAATTTAATTTTTTTACGGTAGTTTTGAGCAAAATAAATTCTCCAGTACAGGCATAAATTTTGAAAGCAATTAAATGGCAGCATGGGAATGTTTGCATGGAGAAATTGTGTTTTTTTTGAAGAACTGTTTACTGAAAGTATTTTTTTTGTGGAAAACTGTTAAATGATAGCATGTTTTTTCAAGAACAGTTTATGTAAATTTGTTGAAACAAATCCGTGTTGTTTTTTTAGAACAAGTTCCTATTTTTCAGAATCACAGTGGGTTTCTCTCGTACCAATTTCTAAAACTCTGCTGTTATCTAGTCGTCTCTGTCTCCTATACAACAGTATAATATATTATTTTTAGAGTAAGATTTGAAAAAAAAATGATTGTAAAATACAATAATCCATTGGGAATCGTGAACAACTACAGTACCTTAAAATGCTAAAAAAAAATTAAAAGCTAGCAACAATCAGACGGTAGACTATTGTGAAATTTATGAAATAAAAAATTAAAAGCTAACAACAATTAGACGGTAGACCCACAGTGTTTGAAGAATAAAAAATCAATCACTAACCTGAACTTTGAAGCACAATTTGTAATTTCTTCGCAGTTTCCTTGGAGGCTAGAGCCAATCTTGAGCTGGGCGACAGGCGTAAGTTTGAATCGGCAATGCGTTGAGAGAGAGTGTGCACTGTGAATCATGAATTCGATTGTACAAAGAAAACAAGCCCACGGGCCACATTCGTTGGGTAAAAGATAGGGAGACCATGCAGTGGCATGCACAGATCTCCGAAATCATCCAGAGAAAGATTCCAAATTTTTCCAGAGAAAAAATCTTCGGCTAAAAAGGAATTGCCCATTCTCTACAAAAAAAACTAAATCTCTGACTAAGAAAAAATGGCTATTGCCATTGGCTGCTCCCACATACTAATTTCGTTCCTCCCACATGCTAATTTGACAGCCTCCGCCCTCTTGAAATTTCCATAATTGCCAAGAGTTTCACGCAAAAGGAAGGAAACAGTGACGGCCCTGCAGGCTGTGAGATAACAGAAACTATACCTAAGACGTGAGGTGACGTGAGGATGATAAGAAATAGCCATATTATAAGGAAACAGAACTATACCTAGGTATAAGAATGTTTTGGAAAAAATTCGAAACGTCAAAAAAACGTTTTTAACTCTTCTGGGCACGTCAATCAAAACGGGCATGGACAAATTCCAGCAGTCAAATACGTTTAAAAAGATTTATGACGGGCAAAATGCCCGTCAAATTCCATCCCTGAGCGCCGTGGAGTGGGCTCTGCTGGATACACTGCAAAAGGCGCCTCCATCGTTATTTGCAGGTCAGTGACAAAATCCTCCTCTGTCATCGCCATCGCCATTGCTGATAAACTAAAATGCTTCTTCACTTGCTGCTGGGATTCTCTGCATCACACCTGAGCTGATGCTTATATTAAGGAGCATCACATGGAAGCAGCCAGTTAAGCATGGTATAAACTTGCCAATCACTCCCGGTAAAATATTTATTACTGTTTTGTTTTTAAAACTGTTTTTGATGATGTTTCATCTTACCCCATATATATATATGTTAAATATAATAATTATAATTAATAAGTCTAGTTAATACAGATTTTTTTTCGTTATGATTTGTTTGCTGTTTGAATTATTTCGATGATTTAGTAACTTTTATATACATAATAATTATAATTAATAAGTGTAATTAATACAGAATATTTTTCATTATGAGTTGTTTTCTGTTTGAATTGGAAAGATCACTTTTTGAGATGGCTAAGAAAGTGTTAATATGATGATGATGATTTAGTTATAGTAAACTAAAGATAATGTTAAATTTGTCATTTTAGTGATGAGATGGTTTTAATATAATTTTTATATTAATTAGTGGATTATATTTTTCATTATGAGTTGTTTGCTGCTTGAATTGGAAAAATCGCTTTTTGAGATTGCTACGAAAGTGTTTTTATAATGATGATGATTTAGTGACAGTAAAATAAAGATAATGTTAAATTTGTCACTTCAGTGATGAGATGGTTTTAACATAAAAATATAATGATGATGATTTAGTGACAGTAAAATAAAGACAATGTTAAATTTGTCACTTCAGTGATGAGATGGTTTTAACATAATTTTTATATTAACTTTTTATTCTAGACACTTGGTATTATTATCATTTTTTTTTTAAATTTTATAAGAAATAAAATTTGTATAAGTTTATGATAAAGTAATGTATATTTTTTTTTAGGTAGAGGAATTGATAACTGGGTTTGGTTCATATTTATTTGATATGGGTCTATTTCAATTGTTATTATATAACAATTGACTATACTACACATTTGGGACTTACTACTTGTTCTCTCTATAGATGAGGCTACTTTCGGGGAATTTGAACCTTGAATTTTTTAATTTACACAATATTATATTACTACTTGTTCTCTATAGATGAGGCTATTTCTGGGGAATTTTAACCTTGAATTTCTTAATTTACACAATACTTCATGTTACCGCTATGACGAACTTAGTTGCAATTAGTGAAACATTTCAACTCTTTTAAGTTTATTTGGTCTTTTTAAATTTTAAGTCATTGATGAAGGTGCAACTTCTTCTTTATTTTTTATTATTTAAAATGTTTTTAAAATATTTACATTATGCAAATTTTATACATAATTTAATAATATTTTTAATTTTTGCTCTCTAAGATGATCTCTTCCTTTATTCCCCAATAGATGAGTCAAGACTAGGCATCTTTCCCATCCCTGCTTGAGCTGAAGATGAGGGTTTTGGCTAGAGTTAGAGGCTATTTTGGAGTTTTTGGCATACTTTAAATATCAATATACTTAATATCACTAGCTACCACTCTACATCAAGCCTATGACTTATCCTCCTCTCTATAGATAGAGTTACTTTCAAGGGAGTTGAACTTGAATCTTTTAATTTACACAATACTTCATATCATAAAGATAAGCAATTAATTTGCCACTATGAGGCTTTGTTTAACTCTTTTAAATTTATTTGGCATTTTTAAACTTGAAGTCCTTAAGAAGGGTGCAATTTACTTCTCCTCTATTTTAACTTTTATTTATAATTCAAACTATCCTCCTCTTTCTTGATCAAGTTATTTTCAAAAGATTTGAACTTGAATATCTTAATTTATACAATACTTCATATCATAAAGATAAGCAATTGATCTGAGACTAAGAAACTTAGTTTAACTCTTTTAAATTTATTTGATCTTTGTAAATTTGAAATGGTTAAAAACAATGCAATTTATTTTTATCTATTTTGATTTTTTTTCTAATTCAAATTGCCTTTAATAATATAAAAATAAGTGAAATTGTTATTTTTTATTATTAAAAAGTTTTTTCATGTGTATGAAAAATCCTTAAAATATTTACATTATACAAATTTTGTGCTTCAAAATTTTGATTTCAGTTGATTAAATAATACTTTTAAAGGTAATTGAATGTTAATAATAAATTTGTGCATATTTTAAAGTACCCATATATAATAATTTACCCATCAAAATTTAATTGCTATAGTAGTGATTTTTTTTAACCTATCCACTTTAATTGCTGAATAATAAATTTAACCACTGACGACTAGTACCATCCAATTCACTCAATTTGCAGAATAAATGAATAGTATAATGAATTCAGATATCAATTATGAGAATTTAAATAGAAACGTCATATTCGTAGGTATATTTATTTTCTAACCCAGAGTAATAAATGTAGTGCGCCGTTTCAGCCGGTCTTCTTTTGGAAAGCAGTCGATTAACTGGATAATAAAGCAGATTCTTGATAAGTACGTACAAATATACAATATATTAGTATAAATATACAAATAAAGGTGGTTCATACATATCAATAACTTAGTAAGAAATGATGCTATATGATTATTGGTGAATGTGATAAGAATTATTTAATCATTTTGAGAACTACAATGTGTTTTCAAAGGATAACACAAAGTTAAGGATATTGGGATTTCGTTATTGAAGATGGGAGGCAAGTAAGATGTTCATGTTGGTAGCAAGGGTGTGACATATGCAGCAAGTCAAGGAAGGTGCATGAGCGGTTCTAACACATGGAGGGTGAGGTGAGTGCACCCCTTGGAAACCTGTGAAAGTACAGAGTTAAGAAGGGAACACACGAGCAAAGATGCATCACAGCATGGAAGGCAAGTAAGCTAGCAATCCAAAGTGATGGTTAATCCAACAACACATTTTACTAAGATTCATACATACATATACAGAAAATAGCTACACATGCATGCGTAAGAAAACATATACATATATCATTTAGAGTAAACAAGATAGCTGAAATACAATACGACATATGCATGAAATGTGCTGAATTTTTTATATTAAGAAGTGAAAGTTCCAGTCATACAATACATCCATGACCAACCACTAGTTCTGACAGCGGAACGTTACAGTCACTGCCACCTGCTCCTCCAAAGAGATATACTAGCTTTGCATAGTGGAGAAGCCAAGGCTCGTTACAATATTGTCCAAGCTCTCTCTAAGATACTCCTATTGGAAGCTTGGCTGACCAAAAGCCTATACAATGAGTTATGAGAGACTATTTATAGAAAAGGGTGGGGTGACCCTTGACATTCCCATTTGTGACCGTTCATCTACACCCATGACTCTTCAACTACTCTATGACTATTACATTCAACTATCGACACTTGAGCTTCCACTTGACAAGACGTTACATTACAATGCACATGTGCCCATGTGAGACAAAATGGCTTGAGAAAGCCATGCAAGAAATCACTAACACTCGGACCGTTGTGGTGAGACAAACTCTTTGACATCCTTGTGATGGTCGAAGGTGGAGAGATGATTCCAAGCTTGGTCATCCGTGATGGTGTCCGTGCACTTAATTGTGACATCTTGCTGAAGCGAAATCTTGCCTTCATTGCATCCGGGTGCACTGATATGGCTCCTTCGTCCAACTCGTGTGATGGCATGCGCATGGTCATCCTGGGTGCGACCGGACCGGTAACATGTCGATGCATAGTGTCTACGTTGATCTCCAAGCATGTGCTAGTGGTCGTGCGCATCAACTTGTCAAAATACACGTACAACTCCAGTCAGACTTGCTTCTTGTCGTCGGCTTGGTGAGTGTAACGAATGGGTGGGATTACATACATGCGCGCAATGACATGCATGATGTTGCATTCCCTTGCATGTGATCAACAACACTGCTCACCTTGTCTGCTCCGTGCCAGCTACTGGGATGGATCTATAACTTGTATGAGTGCAGTTTCATCCGTCTATGCATGTTGTGCACCCCACTTGTACCTGTTCCTATTGTAACTCATTCTCTTGTCTGTGCAGCTCCTGTTCTTCCTTAAGTTGCTGCTTCAACACATGTAACTCCTTCTCTATTTCTCTCTCTGCCTTTGCGCGATCTTCGTGTCGAGCCGTCACCTCATAGCCTCAATCTCCAAAGCTGCTTTCGCCATGAGTGGATCTTCTTTGAACTTGCAGCTTTGCTCTGCGTCTATGCTGTCAACACCTCCCTCTTCCATTCGTCACGTGCATGTGTGCTTCCTTCTGCTGCTGTTGATGGTGCTACTTGTTGTGATGCTGCTGCCATATCTCATGTTTCTGGTCTATATATATATATATATCTGTGTGTGTGTGTGTGTGTGTGTGTAATAGATTAATATATATGTCCCACTTTTTCATTTTGATGAAGAAGAAAAAAAGAGTTCAAGGCTAAATCAAAATAAGAAGGGCTACGTGGCAACAAGTCCCTGCCTAGAGTGCAGGGCATATGTTGACACAAGGAAAGCATATAAGCATATATTTAAATATTTAGCTTAAGCTGGCTAAAACTAAAAAAATTATTAGAAATTATATGTGGGTCCTCACAACTTGGGTGTCGCCTCTACAATAAGAATAAAGAGAGTAAACAAAAACTACTATTAGACCTCCAATCTTAGTTACAACGTCTATGAATACTTGACCAAACTCTGAAGGAGGTGCTGAAACTCAATCAACTTTGGAGATTTGATGAGGTCATGGTTTCTATTGGGTGTCTCTGTTTCAGAGACCATGAGAAATAAAGACAACGATAAAGAAGAAGCTTCTGCCATTGGAGAAGTAGTTTGAGCTGCAGTCAATGGGATTATGACTTTTTAGGAAACAATAGCAAATACTTAGATGAAATCAAAACAAATTAGGAAAAAACATCGAACACTGACATCTTCCAGAAAATACACTCCATTAGCCCTTTTTATCGCTTCAGCCCTACATTAATCATAGCCCTTTTTATTGCTTCAACCCTGCATTAATCATAGCAATTTAGTAAGACATTTAAACAAAAGATAATGTATCCCTGATCAAAATCAAGACACAACAATAGTATTCGAACCAATAGCAGTAGAAGTAGCACCACTACCAAGGGCATAACATGAAGCAGATATAGTTCCAAGTAAAGGCAGATCCAAAGCCCGTACTAGTTTTATATACTCTAATCGTAGATCAAGACGCTATTCCACCACTTAAAGATTCATATTATGCAGATCCTACAGTGGCATATGAGCTACCAGCATATGAGCTAGATCGATTGCCAAAGTTCACTGTTCTAGTTCCGAATCTGGATATGGTTAAAGATACGGTTCTAGATTTATACCCTACGAATCTAGTTGTTGCATATCTAATTCCTTCTCCTTAGGGTTGGAAAGATAGGAAATAATGAAGACCCGCAGAGCCACTAGGCTAGGAAATAATCTTCTTGACACTCCTGATACGATCAAACACTGTACTAGATTTCCATACAAATAAAGATAAGGCACATGGTTTTGCAATAAAAAATTTCAGGAGGATTGGTGCCATAGGATATGTTCATTTGGAAGTGACAACATAGAGATGTTTAGCAATACAGATAATTTAGCTTGCGCAATTAAGAAATCCGTTATTACTAAATGAGGGGGCATATCTCTCAATTCAAAGACACCATATTTTTCCGAAACATCTTACTTTTTTCTGGCATATAGTTTATGGAATTAAAAAAAGAAAAAGAAAAAGCATGCATGTTCAACAGGATGAATTCTTTCAAAATACCATTTCATTCTTGTTAAAGGTAGACCAGCCTTGTAGCATCAAACCTAGACTAAACTACATCAATTGAAATCCACTTCCAATTAAGAAGCACCAATTATATCTTCCGGAAAGCACAATGAAATTAGATGGAAAATGATATTAATATCTAATATGGTAGCTTCAAATATCTTATATTGCAAAAGGAGAACAATAACAGACCTTTTCTACCCATGACTCCTTGTATTCCACAATGTAGGGATGATGTACTTTCGAGATAAGGGCCATCTGGAAAACCAACCATGCAGAAGACAAATCATAAACATTTAAGTGGAAATTTTAGTGGAAATTTTGAACAATAAATCACAAACATTGGAAAACATGAAGGGATTGCAAAGGCATGTTTATTCTATCACTTTCAAAATGAAATTTCAAATTCCAGATTGCTGAGATCAAGTTTGTACTTAAAAGAAAAGGTTTAGATATTAAATAAGTAGCTAAATCTCTTTGAAATCTTCATAATAGACTATACATGAAATGATAAAGGTTCTGGCATATAGTTTATGGTATTACAACAATAAAAATAAAAAGCATACAGGTTCAACAAGATGAATTCTTTCAAAATACCATTTCATTCTTGTTAAAGGTAGACCAACCCTGTAGCATCAAACTTGGACTAATACATCAATTGAAATCCACTTCCAATTAAGAAGCACCAATTATATCTTCTAGAAAGAATAATGGAATCAGATGGAAAATGAGATTAATAACTAATATGGTAGCTTCAAATATCTTTTATTTCAAAAGGAGAACAATAACAGACCTCCTCTACCCATGACTCATTGTATTCCACAATGTAGGGATGATGTATTTTCGAGATAAGGGCCATCTGGAAAAGAGATGTTCTTTCGAGATAATGGCCATTTGGAAAACCAACCATGCAGAACAAAAATCAGAAACATTTAAGTGGAAATTTTGAACAATATATCACAAACATTGGAAAGCATGAAGGGATTGCAATGGCATGCTTATTCTATCACACTCAAAATGAAATTTCAAATTCTAGATTGTTGAGATCAAATTTGTACTTAAAAGAAAAGGTTTGGATATTAAATAAGCAACTAAATATCTTCGAAATCTCCATAATAGACTATACACGAAATGATAACGGTTCTAGCATATAGTTTATGGTATTAAAACAGTAAAAATAAAAAGAATGCAGGTTAAACAAGATGAATTATTTCAAAATACCATTTCATTCTTGTTAAAGGTAGACCAACCCTGGAGCGTCAAACCTGGACTAAACTACATCAATTGAAATCCACTTCCAATTAAGAAGCACCAATTACATCTGCCAGAAAGCACAATGGAATCAGATGGAAATTGAGATTAATATCTAATATGGTAGCTTCAAATAACTTTTATTGCAAAAGGAGAACAATAACATACCTCCTCTACCCATGACTCCAAGTATTCCACAATGTAGGGATGATGTACTTTCGAGATAAGGGCCATCTAGAAAAGAGATGTACTTTCGAGATAATGGCCATATGGAAAATCAACCATGCAGAACACAAATCAGAAACATTTAATTGGAAATTTTAGTGGAAATTTTGAAAAATAAATCACAAACATTAGAAAACATGAAGGGATTGCAAAGACATGTTTATTATATCACACTCAAAATGAAATTTCAAATTCCAGATTGCTGAGATCAAATTTGTACTTAAAAGAAAAGGTTTGGATATTAAATAAGTAGCTAAATCTCCATGCAAAACACCTCATACCAATGTTCCCAAAAATTTGTTAACGAATAGGAATTATCCCATCATTTTTCGGTATATTAGGCCATTGACATTGGGATACCAGAATATCATGTCAGCCAGAGCTAAGTATGAGGAGTTTGGAATGATATGGCCCCTAAAATATATTGATACCGACATACGTGAGATTCATCCATTAGCTAACGCTATGGTTGATCTCAACTTCCATATATCTAGACCATCAGATATAGAGTCTTGAGCTAGGGAGAGTGAGAAGTTTGGAAAAGCAGGGGTGGTGATCAAGTTTTCTTCCTCAGTATTGATGAAATTTGATCCCCATGCTAACTATTGGGAAAATTCCCCATTAAGTACCTTGAATGTATCTAGTGGTTCCAGAGCTCAGCTATAGGAGGTTCGAAGGTATCTTTTAGGCCTACCTGCCTAATGTTATCAAGCTCGATACAAGTCTGGCGTGGTTGAATGGCTCTAACGTAGATTGACATAGCCTATCCATATGATAGGATATTTATCATGGTGAAGTAGCATGGGAAATGACCCTTGATGACAGGGTATGTTGATGTGGCATGAAGTAACATCCACGTGGTAAGATGATATGCCAAATGGAATAGATTTAAGGACATGGTTGTGCTAAGGAGGCTAGTAGGTGGCAGTGGTGGCAGAAGTAATAAGGTTATTGACCATTAGGATGTCGAGACATTAGATAGCCATTATTAGCGTGAAGCCTTCACAGTCACAAAACCCAAAAGACTATTAGTTTTCAGGAATTAGAGTATGTTAAGTAATGAAGTTATTGATCTTGAGATCTTAGGAGGCAAATGGTTGTGTTAGGCATTTGAGAGGATTGGGATCTCCATATTAGGCTTAACTATTGGCATCAACAGAACCAAAAACCCTATCAACTATTATAGACGTATTTCCCGTCAACTATCACAAAGTATGAATCTTCTTCATGAATTTTGGTATATTTACGAGTTTAATTTATTGAAGAAGATATAGAATAAATGGAACAAAGTTCATGAAAAACATAAATGCCCAAACTAGTTACAACAACAACAATGGTATGCTATAGAAAACCAAAGGGAAAAATCAGATATATTGTGTGAGTGTGAGGGTATAAGTGGATTTGATTGGTTAGGTGAGGTGGTAAAGGCTGAAGGTGAGAGGCTAGAGGTGAGAGGAAAAGGAGAAGCTTATTTTGAAAGGAAAGGTTCAACTTGAAGGGCTTTGATAGGCTAGAGGTGATAGGTGAAAGGAAGAATCCATAACATTATTCCGCATCTCTCTCACTTTCTTTAACCGAGTCCAACAGGTACTGCCTAAACAACGGCAGGACCAATAACAAGAGAAACAGATGCCTTCCTTTCCCCTTCAACCAAATTTTAGCCAAGAGACTTTAACCAGTGTCATTTTATGTTGATTCAACATTTGAAGAGCAGAGTCCAACTGACGCTTTTTTAGGAGCTAGAGAATTATTAGGATTTTATGCCATTTGGATTATGTGAACCATGAGACTGCTGCCTACTAGGAGTCTTATGCTGTTAGGATTCCATTAGTCTTCAACCGAGATATGAGGAAGGAAAGGGGGGGCTTGGATGGCCCACAATGCCTTGATTTATTTATTTAGGAAGTTGGATCAAGGAGGATTCCCAAGAGTTGATGCGATCAGGTTTTGACCCACTTGATTGATGCCAATAATAGCTGGGATGAGTTATTCCTGATACTTTACTTGGATACTCAGTTGGGATACCGAGCTGGGCTGGAGACAGTCGGTGCCTAGAAACTACGGTCAGTGCTAGATAGAATAATCTATACTCATAATATATATATATATATATATATACTCAGGGCATGAAGCTCTAGTCGGTGCATAAATGAAGTCAAGTCGGTGCCCTGGAGTCATACAAGAGTCTTTACCGAGGATAGCCTATGTCGGGAGAGTCGTTGCCATAGGGTCACCGCCACATAAACCGCTACCAGTCATGTTAGACTTTAAGCTTCTGTGGTTGTTATTTGGAGTATGATCTGGATTATCCACAATATTATATTCATCATGTCGACGTTTCGAATGCCAGTCATATCAAAAATGGGTTCAAAGGAAAGTCCCACAGATACATCACTTCAGCCACTTAGAAGGAGAACCCGAATAGAAATACCATAATTGGAATCGGAAAATCGGGACCCCTTCTCCTCAACCTCGACGACACAACCCCCCTCTCCACTCTAGACCGGAAATACAAAATGTAATCCCAAGCCGAATACCTAGGAACGAAAGCCTGATCAGACCTCTCACGCACGCATCAACCCCCATGAATTCTATTACCATCTATTACTTGTATCTGATCTTCATAAGAAATATTGACACATCATGATAATGTAGTTTCCTTGAACAACTATCTTGTCACTTACAGTGGATGGATGTGTCCAAAATTAGCTATTGTAATTTAAGACAGGTATTGATATAATGACCTGAAAAAAAGAGATTGCATTTTGAAAACTTATGTAGGCTTTTTAATCTACAAAGAACTTCAATACATCTATATATATTGACAAACACAACATATGAGGAGAGAAAATTACTAGTATGGTACTAGTACCAACGAAGGCATCCTTCATTTGAGAAGTGAGATGCCAAATCACCACACGATCTCTTAGCATTATTTTCCCTTCGCCAAATATAGTGTTACCCACACGCTGCTTCTCTTCCTTGATTTCGTCGTTTCGAGGACTTGGATGTGCAGAAGAGGGGACCGATCAACTAAGCAAAGTGCAGAAGGAATTTTGTAAACCTGATCATGTTTCTTTATTGAAGCAACAGAAAGAGTTAAAACAATTAAGGATTTTCAAGTTTCAACAAAAGCCTTCATTTTCTTTGAATAAACATATCAGATTAAAAACAAAGCAATAAATGCAAAACAAAGAGGTAGCAATGAACCTAGCAATAAATTCACAACAGAGAAGTAGCATCATAATCAACTTCCAACATTTTGTAATAATCCTAAAGAAGCAAGCAAAAATTTCCATTGGCATTGGCAAAGCTATCTAGAGGTGTCATAGCCCAATGTATAAACTGCAACAGACTTTGTTACCAAGACATTTATTACACTCCATCCTTTTCTATTGTCGCATGGTCAAGTTATTCAGAGATGTTAGAGTTGAATGTATAAAATTACGCATGTGGTGACGAGACCCTATAATGCATCTGAATCTAATATTTGGCAGAGTGCATGTATAAACTTACGCATGTGGCGACGAGACCCTGTATTGCATCTGAAATCTAATATCTGGCAAATTGCATGGTGATAATTGTCATAGTTAACAAGTAATTAAAGGAAATATATTAATTTAATTAAATATGAATTAAAATGCAAAAGATGGCCCATGTTACAACCACGTATCTATGAGTTATGAGCACCAACATGCATATATATCACTATTTGACACATTGATACCCATTCACAGTTTATGTGAAAAATATGAAATAGATTTGGAAGAACATAGGTAGAGGTCGTTCGAACAATTGATGGACCGATATATGAGAGGAAAAAGATAGAGGTCATTTGAACAATTGTTGGAATGATATATAAGAGGATAAATAAGGGGCTCTATTGGTTCTCTGCCCCGGTTCCTGATTGAAGTTTTCATCTTCCATTGGGCGTCAGCTGTTTGCTAAAAAATTGAGATTCCTCAAATAATTTTCTCTCAGTTATAGAAAGTTATGCTCGTGTCTGCTTCATTCGGGTCGTAGAATTTGGGCATATCATTTCTTCTAGGGGTCCGAGTGTAAGGGACGTGCATAAGCTACAAGGTTGTTGGGAAAGACATAAGGGACATGATTTAGCATCAATGCCAAACACCTGGAATACCAAAGCGTTGTGTTATTACAATATTTACAATACAAAATCCGCAACCCCAAAATCGTCTAAACAATGCAGGGGAGGTAACTACCTTCTCCTTTGTTATATTTCATAATTAAACTGAATAGAAATGTCAAAGAGAGGTCAATGAAAAACAACTCATTGGTTTTCCCACTTATAGGCTATAGAAGTTGTGACTGATGTTGTAGTTGAGGCTGAAATTAAGAATGTGAATGTGATTTGTCTTCTCTGTAGAGTTGTCAAGACCATTACAAGCCCTCCTCGACGTCTAACGCTTTAGAAGCTTTGTTGTTGCCATGATTTCTGCATGCTTCTGCTTCTTCTTCGATGTGACTCGAACCTACGACTCATCCGTCAGACCAACTGTTGGCTCTGGAAGTCATGGTACTAGACCAACTAGACCAACTGTTGATGAAAAAATTAGTGAAAAGAGGCTTCAACAACTATGGTTGTAGTTTCAATACATCTTCCAGTTCAAGATTTAGATGAGCGTAAGATTTAGTTCCAGGTGATGCAGAACCAGTGAATGCGCCAACAGCCGCAGTCAAGTAATGGGAGCATTAGGTATCAAGTGTGTCTAGCTCACTGCCACATCACCACTAAGTATCATATGCTCGCAACCACACCGCCACTAGGTATCAGATATGTCTGGGGCCGCCACCTGCCTGCCCAGGCCACAACACACCACATCAACATGCATTGCAATTTAAGTTTGTTGAGTGAACATGCATTGCAATTTAAGTTTGTTGAGTGAACATGCATTGCAATTGAAATTTTCTCACTTAGTGATAATGTCTCCCAAGCAAAGATTAGCAGCATTTAATGTCCTGAACTAATGCTGACATTAGTTTAGCTCTTTGAAAATGCTACGCGAAACAGAGTGAAGATATCAATATAATATATGGTTATAATGCTAAGCGAAACAGAGCAAACATATCAATATAATATATGGTTATAGCCTCTCCGCCTCGGGAAGAGGCCAAATAAGATGAGCAAACATGAAAATAGAAAATACACTACGATCTTAATATAATATATTATGGTTATAATGCTAAGCGAAACAGAGCAAACATATCAATATAATATATGGTTATAGCCTCTCCGCCTCAGAAAGAAGCCAAATAAGATGACCAAACATGAAAATAGAAAATACACTAGGATTTTTAAAAATTTCATTAAAATTTAGTTATTCATGATATTAACCAACTTTAACTCGCAAAAAATAATGTTAAAAACACATTTTCGATTACTAAAATCCCACCAGCAAAAACTAATAATATTAATAATAAAATTACATATATGCGAGGTCACTACCATCAACTCAAAAAATATCAACAATCATATGAGCAATGACATGACAAGATGCTCTTAACAATTCACATAGATCGCATTCCACTCTTTGAACCACTGTCACCTAGAAACATATTAACTTCTCTATTCAACTAATATATTTGAAACACATTCTAATTATTTCATAACTTATTACTATAAAATAAAATCAAGTATTTCATAACTTATTACTATAAAATAAAATCTTTCGAAACTTCATTTTAGAAATATGAAAAAATATGGCGTTAGAATCCATGAAAATAACCATAAATATGTTTTTATTGGGACTCTGCGATCTCTTAATTATTATTATTATTATTATTTTTTTAATTTAAGGTTGTTTTCAAATATTTTGATCACTTTTTTGAAAAATGAAAAAATATAAAGTTAAAATCCATGAAAATAAGTATAAATGTGTTCTTATTAGTACTCTTGGATCTCTTAATTATTTTTTTATAATTTAAAGTTGTTTTCAAATATTTTGATCCCATCCATTTTTTATTGGGTAAGTTGGGTTGGTGAGATATATTCAGAGATTGAATTTCGGATCACTTAAATATATAAAAGCCTGTAAATATGTTTTTTGGGAGGGAATTACACTATTATCTCAAACTTAATTATATCTTTATTATTTTTTTAATATAAAAAAAATGATTTTCAAAATGATATGAGTAAAAAAAATAAAAATAAATAAAATTGTAATAATAACATTTTCAACTTGACTATTACCTCAAACTTAACTACATCTTTATAATTTTCTTGTAAATAAAAGAATGGTTTTCAAAATGATACGAGGGAAAAAAAATTTAAATCAAAAAAGAATTGTAACAATAACATTTTCAACTTGATTTCCCCAGCTATTCATTGGATCACAGGGTTTTCGTTCACACTTCCAGGAATAAAACCAAGTGCCGATTTTGAAAGGAATAAAACGAAGTGCCGATTTTAAAATTGAGAACGCCGAAAAGGAAATTACTCCACCCACTCTTTCGCTAGATAGAGTTAAATTAAATATTTTATTTTCAAATTTAAATAATTAGAAAATTATCACATAATATAATATACTAAATAAATAATTTACAAAATTCAAATTTATTTATCAAATAATCTAACATTTTAACCTTAAAATTATCCAACCAACCTTGTTCAGAATATGATAAAAAAAAGTAACCAGATAAAAATATGGTTCTACTATATGAATAAAAATTAGCAAGTACAAGTCAGAATTGCAGGAATGCTACACATCAAATACGAAGAAGAAGAACGCAGCTAATACTTAGTGTAAACACAAATGTCAATCGCTGGATAAATGGACGGATGGGATGTTACTTTGTAAGTTGGAACAGCTGGTGGAAGCGTGGGAATTGAGAAGGTTGGAGAGCAATGGCAACGTTGAAACCGCCACCTCCACCACACTGCTGGTTCGGGTTGGGGAGCAGCATGACCAGTTCCGAACAGTGGCTCAGGCCCATTACAGGGCTCAGATGGAGAGGATTTCCCCACGGATATTCCGCATCCTCTAACCCCAACCTCCACCATGCAACCACAGAAAAACTGTTCACCGCACAGGGTATCCCCTTGTGGACTTGCAGCCAATCTATCACAGACCTGACATAATCGTTGCCTATTCTGGACAACCCTTGCTGGACCTTGTGCACCAGGGTCGAGAACGGCTCGTCCCGGAGCTCTTTCACCGTTGCTCTCGCATACCCTGGTACCACAGCGTTGCCCGCGTATTCTCTGGAAAGAGGTGGCTCCATTCTGGCCCTGAATTCCACGGGAAACAACACCGTGGAAATCTCATCATTCTGCATTTCCAACGCCAGACTTCTTGCCCTCCACAGGTGCGCGGTCACCACTTCGAAACTGGTGCACTTCTTGATCTTGCCATCCTCCATTGCTTTTTCTTTGAGGCGATTCAGCATTTCTACAGAAACGGGAAAGAGCTTCAGCACAAGCTTTGGCCGCGGTGGTATTTTGATCGGTTCTGACTCTGTGAGTGCCCCGCCGCCTTCTCTTTCACTGGAAGCTGTCACTCCTCGAGGAATATCGCAAAGCTTGGTGTACTCGAGATGGTCGTGATCCATTCTCTGAGGAACCCTGGCTTTCAGAATGGTTCGATCCAAGTCTGGTGTTACCTCCAAAGTTTCTCCTTTAATAATGGAAGCCAGATTTACTGTAAAATCGAATGAAGATATTCCATCAAAAAGGCAGTGATTGAGTCCTGCCCCAACTGTAAAACCCCCACATTTGAAACGAGTGACCTGCCAATGTCAAAGCTGTGAGTAAAAATTTCGATTATTTCTAGTCGGCTAATGTTTTTCGATTATTTCTGGTCGACTAATGTTTTTCTTGCACTGTCCAAATTTCAGAGGATCATAAACCATAGACAAATAGCGAGTACAATGAAATTTATGTCCTCCGGATGTGGACCGTATTGGGTTTTACCGAAACAATAGTTACGTTGAAAATAAAATAAGTAGTTTATTTATGGGTATTAAATGACCCTGGGTTGTATATGTCCTTTTTATTTTGGCAGGCTAATTAATGGTATGCATATATAGTCTAGGTTCACTGAAAGTAAGTAACTTGTCGGTGCACTGAAAATAAGTAACCTACCTTCGAGCATTAAATGAGCGAGCGAGATTGTAATTGTTTTGTATATGCAAATCAATTATCTAATAAAAATAATTGTTTTGTATATGCAAATCAATTATCTAATAAAAATATATACAATCGGTCCATTAACCAATCACATATTTATTAGCCAATAATTAAATTAAAACATCAATCTTACAAATAAACCAATAATAAATACGAAAAAATACAATTATCTTATCTATTTTTTTTCTTATATCATTCTCTTTTCAATGTCCTTCTCGAAAGCTTTGAGAATTAATTGCCCTTTATGAAATCTCTTTTCAATGTCCGTCACATTTTTGTTCCCGGAAAGCTTTGAAAACTAATTTCTTATGTGGGTTCATGTTTTTTGGTTTTGTGCAGTTTTTTGGTTTTGTGCAGTTGGTCGAATATGATTTGCGACCTCTATGTTTCATATTCTCTGTATAGATGGGTATCATCTTTGATCTGTCAGTTTTGTCAAGAATTTTTTTTGTTTCTGGAATATGTTTTTATGTTTTTCCATCTTCATATGTAAAATGTTTATATTTTTCATATAATACAATATTTAGTTTTTTTATTCTGGAAAAAAAAATTCCCCTTTAAAAAAAGTATCATTCCTTTTTTCATAATAGTTCAAAATTTTGTTATATAAATATATAGTCTTTATTTTTTATTATTAACTAAAGTAGTTTAGTATTATATTTTTTTTAATTATAAATAAATATATTTAATTGGATTGAGAATTAAGAGAAAGTTGATTAATTAGTTAGTTAATTAATTAATTTGTCAGATTTATTTATTTTCATTTAAATTTATATATAATTAAATATATCTGTTTATAATTAACTATTTTTTTATAAACTTAAATTAAGAATTTTAAACCTAATAAATAATTTATTATTCTCTTTTTAATTTAAAACTAAATAAACTATATATAAATTTCTATTATTTTAAGGAATATTAAAAGATAAGTTAAGATTAAAAATAAATGTTTATTAATTAATTAGTTAATTTAATAAGTTTATTTTTTTAAATATATATGTAACTAAATAAAATATTACTATAATCACGATATAAAGTATTATGGGATAAACTAGGTTAAAAATATAAATGTTAATTAATTAATTAGTTTATTAAATTTATTTATTTTCATTTAAATGTATAAGTTATTAAATATAATATTTAATAAACAGAAAATGATGTAGTATTAAATGCTTTAGATATTATAATAATAAATATCTAGTTATATAATATTTTTTTTCAACATATTGAAGTATATTTAGTTGAATTAGAAGTAACTAATAACACACATTTTAATATGAAAACTATTTAATTATATTTTATAAATATTTTTTTTACCAAATGTAATAATACAATTAAGTTATATATAACATTCAAAATATATATTGTATAAATAAAATCTAAATATTTTTAAAATTTAAATATTTAAAAAAATGAATTTGCAATTCATATTTCAATAGATAATGGACTTCCGTATTACTAATCTTTTTTAAAAATGAATTTACAATTCACATCTCAATAGACAATGAACTTTCATCGTTGATTTTAAAAAGATAATATTACTAATCCTTTTAAAGTAAGAGAAAATTGATAGTAAAATCATTTTTTATTAAAAAATATTTTAAAATAATAAAGTTTATAAAATTTTAATGGAATATATAATTCAAAAATATTAAATTTCATTTTTTTTAAATCACATTTAAATATATAATATATTAACCTATAAATAAAATTCAAAATAGTCAAATAATTTTTTTCTAAAATTATTTAATTTTCAAAATAATATAAAAGTTTATATAAAACTAATTTTAATATATAAATTAAGTATACCATTTAAATGTATGTTCTACGAATACACATGTGTAAACCTAAGATCATTAGTTTTGACTTACATTACAAATTTATAAAAAATGTATTTAAGTTCATTTCAAAAAACACAACTATGAAAAAAAAAAATTTACTCATAATAATAAATAAAAACTATTTGTAATTATATTCCTTCATTATTAAATTTAAAGCTATATTATATAAATAAAATTCTTCATGATTAAACTTAAAACTATATTATATAAATAAAACTCTTCATTATTAAACATAAAGCTATATTATATAAATAAAATTCTTATTCACAAAATTGATCAACATTCATTTTCAAAACTATTCTCTTAACAACATAATAGAAGATATAATTTTATACCATAAGTAAACACACATACTTTTCTTACTTCAAGTAAAGGATAATAAAGATATGCAATGTTATTCTCTCTCTAAATAGAAGAGTGATATCTATCCAATTTTTTTTTTTTAAATTACCCATATATCTATATATGGATACATATGTGCTCAAAGTACTATATGTTTAAAAAAGATATAATAGAAGATATAATTTTATACCATAAATAAGTAAGCACGCATGCTTTTCTTACTTAAGTAAAGGATAATAAAGATCTGCAATGTTATTCTCTTTCTAAATGGAAGAGTGATTATCTATCCAGTTATTTTTTTTTTAAATTACCCATTTATATACAAATACATATGTGCTCAATGTACTATGTTTAAAGGAAAAAAATATATCCTCCTATTTCCAATTTATGAAATAAACATATAAAAATTATTAAAAAACAAATTAAAGACCAAATTATTTAAAATACACATTCATATTTAAAAAAATATAAAATTCAAATATAAAAATTTCCTTTAAAATAATTAATATTTTAATTTAAAAAATTCTCTTGCACAATAAAGTCTCAATAACCCTATTATTTTATTGTCTATAAAATAATTATTCAAGATAAAACTTTCTTAACTTTCTTCTTCCTTTTTCCAATTAATTTAACCACTGTCTTTACAATAAAATGCTAATTAATTCAATTTTAATTTAAAAATAACTTTCTTTATAAACTCCTGTGAAGCAATTAAATTATTCTTTTAATCCATTCCTTTTTAAAATCCATGACGCTCCCATATCCATCAACCTCACCAAAATGACAGTACAATACTTCTTTAAAATTCCTTTTTAATGATGTATCAATGCATTTATAACTGTGACTTATGAACCACCTAACCATTTTATGTTTTAACCACCATTACATCGTTATTATCACTCTTTTCCAATTACATATTTTACATCTAACTTGGTAATTAAAAAATTATAGATCTCTGCGATCAATTACTATATTTCGCTCTGCGTCCTGTAACGCTCTACTCTAAACTTTCACAAAATCTTATTTCATGTAATCTTCCACTGCAATCAAGTAACATTATACTCGCATCTTCAAATTTCACCCCCAAATCTCCATCCATCATCTTTAGCGTCACCACCTCCAAATCTGGTCACCTCCAAGTATCGATCTATCTTGTCGAGAGTGATCTTTCAAAGTCACAGTACACAGTAACTGAATACATTGAATATATATATAAACACAAACACTAACACTGGTCTATCTAAAAGATGCAATCTAAAGTAGCATCTTGATATAGATGGCAGAGTTTGGAATATTTAGAGATCTAATCAATATAAATACTGGTTTATCTGAAGTAGCATTTTTATGTTGATTATACATCTCTAAATCTGGATCTAAAGTAGCATTTTTATGTGGAATATAGATTTCTAAATATTTTTTTTTTTAGATTTAATCAACATGATCAGATGAATTATTTAATCTAGATCTTATTTTTTACTATTTTAGAATATTTAATATTTTTTAAATTTTAGAATATTCTAGAAATCCACAATCTTTTAAACTAATTAAAATATTTTTTAGCATTTCTTTTAAACTAATTAAAATACTTTTTAGCATTAACAATATATCAGGAAGATCAAAATAACCCTAAAACCACGATTCAGAGCACCAAAAAAATTGGAGTAAAAGACAGAAAGAAGAGAGCATGGACCTGGAGGGTAAAGAGCGGGAGATCTTGGAGGTGAGACTGAGAAACGTAGTCCTGCAATATGAGTTGCCTGAACGCTGGGTTGGGAAACTTTATATCCTTCAGCTCTTCCACAGTGAGATCACTCGTCCCAACAGCAAAGAACACCCCAGCGCCATTGCAATCAATCTCCAACCGATCCTCGTCCTCGTTCAGCGCAAGCCTCCCGGCCACGAAATCGTAGTGAACCAGCAGCTTTCCAAGGGCGTCTACGTACCTCTGGACTATCTCATCAAAACCCATGTGAGCACAAGCAGGGAAGAAGGTGATTGTTGCAACAGTGGATACCAAAGTCTGATCAATGTTGGAAAGAAACATGGAGCGCCGTGAGGTGGGCTCTGCTGGATACACTGCAAAAGGCGCCTCCATCGTTATTTGCAGGTCACTGACAAAATCCTCCTCTGTCATCGCCATCGCCATTGCTCATAAACTAAATTGCTTCTTCACTTGCTGCCGGGTTTCTTTGCATCACACCTGAGCTGATGCTTATATTAAGGAGCATCACATGGAAGCAGCCAGTTAAGCATGGTATAAACTTGCCAATCACTCCCGGTAAAATATTTATTACTGTTTTGTTTTTGCATGATGTTATATATATATAGGTATGTTAAATATAATAATTATAATTAATAAGTCTAATTAATACACACTATTTTTCGTTATGATTTGTTTGCTGTTTGAATTGGAAAAATCGCTTTTTGAGATTGCTAAGAAAGTGTTATTATGATGATTTAGTAATATATATAATAATTATAATTAATAAGTCTAATTAATATAGAATATTTTTCATTATGAGTTGTTTGCTGTTTGAATTGGAAAAATCTGTTTTTGAGATTGCTAAGAAAGTGTTATTATGATGATGATTTAGTTACGTAAATTAAAAGTAAGGTCAAATTTGTCTGATGAGATGGTTTTGACATAATTTTTATACTAATTAATGGATTATATTATTTAGTGGCTTTTTATTCTATACAGTTTGTATTATTATCATTTTATTTTTCTAAATTTTATATGAAATAAAATTTGTATAAGTTTAGGATGAAGTAATGTATTTTTTTCTTTATTTTAATTAGAATTTCATCACTAGGTTTGGTTCATATTTATTTGATATGGGTCTATTTCAATTGTTATTATATAACAATCTACTATATTATACCTTTGGGGCTTATTATTTGTTCTATATAGATGACGTTATTTTCAGGAAATTTGAACCTTGAATTTCTTAATTTACAGAATACTTCATATTACTACTTGTTCTCTATAAACGAGGCTACTTCCGGGGAATTTGAACCTTGAATTTCTTAATTTACACAATACTTCATGTTACGGTTATGATGGACTTAGTTGCAATTAGAGAAAGAATTCAACTCTTTTAAGTTTATTTGGTCTTTTTAAATTTAAGTCATTGATGAAGGTGCAACTTCTTCTTTATTTTTTATTATTTAATATGTTTTTAAAATATTTACATTATATAAATTTTATACATAATTTAATAGTATTTTTAATTTTTGCTCTCTAAGATGATCTCTTCCTTTATTCCCCAATAGACTAGTCAAGGCTAGACATCTTTCCCATCCCTACTTGAGCCGAAGATGAGGGTTTTGGCTAGAGTTAGAGGCTATTTTGGAGTTTTTGGCATACTTTAAATATCAATATACTTAATATCACTAGCTACCACCCTACATCAAGCCTATGACTTATCCTCCTCCCTATAAATAGAGTTACTTTCAAGGGATTTGAACTTGAATCTTTTAATTTACACAATACTTCATATCATAAAGATAAGCAATTAATCTGCCACTAAGAGACTTTGTTTAACTCTTTTAAATTTATTTGGTATCTTTAAACTTGAAGTCCTTAAGAAGGGTGCAATTTACTTCTTCTCTATTTGAACTTTTCTTTATAATTCAACCTATCCTCTTCTCTGTCGATCAAGTTACTTTCAAAAGATTTGAACTGAATATTTTAATCTACACAATACTTCATATCATAAAGACAAACAATGGATCTTAGACTAAAAAACTTCATTTAACTCTTTTAAATTTATTTAATCTAAATTTGAAATCCTTAAAAAGAATGCAATTTACTTATCTATTTTAACTTTTTTTCATAATTCAAATTGCTTTTTAATAATAAAAAATTAGTAAAATTCTTATTTTTTATTATCAAATTGCTTTTTAATAATAAAAAATTAGTGAAATTGTTATTTTTTATTATTGAAATGTTTTTTAGATGTATGAAAAATCCTTAAAATATTTACATTATACAAATTTTGTACCTCAAAATTTTGATTTCAGTTGATTAAATAATACTCTTAAAAATGAATTAAATGTTAATAATAAATTTGTGCATATCTTAAAGTACCCATATATAATAATTTACCCATCAAAATTTAATTGCTATACTAGTGATTTTTTTTTACCTATCCACTTTATTTGCTGAATAATAAATTTAACCACTGACGACTAGTCCCATCCAATTCTCTCAATTTGCAGACTAATTAAATAGCATAGAATTCAGATATCAATTATGTTACTGTTCAGATATCAGTGAGACGTCATATTCGAATTTCTGAATTATGTAGAATCCGTAGGTATATTTATTTTCTGAGCCAGAGTGATAAATGTAGTGCGCCGTTTCAGCCGGTCTTCTTCTGGAAAGCAGTCGATTAACTGGATAAGTTGTTACTTAATTTTATAATAAAGCAGATTCTTGATAAGTAGGTACCTGTTTAAGTAAAAGTTGTTCCTTAATTTTTATAATAAAGTAGATTCCATTAAGTACTTATAGAGGAATTTTAATGTAATAAGTTTTGTTTGAAATTGAATAAAATATTAACATTACACCTGTATCAAGTTTATGTATAAAGTTGGTTATCTAAAATAAATTGTTTTCCGTTTCCGCCGACATAGATTATCTCTAAAAATTGGTTTTAAGCAAGTTTCAGAATTACAACTTTCCCATACGAGTAAGTTAATTATGCCTAAAAAGTTAGGCTGCTTAATTTTGTTTTTTAACGCCATATAAATAATTTTTTACCATTATTTATACTTATATGATAAAATATATAATAATTTTATTTAAAAATAATTTTAATTTATTACATTTTAATTAAAAATTAAGAAAAAGTTGATTTTCACTAATATTCCCTGAATCAAAGAATATATGTGTTTTGAGAATGTTGTAATAAATCTAAATTTTTAAAAAATCAATTAGAAACTGTCACACACCATTACTGTACTAATTTTTTTTTTTACTTTCCAACATAGAATTATGCATATATACCACGTTGATATTCTTCACACGCCACACAATTATAATATGCTACTGTTTCTCGAGCATTACAATCAAAGTTTACCTATTATAACAATCATTTATGATATGTATACCTCTACCCGCTCATGTAAGGTTTAATATTATCTCCCTATATGCATTTTTCCATACCCATGACATTGGATAAGCTTTGGTTTGTGGCGAAATTCTAATAGGTGGGTTACAAATCCAAAGTGTTTACAAAGCACGGTAAACGGTTCTCATTCATAAATGTTTTGGTTTATGCCATTTACTATTCATGAGCTGGTTTAAGTCCCCGAGGGAATTGAAGTTGTGGCACTCTGTCCGGCCCTAGCGCTCATCTAGCTGGCTTGATTTGCGTCGACCATTTGGCTTGATGAACGGCTAGCCAACAGGCCGTCATGTGCCATTGCGTTCCCGGTGCTCCAAGCGCCATACGGCATGACATCTCGAGCTTACCAATTCGCGCTTGTTTCTTTTCCCGGTTCTAACCTGCTGATCGGACGATGGCAGACAGGCTCGTTCAGATCTAGGGCTATTATTGAGCCACGAGGTGGAAGGAAAGTTTTGAAGTATTTAAGAGGTGATTCTCCTTCCAGCTTGTTTCTTGTTTTCATTGTGGAATGATTGTATGCCGCTTACAGTGTTGTGGTGCTCTGCCTTACCCTGAAACCTTCTGTCTTCAAATAATTCGGCGCACAACAGCATGCCTCCGCTATTCTTCTTGGTATCAGGTATAATTCCCTTCTTCATCAGGTTCCGCATCTCTCTTTTCAATACTTGTAATTTGTCAGATGCATGAGCCTCTGCAGCTCCAGTCTTGGTTACAGTCTCTGCTAGCTCGTTTTATTTCTCTCAGTGTTTTGTTCAAGGTTCTTAGTTTATGGTTTAATGTCATACTCAGGAGGATGGCTCGACGACTAACCAGCGACGACGAGAGACTTCTCCACACCTCTGTCAACCCAAAATCAGGTAAGAGTCATGTGTTACCAGAGACCCCTTATTTGATTTTTGCAAGGTAATGGTTGAACCTTTGTTCATTTGAACAGGAATGTCGGGGGTCCTGCTCTCGCATTTGGAGTCCCTCCGCTATACTTCAAGGGTTTCCTTGCTTGACAGTTTCTTTGTCCCATTCTCATATTTAATGGTTTCTTTATGACTGGTTTCCTTGCCCATACTCAGGCGGGAACCACTGTTTAAGAGGCACTGTACGCTGAGCTTAACTGTTACTGTCTTTCATTTAAATTGTATAAATGTCTTTTATTTGTGATCTACGCCGCTGAGCGCATGCAATGCTTTTGTTAAACGACGTTATCGGTCGGTGTAGTGCCATTTCTTGGTTTAGACTTGATTAAGAAATCATGAATGTGGCATGGGAGTTCTGGTATGGCTCTAGCTCTGTTTTATGGTGTTTTCGGCTTACCCGTCTTCTCTGTAGCTTGACTATGAACACAGGCTTAAATTTAATTTATAATCGTTTCCTTTCCAGAGTAAATCTGTTTTTTTTTTAAATGATTAGTTCATCTATTTAATGGTTCAGCATTTGTAGCCTCTGCTGGCTAAGCACATGCTTAAGCTCAGCTACGGTGACTCTTCCAGAGCCGGGACAATTTGTTAATACCTGTTGTGCATGCATATTATTAAGGGTTATTCTCTCGTTCCACGATGACAAGGATGAATCTGTTTGTTTTATATTCTAACCGCAAGTATATGTGTCTTTAGTCAAATGTCTCAGTTATGAAATTTGTGAAGGAATGTTGTCGTTCCGGAACTTGGCCTTATTCTGCCAACGATCTGTTCGGCCCGTGATCTCATTGGTGGAAGGTTAGGATAGTTCGTTGTTTTTATTTTAACACTGTTGTAATTTGAAATATGAGCTCATTTATTCTGTACCATACTAGATTTTCTTCCCATTTGAATACAGAGAATGCTAGAGTTCCTTTTCGTTTTTCACTTCCATTTGAATACAGAGAATGCTAGAATTTCTTTTCGTTTTTTCACTTCCATTTGAATACAGAAAATGCTAGAGTTTCTTTTCATTTTTTTTTCACTTCCATTTGAATACAGAGAAGGGTTTACAGTATTCATTTCTATTAAAAAATTTTCTATCAACGGCGCCACAGAGCTTCTAGCTCGATTTATTCTATGTTTGTGTTTTGACTGGAAGATCCAGATTCTGTCTCTGCCGGCTGCGCAGAGACTGGATCTAGAAAGAAAGAAATGAATAGATTGCTTTTTCCGTTATTATTTACTTGTCTATAAAAGATCATAAAAGGATTCCACAGTTATATGCTTAGCAATCCATACCTGTTTAGCAACAGCAAACCTGTTCGTAATGCTTGTCAACCTCCCGTCCGTAGGAAGATCCTTCTCGATCTTCCACCCCCAAGCACTTCTGCAGATCTTCTTGTCTGCAATTCCTCTGGCTATGCCAGGTCTCGCTATCTGATCCTAACCAGACGTAGCGGATTCAGGAAGTTTCTACCTTCCAACACATGCTATCTGGTCACTACCAGACATAGCATCTTCCCCTTTCTGCCATCTGATCCTAACCAGACTTGGCATTTTTCCCTTTTTCCTCACCTTTCATCCTGGGGTCTCAACTGTCCCCTCAAGGTGGTTAGGTAGGTTTTTTCCATTTAACTACCTCAGCAGTTATTAACCAATATTAACCATACACTCAAATTAAATAGTGAAGACACAATTAGTTATCATAATAATTAACAACACTAACAACAGAGTTTTTATACTTATCAAACAGAGTTTTAGCTCACAGTTAAATTTACTATTTTACCCAACATTATCACTTCACGAGGAGCATTACATCTCCCCCTCCTGAAGTTCAACATCGTCCCGATGTTGCTGTTCATCTGAAAACAGTCTGGGGTAAGCTTCCTTCATACTCTGCTCATCCTCCCAGGTGGCCTCATCAGGCCCAAAGTGCTGCCATTGCACTTTAACCTGGTTGATGACCCTTTTCTGCAGCTCGACTCTTCTCCGATCTAGTATGTTCACTGTCTCGACCATGAACTCTCCTTCCGGATCCACCTGAAACACATAATATTCAGATTAGCTGCTTTCTAACATTTCATTTTAGTTTACGTTTATTTACAGCCTTTTCTTACCTGAATGTCCTGCCAACTTATTATGTGCCTAGGGTCATAAACATATTTCTTTAAAACTGATACATGGAAAACATTATGGACCCGGATATGGTTGGGTAGGGCTAGCTGATAAGCTACCGACCCCACTCGTGCTAAAATCTAGAAGGGCCCACAGAAGTGAGGTGCCAATTTGGCACAAGCGTTCCATTGAAGAGTACTTCTCCTTGCTCAGATTCGGACATAAACATGCTCACCTACCTGATATTCTCTAAATGTTCTTTTCCGATCTGCAAAAAAAATTTGTCTGTCCTGAGCCATTTTTAAATTAGCCCGAACCCTCTTGACCATGACTTCCATCTCTTCCAACATTTCAGGACCCAGCAAGAGTTTGTCCTCCGGTCCACCCCAACTGGATGGCGTACGGAATCTTCGGCCGTACAACACTTCGAATGGACTCATCCGCAAGGATGCATGATGTCCATTGTTATAAGCGAACTCTACAAGGTGTAGGTACTCCTCCCATCGGGTAGGTTGTTGCATCACATAAGACCTCAGCATGTCTTCCACCACTTGATTCACCCGCTCAGTCTGCCCATCAGTCTGCGGATGATAAGCGGTGCTAAAGTTCAATTGAGTACCCAGACCTTCAAACAAGGTCCTCCAAAAAACTGATGTGAATTTAACATCGCGATCAGATATTATTGTTTTTGGCAGCCCATGAAGTTTAAATATATTTTGCATAAAAACATTCGCGATTTGAGCCGCACGATATGTAGATTGGACCGATATAAAGTGAGCTGACTTACTGAGTTTGTCTACTACAACCATTATAGAGTCATTGTTCTTTTTGGATTTTGGCAATCCCATAATAAAGTCCATGGTAATGGTCTCCCATTTCCATTCAGGTATGGGTAATGGCTGTAGCAAACCCGCAGGGTGTTGATGTTCAGCCTTAACTTGTTGACATTCTAAGCATCGCGCCAAATATTCTACCACATCCCTTTTCATGCCTGGCCAATGGTACTCCTTCCGGAGCGAGGTGATTAATTTTTGGTAGCTCGGATGTCCCGCATAAGGGCTTTTATGATATTCATCCAGAATCTTTTCTTTAATACCGCCCTGATTGGGTACATAAATTCTTTTCCGGTAACACAGAATTCCGGCTGCATTCAAATTGTAACCTTGTTGTATTATGTGGGTATTTAAATCCTGCACCAGCTGCTTCTTTTGTAGATAAATTCGATCTTGTGCTGCAGCCTCTTCAATTTCTTTGTCAAGGGTGGACCGTCCTTCACTAATACCAATTTCATAAATGCAATGCACTTTTCGGCTCAGTGCATCAGCTACCCTGTTCTCCTTTCCTTTCAAGTGTTTAATTTCAAAATCGAAATTTCCCAAAAAGTCCACCCACCTAGCTTGTCTAGCGTTTAAGGTTGGTTGACTGAAGTAGCTATTCAAACTATGGTGATCGGTCATCAGCAGGAATTTCCTTCCCACTAAATAATGGCGCCACATTTTCAGCGCATGAACTACCGCGGTTAATTCCAGATCATAGGCAGAATACTTATGCTCGTGTTCCTTTAACTTTCTGGATTCGTACGCGATCACCTTACCTTCCTGCATTAACACCCCACTTATGCCCTCTTTACTTGCATCTGTGCAAACTACATACTCCTTTTCTGGATCTGCAACACTCAGCACAGGTGCAGTGGTGAGCAGGTGTTTGAGCTGTTCAAAGCTCCGTTGACAATCTGCTGTCCACTTAAATACCTTTCCCTTCTTTTGCAAGGAGGTGATAGGGTATGCAACCCTGGAGAAGCCTTCTACAAACCGCTGGTAATATCCAGCCAGCCCCATGAAAGATCTGATATCTGCCACGTCCTTAGGTATTGGCCATTCTATTATAGTTTTGATCTTTTTGGGGTCCCCATCTATACCTTCTTTTGTAATGATATGTCCCAAATATTGGATCTGTTCTTTATAAAAATCACATTTGCTAAATTTACCATATAGCTGATGCTCCCGTAGTGTCTGTAACACTATCCTGAGATGCTCCTCATGCTCTTCAATATTCCGGGAGTATATGAGTATATCATCAATAAAGATTAACACGAATTTGTCTAGGTATTGATGAAATACACTGTTCATCAAGCACATAAATGTCGCAGGTGCACTGGTCAACCCGAAAGGCAGTACCACAAACTCGTAGTGCCCATAACGAGTACGAAAAGCTGTTTTGGTTATGTCCTCATCCTTAATTCTGATTTGATGATAACCCGACCTCAAATCGATCTTTGAAAAGATTGTCGCCCCCCTTCACCTGATCAAATAGCTCATCAATGCGGGGTAGTGGATATTTGTTTTTAACTGTCAATTTGTTCAGCTGCCTATAATCTATGCACATATGGAGAGTTCCATCCTTTTTCCTAATAAACAACACAGGGGCTCCCCAAGGGGATACACTGGGACGGATATACTTCTTGTCCAACAACTCCTGCAGCTGCATCTTTAACTCAGTTAATTCCGGCACACTCATCCGATAGGGTGCTCGGGATACTGGGGCTGCACCGGGTACCAATTCAATGGTGAAGTCCAAATCTCTTTTGGGCGGCAGCCCTGGTATTTCCTCTGGAAATACATCTGTAAAATCTTGCACTACTGGTATATTTTCCACAGTCGCAACTTTATCTTCAGATCCAGCATACCCTACTTGTATTGCATATATTTGACATTTCTTCCGAACACTTTTAGCTAGCTGTGAGGCCGTAATTGGCCGGATCTGCACCGGTTTTTGGATACCTTGAATTTCCTTTTCCATTCCTAGTTCATCTCGGTAAGAAATTGTTTTTGTCTTGCAGTTTATTACAGACCATCGCTTTTCCAACCAGTCCATTCCTATCAGCACATCATATGATCCAAGAGGGAGTACATTCAATTATGTTATTATTGTCTGACCAGCTAACCTTAGTGGACAGTTGCTGACCTTAGTCAGTACTCGTCTTTTGGCCCCGGTAGCTAGCTGTACTAACCAAGGATTTTTAAACTTAATAGTTTGCAATTTACAGCTTTCCACGACTTTGGGACTTACATAGCTTAAAGTAGCTCCTGGGTCTACTAAAATGGAAACAGTTCGATCAAAGATCTTACCTTCAAACTCTATCATTGTTGGCTGGTAATCAGCTTGTCGATCCTCAAGTGCTGCATTTATTCTGGGCATGGACCGGGCCACATCTCCCACCGTAGAAGCTTCGTAGATCTGGGACACCTGATCGCTTTCCTTCCGATGAGGGCAATTTTTAATATAATGGGGTCCGCCACAACCCCAGCACTGAACAGGTGGCCTAGCTGAGCCCTCATTATCCATTCTCACCGGCTGTTCACCATATTTAGATTCAGCAGGTGGCTTAAATCTGATCTGACTTCTTGATGGGTTTCTAGTGCTGGCCCCTTTCGAGAATCCCTTGTGAAAATTGTTGCGAGTTCCCTTAGCTCCCACAGTCATTCTGCTGCTCTTTTTATCTGTCCAGCGCTTCCCAGAATTTTCTCCTCTTTGTTTGCTCTGCTGATAACATAGTCTAGCCTTCCGAATCGCTTCATCCATCGTCCTCGGATTATCAAACTCGATTCTTTCCCGCATTGCCAGGGGTAGGCTACTAACAAACCGCTGCACCTTAGCCTTCTCCTCTCGAATGTACGGTACATAGCGAAGCAGGGATGTGAATTTAGTTATGAACTCATCAATGGTCTGTTGTCCAAGCCGCAGATCATGAAATTCTCGTGCTTTTTCATCGTAAAAGCGTTCTGTCAGGTATTTTTCCTTAAAATATCTTTGAAAAGTTTCCCAAGTCACATCTTGTTCACTCACCCCCCACACCATCTTGACTTCTTCCCACCATAATGTGGCCTTGGCCTGCAGCTGGAAAATAGCCAGCCGTGCCTTAAGATGGTGATCATACTCGTACACTTGGAAATACTTGTTCATATTGATTAGCCATGCCTCTGTGGCTTCTTCTGATTCCCCATCGAAATGAGGTGGTTTAATCTTCCGAAACTCCCCTTGTAATTCTATCTGCGGTCTTTTTGAAGTTTGATATTCAGAAGCGTTAACAGACTTCTCTCCTCGCGTCTCCGCCCTTTCCTCTGCTTCCTCCTGTTCAGTGTGATAGCTTTGTTCATCTGTTACTCGTGTCTGTTCAGGCCTAGGATGAGACCGTTGTTGATGTTGTTTATCAGATAAACTTTTCAGAATCCTCTCTTGTTCCATGTTTAATCTTGCGTTGTCCTCACGCAAACGGGCCATTTCGTCCTTCAGCTCCTGGACTGTCCTCAATATTGTCAAATCAGTGTTGCGGCCTTCTGCTCCCAGTTGTACCCATAACTCAGGATTCCCCTGAGGACGAGCAACATTATCTGGTTGATCCAAATTTCCATGAGGAGCGCTACTTGTTCTCCTCATTCCGATGTTACCTGTACAGGATTAGCTCATTCAACAGATGTAATTTGTATATTCCAGTGTACTCTTACTTGTTTGCTAAGATACTATTTATGCATTGTTGTTTATTAAAATTAACCCGAGGTCACAGAGTAGTAACCTGGGCTCTGATACCAATTTGTCACACACCATTACTGTACTAATTTTTTTTTTTTACTTTCCAACATAGAATTATGCATATATACCACGTTGATATTCTTCGCACGCCACACAATTATAATATACTACTGTTTGTCGAGCATTACAATCAAAGTTTACATTTTGTAACAATCATATATGATATGTATACCTCTACCCGCTCATGTAAGGGTTAATATTATCTCCCTATATGCATTTTTCCATACCCATGGTTCGATAATGTTTATACATTGGATAAGCTTTGGTTTGTGGCGAAATTCTAATATGCGGGTTACAAATCCAAAGTGTTTACAAAGCACGGTAAACGGTTCTCATTCATAAATGTTTTGATTTATGGCATTTACTATTCATGAGCTGGTTTAAGTCCCCGAGGGAACTGAAGCTGTGGCGCTCTGTCCGGCCCCGGCGCTCATCTAGCTGGCTTGATTTGCGTCGACCATTTGGCTTGATGAACGGCCAGCCAACAGGCCGTCATGTGCCATTGCGTGCCCGGTGCTCCAAGCGCCATACGACCTGACATCTCGGGCTTACCAATTCGCGCTTGTTTCTTTTCCCGGTTCTAACCTGCTGATCGGACGATGGTAAACAGGCTCGTTCAGATCTAGGGCTATTATTGAGCCACGAGGCGGAAGGAAAGTTTTGAAGTATTTAAGAGGTGATTCTCCTTCCAGCTTGTTTCTTGTTTTCATTGTGGAATGACTGTATGCCGCTTACAGTGTTGTGGCGCTCTGCCTTACCCTGAAACCTTCCGTCTTCAATAATCGGCGCACAACAGCATGCCTCCGCTATTCTTCTCAGTATCAGGTATAATTTCCTTCTTAATCAGGTTCCGCATCTCTCTTTTCAATACTTGTAATTTGTCAGATGCATGAGCCTCTGCGGCTCCAGTCTTGGTTACAGTCTCTGCTAGCTCGTTTTATTTCTCTCAGTGTTTTGTTCAAGGTTCTCAGTTTATGGTTTAATGTCATGCTCAGGAGGATGGCTCGACGACTAACCAGCGACGATGGGAGACTTCTCCACACCTCTGCCAACCCAAAATCAGGTAAGAGTCATGCGTTACCAGAGACCCCTTATTTGACTTTTCCAAGGTAATGGCTGAACCTTTGTTCATTTGAACAGGAATGTCGGGGGTCATGCTCTCGCATTTGGAGTCCCTCCGCCATACTCAAGGGTTTCCTTGCTTGACAGTTTCTTTGTCCCATTTTCTTTATGACTGGTTTCCTCGCCCATACTCAGGCGGGAACCACTGTTAAGAGGCGCTGTACGCCGAGCTTAACTGTTTAACTGTCTTTCATTTAAATTGTATAACTGTCTTTCATTTATGAACTACGCCTCTGAGCGCAGGCAATGCTTTTGTTAAACGATGTTATCGGTCTGTATGGAACTATTTCTTGGTTTAGACTTGATTAAGAAATCATGAATGTGGCACGAGAATTCTTGGTATGGCTCTAGCTCTGTTTTATGGTGTTTTCGGCTTACCCGTCTTCTCTGTAGCTGGACTATGAACACAGGCTTAAATTTAATTTATAATCGTTTCCTTTCCAGAGTAAATCTGTTTTTTTTTTAATGATTAGTTCATCTATTTAATGGTTCGGCATTGGTAGCCTCTGCTGGCTAAGCACATGCTTAAGCTCAGTTACGGCGACTCTTCCAGAGCCGGGACAATTTGTTAATATCTGCTGTGCATGCATATTGTTAAGGGTTATTCTCTCGTTCCACGGTGACAAGGATGTATCTGTTTGTTTTATATTCTAACCGCAAGTATATGTGTCTTTAGTCAAATGTCTCAGTTATGTGATTTGTGAAGGAATGTTGTCGTTCCGGAACTTGGCCTTGTTCTGCCAACGATCTGTTCGGCCCGTGATCTCATTGGTGGAAGGTTAGGATAGTTCGTTGTTTTTATTTTAACGTTGTTGTAATTTGAAATATGAGCTCATTTATTCTGCACCATACTAGATTTTCTTCCCATTTGAATACAGAGAATGCTAGAGTTTCTTTTCGTTTTTCACTTCCATTTGAATACAGAGAATGCTAGAGTTTCTTTTCGTTTTTTCACTTCCATTTGAATACAGAGAATGCTAGAGTTTCTTTTCGTATTTGAATACAGAGAAGGGTTTACAGTATTCATTTCTATTTAAAAATTCTTGCTATCAACGGCACCACAGAGCTTCCAGCTCGATATGTTCTATGTTTGTGTTTTGACTGGAAGATCCGGATTCTGTCTCTGCCGGCTGCGCAGAGACTGGATCTAGAAGAAATGAATAGATTGCTTTTTCCATTATTATTTACTTGTCTATAAAAGACCATAAAAGGATTCCACAGTTATATGCTTAGCAAGCCATACCTGTTTAGCAACAACAAACCTGCTCGTAATGCTTGTCAACCTCCCGTCCGTAGGAAGATCCTTCTCAATCTTCCACCCCCAAGCACTTCTGCAGATCTTGTTGTCTGCAATTCCTCTGGCTATGCCAGGTCTCGCTATCTGATCCTAACCAGACGTAGCGGATTCAGGAAGTTTCTACCTTCCCACACATGCTATCTGGTCACTACCAGACATAGCATCTTCCCCTTTCTGCCATCTGATCCTAACCAGACTTGGCATTTTTCCCTTTTTCCTCACCTTTCATCCTAGGGTCTCAACTGTCCCCTCAAGGTGGTTAGGTTTTTTCCATTTAACTACCTCAACAGTTATTAACCAATATTAACCATATACTCCAATTAAATAGTGAAGACACAATTAGTTATCATAATAATTAACAACACTAACAACAGAGTTTTTATACTTATAAAACAGAGTTTTAGCTCACAGTTAAATTAACTATTTTACCCAACATTATCACTTCACGAGGAGCGTTACAGAAACTCACCATTGTATTAATATTTAATATTTTTAATTTAATGTTAATTTTATTTAAAAATCAATCTAATTATTATTATGTATAATCACAATATAAATAGGTCTAGAAACACTAAAAAAATATGGTAAATAAATAAAAATATAAATAAACTAGAGGCATAGTCAATAATTTATTTATTTTTTATATTTACTCTGGTAAATAACCAAAAATATAATTAAACAGATATATGATAAATAAATATTTTATTTATTTTTAACTCCATAAACCTCTTTATATTTAAGGAAACTCAAAAAGGACCTCATTATATTTAAGAAAACTAAAAAAAAGGGTTTTATTTAGGTGAAACATATGGGCCAAATACCAGGGGACAAATAATAATTAATACCATAGGCTAAATACCATGGGAAAATACCATATTTATAAAAGAGGTATGGCTATAAAAGAGGTATAAAAATATATGGTAAATAAATAAAAATATATCAAATAAGATTATAAATCAATAACTAATTATATACAAAGTCTATGGGCCAAATACCATGATAAATAAAAGAGATATGATAAATAAATAAAAATATAAATAAACCAGAGGTATGGCCAATAAAAAAGACGTTTTATTTAGGTGATAGAAATTATTTTAGTCTTTGGATGTCAAGAACAAATATTGTATGATGATCCAATGTTCATTGAACAACCAAGCACTGGAAGTGAGGACAATGATGGGTTATTGAAAATTTAAGGGCCTTATTTAAAGATTTTATGATATTTATTGTGCTTCACAAATGGCAAGTGTTTTTCAAAATTTACATTTTTTTAAGGTGTTTCTTGAATTGCTTTCGTAGGAGTTAAACCCCTTGTAAGAGATAGTAAGGGTCAATTTTGATCACTAGAAGCAAGATTGAAAATTGGGAATCTCTTCATTTTTCAATATATTAGTATAAATATACAAATAAAGGTGGTTCATACATATCAATAACTTAGTAAGAAATGATGCTATATGATTATTGGTGAATGTGATAAGAATTATTTAATCATTTTGAGAACTACAATGTGTTTTCAAAGGATAACTCAAAGTTAAGGATATTGGGATTTCATTATTGAAGATGGGATCGTAATTCTCGAATGAGCAATCAGACAGATTATGGAGCAGTGTCAAGTTTAGGTATTGGAGGAGTTTAGGTATTGGTCCTCCAGTGATAATGGCACCAAGTACTTCATTACTAGTTCTAATATGGTCATATTTGAGAGTAAGCATCTCTTGTAAAATATAAGCAACACCAAAACCTTCTAGAGCCCAAACTTCCATTTCTCCTATTCGTTGCACCCCTCGTTTGGATTTTCCTCTAAGAGGTTGTTGTGTAACCCGTGCATAAGGTCCACTCAAGGTGCATGTATTTTCTCATCAACTTGATGACTCAATTTCGACATATAAGCTTTTCCTATTATAACAGGTTGTTCAAAAACATCTCCTGTTCTTCCATCAATTAATCTATGTTTTCCAGGATGATATGGTTCGAATACCCATGGATTAGTTGTTTGCTCACTAGCTTTGTAAAGTTCAGGAAACACTAGTTTTCTCGAAGCTTCTCGCTCGTATTTTTTGTCAAAAGGTGTTATTCTATAATGTTTGTTCATCGGGTTTCCTGCTAAACCGGGCAAACATTCAAAGATATGTCCTACATTCATTCGTGACGGTACCCCTAATGGATTCAATACCATATCAAATGGTATTCCATTTTGCAAATAGGGCATATCTTGTTTGGGCAAAACTATTGAAATAATACCTTTATTACCATGCCTTCCAGCTACTTTATCACAAATGAAAGTGAAGTGAATAAAAAAAGATTTCAATTTTTTGATGTCTTTAAAGTTTGAAACATGGGTTGTAACAAGAATTTTCTTAGCTCAACATCATTTTTCATCCATTGTAACACGAGGAGGGAATCCCCTAGGACTTGTATTTGAGAAATTCATTTTTCAAGAGAAAGTAGTAGAACCAATGTAGGGGCAGTGAGTTCACTATGGTTGTTTGAAGAATGAATAGTACCAGATTTGAAGTTGAGGAAGTAATTTTGTGTGAGGTAGATTAATCTCCTTGCTCTTCTTCCATGTGGATCTTCTTGTGTGAGGTAAAATAGTCAATTTACCATTGCCTTTGGGCTCGGGATTTTGACAATCCATGATTTTGCCAACAATAGTGCCAACACTATTATTATTATGCAAAAGAGTGTGTATATATATATACTTGTTAAATCAGAAGCTAAAATAAATCTAAATTGATTTATAAAAATAAATTATTTAATCAAAACAAATTACACTAACCCAAAAAAACCAACCTACCAATCTTAAATTATTAAATTTAAATAAATTAAATGCACTGAGAAATACACACCCTCATATAATTATAATTACACCCTTATGTAATTAATAAACCCTAAAAGTAATCACTAAAATGAAAATTTGAATGGTCCCTCCGTTTTGGAAAAAAAACAAGCATTCCCAACTTAAAATAATTATAAAAAACCCAACTTAAAAAACCTTTGCTAAAAATAATCATAAAATAGAAAGTTTAAATGGTCCCTTCGTTTTACTAAAATCCTTCCTAAAATAGAATGCCCAATAGATCTATGGGAATGCATGCAAGGTACCTTGCCCAATAAATCCGTGGGAATACATGGAAGGTACCTTGGGGCTTTTAAGATTGTGCAAAGGAGGAGATCTTCGCAGGAACAATGTGGGGGTCGCAAATAAAAAAAAACTATATTAACGCATAACAAAAGTTCATCTTCATGCCGCCGACTTCCAAGGGGGCTTTTCAATTTTTTGGCCCCTGCCCTAATTGTGTCTCTTTATATAGAAAGCAGTAAGATTTGAACATATAGAATTTTGCGGTGTCTAAGTTCATAGGAGCTGAAGCTGTGTTGCCAATCAGAAATCATAACAGCACAGTGTTGACCTGTGGAGAAATCAAATTTCTGAACTCTTCGACTCGCCCAATTTTGAGCTTCGGAACCTAGATGATCGATCTTCAAAGACTTGTCGGATCCTCCTCGAGAAGCACTATGGACAATTTTAGTCCCCTTTGCATTGGAGTTGTCTATAATGCGATTTTTTGGAGATTCCGGAATTCGGCGAAAGAAATTGAGGTTAAATCGTTAAAATGGTTTTTTAACTGCATATTTCGATTCAGCACCCTGAAAAACTCCTGGTACACTTTAATTGTGGAGAAACTAACTATCAAACTTGCGATTCCAATAAATTACTGCTGGATTTTGACCAGAAAAACCCATCAAAAAAAACTTCCAAAAAGTCGCATTATATAGACAACTGCCTTCGCATTTCCCTCAGCAAGGTGAGGGGTCGTTGTAGGGAAGCAATTTAGGCTCAGTGTCGGAAGTGGTCGGCGCCTTCAACGCCACAACTCATGTTCTTTTATCTAATCTTTCGGTTCTTCAATATAAAGCCCGACAACTGGAGGCATTCGTTCAACAAGGCCGCCATGACCAACCAGGGAATGTATCCTTGATCCTGTATGAAATTATCCTGTTTTAGCCTCCATTCAACGTCGGGGGATTGGGAATCCAACATCAGTCGACTCTGATGTTGATCTTGAGGGTTTCGGTACCATTAATGTTCAATTCGAGGCGAGGAAATAGGGGTTAGGGTTCTGTCTTTGCTGATAACCTGCCCACCCGCGGGATGTAGAAAATTCTCAATAGCAACCAGCAGACCATCGGTTCAGCCGCAGGAATTTGGTTAGTGAAGCCTTGAACCCTTCAGTGATGAAGGCCTTTGGGGAGGCGAGGCACTGGAGCATAGACTGCCTCATAGAAAACCTGCAGAACGAAGAGACTCGTAATGGGGGATTGGTGACAGTCATGGAGCATTATCGAACCGCAGTCTTCTGCATGCTCCTATGCATCTGTTTTGGCAACAAGTCAGACGAGGAGATGCTGAACTCCATGAAGCGTATCTTGTGAGATATGGTGCCGGAAAACATTCAGCGGCGCAATATATTTGGCGGGATACCATTTAGGATTTTGGAGTGTTTCTTCCAGCGGCGCATGGTGCATTTAGTGGACTTAAATCGGAGGCACAAGGAACTCTTGGTGGGGCTCATAAACAAGCGTCGTGACGCACCGCTTCTAGCCGGTTGTGCATACGTGAACACGTAGATTGAGGCTGAACGGAGTCTGAAGCCTCAACGATGACGAGCTTGTTACGCTGTGCTCGAAAATCATGTTAGCCGGTGGTGACACAACCACATCAGCCCTACAGTAGTTGTTGGTGAATCTAATGATCTGTCAAGACATATAAGTGAGATTATATGATGAGATCATCAGCGTCACTAGGAACAAGACATCGGTGGAGGAAGATGACTTGCCGCGGATTCCTTATCTGGAGGTCGTCGTGATGGAAACCCTGAGATTCCATCCTCGCTAATAGAGAAAAAAGTATTGACTCATGTCTATAGACATGGTTGTGCTCGACCTTTTTGGATAAGAGAGGCGAGAAGGACAACCCACTTAACCCATGCACGCAGATCAGAACGAGAGAAGAGTGGGAATGTTGTTGGGTTCTTTCTACCAGATCTCTTTTACTGGAACAGATGGATTCATGTATTTTAGCACTCATATCCAGCCTCCAGCCACTCTCTATTCTAAAAGGTATTAAAATTGCCTTCGAATCCTGTTTAATCGCATATTTCAGTACTTTATAATCTTTCGTTATTATACGTTTAAATTCCCCCATAAATTTGAAGAAATTGACTAACTGCAATAGAAATTTAACAAAAAGAATTTATTGGTTTTGGGACTCACGAAGAGCATTAGAAGCAATAAAGTATTTTATGGAAGCAATTGCTAGAGGAGTGCAATTACCTATTTAAACTACGACAAAGTTGAAGAAGTCATTGAGTCAAGCAGGTATGCAAGATGCATATGCACAACTTTGAAAAAAAATGAAAAGTATTTAAATTCAGACGAAGTAATCACTATTTAAATTTTTCAAGCTAGTCCACTTGAGGGTTGAAAAATTATGAAACATTTTTGGTTTTAGGTAATGGTAATATTATTAATTGAGCTTTTCAATATTTCATATGGGTGGGGTTTTGTTCAGGCCCTTCATTTCATATTGTTTCAACATTTAGATGAGGGCTTAGAACTTTTTATTTTGATTGAATTAATAATTTGAGGGTGTCTTGGCCTGTCCAAATTTTCCCTGGACATCATTTTAGTGCCTTTGTTTTCTACGAAGGCACAAAGCAACTCAATGTCTTGACTCAATTAGCAATGTAGTTTTGTGAAGTTAGATGTTGTAAAAAAAATTAGTGCATATGCTCTTGAAATTGGGTGTTGCCAAACATGGTTGGATGGAACTTCAATCTGGTTGAAAAGTTGTGAAACAGTTTTGGTTTTAGGTAATGGTAAGATTATTAACTAAGCTCTTTAGTATTTGATATGGGTGGGGTTTTGTTCATGCCCTTCATTTCATATTGTTTTAGCATTTGGATAAGGGCTTAGACCTTCCCATTTTGATTGAATTAATAATTTGAGGGTGTGTTGGCTTGCCCAAAATTTCCCTAGACAGCAGTTGGCATTGGTGCTCTCCCTCGCCCTTCAACTAATCCAATCTTGAAGTGCATAGCCCCCATATGAAATTAGGAGGCCCAAAACTCCTGGCAACAAATGGTGTTGCTCATCTAACTGTATTTGATGATTTACAAGGTGTCTCAATCATCTTGAAGTGGCTTAGCTATATTCCTCCATATATAGGAGGACCTCTTCCTGTCGTGAAGCCTCTAGATCCTCCAGATAGATTAGTTGAATTCGCTCCAGAGAATTCATGTGATCCTTGTGCAACTATTAATGGTGTAGAAGATAATGGTAGGTGGCATGGTGGCCTCTTTGACAAATAGTGCTTCATAGAGACATTAGAAGGGTGGGAAAAACAGTGGTTACAGGGCGAGTGAATCTTGGGGGAATCATTGTGGGTGTATTGTTGTTGAGACCCAAACAATGATCTAGGTGATTCTTGCAGACCCTAGTCAACTTGATTCTACTGAGAGAGTAGTACCTCAAGTAGGTTCAACGTTACTCACAAGCGTGTGTCGTTCCATAATGTTGTATAATCCTCCGGCTGATAGGGGAAAATCTAATGATAGACGTAATGTTTAGAGGCTCCTTGTTCACCAAATCTTGTCCAACTTTGTGATATTGAAATTTCATAAATGCGAGATGTGACAAGAAGATAACTTAAATGAAAGCAACCAAACAACTTCCATGCAATTAATTGCTTTGAAAATAAAGCATTGGATAGGTTATAGGGTGACAACAACACTGAAAGTCAACTTATCTTCTGCACAACTTTTTTTAAGCATGTTACATGGAGTGAGAATCGACAATAAAGAATAGTAGTGAACTTATCCTCTCCTACACTCTACTATGCATATCCACATATCAAGGGATCAACAGTGAACAATATTGTACCCAGCTTATGGTGCATGCATCATCTACTCTCCTTCACTAACGTAATTTTTTCTAATCAATTTTGTCAAAAAACATGGCCCCATTTTGGTTCTACATATGTCATAGTTTCATAATTATTATTCTCAATATAAATATACTATTATTCTAATTTGATTTTAATTAAATCATTAAATTATCCACATATATTATTAATTACACCAGAGACATTTTAAAATGAGATAAATTATCATATATGACTAGGCATATAGAAGTAATTTATCCCTAAAAAAATTTAAAAATTAGAATTTTATCCCTCCAAAAATAAAAATAAAATTTAGAAATCAAAATTATTTATGACTTAACTCCACCCCTATTTACAACATTTGACAACCATTATCTAACCATGTGGTACCTCCACGCATAATCGATAGGGTGGGAAACAAAACATTTGAAAACCATTACCTGACCATGCATTACCTCCATGCACAATCAGCTAAGGGAGGGAAACAATGTGGTTTCAAATTTAAAACGCGACTTTTCTATTAGACCACCTTCACACATAATCGATAAGGGTGGGAAACAAAGCATTTGAAAACCACCACACATTACCTCCGTGCAAAATCAGCTAAGGGAGGGAAACAAAGTGGTTTCAAATTTAAAATACGACTTTTCTATCAAACCACCTCCACGCATAATCGATAAGGGTGGGAAAAAAAACATTTGAAAACCACCACGCATTACCTTTATGCACAATCAGCTAAAGGAGGGAAACAAAGTGGTTTCAAATTTAAAACACGACTTTTCTATCATACCATTGATTTAGAGTCGACGAAGAAGAAATATAGAGAGGCTTGGCTTCTCTCATTTCTTATCCTAATTGTAAAAGACATTGTCAGTAATTTAATAGAGTTTTGGTTTGGCTCATTACCCACAACCAACTTCTGAAATCAAACCTTGATACCATCTCCATATCTACCATTTCTTCACTCAATACATGACCCAGGCATAGGGATTTTATGGATGTATGCATCTACCTTTTTGGATTTGAATTCACAAGAATGAGGGCATGCTTTAGAGGTTAGGGTTTATTTTTTCTTATCTACATGCAGGAACAAGACAAAATTACTAATCTTCTATGATTTGGACGTGCTGCAAAACGAGGAGCCACATAGAGAAACTGTGGGAAATGTTAATTCTATTTCAAAAATTCAAGAATATAATGTAGGATATGGGAGCCCATGATTTCTCTTTGAAGGACATTTTGAGGCCCAATTGTGAGCGTACCATGAAGTTCTTTGGTACTTTCATCAATTTCTGTTGCTACAGGTGAGATGGACATCGTATGTTACGAGATCCTAGCGGTAGCGTGTATATTGGCTTTAATGTGTTTTGACATTTTTTCTTCGTACTCAAGGAAAATAAATTGTTAGGGGTAAGCCGGTCAATAATGGAATGCAACAAGGAACTTGAAAATGAATTACTGATAGAAGAGACGAACATCAAGGTTTTTCTGCCCAAATTCTCATATGAAAAATAATTGCTTTGCTTCATATTTTTTTGTAAATTTAATTAGCTTAGATTTGCATATTTATTCTTTTTTATTGGATATGAGCTGGAACAATAATTAAAATAAATTGAGGCAGAGTGACCATCAAAGCAGCCTCTAACTTAAGCACTAGAGGTTGAAATTAAGAAGTTGCAGCAAAACATCTTGCCCCTAAATAAACAACAATCTGATTTGAAGGCTGAAGTGTGTAATCTCTAGGAGAAGATTAATGAGTATAATAATAAGGTAAGATCTTGGATTTTGTGGGCTCTTTTCCTTTTGCAGAGTTGGAATTTCACTTTTGTACAACTTGGAAAACCTAACTTGGATGTCAATGTCACACTCATTTTATTTTTAAAAACCTTGAAATCTATCATCCTTTGGTTGAATGTTGTCACCCAATGCTTACGAGCTTTTGGATTGCTCCCTTAATTGTGTTGTACCATTATTTCTGCTAGACTTTCCAAATTGAAATACCTCTCACTTATGCTAGGAAGCAATCAAGTATATATTTCTTCTTTCCTTATAGTGTAATTATGATAATGGTACATTCTTTCTTGAAATAAAGAACAATATGATTACACTAATGAAATCATTAATTAGGAAGGATATATTGCAATTTTATCTCTCTCACGAGATAGGTAAGCATAACCAACATATCTACCTTAGTGCTAAACTCCATGGAATCCATATATTTTTTATACAAACTCATTTTGGTTGCAAATTTTGCAACTGGATCAACTTTAGACTTTGTTAACTCTACAAGACCGGTTGATGCAGCATTAAAGTCTTCCATACATTACCTTCTCCATAAAACATTGATCCCTGAGAGAAAAATAATACTTTATATTTCCTTTCCATTTTGTTTGACAATCAATAAATCTCCTGGAATTGCCACCTTCTAGTTGAGCTAACCAAGCATGAAGTTTGTTTATTCTAAATTGGTCCATACCCACAGCACTCAACGAAATCTACAACTTTAAAAGACATGTTTCACTATTTCATTTGTTTAAAATGTAAGAAAACCATTAGTTAACCCTATTTTAATATTTTATGAACTGCATTGACAACTAGGGACTCACTGATTACAAACTAGCCTAAAACTTGTGACTTGAAAGATGTTTCGACTTCAATATGGTTTGATACTATTTTATCCATTTGTCATTCTTATCTTGAATTGTCTAAATCTTGGTAATCCTTTCAGCTATCTGGGAGGTGACTCATATCCCTTAATGTAGTTTATTCGTTTCATAGAAAATAAGTTCTTGTCATATACTATCACCAATCCTTCTTATTAGGTATTCTCACTTGTAGTTGTATATTAAAGATACCATATTTTAGAATAATAACTTACTAAACTCTAATATAGTAGTTTTTCCATAGATATAAAGCATGTGGATATAAATCATGCGGACCAAATTTCAACCTATCTTTTCAACTAAGAAGCCTTTTCCTATTCCATAGTCTCATTGAGTCTTAATCCCTTCCTAGAGAATTTTTTTGATAGAATTAGAAAGATATCCTAACTATAATATAAGTGAGGGAAAGGTCCAAATATGGCTCCCAACCAACTCCCAAAACATTTATTTTCCCTTCAAATTTCCAGGACAAATTCCTTGAAACAATATGCTGAGCATACCAATTTCTTGCAAATATTGGCAATTCTGGCAATATAAAGGATCTAGCTTATCTAAAATCTCAAAAGCCCTAATGATACTGACTGCATGTACATATGTCTCTAAATGGTGTACACATTTTTGAATCAATATAAGTTTGAATTAATACAAAGGAGTTGTATAAACACTCGTTCCTTTCTTACAAACGAGGGGATATACACTAATTTGATGCCATAGTTTAGCGGTGATCTTAATAGGTAATTGTGCATATTTCCTAGAAGCAATTATTAAGGATCTTCATAGTGAATAATTTTATAGTAATAATAAATCAGTTAAATTTTGTGACAGAAGTTGTTTCATTATGAACTCATCAATTAGCCACATCATTCGAGTTTCCTGGCGATTTCCCAGGGTGCCCAGATCTCTATAAGCCTCGAAAATGGCTCTACACACTAGTACAACATCCTCTCCAACTACCCAAGCATCACATGTAACTGCTTCTTCCTAATGTTTTGGGCTAAAGAATCCACCGAGTAGATTGAAACCAAATCTCTGACTTTTCATTACAGGAATGCAGGTGAGGTCATTGATGTGGCGATGCCCAAACAAGTCATGTGTACCCATAACACAGACATTCCATTTACGTGTCTTGCCAAAAAGATGACCTCTTCAATCTAGAATATAGAGACCCCCAAGAAGAATTTTGAAAAAAGGATCCTATTTCCCAAAGAAGAAATATACCTACGACCTCTTGAATTTAGAATCTGGAGACTCGCCAACAAAAGTTTCAAGAAAAGAGATCCCTATGTAACATTGTCCTGAACTCAAAAAAATATACCTATTTCTCTAGAAAAGGTATGTTTATTTCCCAAAACAAAATGAAAAGAAGTTGACCCTTACACAATTTAATTCAACATCCAAAATGAATGGTACCAACATAATCTACTTTAGCACCCATAGTTTGGTTATGGATGGATTCCCCTTGCCATTGTTGACAATGTAGTTAGTCAGAACCTTTGTATATGGCCTTGTGTCAATGATTTCATCAGCATCAATCCCTGCTAAATAATTTCCCACAGGGTTTCTAACATTGTCCATTCCACTCTGCAAGCTTGACAGTCCAACCTCCTTCAGCCTTTTCAATATGGCAGGTACGTCATCCAGCATAACTCCACGAATCTGCCAATTATGCCGAGTCGTTATATCTGCGCATCCCTCTACTCCATATTTTTCAATCATGCTTGCCAAAAATTGAGTTTGGAGACTGGTAGTCACTCCATTTGGAATCTTAAGTGTCATCATGAATCTCCCATCTTCAAAAACCAACAAAGAACCAAAAATTGTTCGGCTCAAAATTATCAAATAACAAACAAAAACCAAAACTTCGGGTGAAGGCATAGCCTAAAGGAATTGAATTAGGGCACCTACACTGATTCTTTTTTCGGTGAAAGAGATACAACCACTTTAGCCGTACATCGATATCATCCTTATTAACCTTCTCACTCTCAATTTCAGCCAAGGGCTACTTTGCAGTTCTTCAATCTCATTCTCCATGAACAATTTCATGGGCTCCCTTTCTAACTTAATCTACACACAGTAATCATCTCCATGAATGAATACACTCCAATTATTTCATTAGACACTTCAACCATATATCCATGGTTGAAGTGCAAGACATTTTCCATAATTTCTAAACACAATTACATTAAGTGGAACTTTGAAATTGAAGTTCCTAAACACAATAATTACCTTAATCAGTTGAGCTTTGAATTTGAAAGACATTTTGCTGTAAATTAGCTGCTTTGGAAAATCCATAAAAAATTAGGTGCTTATGATCCATAAAAAATTAGGCACTTATGATCCATAAAAAAATCGCTGCTTTGGAAAATCCTATTTCAAAAAATAAAAATGTTATAGAAATAATATGTTGTCCGAAACTCTTGCCTTTATATCCTATGCTATCACAACAATTAAAATGAAAAAACAGATGGCGTATAGCATACAACATGATAGTTTTCCAGAATCTTGAATTACATCATGGAAATGCTCCATGGAAATTGTTAAAAGAGAAAATAGAAGAGTCTAGTGTCCAAGCGTACTTGGATGGATCTATAGATTGATGCCAAAGTTCTCATTTATTATTAAAAAAGGGTTGGGTTTGATCCAAGCATTTTGAAACAAATTCGTGAGTATTTAAGGAATCATTTGTATTCAAAGTCATTAATTCTAACAAAGGGATCCAGCGACCACAAAAGGAATCCAAGACAGAACTTTCCTTTGAACGGAAAAATATTACAAACATGTACTCTGCTAATAATGGTGCTAAGTAATTCTTGACATTTGGAAATCAATCAACACCCTTGTTGAATCTAATGATCCATGCCTTATATGGCAATATGTTCCTTCTATGACCAAATCAAATTTCCAAAACCCGATTTTTGTACAAATATCTCTGCATTATGCGTCTTGTGGCCCAGATCTATCATTTTAAACATAATTTAAGGGTGCAGATTCAAATTGAAGAGATCATATCTATGATTCTCACTGCATATCGATGATTGGTTAGTGTTTCTTGGTTCTCTGACAATTTATTTGATATAGCAAATCTGTGACTGATCTTTTCTATTTGAAGCCTCACAGCTCATAGCATACCTGGTTTCAGATCCTTGTTTTGTTATGAACACGTTTTGCTACATTAGGTATGCTCATTGCTTATGATTTTGTTGCAGGTGACAAGTGCGTTTGAAGGTGAGGTAGAGGTGGCCTAAGCAGAGTAACATCAAAATAATTGTGATGAATTTATGTTCATTGCAGATTCCAAAAATATCGTAAAATTTCACTGTCAAGAGATCAAGTAATTGACCCCTCTCTCTTATTCTTCAGATTTAAGGATATTCTCGTAATCTGTAATAAGCATAAGGATGCTCAAAAATTTATATGTAATTCAACCATATATTAATTATTAATTTACAAAATTCATGTACAAAGTGTGTACAAAGTTTGGATTAATGAAATTGGTATATTCTATTCTCAGTTTTATGAGTTCAATGTCTCCGCGTTAATGTGCCAACATAATGCATATTATCCATTCAATGTGTCTATTGTAAGAAAAATTGGGTCGAATCGCATCCAAATGGAAGTGCAGCATTAAAGTATTGTGTTTTATGGAATAGGGAAAAGGAATTATGTTCGAGGTCAAGTTTGGGGGAACTTTTCTCTGTATAGCAAGCTATTCATCTAAATTGATGATGTAAATTCTACCTAGTTCATCATTTATATGGAACCAATGGTTAAGCCTCTGTCCAACACATCACTCATTTAAAATTGAGTTCAACATTGATGCATATCGACTTGATTCATCGAAACAAAAGTAGAAATTAGTATCCAATGAGTATATACAATTGTAATTGAGGATGAAGTCTGTATAGGAATTTGTGTTGATTGGAATTGATGGTAAAATCAGCTTAGTAGGTTATAGACACAAAACCATGGTTGTAGCATGTGTGCATCAAATCTTCACAGATTATGATTGTAGAGCTATAAAATTGGTTGTAGAGACAAATGATTGTTGGTTCGAAGGTTATAAAAATAATTGCAGGCCAAACACCAAATATCTCTATCACAAAGACAAGTTGGTTCTCAATTCTTGTGGTCATGGGCTTGAAATTTTATTCCTCATTGAATGAGATATAAAAGCCTCTTTCCATAGGTTATAAAGAATACAAAACCTATCAAATTTGGAATTGGACCTCTATCCTTTATCCAGAAATAATGAATCAATGGTTGATCCTTACAATGTAAATGGGTCTGAGAAGTAGAGTGCAATCAATTTCCTTAAGGCCAATCTAGTTTGGTTTTGGAACTTGAACTCAGTCTTCATAGAAGACAAAATCTGGCGTGACTTCTAGAATTTATTGAAACTATTACTAATGTGTAATGGTTTTCATTGAATGAACTCATCGGAGCATTTTTAAGGCTCCACATTCTTGCATTGAAATAAATTTGATCGCACTCTCTAAACCAAATTCTCAACGATTTGATCTATATCTCTATTCATTACTTCACTGTGCAATCATATGGGTTGGGGTGCATTCAAATCTCACGGATATGTCTAGATATCGTTGATATACTCACTTCCTAATCTGAATGAGCTCAATATACATGCAAATCAATGTGATGCTAATTGGCCCAACACCAAACATTTGCATAATGTTTGAATTGTTTTAATGCTTGGTTGTAATTGGGAAAGTATATAATGCATTCAAGAAATTGCGCTGCCACAAATGTTTGAACTCTGGCTTACAACATTTAATATAGCCATTCAATATGTATAGTAAGATAATTGTGCCCTCATGGTTTGAAGTCGTTTTGATTTTCATGGTTCAAAAGTAACTCCAGGTTTATTAGGCATCCACGTTATGGTTGACACTTGGGAGGGTACCTACTAATGATAATCTTTTATCCACGTGGTTTATTCGTTGTGCCTAATGGGTGGTTTTGTAATCACTTATTAATCCCTAAATGTCCACTTGGCTTTGAATATTCACCAATCAATAATGGGTTGACAGTGAATTAATTTGGTGTTTTGCCAAAAATTAAAATATATTTTTCAATTTATACATTGTAAAAAAATTAATTTACTTTTTGAAATTATTTTAATTTTATTGCTCGAAATGGCTTGAATATTATTTTGTAATCAATGCAATCTTAATAAAGGTGCAAATTGCAGTTACCACACTTTCCATGGATCGTTTAAATTTTATTGATTTATATATTTATTGTATTGATTTATATATTTATTATGAAGTTTGATTTTATTAAGTGTGGGGATGTTTTAATTGACGTTGTGAGAACCCTGTATGAAGAATTCTTGAATTAACTGGGCGTTGCCTACGCAATTTGGGTCGTTTTAATCAATCAGAGAGATGGTTTGATAAGACAATTGATCACAAAAAGACCCTTTCTATGTCAGGAACTCTTTCACAACATCCTACGCCTCATGCTCTGGCTACGCCACTGCATGCGAAGAATGGTGCCACTGTTAAATTAAATCAAATAGATGTCATTTAATCTGGTAAAAGAGCATATGGTAGATGTCAGAGGCAGATGAAATGGGTAGATGAAACTAGAAAGTGAAATGATTAAAAAAGAATGCCTATCAGCATAAATATTGCAAAACAAAAGGAATAACTTAAGAAGTGTTTTATTTTTTTCTCATATTAATTTGTGAAAGAGCACTAATCTAAACACGATCATGATCATTGCAATATTTAGTTGGATTTCCATATGTAAAAATGTGGTTTTCTGATCCAACATTCAAACTATTAATATCTGAACATACAAAATTAAAATTTAATGCAAGAATCAGAAAAACATTGGGATCCCTAGTATCTGAGTGAGAAAGGATGGCTAGTTGATCTGTCCATCCACTTACTATGAAGTGACGATGCTACTTAGTATAAGTTGGATAGAAAAAAAATGGGATCCCTAGTATAAGTTAATACCACAGAGTAGTTACTTATAATCATAGTAAATCATGAGATGACTTTACTTTAAAAAAAGGGTTGTGTAGAATTCATATGGTTCAGGTAATAAGAGTGTGAACGATCAAGCTGTGTGGCATTGACGGTTTTGGGAGATAGTTGCACTACATTTTAGAATTGCATATTTCTGGGATATCAAAACACCTTGTTAGACGACAGTGGGAGGCATTATTTTCAAAACTATTACATTGAGGGTGTTTTCGACTTAGTATGTGGCAATGGAAAATCCCTCTATCAGGAAATGGAAAATTTATCTTTCGATTGCTTTTATTTTTCTGTTTCAATATCATTGGGCACTCATTAATAATAATACAAAAGAAAAAAATGTTGGCGGCAAAAATGCCAGCGACATCCCATTCCTAAACTTCATGGTGCATTTACGACTCATAAGAGTATGTATGCATCGGAAGACTCAGGCTTCATCTTTTTAAATTGCGGGCAAAGGAAAAATGCATCTAGGCAGGCCATGGGGAACTTTCCATTCAGAGGTAGGAGGCCAAGATAATCAACGTATGTTTATTGCAAATTATTTCAAGGAAGTTGTATGTCGTGTACCAAACACAACCTTTGATGGTACTACTCTCCACTTTTGCATGTTCTCTAATTTGAAATGTTTTTCTTTATGCTGACTTCGAGAGTGTTTATAACAATTACATCGTTGGGATTTAATTTCTAGTAAGAGTAATCATGAATAGGTTAATGATGATTTGTTTTTCGTATTATCTTTAAATTGGTCATTAAATCTGGAGCCTATTGAATACATTAATTTTGTAATGGTATACCATATTAGATACGTTGAAACAACCATTCTTTTCGTTTTTTGATTTTTAAAACCTTTTCTTTTGTAGGTTTGACATTACTATATTGCAAGGCCCATGAGGCGAGGTGTAAAATATGTTGTATTTATGAAAAAACCATCGAAATTAATCTATAAAACCCAAGGGATAAAATCATTAGATATAAAATACAAACAACTCTAGTTTCAACAATATGGTTTTGTCAATAACCTTTTCAGAACAGTAGTAGAGACAAAGTATATGAAATAATATTTGGTAAATTTTATGCCTCAAAAGAGAGACATAAGTAACAGAACCACCTTTGTGTAACCATAAAAAGACATGACTTAATTAAATACTCACTTCACTTCATTAAATACTCCCAACTTGAAAACTTGAAACCAAAATTTTGTTTACCTTTTTAATGGAGTGGTAGAATTGTGTTCTAAAGGTTTAGCCAGAAATTAGTACTTGAAAGGTAGAACTTGAGAATAGCAAGATATCTAATCTGGATTTTGAGACACAACAAACGTGGAAAAAAATGATGGTATTGACGAGTCTTCCCATCAAATAAGCTCTAACTGTTAGACCACTGCCCAAATTTCAGTTATCTACAATGACAATAGTGACTCTAGCTTTATTTGTATGGATAGTGACTTTGGCCATTGTCTTGTTCATTTCCTATGAATGATTTTGATTTTCAAACTCCAACTTGTTTGTTGTTAAACTAAATAAAGCTTTGATGACAAACTTATAGTTTTCAAAGATCTTTTCTAAATCTATTTTCTTGAGAAAATTTGTATTTTTACTTTAGGTACTATAGATTGCTATTGTGTGACATATGCTATGATATAATTGCCTAGATAAATAGACAAAAGTATTGTACAACATAGTATTTTTTAAATCTAAAGAAACAAAATTTCCAAATACAAAGTTTATTAATTAATAACATCTTTTAGACTTCTTAGCTAAGTTATGATTATATTTCGCTAGGGGATTTTGTGTACGCTGATATTGTGTTGTCTCTTTGGTTTTTGTCAGGTAACAATGGTTAATAAGGACTGTGTTCTTGAGCAGTAGGCACACATCTTATTTTACTATCAACGAAAAACTCCATGGTTTTCAGGCATGGCAAAAAAAAACACAGATGTCAGTGAGATACCCAAAGTCTGCGTTGGATGAATTTAATACTAGTGATGATTTTGATTCCTTGTCAGATAAAGAATGTCACAAGTCAAATTCAAATAAACAAAAGCAACTCAAGAATGAAGGTGAAGCTATTGTTTTTTGTCCAAGTCAATTTTTTTTTATTTGTTGGTTGTTGTCATGTTTTGAGTGCGGACTTGAGAAATTGCAAATTACATGTTGGATTATGTGAAGGGGATATATATATCATTCATGGTTTCCGGAGATCTGTGTTACATTTGCATAGAAATTTAGATATCATTCAAATATCTAAGCACCAAACAACAACAACATTGATATTTTTCTTTCACTCAACCTATAACATGTTGCATCTACCTTCATCAATTCTCTTGTTCCATATGCTATCCACTTATGACATTTCCCTTGCTTTGCTGCATTTGCTAGTTATAGGTCATTTATAGGTTATAAATGTCTTCATATTTTCACTTCTAATTGAGTATTCATCTGAACATATTGATTCTCTTATACATAACTATTTTTCCCTCCACCCACTTTTCATAACTTCCATAACCATTAGGTAGGGACTTGCAACTTTGATGTTGCTTTGTTTTTTTAGTAAAATATTGTCGAGACTTAATTTATTACAAGTTATAGAATTTACAATTTATGAAGTTTCAAGGTCTAATTTTTAAAATTCTAATTCTTTAAAGGGTGCTAGCTCAATGGAAGAGCACCTGCTTTATAAGCAATAGGTTGGTGGTTCGATTCCATCATGCCCTGACATCCATATGGAATGGCAATGATCAATTTTTGGTGACGGAGGCTCTTTTGACCATCACCAATGAGCTTTGGTGACATTTTTCGACCTTCACCAAAATATGAAATGGTGATGGTCGACGAATGCCACCATATATATGGATCAATAGAGACAACCCTCAAAGGTCTGTAGCCATAAATAATTGTTGTTGATATGAAATGATGACGGTCAATGTCCGTCATTATAGTCATTATTCGTGATGGATCTTGAATGTCACCACAACACCTATACTTTTGGCAATGCGTCTTTTGGTGACGGTCAACGAACGTCACCATATATATGCACCAATAGTGATGGTCATGAAAGATCCATCACAATAAATCGTTGTTGTTCATATGAAATTATAACGGTCACTATCTGTCATTATAACCAATATTCGTGACGAACCTTGAATGTCACCATAACACCTATGCTTTTGGCGACACCACCTTTGGTGACGTTCATTTTTTGGTGATCGAGGCTATAGTTTGTCACCATTGCTCATATGAAATGGTGACGGTCGCTATCCGTCATTGTAAATCATTATTGGTGACGAACTTTGAATGTCACTACAACACCTATGCTTTTGGTGACGTTCACTTGTTGGTGACGGAGGCTATGGTTCGTCACCATTGCTCATATGAAATGGTGACAGTCCCTATCTATCATTATAAATCATTATTGGTGACGGGCCTTGAACGTCACCACAACACCTATAATTTTGGCAACGCCACCTTTGGTGACGTTCAATTTTTGGTGATGAAGGCTCTTTTCACCATCACCAATGAGCTTATGGTGACATTTTTCACCCCTCACCAATGTCATTTTTTCTTGTAGTGCATGTTCAACAACTAACTATCAAAGCGAAATAGATTCATCACCTTGAGCCTTCATGTGGAGTTTCTGGAGAGGGCAATGTAGCTAGGCGGAAGTCCCTTGAGCCAGCTCCATATCAAGTCCTGCACATAGAAAAGACAAGGGTAATCACAACATAAAACCTTGATAATCAATGCATAAACATACAAAAGACATCTAGTTTCACATAACTAAGCCACTCATGCTAAAAGAAATTGAATAAACATATAAATGAATTATAATACCAACATCACGGAGTGGAAAGTACAACTACAGTTCTACATTAATGTCGAAAGAGTGATTACAACCATCGGTTGCATCAACCTTCCCTTACCCCTCCAAATCCTCTCTATCTCTCCCTTCTTACCAACTTCTTATGCTTAAGTCTGAGACTCTGCTCGACAGTCAAATAAGCTATCCTTTCAAATGATTTGACCCCTTTCACAATAGCCCTAGCTCTACCTATGTAGCATGTGAGGCTAGGGTTACCAAGTTTCTCCATGAGTTTCCTTAGGTAAAAGCAATGATGTTGCCATTCTTTTGAGCTCTTTCCCATTTTCATACTCTATTAGGATTAGTAATCCCCCAAATAAGTCAAATTTTGATGTTTCCTTACTTTTCTTAGTTGATTTAGGAGAGAATATAGGGATATTTCTTAGTCAATCCACTCCTTTGACCCTTAGAAGCTCATTAGGGTTTACTAACGTTGTTCCCGAGGTAACAAGTAGAGTTACTTAGGTCACTAATGCACCCTTAGGCCTGCTGAGAAGCTTTATAAAGCAAGTTTCTAGTGTATAGGCAGCGTTAGCTTGGAAACAAGGCTTCTGAACTTGGTCATTGCTTCAATCATCATGTCTTTCCCCTCTAAGCCGATGAAGAGGTCATTTTACTGTATAATAGATGCCCCCTAAAATGTGAGATCAGAGGCTACAATGATGGCCAAAATACTTTATACTTAACTATTATGTTCCTTCTTGAAAAAAAGAGAGAGAGGATCGGAGCTTCGGGCGGTACGAGAAACCTGATACAACACACACACACACACACACACACATATATATATATAGATCTATATATATATATATATATATATATAACAACTAAAATCATGTCCTGAGTCAGGCATTCCCACACTCAGTAGCTATGTCAGAGTGATTTTATCATAAAAGAGATATGATGATGCTAGCCGCCGCTAAGAACAATGTGGAACCGGTGTCATGATAGGATCATTCTAATGAGTTGTCTCCAAAAAACAATATACGCAACTTGGGAGAGGAAACAAGGCTGAGTGATGCAAGCCTCTACCCAAGGTCTTGATTTCCGCTTCACCGAACAACATAGATCGATATATGTGAATATATGCATTGATGTCAAACATGCACGAGATTGTCTGATTACCAGTCAATAATGGAGACCGTTAACAGATGCAAGGAAGGCCACCAATAATGGTGATGGTCTCCAAGATGCATAGTACAATCTAGTGGGTGTGAAAAATGTTTTTGTCGTCGAACACTGGTAGAATCATTTAACCAGGAGCCAATAATGAGAACCCCTGACCAAACAAAACATAACCTACCACTGATGTCTGCAAGTATCGAGGCACTGAAGTGTTTCTGTATTGTCTTCCTAGATAGAGTGTTGAAGTCGATAGGAAGAGGCCTCTTGAAAGGTAGGCAATAATGTGTCCTGCATCAATCGACACGAAACGGGACAAGAATGATTTATTTTTTGAGGAATCTTTGAGCATTGGGTCAAAATGATAGAGGGCATGATGAAATAATATGCTTGATGGTTTGATGGAGGAAACATAAGAAAAAAGATTTTCCCTTGAACAATAGAAGGCACCACAACGATTTTAACCATGCAACACTAGACTCATGAACACCAAAGAGTGTTAGGATACAGAGATGCAAGAACATCGGAGTATATCGGATAAACTCATAGGATGGTAAGATTCATATTCAGAGGCCATCACAAGGAAGGTTTATCTGAGGGAGTGCCATGTTCAAGGGAATGTCTGCTGCCAAAACACGCCTTCAAATACTAAACATAGTTGTATTGTCCACTTTCCACATCTGATTAGTTTAGTGAGTCCAGACGGGTAAATTCATCGATCTTTTCATATTTTAAGAGTCTGAAAAGGACCGCAAAAAGATTGACTCTATGCCCTATCTGATTAGTTTAATGAGTCTAGACAGGCGAACTCGTCGATCTTTTCATGTTTTAAGAGTCTAAAAAGAATCGTAAAAAGAGCGACTCTACTTCACATTTGTGTAATTTAATGAGTCAAGATGAGATAACTTGGTGGTATTTTCATATTTAGAGAGTCTGAAAAGATCATAAAGAATGACTCCATGGTGGTCCCTTTGTCATAGTTGTTAACCAGGTGCGACAAAGGTTTAATAGTATACCCAGATCGGTTACTTTTCCGTGAGTTAATCTACTGAGTCCGGATAAAGAGAAACCTATGCTCAATAGACGTTGACCTCATTTTGTTACGAGTACGAGGAGACAGACTAAAATCGATATTCGTCGTGAATTTTTAATGAGTCACCCGACGACAAACTCAATACCTTCATCAAATTTTAACAAGTCAAATAAAGAAAACTCAAAGTATCTATTTTAGTTTAGTGAGCAAGGAAAAAGAGGTAAAAAAAACTGCTCATTCCTAATTTTTAGATTTAATGAGCCCGAAGAAGGGAAAAAATCGAGGATTTTTTTATTTAAGAGCGAGAAATGGTCCCAAAAAAGAAAGTGCTCATATTGTTTCCGTAGATTTTTAACGAGCCCGATCACAAAAACTTGCGATTTTTCAGTTTAACGAGCAAGAAAAGTACCTAAAAGAATGCTCAGATCATCTTCATAAGTTTTTAACGATCCTGAAGAAAAAACTCGGGATTTTTTTCAGTTTTATGAGCGAGAAAAAGCGCCTAAAAAGAATTCTCAAATGATGTTTTTCAGTTTAATGAGCTAGAAAAAGAGCGAAAAAGAGTTGCTCAAACCGTCGTTGTAGGTGTTTAACGAGCCCAATGATGAAAACTTGGGGAATTTCAATTTAAGAGAAAGAAAATATCCCATAAAAGAAGCGCTCATTGAGAATTTCATGCAGCGATAGCTGCCATTCATTCCTGAAAGTGCTTTCATCAAAAAAACAAAACAAAAGCTGCAATTTCTGTCAATATAGGGTCATGCATGATAAAATTCATGGAGAATGGACTAATTCCTCTTTAATGACTTCAATTAAGATAATTCATGTCTCCAAAATAAATATAAGGGAGTTCTTGAGCTTTCACATTCACCATTTTCACTATTTGAGAGCTGTGAGAGCATTTTGGAGCCAAAGAGGAGCATATTTTCCATGGATGATTGCGGGAGATCCGGGAGACCATTCGACGTGCCATCAGTCCCAGGTAGATGAAAAAACCTTAATATTTTCTTTATTTAACCATTTTTTTATCAGTTTCTGGGGTGGATTTTTGCAGATCTGGGGAGCCCTAATTCAATTATTGTGCCTTAACGCCCTCTAACAGGCCTGCAGGGAGCGGTAAACGCCCTTTACAACCTGCTGGAGGGCATTAATCCTACCTATGTACTACTAGGGGGAGCGTTAAAGCATCAGGGCGCGTTTTAAAACCCCAGGCAGCGATTTCAGAAGATTTTTTACCCCATTCTCACTGATTTTTTGGTTGTTTTTCACAGGTTTCGAGCCATTATGACTAGCCTATGGAGAGAACGGGCCCATGAAAGACATGAATTTCTAATGCAAAATGATCCAGCACGCATACTTGCATTACGTCGTTGTGGTTTGATGAAGTATGCGAAGTTGGAATTGATGAAAGGGCAGGATGACTTGTTGAGTTGGATTATTCAGTGTTGGAATGAACATGAGCAGGTGTTCAGGATTGGAGATCATGAGTTGGCCATTGACCGTGATGATATTTATTTTTTGACTGGTTTTTCATGCCAAGGAGCATAAGCAAACCTGACCGGTGGTAGGCTTGATCCTTGATCCACCCTAGAGCTGGTTCAATCTTATTGTACCCCTGAGAGTGGACTCGTCAGCAACAAAGTCCCCATAGAGAGGATTAGGTCCAGATCTATGAGGGCCATTTTATGGTTGATTGTGCGCTTGGCAGGATCAAAGAGTCCCCACATTGCAACAAAGGCCCAACTATTGCTTGCAGTTCACTGTGTCCAACCTCAGATGTTCAACTGGTGTGAAGCAATGCTTCACTAGTTGAAGGCAGAATTGACCACATGCAAGACTCAAACCCATAGAGTTTTGGGTATGGCACTCTCATTGTCTCATTCATACTTGAGAGGGTACTTGTTATGCGCCCGAGGATGAGATTATCTCCCCTTGATCCGAGGGAACCGAGACAGGGGTGATGGGAATCACTTGATCCTCGCACAGGAGGAGGACCTATCCGACACTTCTTCGAGGAAGAGTTCTTCGAGTGGCTTCATGTCCAGATTGTGATGATTGACAATTATGCCTATGACGGCATGGACTTAACCGGCGACATTGACATGATGCTGCCTCCCGGGACCAACTGGGGTCCTTAAGGTAAGAATGATTTTTTAGAGTACTTAAATTATTTTTACGCTTTTGAATATTTATGTTATGTTTTTGTTTATTTTATGGGTGAACAAGTACTGACATGAAGCCTTTTGCTTGACATAGATGTGGCGCCAGTACGACCTGCAGGCAAACCTCGCCACGTGAGGTGGGGAGGCCAACTACCTGATGGGGGGGGTGATGCTGACAGTCTTCGTGAGGTTCTGAGGAACCTGGAGGGCTTGAGCATGGGTGTTCCCCCCCTTCCTATGAGGGAGATCCCCGCTCATATGCAGCGACACACAGTCGGTGTGCTTGAGCAGTTTCTGGTTCCTCTTCGAAGGATAGCTAGAGTAGTGTTATCATTTCATGAGCAGTAGGCTCTATTAGCAGGCACTTTAGCATAACCAACGAGTTTTTATAGCTAGGCTTAGCAGCCATTTTGTACTTAAAACACCCAAGTTTTGGAATATTTTGATGTAAAAGACTAGATTCAATATATATATATATATATATATATATATATATATATATATATATAGATATATATCTGCAGATATTTTGGTATTTTATGATGTAAATGTTTTTTAAGTGTTTTTGTAAATTTTTAACTCTGTAAATATTTACTTTTCATACATGTATCTATAGTGAATGAGACAGATGCCAATCTAACACATAGTTTGCCAATGAATCAGCAACTGTATTAAATTCTCTAGGAATGTTTTCATATGTGATATCTTCAAATTGACGTTCCAAGAGTCGTACCCTTAAATAATGACGCAACAAGGTTGGATTACGAATGTGATAATGATTTGTCAATTGCATAACAACAAGCTAAGGGTCTAACCTGACCACAAGATTGGCGATGTCCCTTGATGACGCTTCAGTGAGAAGTGAAATTACGAACATGTACTCAGGAATATTGTTGGTGGAAGTGCCACGAAAGACTCCCGTGGAACAAAACAGTTTTGACTCAAGTGTGTAAATGACCCAAGCAACTGATGCAATGTGCCGTGTGTGACGACTGGCACCATCCGCGTATCCTACGTATGTTAAGTGTAATGAAGGCATCTGCATTACGAGAAATATGTATGAGACAAATACTTCAATAAATACAAAAACAATACAATCACATCAAAAAAAAAGAAAAACTTAAAAATACATAAAATTATAAAGCACATGCCTAGTGTAGTACTAGGCATAATATTTTTTCAGATAGAGCCCATTTCAGGGCTCAGCGAGCGAGACTCCTTCCCAATTCTGAATTTCATATGCCCCTTTTGAGAGGGACTTTTTGACGACATTAGGACCGATCCATAAGGGTTGAAGTGTTCATGCCCCCAAGAGGTCATGTTTTTTATCGTAGAGTAAAACAAGATCTCCCTCTTGGTAAGAACGAGGCTTGACCTTTTTGTCGTACTAGGCTTTGACCCAGTGCTTATGGGCCTTGAGTGCCAATTCGGCATCTCGACAGGTTTCATCCAGTTGATTGAGGTATAGAAGGTGCTATTCTTCGGCAGGAGTTATTGGCTTATTAGGGCCTGACCCAGGTTCGGAAGAATTATTAGCCAAGCAAATCCCACGCTACTGGCCCTTTCGGCAACAGCCCGCGGAGCACGGACTGAAGTCTCACCCGAGGTAGCAGGGGTGGGTGCTGGAACCAAGTTTCGGCAACCTAGGGATGTCGTGATGAGAACTTGGAAGGTTCGTGATTAAACCTGCGGCTTCGCGCCACTCTGTACTGTTGTTAGACCTTCGCGCAGATCCGGAACTGAGCACTCTTTTAACCTTTTAATGAGTTTATTATATATCTGATCTAATTCTTAAGGTCTTTAAGCAAACATTTAACAGAATTAACTAGCGCGCGTACCCAAAAATGTTATAGGTTCACATAAATTCAGAACATAAGCATAAAACATAGATCATAACAGATGCATAACCTAGAATGATACCAAATCCGTAATGTCTCAGAATCCACTTAGCTTTATTAATATCTTCAATTCAGTACAATCCTCTTCCTGCCCTGCGCACTCAGCTGCAGGGGTCCGCCACACAGCTGCGGACTCTACCAGGCCTCTGCGCACACAACTGTAGAGCCTATTCCCCTACTATCCAACCCGACTCGGATTTACCGTTGCCTTCACAAACCCATACAATCAAGATCCAAAATCAGAACCAAAAATTGTCCTCTACTCTTATAGCCTCGCTCTATTTATACATTTCCATGGTCCGCGACCCATGGTCAAGCCGACTCAACTTCTATTATTCTATATTATTTTCGGGCAGACAATCCTTTAACTCGACCAATTACATATCGCGCTTCGCACACTTCGCGGAGGATTTACCCTACTATTACCCAAAATTTCGGACTTTAAGCCCAAAAACCCTTACGCGAGGGATCCGCTACCCAACAGCAGTGCCGGGAAAGAGTTCAATGACGATTTGTAAGGAAGGAATTTGACACTCAATTGGTAAAACTACTTCTAGGTCGTAAGCCCGTTGAAAAGGTGTGAAGCCAGTAGTAGTCTTAACCAAAGTTTGGTATGCCTATAGTGTAGGATATAACGTTCAATGCTAGTGGGTTTTATTATTCCCTACTAAACTATGGATCATGGTTTTTAACACGCCATTGACAACCTCTACTTGACCATTAGCTTGGGGGTAGTAGGAGGATGATTGATCCTGGCGAAAACCTAGCAAGTATGTTAAGTCGGACATCATGTGATTCTAAAAGTGAGACCCATGGTTAGTAACGATTGTGCGGGGTACACCTAAGCAACAGATGACCTGATTAAACATGAATAACGATGCAGTTTCCCCATCAGACCGAAAGGTGGGAAGGGCTTCGGCCCATTTTGTGAAATATTCCACAACTACAATAATATAGTTGTGTCTAGCAGAGGAAACGGCGTTGCAAGTTACGAAGTCTATCCCCCATTTGGCAAAGGGGGCGATGGAGATAACTGGGTGCAATAGGGATGGAGGAGCACACATTTTATTTGTAAACACTTGACAAGGATGGCATTTCCGGATAGCTTTGATACAATCTTTGAACAAGGTCGGCCAGTATTAGCCTGCACACAAAAATTTTTGTGCAGTAGATATGCAAGAAAGATGACTGCCACATGCCCCAACATGGCAGTCATTTAAAACGTGTTCTACCTCTTCATGAGTGAGGCAACGTCGAAGAACTGTATCCACACCACAATGATATAACGTATCATTAAGCACTAAATAGTGTCATGCTTGGTGGCGGATGCAATGACGGTCACCTGACGATAGCTCGAGGCGGAACCATTGTGCTTGGAGGTAGACAAGAATGTCACCATACCAAGGGTCAGTTGTGTCGATAAGATAGACAACTTCATCTAGAAGAGGATCGTGGGCTATCTCATTAGGATCGACAATGGGAAGATCCGACAAAAGTTTGGCGAAGACTAAGGAATTTTTCGCCTTGGTAGCAGTGAAAACCAAATCAAATTGTTGGAGGATCACGATCCATTTTGAATATTTCCCTCCAATTACTTGATGAGACAAAATGTGTCTCATGGGATTCTCCAAGGTGATGATAGTAGTCTGTCGCAGTAGTATGTAATGTCGAAAGCGGTTGACAGCAAAGACAACTGCCAAGGACAACTTTTCCACATGTGAATATCTGAGTTCGGGCCCAACCAGGCCTTTCAACAAATAATATATCACATGTTCACTCCGGTCATCATGAGTTTGAACCAAGACCATTCCTAGTGAGGATGGCGATGCTTCCAGGTATAGAAGAAAGTCGTGTCCATAATTGGGAGCGCTAAGGAGTGGGGTTGATATAAGCGCCTTTTTCAAGGCATCAAATGATCGTTGAGCTTGATCATCCCACAGATACGACACTCCCTTCTTAAGTAGGCGCATAAAGCCTTTCGTCAACTCAACATAGTTTACGATGAACCATCGTAAAAAAAAATTCTTTCCCTTGCAAACGTTGGAGCTGCAGAATGGATTGTGGTTTGGGAAATTGAGTAATTGCCTTTACCTTGTCGGGATCAACCCTAATCCCGTACTTGGAGACAATGAATCCAAGTAAGCATCCAGACTCGACAAAGAAAACACATTTATGCGGATTCAGACGTATGTTATAAAACCAACACCTAATAAAGATAGCTCTTAAATGATCTAGGTGTTGCGCTTGTTGCTTGGAATGGGCAGGAAAGGTCATCCAGGTAAGCTTGAACGATATGCTTGATATCGTGAAATGCGTAGTCCATGGCCCTTTGAAATGTTTCTCCAACATTCTTTAAACCGAATGGGAGTTTTCGATAAGAAAAGATTCCCCATGGGCAAACAAAGGCAGTTTTGTGCTGGTCTTTGGGTTTTATAGCAATCTAGTTGTAACCTAAGAATCCATCCATGAATGAAAATGACTCACAACCGGTGCAGTCATTGATGATTTGGTCAATGAACGGTGTTGGATAATTATCCTTTGGACATGTGGCATTCAAGTCTTGATAATCGACACATACACGGATGGTTCCTTGTTTCTTATCGATAGGAACCAGATTGGAAGCCCATTCTGTTAAGGGAACAGGATAGACGAAATGAGCACGTAACAACTTTTCCACCTAATTTTTTATGGCTGCTGTTTTGCGGGGGTGGACTGGTCAAAGCCTTTGGCGAACAGGTTTAGCATTGTCGATATCTTGATCTCATGCTCGATAATAGATAGATATATGTCAGGCATTTCCTCGTAAGACCAAGCGAATACATCTTAGAATTACTTAAAAATGTAGGTGAAGCTTGCAATTTCCTCAAGATTTCAATCTGCTCCAACTTGGATGTTTTCCACGATGTCTGTCATGACAAAAATATCGATGAGCAATGTCTTTGAAATATTGCCCATGTTTCCTTCCGAGTCCAAAGTTTGGATAGTCATATATGGTGAGGAAATGATTTCAGGTGTGTCAGGTGATAGGATTTGAAGAGGCATCATGTCTGAATCAGATATCGAAACATGATGGTGCGAGTCCTCCCAAGGTCGCTCTTCTAAACTCATGATCTCTCTAATAGCTTCGTCCATAGGTAGGACTTGATTGAGGGGATCGAAAAAAGGAGCATTTATGGGGGGGCAGTGGTATCTTTAGTCGTGACCAAAGTGACCGGAGACTTGGATGCAGATTGAATGGCCTCGTAGGCCAATTCAGCTGGTGACAGCGGCATTTATTCTCCGTAACTGTCAATGTCTGAAGGGGCCGGTAGGATCCAAGGATTGGTCGGTTCATGAGGAATGGATGAAACCATATTGACCGTCTGTGGAACCGCTAGTGGCAGAAGAGGGAAACAACCCATCAGGGAAGAGCCCTTCAGTAGACTGGTACTGATACTGATGTAAGAGTCAAGTACACCACCCACTAAGGGTACAAAGCTGCTTGGTAATGGGGAATAATCAGGGGTGCAAAAGGACAGTTGGTCCACTGTGACTACCTTTCCATCCAATGGAAATAGGATGATGTGAAATATAGTAGACACAATGGAAGTCATGGCGTAAGTCCAACTGTGACCCAACAAGAGATTATAGTCAAGCTTTCTATCTACGACTTCGATGTCCACCGTTACCGTTTTCCCATACAAGGTGATAGGGTAGCTAGCTAGGTAACCTTTTGGGATGAAAGTGTGGTCGTCAAAAGCTTTAAGGGAACTTGACGGTGGGGATAGTGTTGGAGAACCCAAAGCGAGCCAACATGAAGCCGACATTACGTAGGTAGAAGCACCTTCGTCAATGATAGTTCTATGTATACCTTTACCTTTCGAAAAGATTTGCACCTGAAATGAAAGCTGGTAAGAAAGGGGAGGTTAACACTTTTCCATGTTGAAAATTGTAAGCATGGAATCCCGAGGGTCGATACCACCAATGGCCAAACGCAGAGCTTTCCTTTGTGTTGGACATGTTTGTAATACTTCGAGTGCTGACATAGCCGACAACGCTTGCACCAAGTCTTCTACAATGCTATAGTTTTGGGCAGCACGTGCAAATGTATTGTGCATTGCGCATCAAAGTGTCCCTTTAGGGGGGCAAATCACAAGGTCAGCAACCGGCCTTTCGATATGAAGATCGTTAGGTGGCGGTGGGTTTTGACTCTAGGAGGGTTCCTCTACATGAGTGACAGGAGCTCCATAAGATTTGGCTCTGGTTTGTAGATCTACCATTTCAAAGGTGTAAACGGTAGAGGGTCCTTCACTAGCTGAAGGATGTTGTGAACCGCCATTGCCCCCTTGCAAGGGTTGGGGTTGGTTGGTGATAAGGTGTTGCTGCTGCTGATCGAGGAAAGGATCATTCAGGATAGCAGGGGTCCTGCTAGTATCCTTTTTAGCAATGAAATCTATGCACTCCTAAAGACGCGGGCAGCGATAAGTCATGTGGTCTTTGGCACATATTTTGAAAGGGAATCTAGCAGGTTTATCCTTTCCATCGTCATAGGGCGCAACTGCCTTTTGCTTAGGGTTAGACTGCTTTGAGGATTGCTCTTCAGAAGGAGTGGTCTTTTTATTATTCTTCTTGTTCTTACTACTGGGTTTTTGTGTAGACTGCACAGAGTTGATCGTGGTGGTAGGAAGAGCAGTCGATTTGGTAGAGGGGCCCACTGACATCTAGGCAATATGACTGCTGAGTTGTTTTACAGCAGCCCTGGAGGTTGCACTGATAATCCCATTGGCGTGCGATCTGGGTTGCTAAGTAGCGGGAGCATTGGAGTTGCGAGGGGCATTGGGAATTACATCGTATAGAGTACCAGACTTCGAATATATCAGATCTAAGTGTCAGGCATGATGAATGGACTGGTCTTCTATGACCACACCACCTAAGGTGACATCCTTAGCGATTTGGGGGAGTAGAAACTTGCAGAACCAATCCGCTAGGAGATAATCTAGGAGGGGAGATTTCACTAACCTCCGCCTACATCTCCATTCATGTATATGATCAGAGATGTGGGTGCCAGTATCCTGACGTAATGAAGTGAGGAGTTTCATCCCAGTTTCATAGAGGATGGGTAGCTGGAAGTGCTTTAATAATTCCATCGCTAGAGCATCAAAGGTATTGACTGACGCGCGTGGTAACTCTATGTACCACTTGGCTGCGTTTCTAGTAAGGGTGCAGGGAAAAAGATGTAACCGGATACTATCATCCACCATGGAGTTAGAAACACACCATAGATGATAGGTGGTGATGTGTGTACCCGGATCCTCCCCTTGTTTCCCTTCGAACTTAGGGATTTTTGTCAGTATTTTATGCGGGATTGGTGGTCAGAGTAAGTTATGATATATGGGGTCATTTGTAAGTTTGTACAAGTCGGGGATCTCAAGCGTTGCCAAGAAAGGCAGAGTGTGCGATGCCCCCAAATCGGACTAAGGTGATGACATATGACTTGAGGATCCTTGCAGTCCTCCCATCATGTTGTTCCCAATATTCTACATAAGTTGCGTGGTATAGTAGGTGCCTTGGGGTATGGTAGGGTAATGTGGATTTCCATAGGGATTGTTAGGCTGGGGGATAGAAGTGCCCCCATGATAAGTAGTGCCCCCTTGACTCATTTGAGGTTGTGAGTAGTGTGACCCAATGGATTGATTGGGACCTCCTTGAGGATTTCCACTCACCACAAAACTAACCATAAGTCCTTGAATAGCATAAGGAGTGTTCATGTTAATCAGTGACTGACCATGCATGCCTGAAAATGGAGGGGGAACTGTTACACTCCCGGTCGGTTTATGCATATTGGGAGTGCCCCCAAATACTTGAATTTGGGGGTTTGAACTATATAATGGATGCCAACCATATTGTTGGTTGAAGGGACCCATGCTAATTGTGCTATATTGAGCATTATAAGGAGCGTTATATGTAGCACTTGTCGAAGGTACAAGGTTTGACACTAAAGGGGAGGAACCCAGAATAGACTGGGTTCCACTCGTGGAGGGTGTCACCATAGGGGTTGAAACTGGGACAAATGGGATAGCAGGGTTCTCCATCAAAAGTGTGGTATTGACTGTCGATTGGGGAAGTGGTGGGGGACCAAAAGTGTCCAAAAAGTCACACGACCCATTAGGCATCGACGGGATGGGTTGACGTGTTCCAACTGAAGACAAAGGAGGTACAGATGCAACAAGAACCAAGAGTGGGCCCAATGAATTCGTGATCGGAGGGTTGTATGGAGGAAGAAATCCTTTAGTAAAGAAATCCTCTGGTAAGCTTGAATCATTGGATGTCCAAACTGATTCTATGTGAGATCTCAAAGACTGATTTCCTGAAGACGGGGAATCCAGTTCACTGGAGCTCGGCGGATCCTCCACAGTGATTGGGGGAAGTCCTAACAATCATCTATATTGACAATGAGTGCCGGATGTAGCCACGGTGGACAGTAATTTTTATCAGTAAATTTTATAGTGATGTTTATTAAAGTCTCAATGATAACACTCTGGCACCTAAAAAATAAAAAATACACTAAGTAAATCAATCAACAAGCAGAGGGAAATGACCCTGTCTAATAAGCACTAATCATTGGAGATGAAACCCAGTATCACAATGAATAACAGAGAGAGTTGACCAAACGTACAGTTACAGTTACTCTAGGGCTTCACCTGAACCTTAGATTTAGGGGCCAAGTACTCTCGTGAAGACGAGCACCCTCCAAGAAACTGAAGACATAGTAGGTTCGTTTGTGTTAGGTACCAGGGCAACCCGCCTCAGTGACCTTGTGTTAGTCCCTAAAAGTATGGCCACTAAGGATACCTCATATCACAGACACTACCGGGGGTGACATAGTCGCAGATAGTACGCTGTGTGGGTAGGACACCTGAGTCCCCGACTCAGCTCCGATATCCCCGAAGGGATCCCAAATACACAGAATACCCAAAGGAGATGTAAGCAAAGGTGGGCTACCTTCACTTACAGTCCAATGTTGTCTCGTATTTAGCTCTGCTTTTACTAGAGTGGTCCCGGTAGTATGAGTGCATAAGGATTTCTCTCTTTAATGACACTAGTTTTGGTGTATGATCTTGGGCAGTTTACTCACATTGCCTAACCCAAGATCCTAGCCTAAACTAATGTGTGTTTATTCTAGAAAGAGTTGCTGATTGATTTTGTTAGGTAGATTTTAAGTGTACTTCGTTAGAGTCTTCAGTAGGGTGTGTTGACGTTTCTTCTACAAAGGGCGATTCATTCATACATCAATATTCATTCCATGCATCCTATTCAATACAACACTAGCATAACCAACAGATCTTTTCAATGCTCACTAACAACTATTCAAACCAAATAATGCAGAACTTAACCAGCTAAGCAGAAAACAATAAAAAAATTTGATTTTTTCTTTTATGAAAATAAAAACTTTAAGAAGGAAAGTTATTTTCTTTAAAAAAAAGTTGTTCAAGACACGGATCAGTCAAACAAAACATAGCTACAGATCCCTTATTAGTCCAGAAGCAAGTTTCCCAACCCTTTGAGGTCACAGACATTGTTGTTTATCAAAAAATGGGTGACTAACGCTCTGTGCTAGAGGCCACAGAGAGTTACTGGTGGCACTAACTCTCTGGTTGTGAAGCCACAGTGCTTTATAAAGCTTTGTTTACATAGGTAACAAGCGTTAGTGAGGAAAACCACTTCAAAAAAGGGGTTGTGGGGATCAGATCCAGTGCTGAGCAATGAAAGAAGAGTGCTGCAAGGTCTTGAGTGGTTAGAAAAGGAATGAATAAGTACAAGAAGGTCTGGAAGGAGGAGAAATCTAAGAACTTTCTGGGAAAATCGGGAACTAAACTGTAGTCCCTAATGGAGTTGCCAATTTTGTTAAATGCACGGTGTATGGAAGATGAAGGAACCCTCAAGGGTCTTCCCGGGACCCTTGGCAGACTGTAAGATTATTTGTAGCTATCACAAAGATACATGCATGTCCATGTTCAACAACTAAATATCAAAGCGAAACAGATTCATTACCTCGAGCCTTCGTGTGGAGTTGCTGGAGAGCGCAATGCAGCTAAGCAGAAGTCCCCTAAGTCAACTCCAGATCAAGTCCTACACATAGAAAAGACAAGCGTAATCACATCATAAAACCTTGATAATCAATGCATAAACATACAAAAGACATCTAGTTGCACATAACTAAGCCACTCATGCTAAAAGACATTGAATAAACATATAAATGAATTATAGTACCAACATCACGGAGTGGACAGTACAACTGCAGTTCTATATTAATGTCGAAAGAGTGATTACAACCATCGGTTGCATCAGCCTTCCCTTACCCCTCCAGCTCCTCTCTCTCTCTCCCTTCTTACCAACTTCTTATGCTTAAGTCTAAGACTCTGCTCGACAATCAAGTAATCTATCCTTTCAAATGATCTGACCCCTTTCACAATAGCCCTAGCTCTGCTTACATAGCATGTGAGGTTAGGGTTGCCAAGTTTCTCCATGAGTTTCCTTAGGTAAAAGCAATGATGTTTCCATTCTTTTGAGCTCTTTCCCATTTTCATACTCCATTAGGATTAGTAATCCCCCAAATAGGTCGAACTTTGATGTTTCCTTACTTTTCTGAGTTGATTTAGGAGAGAATATAGGGATATTTCTTAGTCAATCCACTCCTTTGACCCTTAGAAGCTCATTAGGGTTTACTAACATTGTTCCTGAGGTAACAAGTAGAGTTACATAGGTCACTAACGCACCCTTAGGCTTGCTGAGAAGCTTTATAAAGCAAGTTGCTAGTGTATAGGCAGTGTTAGCTTAGAAACAAGGCTTGTGAACCTCTTCATTGCTTCAGTCATCGTGTCTTTCCCCTCTGAGCTAATGAGGAGGTCATTTTAATATATAACACCCACTGTCCACTAGGACTACACAATTCATAGTTGAGGCAATGAAAGACAAGGCAATGGAGCAATGAGGGGTTTCAGTCAGCAGGAGTGGCAAGAGTAGGCCTTGTAACTATGCAATGTGCAGTGATTGAGGAGGAGAATCAAAGGATTGTGCAGTCAAGGGTTGAAGTGGCCCAGAGATGGACCTATTATTCACTAGAACTATTCAATGCGCAGTAAGAGGTTGACTTGGTGAAAGGATTGCACAGTTGGTTGGTGCAAGTAACAAAAATTTAAGTCAATTTTCTTAGGAGATTCTCACTGCACCATGAAAGTAAATAAGCCTTTGTATTGTGTAGTTTTTCATTGCAAGGGGATGAAGAAGTCCTTGTTATCAACTAGAAGTGTGTAATTCACAATACATGGAAGGACTGATCAAAGCTTTGTGTAGTGAGGCAGTACAAGCAGTAAGGTTTTAGTGACTATGATATAAAGGTGTTAATTGTGCAATAAAGGTAGTTGTGCCTAAAAGAGGTTCAATGGACAAGTCCAAGAGGTGAAGGTTTCATCAATGAGGCTTGTGAATGGGTAGTGCTCATCACTTGGTGGAGGGTTAGTGCTTTTATAACTTGTGCCTGATGGAAGGATCAAGAAGAGCTCCAAAATGGCTAAGTGTGGGATCAATGGAACAAGAGAGATAAATACATATGAACAAGTCACATACAGAGATAACACACACGTTTACCATAAAATACAGGGCAAGCAAATTTTATTATAAACCACTGACATATATATATATATATATATATATATATATATTGAAACAACAACAAAGAAACACTTGTTTCTAAGTTCTATAGTTAAAACATAAGTTTGTGACACTTAAAAATACAAGTGGGACTACCAATTCCAACCATAATCAAAAGGTGAACTATGCCATAATAATATGTACATCACATATTCTAATGATGAATACCATCAGTTAGAGCAAGAGAATGTGTTGGAGCTACCTCTAGGAGGTATGCCATTGTGCTCTTAAGATGTGTAAAAACAAGTGAAAGCAACACATGCAAGAGTGAAAATGACACTTGCAAACACAAATAAAACACAAGCGACACATGCAAGAATGAAAGTAGGAAAAAGAAACACTTGTGGAAGATATAGCAAGGAAAAATGACACATGTAAGAGCAAAAGAAAGAAAAAGTGACACTTGTGAAAGAAAAAGTGATAGTTGAGTAATTCACCCAAATGATTGGGAATTTGCAAACATAGGTGAGATAATACTCCTTATACTACAATAGTGCACAAAGCTCAAAAAAAAAATATAAGGATGAGCTTTGGAGTATACTCTTTACACAGGGAGAGCAGACATGCCATGAGAGTTATAATTGATGAGGGTGCTTAATGCATGTATGGAAACTAAGATCCAAGAGCGAATTAACTTACTTGAGAAACATTCTCATTGTCAACAAAAGATGCATAGTCACTTTCTGCAGAAGCTACCCTCACATTATCACTATCCATTAGGATTGTGCAGTCTCAGACTCGAGGAACTGCATAATCATTGTCACCAGAGACTTTGTAATCAGTGTCACCAAAGGTTGTGCGAGAACTGTTTTCAAGGATTGCATAGTCATCATCCCTAATGAGCTGCATAATCACTGTCATTAGGGAATGTATAGTCACTGCCATCAAGAATTGCACAATTATGTTCATCAAGGGTTACACGATGTTAACTTTAAGTATTTAATAAGATAAGAAAATCACTTAGATTAATTGGGGAATCTACATGGCACGCTGCCATAGCAGCACGAAAGTACCTAAGCAGCAGGTTAGGGCTGCGTGAAGGTCGATCGTATACTTTCTTCTTTTTTGGATTTTCTTGAAATTAGGTTAGGATTATCAACTACTAGGGCAACATTTGGATCTGGATTACCCTAGTAAAATGAGTCTTCCTAGAAGCCAGAATTTCAACTTTTTTATTTGCTTTTGTGAGATTTTTTCAAAATAACTTCTAACAAGTGACTTTAAGAGGCTCAGAATGAAGATTTAGGATTTTCTTAAAGCTTTATTAGGGCTGAGGATTCGATGTCCCCAGTATGGTAGCCACTATTTAATCACTTAGAATTTTCTCTAGAAGTTATCAGAAGAAAGAAAATGACCGAGGTAACCACAAACCAACTTTTAAGCATAGGCTCTAGCCAACCTATGGCTCAGAGAGGGCTCTCTCTATATGATTTAGCTTTGTTTGCTGGGATTTCAGGCTAGTTCTGAATGTTCAGGGGGTTTTTTATTTGTATTGAAGATTGGATGGTGGAATCCTTAAAACATATGGATAGAATGATGTCTTTAGACCATTGGGCTATGGAGTCAACAGAAGGGTAGTAGAACTGGAATTAACTCACTAAAGGGAATGTTCAAAGGGAAAGCTAACAGAATAAAGTGCAGGTATTTGGACCAGAGGGGTGAAATGGTTTAAATCAAGGTGAGAGAGAAATCAAGAATTCTCAGACCGAGACTTAAACAAGGAACAGAGGGTAATCAGAAACAAAGGGAAATTAAGAATCCTTTGCTATAGATTATAAAGAGACAACCTAAACTAAGGAGAAATTAAGAATTCCTTAACTTAGATATTAGTAGAAAACATTTATATGTCTAACTGTTAAAATAGAGTGTAATTAAACAAATTCTGAGATAATACTCCAGTTATAGCATTCAGATACATAAATACATTAAAGATTATGGAAAAACTTTAAGGAAGATAACAATAACATGGTAAAATACTTGGCTACACTTCGCTTTACACATGAATCTTGTGAAATATCTTGTCTTTATTCATCAATCTAGCTTTCTGGTCTAGTCAGTGATACAATAGATTTACAGTCTTTTGATCAAGAAGTCTATAGAAATGTCTAAGAATCCACCCTACATACTTCGAATTGTGAAGTATTTATACAAAAGTTTATTACAAAATATCCCAAACTAACTTGGGATTTAATCTAGGAAATAAAAATATCTTCTTGCTAGAAGGTAGAGACAGCTGTTGAACTGCTTCATGTTGTCCCTAGTATTTTGGTGCTACTGGCCTTTATAGTTGGGTTTCTAACATTTTATGCTGCCTTTCTATTTGGTTTTTTACGCTAGAAGCTGCATTCACTTTTGGCTTTCGTCTGATACACTTTGACCCTGATACTCTTTAATCATGCTGACCTGGCTTTACCTTTTACCCTGCTAACTGTACATTAACCTTTTTACTACATTTTACTATAATAAATCAGTCAATTTTCCCATAATTCAGCATCAGGTAACTTGATTTTCAACATCCTTCTATATCTCATCTACCTCGGTATACTTAGCAAAAGTAGGCTTGGTGATGAATAGGTGTTTCACCTCATACTGGGGGGAAAACAGGTTTTCAAATGTCTGGTAAAGAACTTTGCCTGTTGGCAATGCTTTTATTGATGATGTACTGGCCTGTTCTTTAGCTAGCTCTTTGATTTTGTTGTCATAATCATGTTGTTTCATGAGCTTTCCATTTATGAACAAGGGACTAGGTAACCCTTTCTCTCTCAAAATTTGAAACTTGGTCATAAATCTATCAACTACTACCTGCATATTTTTACATTTGTCCTCCAAGTTTAACATTAAGTTTCTCTTGGACAGGACCTTTATTACCTCCAAAATTGTTTCTGTCCTATCCTCTATATCCAATTCCTAAAGTTCATATCTGTTTTTACTATTAAGGAAGTGGATAAGTCCGGTTGCATCGTCAGGCATGTCTCCTAGTTCTTTCTTGACTTTTTGGATAACTTCTGTAGCTATCATTATCAGGTCTATCTGTTCAAAAATCACTTGAATGAATGTCCAAATATCATTGGCAGAGTCAATGATATTGGCCCATAATAGTTTCTTCGCTTGCCTAAGGGGTTCCTTTAGTGTTAGATCTTTCTCCATGGCCTTTAATCTTTCATTCATTCTGGCAGCGTTCTGCACTTCTTCCTTGTGCATGATCTTGGCAAGCTTGCAATATGTTTCCAAGCTTGTCACCTTTTCTTTCAATTTGTTCATTTCTGTAGCTTGAATAGACATTTCCTCCATGGCTCTGACCAACTCTGTTTCTTTTTCTCCTAATTCACCTGTTGCTAATGTAGACTCTATTGAAAGTGGTTATGTTGTAGGCATGGGAGTTGTGGGAGCCAATGAGGCTACCAACGTTGAAAGGACTATTGTTGAGACTGTTGGGATGACATTTGCAGATGTAGTGGCAATATCACTTTGCTTCAATTGAATAAAAGTGTCCAATTCTTTCACTGTCTCCTTTAACTGATCATTAAGTTTTAGGACTAAGTCCGTCAACTCTTCATGTCTAGTTTGGCTCTCTAAGACCTCCAATGTTTGGGGATGATGCATCTGAGGTATCTTCAATTGTTTTTTTAGTGCAACAATGTCATCATTTTTCTTCTTTATCAGCTGTTATGTGGCTTTGATATCTTTGGGATCATGTCCCAATTCAATCACTAAGTCTTCTAAAGACTTGGTTCTAGAATCCTTGGCCTATGAGGAGGCCTTCTCTAATTGATATTGAGCTGAGATATTGCTCAATGAATTCTGTAACTGATGAGCAGCTATGGATTTACCTGTGAGGGTGAAGTATATCATCTCTCCAGCCTGTTTGTACAATTCAATTTGGTCTATGGGATGAATATCCCTTGCCATCACTTCAAAATCAATTCTCTTGTAATCTATTGATGTCCTTGGCTATTGTGTATTTGGTTTTATGAACGACATCTTTAGTTTTCCCTCTTTGATGTCGAAAGCAGAAATCAACCTGGTCTGATTAGTAGGTGTGATTTTGAGATACTGAGCATAAGTTTGAGCCTTTAGTTTCTCATTTCTCATCTTGATCTCTTTATATCTATCTTTTATATCCTTATCCTTATCAGTGGACCTACTATATGAGGATACCTCTACACTTAGTTGTCTTTCCAAAATCTGGGTATGTGATGTAGATGGGCCCTGTGTTTCCTTAGATAGATTTGTGCATTTACTTCTGTCCAGCTCAGTATCAGTTAATTCTACTGAGCCTTCTGTGTCTTCCTGCTCCGAAACAGGATTTAGCCTAAGTCTTTTGCTCTGACTGGTCCCATATTGTATATTTGATGTGCTCATTCCTGAACTTGAGGGTTCCTCTCTGGTCCTTTTGAGGTTCTTTTCCTCATTCTGAGGAGTCTGCATGATAGGAAGGGTGTTCATGGCTGGCTCTTGTTGTTCAAGTACCTACAGAAACGAGTTCTCATCAAACTATGTTTCTAAGTCACATAAGGCATTCTCTACATCTACCTTTGTACTGTCTCTGTCTACAAGAGTGTTTTCCACCCACTCAGATTGATTTGCATATCTTTCTATCTCTGGTATGGGGTGGTGAATATAAGGTCCCAACTTGACCTTCTTTCTCAATCTAGTCATAAATTCTTGAGGGTCATAACTCCACATGAAACTCTTTTGGAACTTCATTTGCTGCAAAATTTGGTCTGCCTCCTTCCCTGTCTATCTAGAATTGCAGATGAAGGGGCCTAACTCGTTTTTTACTTTAAATTGTGATCTTTTCTTGGCCGAGACAAAATTTATCTCATCAGAGTTCATTATTTTTCTATAGTACTCTAGAGAAAATAACCTCATAGGGAGGTATTTGGGTAACTTATATGGTGCAAGCTGGCAACCATAAATTCTTATCTCTGTGTGGTTTTGGTAAAGGTACCAATCTCCCACTTTTCTTTGTTTAGATAACTAAAGGACCCTTTTGATCTCTGGACTTATCCTCGGTGGAGGGCTTCCTTTCAGCATAGTCATGAGTGGATGATAAAAAGAATCTATGAAATCTGAATAGGTATATGGTGACTCAAACTTATGGAACAATGGGGTCCAAAAAATGACAGACCTGGGGTGGCCTTGGTATCTAGCTTCTGAAGGGAAAAAGGAAATCTGTCTGGTTGATATAATAGGAACATATGGTAGAGGACATATGAGTATTTAAACACTCTTTCATTGTGCATCCTAGTGAACTGTTCATGCATTCTCTCAGCTCTGAACTCATCATAATTGTACAAAATGGTAGGAGTTTGTTCTGGGATATATATTGACATGAAGGCCAGGATAAGTTCATCAACAAATTCATCAGCGAAGCAACCTAGGACACATGATATCATGGTGATGATTTGTTTGCCCCTTTCAGAGAACATGGCATAAAGATATGGGGGGGGAGGGAATTTAGGAATGTGATGCTCTTCAACAATGAAATCTTCGAACAATTGGGCCAGTTTAGAGGGACTTAACTTGGAATATTGGTCTAACAAATCTCCAATTGAGATTGGAGTCAGGTTTGGTCTCGGTTGGAGTTGCTGCATTTCATTTATGGAATCAGCTGTAATGGTGAATAGAATCTTTTGGTCGGGGTACATAATAGCTCTCAAGCTGGGAATGTAACAAGCATGGCACTAGTGGACAATTTTAGGGAACACATGTACCTGTGGGAACTGTTATTTGGGAAAATTTGACTCCCAAAGGCCAATATCATCAGCATGGTTGAGGTATTTGTCCCTACTTGAACAATGGATTTTAAGCAGGAGGTTTTGGGTAGATGTATCCTTAATTTGGAAATCCCTGTTAGCCAAGGGAAGGTGGTCGAGGTCCAAATGGGGAGTTGTGATAGGTCTAACGTCCAAGGCAATAGGGGCAGCCATAATTTAGTTCTTGTGGATTTAAATTTGGCTTTATAGGTTTATTCAGAAGTTTTTCACGGCAACTGGGATTTTTCAGAGGGTTCGGCCATGGGTTTTTAAATTTAAAGTATTTATTCAATTAATTTTACTTAATTGAAACACTGTACAAGGCTGAGCATTTCCGAATTTGAAAGGGCGAGTGGTAATTTGTGGTGAAATACCTGGAATTGGGTGAATAATCTGCAAATTTTGGAGTTCATGGCAGCTGCAGAGGTCTGAATGAATCTGGTATGGACTGAGAGGTCGACTGGGGTCTCTGCAACTTTCTTCAAGGGTGAATTTGGAGTTTAAATGGTGAATTTAGCGTTTGCAGGAATCACACTGGTTCGCAGAGAAAATGAGCGAAAAAGGGTGAAAAAGGGCTTCTCGGCCTTTTTATGGAGCAACGGTTATTTTTTGGTGGGTGATTTCGAATGAACAGTAGGTGGTTTGGCGAGTTGGGCGGGAAGGCAGTTTCCCAGGCCATCACACGCTTATGGAGGTTGGGCGGTATTTAGGAGGGGTCACCCGATCTAGTCTAGAGCTTGACACGTAGCCTTCGGGGGGTCGGGGAAACCACTTTATCGGGAAAGTAATGTTTGTCCATCGGGCGCGGCCGATATGGATGTGGACCGTTGGATGAGCGTGAAGTTGATCTAATGGCAGTCAGGTGGACAACTTGAGCGAGGGAAATGAACGGGAGTTTAGGGGGGGGGCCTAGAGGCCTTAATCACGACGGTTTGTGATTAACGTGAGGTTAATCACAATGTTAGTGGATTCGGGTGGAACTTAATGACATGATTAACTTAAGTTTACCGAGATTTGGTAAATTAAGTGGGTTTTGTCGGGATATGGGGTAACTGTATTAGTTTCTATTAAAACTAAGGGTTGGGGGTATTTACATAGGGATTTAGTTAATATACGGGAAAAGGGTTTCATCAGGGAGTTATATAATAAAGTTAATATGAAATGTGGCGGAGTGGGTTTTTTCTTAAGCAAAAAGGTAAAATGTAATTTTTGCACACATATGCTCAATACTTAGGATAAAAGGTTTTTTTGTGGGTTTTTGGCTAAAAAGGGATTTACATGGAGTTGTTTTTACTTTTCCTAAGAAAAAGAATTTAACCATAGGAAAAGGGGGTTTTATTAGGGAAATGAAGGGGAAATGGAATTTATGAAGGGGATTCTAGCACTTGATGTCCTTAAGTCATTAAGACGAGGGTCTGGTCCCACCAAAAGTTAGAGAAATGCTCTGAGCCTCTTTGACTTGTTGGATAGTACTAGAAAATAATTGTGGATAGGAAATTAGTAAGTAAAGGGGAAATATGAATGAGGGGGAGTTAATCACATGATCTTGTAAAACTTTGTTTTTTCCTTCATAATTGATCATACATGTTGAAATATGTATCTAAGCATGATGCATGTGTTTCGATCCAATTAACTTTATACTTCAACAACCTTTCTTCTTCTTATCCATTTACCTATTCTAACATTTTTTTCTTCATTTATTTGGGTGCATTTAGGCTAGCAAACCCTTATTTTATCTTTTCTTTAATAAAACAAACTATCTATTTCTAACCTTGTATCATCCAAGGGCCCATATTAAGCTTATGAGCTCCTTTTATTTTCTCTACCTATCTAATGATCTGCCAAGATTAAACTGTTTGGTCAGATTTTATTCTCTAATTATAAACATAAAATTCAAAGCATGATATAATCAAGATTAAACAGTTTGATTACCATGGATTGTGGCATGAATAACAAGCTGCACACAATCATTATTATGCATAAAAGTAAATAGTAGTGGCATTTAGACTTGCTCACTTTCATGGTCTCTTTTTGTTTTTTGGGGTTCATATATTTTCATTTTTTGACCTTTTCTCACTCTTTTTGTCTTTGATTTTTCTTTTAAGACATACCCTCTTTACATTTTTTAATTTTTTAATATGGAAAACATTTGCAGAAAGCAAAGGTATGTACAATATTACAAGGCTTAACCTTAGTCATTCAAAATTATGACTCCTATTGGTATAGGAACCTAACAGTGGCTCCACTTGGGGATGGCATTTTCTAGTGAAATGTCAAGAACTTTAAAGATCAGTAGCCTTTGAACTATTGTTGATGTTACCTTGCAAAGTGTTCCTCTATGCATCTGCATTATTGATACTTATGACAGTAAATATTTCAAAGCTTAGGGCCTTCTCTTCGGGCTTCAACTTCAAAAATCACCATCCAATCCAAACTAGACTTTTGAAAATAGAATATGTACAAATGGGAAATGAAAATTAGTAACTAGGTTCAAAGTAGTGTTTTAGCATTCGACCATTCACTAGCCCACCTTCTGCATCTGTACCATCAATTTCTCTCAGGAAGAAAGCATTATTTCCTCTGTAAGCATAAATGACATAGGGACCTTTCCATAGGAAATCAAATTTCCCATGTTTACCTTTGTCTTCCCTCCTTGAATCCCACTTGAGCACCTTGTCTCCAAGGTAGAAATCTTCAGCCTTGGTTCTCTTATCAAAAATCTTTTTAACCCTTTCCTGCACAACTTGAGACCTGATATAGACCTCTTCTCTGGTTTGTTGTAGATGAATAGTTTGATTGATTCTTCTTTGGATACTATTTGGTTCAACCTGCAATTCTTGAAGTATCTTCATTACTGGTACTCCCAAAGAGGACAGAAAGATAGCTTCCATCCCATAAACTAGTTGATAGGGAGAAGTACCAATTGATTTCTTAGCAGTCAATATGTCTGCCCATAAGGCATTGACTAGCTTTTATTTCCAAGTTTTCTTATTGTCCTCTAGTAACTTCTTGATGATGTTTACCAAGATTTTGTTTGAGGATTCTGCCAGTCCATTTCCTTGAGGGTAACAGGCTGTAGAATGGCCCAGGGTGATATGATACTTATTTCATAAATCTATCATTCTTTTGGATTTAAAATCTACTTCATTATCAGTAATGAGCTTAGTTGGACATCCAAATCTTGATAGAATATTGGTTTCAATGAAGGTTATGATAACAGTGTCTGTGGCTTGCCTTGAAGGTATGGCCTATATCCATTTTGTGAAGTAGTATGTGGCTGTGAGGATCCATTTGTGCTGGGAAGAGGAGGGTGGGTGAATTTCACCAATGAAGTCTAAACCCCATTGTTGAAAAGGTATTTCAGCAAAGATTGGCTTGAGGGGTAAAGGTAAAAGCTTTTTCTTCCCCTAAAAAATTTGACATTTGTGACAGGAGGTCACATATTTTTTTACATCAGAAAACAAGGTAGGTCAGTAAAAACCAGCTCTAAGGATTTTATCTGTAGTGGTCTTCCAGTAAAGGTGTCCTCCATAGTCACCTGCATGAAACTCTTGCAAAACTTTGTCAGATTCTTCTTTTAATAAGCAATTGAGAAGAATACCTTCATGATCTCTCCAAAACAGAGCATTGTCTAATATACAAAATTTCAAGGATTTCATCTTCAAAAACCTGCTTTTAGTCCTAGATAATTCAAGAGGAGCTTGTAAGTTTAGTAAAACATAAATAATATCAGCATACCAAGGTGATTCAATAAAGGCCTAGATGATTAATGGAGTCGCCATCTCCTCTTCATTATCTATTGTTGCAATAAAGTTTATATCCAAGGCCTGACAGTTCGATTCAGCCATGAGCTTGGCTAAACCTTGGCCCTTGATTAACTTAGTAGGTTTGATTTCTATATCATACTCTAAAATAGTAGCAATCCACTTTCCCCTCTTTCCATCAGGACCATCCTGAGTTAGGTTGTCTTTGACTACTAAATTTGGAACGTAGGCTACTATATGAGAATATAAGATGTATACCCTAAAGTCCTTAATGGCTTTGACTAAAGTCAATGCTTGTTTTTTCATGATATTATATTTCAAGGGCATATCTCTCAGGGCTTTGCTAAAGAAAGAAATGGGTTGTTCATATCCCTGGTCATTTTTCTGCAATAAAACTGCAGCAATTGTGTGCTCAGAAGCAAATGAAAAGAAGATGAAATCTCTGTCAAATTTAGGACTGATTAACATGGGTGTTTTAGTCAAGGCTAGTTTAATGTATTCAAAGGATTTTTTAGCCTCAATAGTCCATTTTATGGTAGAGTCCTTTTTCAGCATGTTGTTTATTGATCTAATTAAATCTGCCAGATTAGATATAAATCTTCTAAGAAAATTAATTTTTCCTAAAAAAGCTTGTAACTCTCTAATGTTCCTAGGGTGTTGTATTTGCAGGATGGCTTCTATCCTAGAAGGGTCTATTCTTATACCATCTTTCAAAATTATGTGACCTAACAACTTTCCTTCTTCTAACCCAAACAAGGACTTTTTGGGGTTTAAGGAGATTCCAAATTTCCTGCATTTAATAAAAACTTGTCTTAGATGATCCAAATGTTGATTGTCAGATTTTGAAAACACAGTAATATCATCTAGATATATCACAAGGAAATCATGAATTTCTTTTGTGAAGGCTATATCCATAGCCCTCTAGAAAGTGGCTCCTGCATTCATTAGCCCAAAAGGAATTTTCACATACATAAATGTGCCCCAAGGAGTAGTAAAGGCAGTTTTGGGTTGGTCATCAGGATGAACCAAGATTTGATTGTAACCAGAAAACCCATCCAACAATGAGATTCTGGTTGATCCAACTACTCTCTGTAAAATGTGGTCCATTTTGGGGAGAGGGTAATTGTCTTTCAGTGACACTTTTTTGAGGTTTCTGAGATCCACACAGAGTCTGATCTCACCAGTTTTCTTTCTAGTTGGCACCAAATTTGAGACCTAGTCAGAAAATCTGATTGGTGCAATTATTTTGGCATCATACATCCTCTAAATTTCTTTTTCAATTGCAAGTAATAAGACAGGATTAATCCTTCTAAGTTTTTGTTTGAAAGGATTTTGATTTTCTTTAATAGGAATTATGTGCTGGATGATGTTGGTGTCATAGGATTTGAGGTCCTCATAACTCCAAGCAAAGACATCCTGAAATTCTTTCAACAACTCAATGTATTTTACTTTTTCAGGCTGAGGTAATGATTTTGAAAGTTTGATCATTTTAGGATTTTCATTGGTGCCTATATTACATTCCTCTATATCAGACCTTAATGGTTCCATTTTAGGTCTCATAAAAACATAATTTGAATCAAATAAATCTTCCAGAGGGGTTAATCCCTTTGGTAAGAAGTTATCCTTGAGATTAACTACTTCAGTTTCTTCACTGATTATTTCATCAATCTCAATTTGCTCTAAGTTATCTACATCTAATTTGGTAAATTTAGTTGAGTTGACTCTATCTAATTTTTCACCTTCTATCTCATTTATTTCTATCTCATCCTTAGTGTCAGGATCTATGGATGTATCAGTATCTATATTGTTATTTACAAACTTTTCTTCTGAAAGTAAAAAGTTATTTATCTGTTTGTCATTAGAAAATATTTGCCAATTATTCAAATTATCTAAAATTGCAGGTATGAGCATCCACATAGCAAATTGTCTTGGACATTTGTCCATCCTCACTCATCGCACCCCACACAAGGCCTCTTCAGTATGCATCGCACCTGGCTAGTGTAGAAGTCAGTATGCATCGCACCCTGATAGTGGAGCAGTTAGTATGGTCCTGTTTTGGCCAGTTTTGTATGGTTTTTTAGGTGGAACTTTTGGGGAATGATGTAATCAGTTGACCATGATATTTTAGGGTATGAAACAACACTTTTAGGGGTTAAAAAGCCCTAGTTTATCGACATATAAGATTGGGGTTGAAGTTCCCAAATATGTCTATACCGAACATTGAGGTTATGTGATGATAATGGTGGAAAACAAGTGCGAAAAAAATGGTTGGTGGTGAATGATATGAAAGGGTAAGAGTGTAGAACTGAGAAAATGGAGGAATGTGCATACACATTTATACTATTTCAATTAGTAAACCAAAATGAGATAATTAAATAAACATTTAAACATACTCTAATTTGATACATGATACTTGAGAAGGGGGACATATGTCTCCCCTAGGTAGTTCTAGCTCCTCCCCTAGTGTCATGACAATCTATATAATAAAAAAAATGAACACTACAATTATACTCAAAATAAAATAATCTATATTATGGAATAAAAACATATGGAAATTGTTTGGAAGGAGGGATAGTTTTAATTCACAATACTTGACTGCATGGTACACTGAAAAAGAAAGTAGCATTGATTTCATCATCAATGCATAAAATTGGCACCAATGCATCAATAGGGTTGGGGTGAGTGTTATTAGGGAATAACAACTATAAAATATATATAATTAGATGGATAAAGATGGTCAAGATAATAACCTTCTCCATAAATATCTATTACATGCTTCCCTCCATCTGGCCATAAGTTTTTCCATAGTTGGTACATCTGTGAGGATCAAGTGAGCCTCCATGTTGCCTTTTTTTTAAAACCCTACTACATATTTTAATGGTCTAACCCCACTTACAACATTAGTTATTGGTATCCCCTCACATGATAAGTCCACCAAGATGTCATGTTGCACTAGCATGTGATTCAATGTGGCTATCGTCGTCTAGGTCTCAACAATGCTATCCATAATTGGAGGATGTTTGGTAGGGGGTTAGGCATTCTTCTAAGTATACGGGGAACTAGTGCTAGGTTTCACCTATCATTTTTTCTATCTTATGAAAACCCATGACCCACCCCCTGGAATTTCTAAATGAAAATTTGCCCATAAATTCCTCAAGAAATATAGAGGTCCCTCCATATTATTTCATGGATGTTTATCAAATACCATAAACCACATATCCATCCAATATTTTAGAAATTGTTGGCAGGTGCACTAGTCCATACAAATGCATTTTCTATTGACTGGTAAAGGTTGATTGTTTCTTGGGTCACCAGAAAATTAAAATAACTCTTGTTTAGTAATGTTGAGGTCTTTGATTTGTTTTATATTTAGATTGATTCTATAGTGTTCATCAATTCTACCCCTGTAACCAAAAATATTTGTTTACTAGATATTGGCATTGGACATGGATGATACAATTGAGTTCAATGAACTTGAAAGAGACAATCACAATGGATCTCTAGTGTTTTGGAGTTCCTGTATCGGTGACCTCAATGTAGCCAATGATACATCAATTTCATTGTTTGGATTTCTTGTTTCTTGGTGTTAGTGTCAGTGTCTTCACACCGTCATCAGTGATCAAAATTTACTCTTTTGCATTTCATATTAGGAGTCCCATTCTGATGAGGTTGCATTCCATTAGGTCATGGATCTACTGATGGTTGGGTTCATTTCAATTTTCCCTCATGATCTGTACTTGTTGATCCTCTTCCATATATTTCAATCATGGCTCATGTTCCCTTTGAAATTCATTTCATTAGGTCTTAGGGTTTTCATCATGGTCAAATTTAATGATTATTGTCAATAATGGTCAGCAGACACATGAGGATGATAATAATGATCAAAAAATCATAATTTTTAAATTTGTAAGCAATAATGAAGTTCTCACCTCAAAACTAGTTTTGAGGTGAAAAAAGAGCATTTGTGTTTTATATTTGAATTTGATGTAATTTTATTGCTCTCATATGTAATAAATGGTTCCAAGCTGCTCCTGGTCACCCGGTGATATTACCTAGTTCCTGCCATTGAAAAAGTCAAAAATATGAGCATCAGTCCACCTATCAAAGCAAAATGATCAAGCATCCAAAAAAAACAGAGTATTTGAAAAAGCAAATAGACATTATGAAAGTGGGTTTTCACCATCAAAAATCAAAAAGTGAAGATATATATAAAGCCCATCCTTTTTTATTATTTCATTATGAAGTTAAAGTGCCAAAGAAGAGAAAAGTGTGATTTTTAAGTGCGATTGAAGAAAAGGTGTGCCATTGCTGCTTTTTTGGAACAAACTTAGCTGGCGCTACACATCAAAGACTGGCGCTGCGCACCTGGGATATTTTAAAAGTTGAAAAATACACAGGCGCTGCGCACCTGTGCAGTCAAGCTCCACATTGCCCAACAAAGCTCTACAATTGCTGAATTCACCTCAAATTCCTCATTTCATCTCTTGCAAGTAAGTTCCATAACCATATCACATGAACTAGGGTTTAATTGCTAAATTGGTTTGTTAGCATTTTTTTTTTAAATTGAAACCATAGTTTCTAGGGTAAACTCTAGTCTTCATCATCACTCCATTGCTTGCTTGCCCCCTTCTTGCCATCATTCCCTAGACTAAACCCCATTCCCATTTACCTATTTCCCAAGCCCCATCCCCCTCATACATTTTCCCTATTCCCATATTCCTACTCATACTACCCCCAAACCCTACAAATCCCATTCACATTCCTTAAAACCCTACTCATTTATAAAATCTCTTCATACTCATCTTCATCCACCCTTCCTATCATTGACCACAAGTGATCACAGTCATCAAGAGAAATGGAAAGAGACAGTGATTATGAGTTTGAAGAGGACACCCTTAGTGACAGTTCTAGGGAAAGAAACTTGCAGCAGAGGAAGCCTCACCAAGGAGGAAGGATTATCAGGGAGGAGCCCACTAGTTTGAGGGAGTTGCAATCCTGTCCACTTGCCATTACATGTTTCAAAAACCAGTCCTGTTTTGATTTCTTTGAAATGGTAGAAAGAGTGAAATTTCACCATGAGTTGGCAAGGTTGTTTGTGATACATTTGCACGATAATGAAGTAAGTCTTGTCGGAATAACATTCACCTTATCACCAGCTATCATCTTAGAGGCTACAAGTATTCCAGATGTGGGTGAAAAATGGAACAAAGGTCAGGATATTGACAGGGAGTACTATGAGCCTTACATCAAGGCTAGATAAAAAGACAAACTAAAGAGAGTGTTCCCCTTCAAGTTTTTGGAAGATAAGTTTTCCCCATTGATGAAAATCATTATCAAATACTTGTGAAGGTAGGTTCTCCCAGTTGTATGTCTACCACATTAGACTTCTGATGCATTTCACTAGAGTAAGAATGATGAATGTCCCTTACTTCATGTTCAGAAATATTGAGAAGATGGCACATATTGTAAAGAAGAAGCTATACCCCCAACAGTTAAATAGCATTTTCCATTACTCTTTGATTAAAATCATTGTTCTACATCAGCTGAACCTTCTTAACATGCCATGGGAGACTTTCATTTCTCATGAGATGTTCAAAGGCCCGCAAATCTTTTCATTAGTACATCATGAAGAAGGTGGACCTTCAGGACATGAAAAATTCAAAGAGACTGAAACTGTTGGAGTGCCAGTGTTTGTGACATATCAGAGGGGCACTAGGAAACTTTTTGCAGCTGCTAGGTGAGTATTATCTCCACCAGGTGTGGAAGGGTTCTCACCTTCGTCATCAGGCCACAGGCAAATGCTATCTCCACAAGGTGTTGAAGGGGCTTTGCCTTCTTCTTCAGCAAATCAGGTACAAGTAAAGCAGCACAGCAAGGGCAAGAAAAAGAAGCAAAAAACACATATTTCATTAAATTTGGAAATATTTTATTACAAGGGCATCACTAGAATTGAGCTTTTTGGTTATTTTGAAATTCTAGATCCACTATTTACTTCTAACTTTAATGAAATATGAGTTAAAAGAAGGATCTTAGTGATGAGCGAGAAATAGATTTTAAACTTGTTGAGCATGACAAGCCATAACAGCACATCACTCATCATGGAGTTGGCATCATTGACTTGGAAGATCAAGATGAGGAAATTGTCCAAGACATTTTTATCCGAGAGAGAGGCTCAAATTCAAGCTTTGTCCGATAACCTTGAGAGAGCCAAGTTCATCATCAAGTACTTGGAGTAGGAGAACAAACAGTTGAGTGATAAACAAGATCTCATGGAGCTTGAGACACTGAAAACAAAGATGCCAAGAGGCCAAGTGACCAAGAAGCAAAGAGGCAAAGCTAGAAGACAAAAGGCTAAGGAAATTGAGAATCCTAGGGAGATTTGTCTCGAGAGGGTAAACATACATCTGAAGAAGCTGATTGAGAAAGCCAACAGGGACAAGAAGATGCTTCGCCACATGGCCTACCACTATTTGAATCACAACAAAATCTGCAACATAAGGATAAGGAAGCTTAAGGCTAGGTTGAGGAAGGCCTTAATGGACAATAAGGAGCAAGATAAGTTGGAAATATTGGATGATGCCTCACTAGCCCATCAAAGCAGTGGATGATGGTACCTTGTGCCAATTTTGGGCAAATTTTGGGAAAATTTTGCATTTTTCAAATTTTAAATTTCAAAACATAGAAAATTGGCCTAGGTGATGTTGCGCTTTTCACTGTGGCACTTTTTGGAGAAATGGCTTGGATATTTGGATTCAACATGATGAAAGAATCAAACCCAGAAAATCTCAGCAATTTTGGAGCAAAACTAAGTCACCAAAATGTCAAAAAACTACCAAAAGATGACCTCTTTGCCACTTTTTGGACACACAGAAGCAGCCTTGGGAGATTTCACTTTTGAGGGGGAAATAACCTCCAAATACAAAAATTCAAGATGCTCCAGAAACTAGACAGGAAGACCTTTCTAATGAGCTATCTTGGGCTCAATTTGGCTAAGGGGAAGGCCTTCAAAACAGGGTGGAAAGCGGCACTGCACACCTGGACAGTGGCGCTATGCATAGAGCCAGTTTTACCAGTTTTACCAAAAAATCACATTTTCGCCTAGTTTCACTACTAGTTGACTTTTTCTCTCTTCATGGATGATTTTATGATTGTAATTACTGCCTTGGTATGTAAATGTAATAGTGAAATGATCTTAGAGGGTAGATTCATCATTTTGAGGTGGTTTGGGGGTGAATGAATCAGTTTCCATGCTTATAGAGGTAAGTTGTTCCACTACATATATTCCTGTTCCCTGTTTGGACATGGTTGTAACAACTCCTTTTCTCTTGGATTTGACCCCTGATGGCTAGCATAGGTGGTTTGATGTCTATATTATGTATTTTTCTTGTCATTAGCAAAGGTTGGACTCTCTTGGATGCTCTGAGCCACATTGTACACTTTTATCTGCAGTTTGGCAAGGAAATAAACTAGGATTTGCAGTTATTTTTATGGGATACTTGTGGTATGGTGTTTTTTCATAGTTTCTTCTTTTTTTATCAGTTTTTCTTATATTTTATGTGTGCCACAATCTAATTCATTGCTTCTAGCTGAATGATATCAAGATAGATAGGTAGAATTCATTGTTTACAGTGCTCTGCCTTGGGAAATCATTCAATTTTTTATGTTTTCTACTGTTTGAGAAGGATACATGATCTTTTCATACCATCCTTAACTCCTCATCAATATTACACCTTTCATCTCACTCAATTTCAAGTGCCAAAACACCTACCTACCTCGCCCCATAGAACACCCTGCATCCTAACTTGATTTCCCGGACCCAAAGCTACCTGCTCGATTTGATCCAACAACAAAACCAACAAAATCAATCAAAAACCCTAGAGCTACTATACCTAGCCTAAAATTCATATCTGATCCAGTCATTTTGACTGAGATTCATAAAGGAGAGATCCCTCTCTCGACCTAGTAGGGCTAGCTACCAAGTTAAGCGTGGTTTGTGGTTATCCTAGGATTGCCTTTCTTTTAGCCTGAGGTCAATCTAGGCTCTAACACTTGGTTTGAGTTTGATTGTTCTAAAATTTATCTGGTTATGACGGGTTTGGTTTCTGATTAGGTTCCATATTAACCAATTTCCCTTTAATCCAATATAATTATTATGTTTATGGTATTTTTCCAATTTTAAACTCAAAAAAAAAAAACATTATAATTCTTACTTGGACTCCAAAGACAACATATGGTGTTGATTCGACACTCAAGGTTGTTCAAAAATAAATAAATTTTCTCAATAACTCCCAAAAGCATGTCACAAAATCCTAATATGGTAAAAATTGGGGTTGAAGGTGCATAAAATTAAATCTTGCCAAGAATGTATGTGTGTTCCTAGAGCACATGCATATTCCTTAGAATGCACGTGTGTTCCTAATCCATGCCAAGCTAGCAACCTCACTAGCGTCCTAGTTGGAAGCTCAAACCTTGCTAATCCTAGATTCCTATGAGTGAACACGCAATCCTAATGGCCCCATTGCCATTGTTGGGGGCATAATTTGCTTGCAAGCACCCTATTACCTTCTTTTTCTTTGGGAAATGCTTGGGCGCCTCTCATGCTGCAATTTCCAACAAGAATCATTAATGTCCCTTTCGATCACAAAACTTACATTGCTTGACAAAATATATTTCCTTTATGTCACTACTATGATATTTTTCTCATTGCACTTCTTTTTTTTCCCTTCTCTACTACTCATATTGCTTTTTTTCCTTATGTATGCTACACTATTACCTCTGATTGTCTCCTTAAGGCATTATTCTTGAACACTATATATCTTCACTAATCTACATAAGCTCGAGCAACAAAAATTGATGTAAAATATAAAGTAGCAATGCTTAGAAGTACTTAATGAACACACTTTTTTAAAAGACACCCAACTATATTGCTATATTTGTGAAATCTATTATGAACCCCCAAATTCATTGCCATTGGAATTTTCCTAAACTAGTCCCATGCCATATGTTGGTGTTTCTCATATCCAATTGGGTAAAATTGAGCTTTATTCATGTTTTTTAACACCTCCCAGTTGATCACCAATGGGTCTTTTTTTGCGTTATATTTGTACATCAATTTCCCACCATGTTAGAGTGTGTCGTTTAAGCATCACTCTAAAAAATGCAATCCTTTGCTTTCCCATGACTTTGTGTTCACTGAAGTACACTTATGTTTATGGTATCCATTGATTCTGTTAACACCCAGGTTGTTCCCTATGACTCCCAAGGGAATACGGCCGGGGTAACCACTAACCAGTCTTTGGATTGCAGTGCCTAGCCACACTGTAATCAGAGAGGGCTCTCTCTTTATGATTTATCTCTGTTTGTGATAATTTTAGGCTAGATATAAATTCAGGTTTGCTTTAAATCTTTTGTTTGGATAGTAATTTCAAACAAGGTGCTTGTGTGTTTTCAAAGAGTTCTAGTCCATTGGGCTAAGGAGTCAGTGTTCCTTAAGATGTTTGATGTGTCGCTGTGATACCGTAGTGATGTTGCAGAGCCGATTTAGTGTCTGGAAAATAACGTTTGGAATAGTGATGGAATGGGGTGCTTTGAGTTAGTGCAAGGCAATTAAGAATCTTACAGCTTAACTGTTTGAGTAAGAAAATGAGAATATTTACCTAGGAGCATTTAAGTATTTCTAGGTGATATTCATACACACAGAATTAAGTGATACATGAGCAATTAAGAATTCATGTACATATTTAATCCAGAGGACAAACATTTTCAGCAGCAAAAAATTGAGGACAAGGTGTGATAGAACAAATCTTGTACTATTCTTTCTTTCTTACTGCTAGCTTAGTGTGAGAAGTGTGATTTGATAAACATAAGAAAAACAAGAACAGAGTTTTGAAGAAAACTTGTTATCTCTTCCGACGGTATAGGAATTCTGCATCAACACATAGAGCATCCTCCTGACATCCAATAGTTTCCGGAAATCACTGAGCTCATCAGGCCCTTTGTATTAGATAATTGACAAAATACAATACAAGTGTTCTCATAGAGAAAATTACCAACCCTTTATGAGTTACTTAGGGGAGTATATATACAAAAATTACAAAAAATATCAACGAAATGAGTTATTATCTCATTTATGATATGCTAATCTCAAAAATACAGTAGCTGAAGGAGTGAATGCAGCCGAAATTCCTTTATGCTTCAGCTGTCAAATAGTCAGAAGATATTTGGTCTTTATGACTGTTGGAGTCGGTTGGAGATGCGCTGTTCAAAACTTGGATGGCTGTCATCGCATATGTGATGAGTCACTTTTGGCCGCTTTTAGATACTAACCCCTTTTTCGTTGTTTTGTCTTCTAGTGACCTGGAGCTGGCAGTGACCAAGCAGCTGGAGCTACCGTGGCAGAATCTGAAGCATTGCTTGCCACCAATCTTCCTTTGGCATCTGATGCCTCCGAATTTTTATTAAGGTCTCATCGGCCTCTGTATACCGCCAAAAGTTAGGGGGGGTTTCAAACAGATGATTTGCCTCATTCTCAATGAAGAATAGGCCTTCCAGTTTTGTGTACAAGCTCTGCCCTGTTGTAGGCCCTGTTTGCTCAGTGGTACTGCCCGATGCAACGATTTGATTTTCAATGTAATTGGCCATCTTGTTGGTGAATTGATCTTTGGTGATCAATTTCCCCGCGCTGCTCAGTAGGCTAGGCAGTCCTCTTGCTTGCAGCATCCCCATTTTGAGTTTATACTCCTCTACCTCAGCCTGTATTTCATAGCATTTTCTCTCTACAGTCTGCACATAATTTCTGAGGGTCAGCACCCTTTTAGTTGTGAGGATGGCCTCTGTCCTGTTGTTGATGCCAATGGCTGCCAGCTCCTCTTTGTCCTGCCTGTTCAAAAAGTCTATCAGTTTGTTTGCCTGCTCAGGCCTATTTCCCAGCACTGTTTTGGCCTTCTGGATTTCTGTTTGTGCTTGGCCAATCAAATCCATATGCTCATGGATTGTTTTGATGGATTTCCATTGTTTGGTGATAGTTTGGCTGATCTTACCCCATAGAATTCTTTTTATGTCAGCCATGGCACTGTCCAGATTGAGCTCCTTCTCCAGGGCCTTTATTTTATCCTTTAGGGCCTTTATTTCTCTGCCCTGTTCTGCTACAGTTACCTTTGATTTATCATATTTGGCATCCAGTTCTGCCAATCTCTCCTTTGCTTTCTTTATCTCATCTGCCTGGAGCTCCATAGCCTTGACCGCTTTGGTCAATTCTTCTACACTTGGGTGGGCATCTGGAGCCGCTGTTGTACCTGCTGCTTCTGTTGTGGGGTCCAGTGGTGCCCCTGTGGTTGTTGTTGTAGTCGAGGTTGTTGGAGGAGCTTGGGATGTAGATTCTCCCTGTTTGTCCTGTAGAGCTTCTTCAAGCTCTTTCTCCAATTCTTTGATCCTCTGATCCTGCTGTATTAGGAGGTCAAGTTGTTCATCGACCTGCTTTTCCTTTTGTAGTTCTGCTGTCTGAGGGTGTTCTGTGGGTGACAGCTTTAACCTCTTCTTTAGTGCATTGAGGTCATCCTCCTTTTTCTTCATAAGGGCCCTTACACCCTTTGGGTCCTTAGGATCATGTCCTAGGTCTATGATAATGTCCTCCAAAGATTTTATTCTGTTATCTTTGGCCAGGGAGGACATTCTCTCAAAATCCAACTGAGTGTTGGTATTTTTGAGTGACTCCTTTAGTTCATGAGCTACAGTTGTATTCTCCACCAAGGTCGCATAGACCATTTCTCCAGTCTGTTTGTGGAGTTCAATTTGATCCAGGGGGTGGATGTCCTTTGCCCTTACCTCCACCCTTGTCTTCACATAGTCTGCAGCTGATTTCGGCTGTGGTACTGTGGGCCTGAAATGACTTAATATCATTTTCTCTTCTTTAATGTCATAGACAGACATTAATCTTTCTTGCTGGGCTGGTGTAGCATTCATAAATTGTTTGTACACCTCCACCCTCAGTAACTCATTAGCTGCCTTGATTTGCTTGAAAGAAGCCTTAGTGCTTTTAGGCTTCTTGCTTCGCTGAGAAGAGGATGATACCTCCAAACCAAGTTGCAGGCTTTGTTCCTGTTGGAATGAGCTGGTACCAGTGTGCTGGCTTGCTTCCTTGTCTTTCCTTGAACTGTCAAGGAATTCCTCAGTGATGTCTTCAATTTCTGGGGAGTCAGCCCTTTGCCTTTTGGCCTCTGGCTGATGGGAGGATCCACTGATAGGAGTGGACTCTTCTCTGTCTCTCTTAGTACCCCTCTCCTCATGGGCTGGGGTCTGCAAAATTGGTGCTATTGGTGGCTCCGTTTGTGGAGGAGGAGTTTGATCTTGCTGCTGTTCTGTTTGCTCCTCTCTCTGCAGCTCATTTTGCTGTCCAGTTTGCTGCTCAGTTGAAGGGGCAGCCTTGTCTTTCACTGCCTCCTCTTCAGCACCCATTATTCCTTTTCCTTTGTCTAATCCTGGTGCTGTTGTAGAAGATGCTTGTGTGATTGGTGCAGTCCTTGAGGTCGAGGTCCCTTCTCCTGCTAAATGAGGCGGTTTGAAGGGTACCTGCTGCACAGAGTCTATGTCAAGAGTCTTTTCTAATTCCTTGACATTCTTTATCATCACTTCTTCTTCAGTTAATTTGTCAATTATAGAATCCTGTAGCCATTCCTGCTGGTTGGCATATTTTTCAATATGGGGATAACTGCAGTGCTTAATGCCAACTAGTCTGTATTTTATTCTTCTAGCAGAAATGAAACCTTCAGGGTCATAAGGGACCCATCGAAAGCTATATGACAGCTTGTATTTGTCTTTGAGGATCTGGTGAGCCTCTTCCCAACCTTCCTTTTTATTCATGATGAAAGGGCCCAGCTGATGTTTGAACTTGAGGTGGGCTTTCTTTTTGGAGCTGTGGAAGTGGGTTAGGTCAGACTGAATCAGCTGCCTATAATATTCAAGGGCAAATATTCTCATAGGCACATACTTTGGGAGCCTGAATGGACAAAGCTCACAGCCATACACTCTGATGACAGTATGATCCTCATATAGGTACCAGTCACCTATTTTGGATTTCTTGGACAGCTGCAAGGCTTTCTGTATTTCAGTTGACACTCTGGGAGGAGGAGCCCTCATTAATAAGCAGGAGACCGGGTATACAAACTGGTCAATAAACTCAGAATAGGAATAAGGTGACTTGTGGACCAGGTGATAGACAGATGTCCAGAATATGACAGATCTTCTTTCCCCTCTATAATCCAGCTTTTTAATGTAGCATGGAAAGACCTGGGACTGATAATACATGAAAAGATGATAGATGTAAGAGGAGTACTTGAACACACCCTGTCTGTCCACTTTGCTCAATTGGTCATGAATTTTGTTGGCTATGAACTTGGCAAAGTTGAACTTACGAGCAGGGGGTTGGCCTGGACTATAAACAGACAACAAAACCAGCATTGTCCCATCCACATACTCACTGGTTCTGTACCCCAACACATAAGAGATCATATCTAGTAGCAGTCTGCCTGTGTCTGTAAAGGAGACATCCATGTAGGGAGGTGGCCCTGCAGGCTGGCATTGAGGCTTCATGAATGTCCTGGTGACATTCTGCAGCTCCTCACTAGTCATTTTGGCAGCAGCATCCAGCAGATAATTCATGGAAAAGGGGAAAAGCAGCTCAGTCTGGTCAAAGTGAAGCATTTTATTAATGGATTCAGGATTGATGTGAAAGAGAATGCTCCCAGATGGAGACTTAATGGCTCTTTGCTGCACATCATAATTTTCAGCACATAGACGCACAATCTGAGGGAAAACATTGACAGAGGGGAGGCAGTAGTAAGGAAGGTTGGACTCCCATATCCCATAGGTGTCCTTGCCATTCAGGTAGTCTTCTCTCAACTGTCTGAAGGTCTGCAGGAAATCCCTGTTACCCACAAAGTCTTCAATTAGGGAGTCCCTGTCAACAAGGGGCAAGGCCTCCAGGTCCTTGTTTGGTGGATTTAAAGGAGTGACATTTAGAGCTGTAGGTGCAGGGGCAGCCATTTGTATAATCTGGTTCTAAATAGTGTAATTGCAGAGGCTTGCTAGGCTCCTCAGAGTTCAGTAACAGCCTCAATGTTGACAATGCTTGAACTTTTATTCACAGTGAAGAAGGCTAGCCTGCTTCTGCAGGTTTTAATCAATTCTCAGGGACTGTGAATTGTTAGGAATGATGTGCAGAGGGTGTGCAGGATTTGGTTTGCAGCTGGCCTGTACTTGGAAAAAGGGAACAATGCCAAGTACCTTGAGGACAATTTTATTGTTCTGATCCGTGGAATGACTGTTTCAATGTCAAATTGTAGTTCAGGGGCAATGCAGGTTGCTTTAGTTAACTCTCAAGCAGCAGACAGAGTTAAATTTAGGATTTTGACCGGTTTTTTAATGGTGAATTTTAGCAGAGAAATGGTATGTATGGGCAAAGCATGGGATTCACGGTGAATACCTGAATAAATCGTTCGACAAGCCTGCGGGCCGAGCTATTGAAGACTTTGTAGCAGCTGATGGATGAGTTGACACGATCAAATTTCGACTTTGGAGACCCGGAAATACGTTGGTGGTGAGGGAGCAACAGGAGTTTTGTGCAAATTAGCTCCAAAAATGGAAAAAAACGGCTATCTTGGGCGTTTATAATGACTAATTTGGCAAAAATACGCATTTAGCGCCTTCCCGCCAATGACGTCAGCATGACGTCACGGCGGGCCCGGGTACGGGTGACGTGGACGCTGAGCTGGAGGCCAGCGTGCCCGGATGAGGTGGCAGGCGGATGTGGCGGCAGGGTTGCATGGAGGGTGACGAGCGCGGGGGTGGGCGGAAGGGAGGTGACGTCAGAAGGGCATCATGGTGACGTGTGCGGAATGGGTGGTAACGGGGAGGGGGTAAGCGGTTTCCCCGCACCGCCTTTGGCAATAAGTGGTATCGGGGAGGGGGGCTCCGAACAGCCCCAACGTTTGACACGCGTCTTGGGTACGGACCCTGATACCGCTGTTCCCCGGACGCTAAAGGGCGGCAGATTCAGATCTGTAAATGCCCGCCCACCGTTGGATCGTGGGTGGCAGAGGATCTACGGCTGGCGGGCCCTCCGACGGATCGAGCAGGTTGGGGGGGGGGTCCCGCCAGTCTATTAAAATATTGAGTTAAATATTTCGGGCGGGGAACCTTGGGATAGTGGGTTTTTATGGGTTTTTCAGGATTTCTTGGGTTTTTCCATAGTTTTAAAAGGGATTATGGGTAGGAAGGGGTTTTTATAGGGTCTTTCTCTGCAGATGGGGGTTTAATGAGTGGAATCATTTGAAAGAAAAGGGGGGGGGGAGATGAGGTATAGGTTCATCCAAGTGGCCAGATGTCACTTTGATCCCTGACATAGGACTTATTGGCTATAATGCCAAGGGGAGGGGTATTTATACAGAATTTGGGGTTTATACACCATGGTGTTAATAATATTAGGGGGAAGGGTAATATAGGGGATTTACATAGTAGAATTAGAGTTAATATGGATGAGATAGTGAAATGAGGGGGAAAACACTAAGTTTATTTGAAACTTACTTAGTTTAAAGAGTAGATCAAAATGAAAAGATTTTTAGACAAGAAATGTGGCTTTTAAAGGCTTAAGAACCACCATGAAATCACAATTTCTTCCGTGAATCTCAGCTGATGAGGGGATGTTAGAAATGAAATGGGAGGGGAAGGAGGGAGTTTAGTCATGCTTCCTGCTGCAACTTGATGAAGAAGAACACCTTGTCATTTGATTGGCTTTGCTTTGATAAACACAGTTACCACACCTGTAATGGTAAAGACAACCTTTCTGCAACCCCAACTACTTACCCAGCTAGCCTAGCATTTTTTATTTCTTCTTGGAGGGTGCACTTGGATTTGCAGACCCTTACTTGCCTTTTCTTTTCTCTGGCTTCTTCTTTTGTTTTTCTATCTACTTCTACCCTTATTTCTTCCAAGGCCCCAGATTAAGCTGTTGGGAGTCTTTTCTTCTCTACCTGAACTACTTGTCTGCCAAGATTAAACAGTTTGGACAGACTCCTCTCTCTATTCTACAACTGAAAATTGAAAGCATGGCATGACCCAGATTAAACTGTTGGATCATCCATCAAAATTTGAAACAAGGTCATCAAGATTGAAACACTTTACACACTTTGTGTTCTCTAGGAAATATGGGATCTTTGTGTAATCAAAGCAGAGCATATTTGGATTTTCCCTTGCCAATCATGAAATATGAAACCTATTGGTATAGGTATCCAATAGTGGCTCCACATGGGGATGGTTTTTCTTTGAAAGACCAAGATCAGCAGGTCAGATTGCCTTGCTCCTTGACTGCCCATATCACTCTTTGAAATTTGCTGCTTTGAAGTGCCAAAACTGTATGCTTCTTTTCTTGAAAGGCCTCTGATTCTATTTACCTTATGCTGAGAGTCAATAAATTTGAAAAAAATGCATTTTTACAATCTAAAACAGAAAACAATATATACATCTGCATATATACAAGGGAACCCAGACTGCGCTCATGGATAATAGTCAAAATAATGCTTCAGCATCCTGCCATTCACAGGACCTTCATCCAAGTCAGTTTCAGTTAGACTTTTAAGGAAATAAGTATTGTTTCCTTGTACTGCTTGGACAGCAAATGGCCCTCTCCATAAGGAATCAAATTTTCCATGTTTTCCTTTTTCTTCTGTCCTTGCATCCCACTTGAGGACTTTGTCACCAATATTGAAATCTTCTGCTTTGGTTCTTCTGTCAAAGGCCTTCTTTAACTTTTCTTGTAATATCTGAACTCTGCTGAAAACCTGCTCCCTAGTTTGCTGTAAACAAATTATCTGATTGATCCTTCTTTGCATATCATTTGGTTCTGCTTGACTTTCTTGAAGAAGCTTCATAACAGGCACTCCTAGTGATGAGGGGAATTTGGCTTCTAATCCATAAACCAACTCATATGGGCTGGTCCCGATTGATCTTTTTGTTGTTAGTCTATCTGCCCATAAGGCATTGACTAGTTTCTTATGCCAGTTCTTTTTGTTCTCTTCCAGCACCTTCTTTATGATATTTACTAGGCTTTTGTTTGATGATTCAGCAAGGCCATTTCCTTGGGGATAATATGCAGTAGAATGGCCCAAAGTAATGTGAAATTTATGGCAGAAGTTTACCATTTTCTTGGATCTAAAAGCAGCAGCATTGTCTGTTATTATCTTGTCAGGACAGCCAAATCTAGCCAATATGTTGTTCTCCAAGAACTGAATAATTATTGAATCATTTGCTTGTCTGCATGGGGCAGCTTCAATCCACTTAGTGAAGTAGTCTGTTGCTGTTAGAATCCATCTGTGTTGGCCTGAAGAAGAAGGATGGATTTCCCCAATGAAATCCAAGCCCCATTGTTGAAAAGGTCTTTCTGTTGCAATAGGTTTTAAGGGGAGTGGCAGCAGCTGCCTTTTGCCCTCGAACACTTGGCATTTATGACATGAGGTGGTGAATTTTTTAACATCAGAGAACATGGTGGGCCAGTAGTAGCCAACCCTTAGTATTTTATCCACAGTGGACTTCCAGTACAAGTGTTCACCACAGTCTCCTGCATGAAACTCTTGCATGATATTGTTAGTTTCATTTTCCATTAAACAGTGCAGCAATATACCTTCATGGTTTTTCCAAAGCAAATTCCCTTCCATCACACAAAATCTGGAAGCTTTCATTTTTAAGAACCTACACTTAGTTCTGGACAGTCCTGGGGGAGCACACAGGTTTTGTAACACATAACAGATATCCGAATACCAGGGGGATTGTTCAAAGGCTGCATCGATCTTTGGAGTCGCCAGCTCTGTTTCACTGTCCAGCTGATTGATGTCTAAGGCTTGAAAATTTGTTTCTGTCATTAATTTGGCCAAGCCTTGCCCTTTTATTAGTTTTGTAGGTTTTATCTCAATGTCAAATTCCAAGATACTGGCAATCCATTTTCCTCTTCTGCCTTCTAAGTTTTCTTGGGTGAGAATGTCTTTGACAATAGGACTTGGCACATATGCTTTCACATGGGAGTAAAGGATATAAATCCTAAAGTCTTTGATTGCTTTGACTAAAGCATAGGCTTGTTTTTCCATGATTTGATACTTCAAAGGTGCATCCCTAAGAGCTTTGCTAAAGAAAGCAATTGGCTTTTCATTTCCTTGGTCATCCTTTTGTAATAAAACAGCTGCAATGGTATGTTGGGAAGCAAAAGAGAAAATGATAAATTCTCTGTCAAACTGAGGGTTGGTTAAGACTGGGGTTTGGGTGAGGGCCAATTTTATGCCTTCAAATGCTTGATTGGCTTCAACAGTCCACTTTACTTTTGAATCCTTTTTCAGCATGTTGTTTAATAATCTGGTTAGCTCTGCTAGGTTTGGGATAAACCTTCTTAAGAAATTAATTTTTCCCAAGAATCCTTGCAATTCTTTGACATTTCTTGGATGAGGCATTTGCAGGATAGCTTGTATCCTATCTGGGTCAATTCTAATGCCATCTTTTGAGATGATGTGTCCTAAGAGCTTGCCTTCTTCTAAACCAAAGAGGGATTTCTTAGGGTTCAAGGAGATGCCATATTTTCTGCATTTTAGGAAGATCTGTCTTAGATGTTTTATATGTTCTTGGTCTGATTTTGAAAAAGGTGTTAGGTCATCTAAATAAATGACTAAAAAGTCATGAATTTCCTTGGCAAAAGCTATATCCATTGCTCTTTGAAATGTTGCTCCTGCATTTTTCAAGCCAAAAGGCATCTTTACATATTTGAAAGTTCCCCATGGGGTTGTAAATGATGTTTTGTCCTGATCATCAGGGTGAACTAAGATCTGGTTGAAACCTGAAAATCCATCCAGTAATGAGATCCTTGAGGCCCCTACCACTCTTTGGAGAATGTGATCCATTTTGGGTAATGGGTAGTTATCCTTTAAGGATACCTGGTTTAGATTCCTTAAGTCCACACACAGCCTGATCTCACCTGTCTTCTTTCTTGTAGGGACTAAGTTGGAAATCCATTCAGAAAATCTGATTGGTGCTATGATGCCTGCTTTGAACATTTTATGTACCTCTTGTTCCATTGCTGGTAGAATCATAGGATTGATTCTCCTCAGTTTTTGTTTAAAGGGCTTTTGATCAGGTTTGAGAGGGATGGTGTGTTGGATTACAGAGGTGTCATAGGACTTTAGGTCCTCATAGCTCCATGCAAAAACATCCTGGAACTCTTTGAAGAGGTCAATGTATTTTGGCTTTTGGTCCGGAGGTAAGGAAGCCGATAATTTAATTATCTTGGGTTTGTCAACTGTACCTATGTTGCACTCTTCAATGGCTGCATTCAGGGGCTGCATTTTAGGCTTCCTGGGAATATCATTTGAATCAAAGATGTCTTCTAGTGGGGTTAAACCTGTTGGTAGAAAATTGTCTTTTAGCTCAATGATTTCAGTTTCAGCACTGGACACCCCCTCTTCCCAGTCAACTTGTTGAATTTGCTGGATGCTTTCTGTATTGAAAATAGTTGGATTGAGCATTTGTTTTGCAGTTCTAGGTGACATTGGCTGAGCAGTCTGTTGAAAATGTATTTGTGCTGGAATTGCTCCATCAAGCATTTGTGATTGACTTGCTGTCTCATTGTTAATATTTAATCCTGCAAATTCTTGCTGTAGAGTTAAAAAATGGTTTATTTGCTTGTCATCCTCAAATACTTGCCAATCATTGATGTTGTTAGGTATGGAAGGTCTGTGTTTTACCTCAGCTGTGAAAAAATGGTGGGGCTCAAAGGGCAACTTGCAGGTACTTGCAAAGGTGGCTAAACTATGAGCATGTAGATTTTGGGTTCTGGGAATTTTAGTAATTTGGAATTCGGAGAAAAAGTTTAGTACCTCAGCAACAGCAGACCTATAAGTCCTTAGTCTTTTGTCATTGGTGACAAAGTTTCCTTTCACTTGTTGGATAACTAAATCTGAATCTCCCATGATTGAAACCCTGGCAGCTTGTAAGAATTTTGCCAATTTGAGTCCTAGTAAAAGAGCTTCATATTCTGCCATGTTATTAGTACATCTGAAATTCAATCTATAGGCTCTACCTTCTGCATGACTATTTTCTTTATTGTGTATCCAAACTCCAGCTCCTGCCCCTAATTTGTTAACCGAGCCATCAAATTCAAGGAACCATAGCATATCTTGTTGGGATGGAGATTTTATGATTTGTTCATGGGCTGGTAATGTAAGTAGCAGTTGTGATTGTCTCTCTAGCTGGTCTTCTAGGACAGTTCCATCATTCAATTGGATGTTCTTGACAATTAATGCAGCAGCACTATCAAATGTTTGTTTGGCTGTTGTTTCATGAGTGATACTACTCTCCAATGCATCCCCCTCCTGTATGAATATCTTGGTTTCGACTTCACCTTTTGAGGGAGTAGTTGTATCATTGAAGAGAATGTATGAGTCTATGTCTGAATGGACAGCATATATAGGAAAATTTTGAGGTTTTTCTTCACTGCTGACCATGTACTTCATCAGTGTTTCTCTGTATAGTCTTTTTGGTTGCCCAAACACAGAGATGGTGGCATATGACATGTCTAATTGCAGGGAACCTTGGAGTTTGGCTCCCCATGATCTTGATAACAACATTCCATACTTAGGCGGGATATCAGCAACTACCACATCCATTAGGATTGTCTTGTTTGGGTATTGAACTAGAGACACACATAAGTCTTTTATGAGACCTAAGCACTTGACTTGGCTGGAGTCAAAGGAAAACAGATCCTTGTATGGTCTTGTTATGTCTAAATTCAATCTTTCCATGACTGCTTTTGGCATAAGATTGTGAGAGGCACCTGAGTCAAACATTGCATTATGTAACACTTTGTCATGAATATGTAAACTGACATAGAAAGGCAGCACCCCTGTGACTACTGTTTTTCCATCTACTTCTGGGCCAAAAAGGAGTTCTGGGGTGTCATCCAGTACATTGACATCATCTTTGTTGCTAGTGAGTTGTAGGGACCTTTTGATTTGTAATTTATAGCCGTCATGCTTGGCTAATTCCGAGAGAGGAATAGCTATTTTTATTTTGCTAATTTCTGTTTCAAGATCAAAAGGTTTTTCAGACTGGGTTTTGGGGTTATAGGTGACAGTTCTCTCCCTGTTCATTACATCTTCTTCTTGATTTTTATTTTGTCTTTGGGATTTATCCTTGTTAGTTGTTTCTTGAGGAGTAATATTTGAATTAGGATGAGAAGATGAAGTGTCCAAAGACTGCTGTCTTGAGGACAGTGGTTCAGTGATTTCTTCAACAATCACTTCTTTGGTAGGTAAGTTTAGTTGGTCACTAGGTTCTGTGGCTATAACTTTTTCAGGCTGCTGATTAACCTTTTTCTTTTCAGGCTGGTTGATGTTCACAGTTCTGCTCCTCAGCTTGTATTGTTTATGGACTTCATAAACAGCAGTGTCATAGCCTTGTTTAAAGTCAAAGGATTCACCTGATTTAGTTTGGAACAGTTTTATTTCCTCATCCTCATGATCTTCTTGTGTTAAGAAAACTTGACTTTCACCGTCTAGCCCTATCAAATTAATCTCAGGATCTTCATTTGGCTCAGTCAATGTGGAAGTTTCAGCATAGTTTTCCTGAAATGGAGGTCTGATTTCAGGATCAGCATTGGCCCTGCCATTGTTTGTGTTTGGGTTCCTCCTAAAATTTGGATTTCTAGGAGGGTTATTTTGCGGTGCTTCCCATGATGCTTTTCTTTCAACTGATTCTACCCTATCACCCAATCTTTTCATGCTATTGAGTATGGCATCAAGCTTTTGGTCAAAGGCTGTGGGTTCTTCTTTGTATATGCTTCTCTTTTCTAACCTTGCCCTGTTTCTTTTGGCAATCAAGTTTGCTTCTACTGTGACAGCAGCCTTTTGAGCGTCTTCAAGGGTTTCAGGTTCTCTCTCCCTCAACTGAAATGCTATGTCAGAATCAAATCCATCAGGGAATTTGTACAAGGCCAAATCAGGGGGGGGTCTCAAGTTTTGTGGTATTGCATTGTACACATTGTTGAATCTAGCACAATACTCCAGAACAGTCTCTTGAGGACCTCTCTTGATTGTTTCATATTCACCAAGTATGTGCAGGGGATCTTTCTTCTTTTCCCATCTGGTAATAAAGGCCTGATAAAGCTCATCAGGGGTTGTGATAGTATTTGCAGCAATCGACCTGAACCAGGTTCTAACATCACCTGTCAGGCTTTGGACAAAAATTCTCATCCTCACACTGTCATCATCTATCTCATAGTTTTCAAAGTGATCTTGCATCCTCTTAGCATGTTGAATAGCAGAGTAATGGCCAGTGGAGTCAAAATATGTGATTTTGGTTTGGTAATCCTGGGGCAGAGCTGCGGGGTTAGCAGGTAGCTGCAAGGGTGCATACCTATTTGCCATATTTGGTGGGTTGGGTGTATTTATAGGGACTGCTGGGATAATAGGAACAGTGGGTACCACAGGGGTAACAGGTGAAGTTGAACCTGAATGATGGTTGAAGGGGATATGTGCAGTGAATGAGGATGAGGGAGGAGGACTTTGAGATGTGGATGGTGAACTAGGAGAACTTGGGACAGACCTAAAGAGGACTTTAAGTGGAGTAGAAAGGTTGGGAAAATCTGCAACTGAGGTCAAAACAGCAGGCTGATCCTGTTTTTGTTGCTTTCTGGTGTTTCTAGGGATGGTATTTGGATTATCAACAATGATGGGTGGATTTGGGTCAGGATTAGCCCTAGTATGTCGAGGATTTTTCTTAGGAGCCAGTTTCTAACTGTTTTTCAGGACTTTTATAGGAAGTTTTTATATATGCAAGGACTGGATGAAGATTTTGGAATGGCTATATATGTTTCAAAGCTAAGATGAAGATTCCCTAACTAGCTCTTCCCTAAAACTGTCACTGTGGTACAGAAACTGTTCTAAGGCCTCTTGGCTGGTTTCAGGCTTGATGGTAGCCTTGGAAGATAGATAGTAATCGAAAAATCCTAAGCGGTCCCCAGCGGAGTCGCCATTTATGTTAACACCCAGGTTGTTCCCTATGACTCCCAAGGGAATACGGCCGGGGTAACCACTAACCAGTCTTTGGATTGCAATGCCTAGCCACATTGTAATCAGAGAGGGCTCTCTCTTTATGATTTATCTCTGTTTGTGATAATTTTAGGCTAGATATAAATTCAGGTTTGCTTTAAATCTTTTGTTTGGATAGTAATTTCAAACAAGGTGCTTGTGTGTTTTCAAAGAGTTCTAGTCCATTGGGCTAAGGAGTCAGTGTTCCTTAAGATGTTTGATGTGTCGCTGTGATACCGTAGTGATGTTGCAGAGCCGATTTAGTGTCTGGGAAATAACGTTTGGAATAGTGATGGAATGGGGTGCTTTGAGTTAGTGCAAGGCAATTAAGAATCTTACAGCTTAACTGTTTGAGTAAGAAAATGAGAATATTTACCTAGGAGCATTTAAGTATTTCTAGGTGATATTCATACACACAGAATTAAGTGATACATGAGCAATTAAGAATTCATGTACATATTTAATCCAGAGGACAAACATTTTCAGCAGCAAAAAATTGAGGACAAGGTGTGATAGAACAAATCTTGTACTATTCTTTCTTTCTTACTGCTAGCTTAGTGTGAGAAGTGTGATTTGATAAACATAAGAAAAACAAGAACAGAGTTTTGAAGAAAACTTGTTATCTCTTCAGACGGTATAGGAATTCTGCATCAACACATAGAGCATCCTCCTGACATCCAATAGTTTCCGGAAATCACTGAGCTCATCAGGCCCTTTGTATTAGATAATTGACAAAATACAATACAAGTGTTCTCATAGAGAAAATTACCAACCCTTTATGAGTTACTTAGGGGAGTATATATACAAAAATTACAAAAAATATCAACGAAATGAGTTATTATCTCATTTATGATATGCTAATCTCAAAAATACAGTAGCTGAAGGAGTGAATGCAGCCGAAATTCCTTTATGCTTCAGCTGTCAAATAGTCAGAAGATATTTGGTCTTTATGACTGTTGGAGTCGGTTGGAGATGCGCTGTTCAAAACTTGGATGGCTGTCATCGCATATGTGATGAGTCACTTTTGGCCGCTTTTAGATACTAACCCCTTTTTCGCTGTTTTGTCTTCTAGTGACCTGGAGCTGGCAGTGACCAAGCAGCTGGAGCTACCGTGGCAGAATCTGAAGCATTGCTTGCCACCAATCTTCCTTTGGCATCTGATGCCTCCGAATTTTTATTAAGGTCTCATCGGCCTCTGTATACCACCAAAAGTTAGGGGGGGTTTCAAACAGATGATTTGCCTCATTCTCAATGAAGAATAGGCCTTCCAATTTTGTGTACAAGCTCTGCCCTGTTGTAGGCCCTATTTGCTCAGTGGTACTGCCCGATGCAACGATTTGATTTTCAATGTAATTGGCCATCTTGTTGGTGAATTGATCTTTGGTGATCAATTTCCCCGCGCTGCTCAGTAGGCTAGGCAGTCCTCTTGCTTGCAACATCCCCATTTTGAGTTTATACTCCTCTACCTCAGCCTGTATTTCATAGCATTTTCTCTCTACAGTCTGCACATAATTTCTGAGGGTCAGCACCCTTTTAGTTGTGAGGATGGCCTCTGTCCTGTTGTTGATGCCAATGGCTGCCAGCTCCTCTTTGTCCTGCCTGTTCAAAAAGTCTATCAGTTTGTTTGCCTGCTCAGGCCTATTTCCCAGCACTGTTTTGGCCTTCTGGATTTCTGTTTGTGCTTGGCCAATCAAATCCATATGCTCATGGATTGTTTTGATGGATTTCCATTGTTTGGTGATAGTTTGTCTGATCTTACCCCATAGAATTCTTTTTATGTCAGCCATGGCACTGTCCAGATTGAGCTCCTTCTCCAGGGCCTTTATTTTATCCTTTAGGGCCTTTATTTCTCTGCCCTGTTCTGCTACAGTTACCTTTGATTTATCATATTTGGCATCCAGTTCTGCCAATCTCTCCTTTGCTTTCTTTATCTTATCTGCCTGGAGCTCCATAGCCTTGACCGCTTTGGTCAATTCTTCTACACTTGGGTGGGCATCTGGAGCCGCTGTTGTACCTGCTGCTTCTGTTGTGGGGTCCTGTGGTGCCCCTGTGGTTGTTGCTGTAGTCGAGGTTGTTGGAGGAGCTTGGGATGTAGATTCTCCCTGTTTGTCCTGTAGAGCTTCTTCAAGCTCTTTCTCCAATTCTTTGATCCTCTGATCCTGCTGTATTAGGAGGTCAAGTTGTTCATCGACCTGCTTTTCCTTTTGTAGTTCTGCTGTCTGAGGGTGTTCTGTGGGTGACAGCTTTAACCTCTTCTTTAGTGCATTGAGGTCATCCTCCTTTTTCTTCATAAGGGCCCTTACACCCTTTGGGTCCTTAGGATCATGTCCTAGGTCTATGATAATGTCCTCCAAAGATTTTATTCTGTTATCTTTGGCCAGGGAGGACATTCTCTCAAAATCCAACTGAGTGTTGGTATTTTTGAGTGACTCCTTTAGTTCATGAGCTACAGTTGTATTCTCCACCAAGGTCGCATAGACCATTTCTCCAGTCTGTTTGTGGAGTTCAATTTGATCCAGGGGGTGGATGTCCTTTGCCCTTACCTCCACCCTTGTCTTCACATAGTCTGCAGCTGATTTCGGCTGTGGTACTGTGGGCCTGAAATGACTTAATATCATTTTCTCTTCTTTAATGTCATAGACAGACATTAATCTTTCTTGCTGGGCTGGTGTAGCATTCATAAATTGTTTGTACACCTCCACCCTCAGTAACTCATTAGCTGCCTTGATTTGCTTGAAAGAAGCCTTAGTGCTTTTAGGCTTCTTGCTTCGCTGAGAAGAGGATGATACCTCCAAACCAAGTTGCAGGCTTTGTTCCTGTTGGAATGAGCTGGTACCAGTGTGCTGGCTTGCTTCCTTGTCTTTCCTTGAACTGTCAAGGAATTCCTCAGTGATGTCTTCAATTTCTGGGGAGTCAGCCCTTTGCCTTTTGGCCTCTGGCTGATGGGAGGATCCACTGATAGGAGTGGACTCTTCTCTGTCTCTCTTAGTACCCCTCTCCTCATGGGCTGGGGTCTGCAAAATTGGTGCTATTGGTGGCTCCGTTTGTGGAGGAGGAGTTTGATCTTGCTGCTGTTCTGTTTGCTCCTCTCTCTGCAGCTCATTTTGCTGTCCAGTTTGCTGCTCAGTTGAAGGGGCAGCCTTGTCTTTCACTGCCTCCTCTTCAGCACCCATTATTCCTTTTCCTTTGTCTAATCCTGGTGCTGTTGTAGAAGATGCTTGTGTGATTGGTGCAGTCCTTGAGGTCGAGGTCCCTTCTCCTGCTAAATGAGGCGGTTTGAAGGGTACCTGCTGCACAGAGTCTATGTCAAGAGTCTTTTCTAATTCCTTGACATTCTTTATCATCACTTCTTCTTCAGTTAATTTGTCAATTATAGAATCCTGTAGCCATTCCTGCTGGTTGGCATATTTTTCAATATGGGGATAACTGCAGTGCTTAATGCCAACTAGTCTGTATTTTATTCTTCTAGCAGAAATGAAACCTTCAGGGTCATAAGGGACCCATCGAAAGCTATATGACAGCTTGTATTTGTCTTTGAGGATCTGGTGAGCCTCTTCCCAACCTTCCTTTTTATTCATGATGAAAGGGCCCAGCTGATGTTTGAACTTGAGGTGGGCTTTCTTTTTGGAGCTGTGGAAGTGGGTTAGGTCAGACTGAATCAGCTGCCTATAATATTCAAGGGCAAATATTCTCATAGGCACATACTTTGGGAGCCTGAATGGACAAAGCTCACAGCCATACACTCTGATGACAGTATGATCCTCATATAGGTACCAGTCACCTATTTTGGATTTCTTGGACAGCTGCAAGGCTTTCTGTATTTCAGTTGACACTCTGGGAGGAGGAGCCCTCATTAATAAGCAGGAGACCGGGTATACAAACTGGTCAATAAACTCAGAATAGGAATAAGGTGACTTGTGGACCAGGTGATAGACAGATGTCCAGAATATGACAGATCTTCTTTCCCCTCTATAATCCAGCTTTTTAATGTAGCATGGAAAGACCTGGGACTGATAATACATGAAAAGATGATAGATGTAAGAGGAGTACTTGAACACACCCTGTCTGTCCACTTTGCTCAATTGGTCATGAATTTTGTTGGCTATGAACTTGGCAAAGTTGAACTTACGAGCAGGGGGTTGGCCTGGACTATAAACAGACAACAAAACCAGCATTGTCCCATCCACATACTCACTGGTTCTGTACCCCAACACATAAGAGATCATATCTAGTAGCAGTCTGCCTGTGTCTGTAAAGGAGACATCCATGTAGGGAGGTGGCCCTGCAGGCTGGCATTGAGGCTTCATGAATGTCCTGGTGACATTCTGCAGCTCCTCACTAGTCATTTTGGCAGCAGCATCCAGCAGATAATTCATGGAAAAGGGGAAAAGCAGCTCAGTCTGGTCAAAGTGAAGCATTTTATTAATGGATTCAGGATTGATGTGAAAGAGAATGCTCCCAGATGGAGACTTAATGGCTCTTTGCTGCACATCATAATTTTCAGCACATAGACGCACAATCTGAGGGAAAACATTGACAGAGGGGAGGCAGTAGTAAGGAAGGTTGGACTCCCATATCCCATAGGTGTCCTTGCCATTCAGGTAGTCTTCTCTCAACTGTCTGAAGGTCTGCAGGAAATCCCTGTTACCCACAAAGTCTTCAATTAGGGAGTCCCTGTCAACAAGGGGCAAGGCCTCCAGGTCCTTGTTTGGTGGATTTAAAGGAGTGACATTTAGAGCTGTAGGTGCAGGGGCAGCCATTTGTATAATCTGGTTCTAAATAGTGTAATTGCAGAGGCTTGCTAGGCTCCTCAGAGTTCAGTAACAGCCTCAATGTTGACAATGCTTGAACTTTTATTCACAGTGAAGAAGGCTAGCCTGCTTCTGCAGGTTTTAATCAATTCTCAGGGACTGTGAATTGTTAGGAATGATGTGCAGAGGGTGTGCAGGATTTGGTTTGCAGCTGGCCTGTACTTGGAAAAAGGGAACAATGCCAAGTACCTTGAGGACAATTTTATTGTTCTGATCCGTGGAATGACTGTTTCAATGTCAAATTGTAGTTCAGGGGCAATGCAGGTTGCTTTAGTTAACTCTCAAGCAGCAGACAGAGTTAAATTTAGGATTTTGACCGGTTTTTTAATGGTGAATTTTAGCAGAGAAATGGTATGTATGGGCAAAGCATGGGATTCACGGTGAATACCTGAATAAATCGTTCGACAAGCCTGCGGGCCGAGCTATTGAAGACTTTGTAGCAGCTGATGGATGAGTTGACACGATCAAATTTCGACTTTGGAGACCCGGAAATACGTTGGTGGTGAGGGAGCAACAGGAGTTTTGTGCAAATTAGCCCCAAAAATGGAAAAAAATGGCTATCTTGGGCGTTTATAATGACTAATTTGGCAAAAATACGCATTTAGCGCCTTCCCGCCAATGACGTCAGCATGACGTCACGGCGGGCCCGGGTACGGGTGACGTGGACGCTGAGTTGGAGGCCAGCGTGCCCGGATGAGGTGGCAGGCGGATGTGGCGGCAGGGTTGCATGGAGGGTGACGAGCGCGGGGGTGGGCGGAAGGGAGGTGACGTCAGAAGGGCGTCATGGTGACGTGTGCGGAATGGGTGGTAACGGGGAGGGGGTAAGCGGTTTCCCCGCACCGCCTTTGGCAATAAGTGGTATCGGGGAGGGGGGCTCCGAACAGCCCCAACGTTTGACACGCGTCTTGGGTACGGACCCTGATACCGCTGTTCCCCGGATGCTAAAGGGCGGCAGATCCAGATCTGTAAATGCCCGCCCACCGTTGGATCGTGGGTGGCAGAGGATCTACGGCTGGCGGGCCCTCCGACGGATCGAGCAGGTTGGGGGGGGGGTCCCGCCAGTCTATTAAAATATTGAGTTAAATATTTCGGGCGGGGAACCTTGGGATAGTGGGTTTTTATGGGTTTTTCAGGATTTTTTGGGTTTTTCCATAGTTTTAAAAGGGATTATGGGTAGGAAGGGGTTTTTATAGGGTCTTTCTCTGCAGATGGGGGTTTAATGAGTGGAATCATTTGAAAGAAAAGGGGGGGGGGAGATGAGGTATAGGTTCATCCAAGTGGCCAGATGTCACTTTGATCCCTGACATAGGACTTATTGGCTATAATGCCAAGGGGAGGGGTATTTATACAGAATTTGGGGTTTATACACCATGGTGTTAATAATATTAGGGGGAAGGGTAATATAGGGGATTTACATAGTAGAATTAGAGTTAATATGGATGAGATAGTGAAATGAGGGGGAAACCACTAAGTTTATTTGAAACTTACTTAGTTTAAAGAGTAGATCAAAATGAAAAGATTTTTAGACAAGAAATGTGGCTTTTAAAGGCTTAAGAACCACCATGAAATCACAATTTCTTCCATGAATCTCAGCTGATGAGGGGATGTTAGAAATGAAATGGGAGGGGAAGGAGGGAGTTTAGTCATGCTTCCTGCTGCAACTTGATGAAGAAGAACACCTTGTCATTTGATTGGCTTTGCTTTGATAAACACAGTTACCACACCTGTAATGGTAAAGACAACCTTTCTGCAACCCCAACTACTTACCCAGCTAGCCTAGCATTTTTTATTTCTTCTTGGAGGGTGCACTTGGATTTGCAGACCCTTACTTGCCTTTTCTTTTCTCTGGCTTCTTCTTTTGTTTTTCTATCTACTTCTACCCTTATTTCTTCCAAGGCCCCAGATTAAGCTGTTGGGAGCCTTTTCTTCTCTACCTGAACTACTTGTCTGCCAAGATTAAACAGTTTGGACAGACTCCTCTCTCTATTCTACAACTGAAAATTGAAAGCATGGCATGACCCAGATTAAACTGTTGGATCATCCATCAAAATTTGAAACAAGGTCATCAAGATTGAAACACTTTACACACTTTGTGTTCTCTAGGAAATATGGGATCTTTGTGTAATCAAAGCAGAGCATATTTGGATTTTCCCTTGCCAATCATGAAATATGAAACCTATTGGTATAGGTATCCAACAGATTCAATGTGATTACATCAACTTCTCCAAAGTAAATCTTGATGTCCACCTTGGCATCTACATGGGAAGGAATTGACATTTCGTTAATAGCTACATTCCCCCACAATTATCTCAGTGTTGAGCTCTAACTTTTGTTTCTCTTTTTTCTTAAACTCTTCTAAGTTTCCACTGTGTTCTTCATGTTCAATACATGTTGAAGGTGTTTCCAACCCCTTCACTACTAGAAATATTGTTGTCAGCCCTTTAAGTGTGGAAATTATTTTCTCTAAACAATCGAACCTAACCATAGGATCGCTCTCTTCATGTTCTCCATGACAACACCCTATGGTCATTGCTCCTCTACTTTTTGAAGTTCTATAACAATACTTGTCCAATTCTCATATAAAATTGCAAATGCTTACCATACAGGCCCACCAAGTACATTAGACCTTTAGCTTTGAAACTATATACTTTGTAATTGATAAGTTCATACCCTATCCAATTCACCGACATAAAAACTTACATAATTACAACTATCTAATATTCCTTCAATATTCTTCTCAAACATTGTTGCAATGCTACTAGTTAACACATAAAAAGGCTAACCAATACTTATTGTACACCAACCATGTTAAGAAATATTAACCAAGGAAAAGAAAACGTTGATTATTTCTTTGACCAATATCATGTTATCCTCTCACCAATCAAGCATTAGCTTATATGCAAAACTTTAAAAAGAAACCCAATGTTGAATTGTGATTCATGTGTAAATTATGTCTAGCAACAAAATGATGAACTCACGTAAAAGTGTTTAATCAACCAAAAGGATATCCAATCAATCACATTCAGCTCCTACATGATGAAGGAGGATGAGGAGCGACCCGAAAGCAGTAGGATCATCATGGTGTTCGGTGTAAAATGCATACAACCTCTCTACTTGCAATAAAACATTGTACATCATCCCAAGCATTAAGCACTAGTCCATGGAATGGTGGAATGGTTGTTATAAATAATCCACTCTTGTTAACTGATCTAGTCAGAAAGTTAGTTTTTAGTCCAAGTCAATTTTAGAAAGATGTTCTTAGAGACTTCCAATCCTAATATTTTTAGAAAAATCATGTAAATCCTAGATATTTCTAGAAACAATTAATTTTAAGCAATTTTGGAAACTTCTCGATCTATGTAAAATCTATTTAATAATGAGAAGGGCATGCGATTCCCAAGTGTGTTTCCAATTGGTTTCATTCCTTTTACCTATCTATAAATATTTTCATGGTATCACGGCGAGTGTAAGCCCCTTCATAAAGTGAAGATCATACCATAAAAGATCCAAGGGCTTGAATTTCAAAACATGAGATTGAAGGAGCCATGAGAGTTTTTTCTTCTTTGTCCACCATCCAAAATCACCGTTGATATATTCATTATCACATTGACCAAAGGATCCAAGCATATCAATGTGCTTGATTTTTAGTTGCTATTGAGCTTGAGTTGCTTCTAGTGTTGGAATATAACCTGAGTTGCAACTACAATTACCTTCTGCCATTGAACCTCTACCATTGTCAATGAGTTGCAATTGTTGTCATCATAGAAAGTTGTGGCAATCGCTATTATAACATGCCACTGGATTTCAAGGGAGAGGAATATTTTTAACATTATAGTAGTCAATTGGATCTAAAAAACAACGTGAGAATAATTAATATTATAGTATATATAATATATTTTGGTAATATCCAAAGTTGTGTAGGTTTTAAAAGTTTTTTTTAAGGTATTTAACTCACCTCGCTCCAAAATTCTATACTATTGGATTAAAAAGTGCTTTATGAAAAAATTATTATTTATGCATTATGATGCATAATATTTAGGTGATATTCATTTTAAGTGGTTTTTTAGGTATTGTAAAATATTTTTTATTGGTGCTTGGTAATGGAAATTGATAATTAAGAAAAGGGTTTTTGTCATATTTATCTTTACTCTAGGAATTTTTTTCTTCTTATTCTTCTTCTTCTTCTTTTTAAAGGAGTAATTAAATATTAAAAAGGTGTGACTACAAGGATATTAAAGAGATTAAGGAAAAAAATCTTGGCATTACAAAATCTTTTTATTAGCTTCTATAAGTAATCTTGGGCAAACATGTAGACTAGTCTTGTTGGAAAGAACTATGTGATATAATCTATGAGAATGGAGACCTTCTTACAAGTACATGAATGTTGGAAAGTATGGAGGATGTATTTGCAAATCCAAATCAAGAAACTTTGCAAGGTCCAATCACCAAAAAAAAAAAATTGAAGAAATGAGGAAAACGGAGAACAAGACCAAGTCAGTGGATCCAAAATTTAGTAGATGAGTCAACTTTTCCCAAGATAATGGGAGCATCAAATGCAAAGCAATTAGCATACAAGGGTAATGAAAAGTGAATAATATGATGCTTCAAACCCTCAAGAGAGAGCTTGAAACATTGAAAATGAAAGTGAAAAAGAATATTGAGCAGTTCATGATTAGAGTGATGGGAGTTGTGAACTAGCTCAAAACTCATAGAGAGATGATTGAAGATAAAAAAATTATGGAAAAAGTTCTTAGGAGCCTACCTAACAAGTTTGAGATGGTTTTTATTGCTATAGAGGAGTCCAAGAAACTTTCCAAAATAACAGCGGAATACTTGATGTGATATCTTTTGTCCCATGAATCAAGAATCTGCATGGACGAGGAGTCCTCACAACATACATCCAAGACCCAAGCATCCATCGATAGAAGGAAAGGAAAAGGAAGAAGAGGTAGAGATAATCACGATCCAAAATGAAGAACTCCACAAAAGCATTCAAGACAATTAAATCAACCTAGACACTCTCGGATACAAAATGGAAGAGGCATAAGATGGATAGGCAATTCCAAGGTATAATATTTTTACTGCAAGAAATACGGCCACTGTAAAAGTGGTTGTAGAAAGAAGCAATCATATCTGAACAAGGGTAGATCTAATGTCTCCAACACTTAATAAGGAAGAATTGAGTCAATGTTTATCTTGTGTATTTTCACTAACGAATATCAAAACCAAGATCTCTAGTTGTTCTATAAGAGATGATCGTGTGAAATCCATATGAAAAGTTCTTGTGTCTATCTTGACTAATAAAAATGAGAGGAAATATATTCTTGATGTTTTTTATGTATCAAATCTCAAATATAACTTATTAAATATTAGTCAATTGAGTCAGCATGGTTATGATGTCAAATATAAAGACTCCACGTGTACAATATTAGATAATTCACTTAGTATAATACACATTGCAAAGGTCCAAATGACCAAGAATAGAATGTTTCCATTTAATTTGAGAAGTATAAATATGTCACAATGATATGCACAAAATGTCTCAAAAATAGATGAGACTTGGTTGTGGCATCTTACATATGGTCACCTACCTTTTAGGAATCTTAATCTCTTACAGAAAAAAATATATGGTTAAGCCATTTCCATATTGAATGAGCATAATATAATTTGAGAAAATTTCATTCTTGGGGAGCATCAAAGAGACAACATTCTGGAAGCATCCTATAGAGCTAAAGAGCATCTAGAACTTGTCCATAAAAATCTATGTGGACCCATGCAAACTCAATCTATTGGTGGAAGATTTTATTTTATAAAATTTATTAATGACTTTAGCATGAAATTTTGGGTGTATTTTCTCACAAAAAAATCATGCAAATTTGTAAATTTCAAAGAGTTTAAAGGTGTTACAAAAAATCACAGTGGAAAATATGTTCATTTGAGTAGATTAGATGGAGGAGGAAAGTATGACTCAAAGGAGTTCATGAATTTTTGCAGATAATAGGGAATTATCACCAATTATATGCCATGATGGAATGCAATAGTTGAACAAAATAATTGGACCATTATGAACATGGAAATGACTATGCTCAAAGCTACAAATTTACCTAATGATTTTTTGGTTGAAATTGTTGCCTGTTCAATCTCCATGTTGGGTCCCTATAATACTAGTGATTACCCTATTACTATTTTAGTTATACCCCTTATTTATATTTTTGTGCCCCTATTACCCCCATTTGTTATTTCTGTGCCCCATAGAATCCCTCTATTGTTATTTTTGTGGCTTTATATTATTATTGTTAGGTCGACTGGATTATATTGTGACTCCTTAGACTCCTATATATAGAAAGGAGGTTTTGTCATTTGTATCATCCAAGAATTGTTCATTTATGTAATGTAAAGGAGGTTGCCCCCTCGAAGAGGCTGAATTCTAAGGCGTTGATCTTTCTTTTCTATCTTTTCTTGAGCTGGTTTCATAACATTTGGTATCAGAGCTTTGGATTCTAGGGTTTCGCTGCTCCAAACAGGTCATCGTGGCATTTTCGCTATAACGTTTTTCTGTGACGTTTCAGAAGTCGCAAAAAAAAACCCATTTGAGAAGAAATCGTGCTGAACCTTGGGTCCGAATTTCAGAGCTTTTAGCGCGATATTTGCGGAGATATGATCTGAGGAAGTTGGTCTTTTTGCAGACTCCTGAATTACATTCAAAACAGGTGACCTGTGGAAAAGCGTCATAACTTTCTCTCTAGGGATCGGATTGAAATTTAATAAGAAGGTATAGAAAGAGGACGGACCGTAGTTTCTTGTATGCGAGTTTCAGATCCAAAGGTTGAAACAATGACTCGTGGCACGTCGTACAAGTTCGCTCTACTGAACTAGTCTAAAAGCAAGTCACTGTGGGAGATTTCACATAACTCTTCGTTGGAGAATCCAATTTGGGTCAGACTTGTGGCATTGGAAAGAGGAAGCAGAAGGCTACTATAGGTTGCAACATCAGAATTGGAGGATCTGAAATTACAGAGATACATCAGATTCAATATCAGGCTTCTATAAAGTGAAAAAAGGTGTGTAGTTTTTTTTTTAATTTTTGTGTAAGCTTGGTTTAACGGAATTCAAAGGGCATAGTAAAGAATTATTATCGATAACTGATGCCCTGAGGAAAGAAAATGCAAACACCTATTAAGGAACCTGAAATCTCTAGCATGACTCATGAAGAAGAGGAAGAAATGCTACATGATATATCAAAATTACAAGAACAAGTGCAACATATGTCACGCTCACAAAAGCTAACAGAAGCTAAGATAAATGGCGTGGAATCTAAGATAAATGGCGTGGAATCTAAGATAAAGGGCATGGAAGCTAAGATGGATGATTTGAAGACAGATTTGAAGACAAACATGGCAGATTTGAAGACAGATTTGAAGACAGACATGGCAGATTTGACAAATTTTCTACAAGAAATACTTACTAATGGTGAAAAGGTTGTAAAGGAAACTCATGATGTGAACAAAAGTAATGTTAATCATGATTCCATAGACTCTAATTTTGGATCAAAGACCCACCATATTCCAAAAATCGATATGAGGAAGTTTGATGGCAAGGATCCCGCCACATGGATATTACAGATGGAGCAGTTCTTCGATCTCAATAATGTGCAAAACACACAAAAGGTACGTATGGCAACTGTATATTTGGAACCAAATCAGTTTGTACGGTATCAATGGCTTTTCTCTCGTAAAAAATTTATCACTTGGGCAATTTTTACAGAAGAATTGATAGCACATTATGAAGATACAAAAAGCAACACTTTTTTTAGCCAATTGATAAGTCTCAAACAAAAGGGTTCAGTAATGGAGCACATTGAGGAGTTCCAAAAATTGAACATAAGGGTAAAAGATATTCCAGAGGAGCATAGGATTGATGTGTTCATAGGGTCTTTAAAGGACAATATCCAACATGATGTTCGCCTTTGGGAACCTGATTCATTAGAGAAGGCATTCAGGTTAGCAAGAAAAATGGAAAGCAAAATTATGGCAACTAGGAAGCATACCATTCACAACTATAAATACAGAAGTGTTGTTGCCCATAGTATTCCACAACCTACAAGGTTGACACCACAACAATTGGAAGAAAAAAGAGCAAAAGGGCTTTGTTACAATTGTGATAGAAAATACACAAAAGGTCATAAGTGTGCTGAGAAGAAATTATTCTACATAGATTGTGAAGACGAAGAAGAAAAGGAGCAAGAAAGGTCAAAAGAATAGGATATATTCCAGGAACAAAGCCTAGATGAAGAACAAATAAATCCGACCATACCTTGTAATGCATTGGCGGGAATTACCACTCCTCAAACCATCAAGATAGAAGGACAAATCAAGAAGAAAAGGGTAATGATGTTGATTGATTCAGGAAGCACCCACAATTTTATTCATTGTAGAGTAGCAAAAGAATTGAATTGCTTCCTATATCCAACACCAGAGTGTCAAGTGATGATTGCAAATGGAGGAACAATAAATTGTTCTGGAAAGTGCCATAATATCAAGCTATCCATGGGAGAATATGTATTGACTAGCCCAATGCTTTCCATTCCAATGGGAGGTGCTAATGTTGTACTAGGAGTCCAATGGCTACAATCCTTGGGTACAATAGCTTTTAATTTTCAAGAACTTTTCATGAAATTTTCTGTGGAAGGAAAGGAAGTTGAATTAAGGGGTATTGCAGGGAAACCAGGAAGATAATCAGCTCTAATGGCATGAAAAAGCTTCTAAAAAAGGAGCAAAGAGGTGTAATTGCACAATTATGTTCGCTAGATGTTTCCACATTGGAATCATCTATTTCTCCAGATCTCCAAAAAGTACTGGACAATCATTCCAAGGTATTTGAGACTCCCAAAGGTCTCCCACCTATGCGTGATCATGATCATGCTATTCATCTGATTCCAGGAAGTGTTCCTCCAAACATCAGGCCGTACAGATATCCATATGTCCAAAAAAGTGAAATTGAACGTATGGTTGCAGAAATGCTAGAGGCTGGTATAATTCAACCGAGTCAAAGTTCTTTCTCAGCTCCAGTAGTATTGGTGCACAAGAAGGATGGATCATGGCGCATGTGTCCAGATTATAGGGAGCTCAACAAGCTCACTATTAAAGATAAGTTCCTCATTCCTGTCATTGATGAATTACTGGATGAATTGCATGGATCAATTTACTTCACCAAGTTGGATCTTCGTTCGGGATATCATCAAATCAGAATGAAGATTGAAGACATTCCGAAAACGGCATTGAGAACTCATGAGGGTCATTATGAATTTTTGGTCATGCCTTTTGGCCTTACCAATGCACCTTCAACATTTCAAGGTTTGATGAATTCAATTTTCAAACCATTCCTTAGAAAATTTGTGTTAGTATTTTTTGATGATATACTAATCTACAGCAAGTCTTGGAAGGATCATGTTGAACATGTTGACAAGGTGCTACAACTATTGGAGGAGAAACAATTATATGCAAAAAGATCCAAATGTTTCTTTGGAGTCCAAGAGGTGGAATATTTGGGTCATATTGTATCTCATGAAGGAGTTAAGGTAGACCCTAGCAAAATTAAAGCCATTAAGGAATGGAAAATCCCCACATCCATAAAGCATCTGCGAGGATTTCTTGGGTTGACAGGGTATTATCGCAAGTTCGTTAAGAATTATGGGAGAATAGCAGCACCTCTAACAACATTATTGAAGAAAGATTCATTTTCATGGACTTCGGAAGCAACAAAGGTCTTTAAACATCTTAAAGAGGCAATGTGCCAAGCACCGGTCTTAGCTACACCGGACTTCACAAAAACCTTTATTGTGGAATGTGATGCTTCAGGAAATGGAATTGGTGCTGTTCTAATGCAAGATGAAAGACCCATTGCTTTTGAAAGTCGTCCAATCAAGGGAAATTTTTTAAGCAAAGCTATTTATGAGAAGGAAATGTTGGCAATACTCCATGCACTTAAGAAATGGCGACCCTACCTAATGGGAAGACACTTCAAGGTAAAAACGGATCATGATAGCCTTAAATACTTTTTAGAACAAAGATTATCCTCTGAAGAGCAACAAAAGTGGGTCACAAAGATGTTGGGTTATGACTTTGAAATCATCTACAAAAAAGGGAAGCAAAATGTGGTGGCAGATGCACTCTCAAGAAAGGATGAGGATATGGAAGCATTGTTGTGTGCCATTTCTATTATCCAACCAGATTGGATAAACAAAGCAAAGGAGGAATGAAAGAATGACGAAGAAGTGTGGGCACTTATTCAAAAGCTACAACAAGATTCCAGTACTTCTGATACATTTAGCTGGCAAAATGATTCATTATGGTACAAAGATCGCTTATACCTCTGTAAGAATTCCCAGCTAAAACAAAATATTCTTATGGAATTGCACACTTCTCCCTTAGGAGGGCACTCAGGATTTTTAAAAACTTACCACAGGGTTAAGAAGGAATTTTTTTGGGATGGCCTTAAATCAGATATTCAAAAGTTTGTGGCGGAATGTTTGGTTTGCCAACAAAATAAAGTTGAAACAATTAAGACACCGGGTCTATTACAACCTTTATCCATTCCAAGCCAACGTTGGGAGGAGGTTTCAATGGATTTTATCACAGGTTTACCCAAGTCTGAGGGAAAGAGTGTCATCATGGTGGTAGTTGACAGACTTACCAAGTATGCACACTTTTGTGCATTATCACATCCATTTAAAGCCAGTACAGTTTCTACTGCATTTATGGAAACAGTTCAAAAGCTACATGGAAACCCAAAGATTATTGTAAGTGACAGAGATCCCATTTTCACTAGAAATTTTTGGACAGAATTATTTTCTTGTCTTGGAACTCAGTTAGCTCATAGCTCATCTTATCATCCTCAATCTGATGGGCAAACTGAGATAGTAAACAAATGTTTGGAAGGATATCTTCGTTGCTTTGTATCTGATAAACAGACACAATGGGTCAAATGGTTGCCTCTGGCTGAATGGTGATATAACACTTCCTTCCATACAGCAACAAAAATGACCCCATTTATGGCACTTTATGGGTACCAACCACCATCAATCACATCATATTTAAGAGAAAATTCTAAGGTTCAGGCAGTGGAACATCACATCGAACATCAACAACAAGTCCTCCAACTCTTAAAGGATAACCTTGTGTTGGCACAAAATAGAATGAAACAACAGACAGATCAACATCGCAGTGAAAGAAGTTTTGATGTAGGTGATTGGGTATTCCTACGGCTACAACCATATAAGAAAATGTCCCTAAAGCAAGCTAAGAAGGATAATAAATTAACACCAAAGTATTATGGTCCATACAAGGTGTTGGAAAAGATTGGTACTATGGCATACAAATTGGAGCTTCCTGCAGCTTCTCGATTGCACCCAGTTTTCCATGTTTCATGTTTAAAGAAGGTTATAGGCGACAAGCTCCCAGTTCAAATAATATTGCCAGAACTTGACGAGGAAGGAAAAATTATATTGGAACCGGAAGCAGTCACAGAAACAAGAACTCGACAGCTACGAAATCGATCAATTTCAGAGTATCTTATCAAGTGGAAGAACTTATCCGCTGAAGATTCCACATGGGAGGATGAGAATTTTATGCAGAAGTATCCTGAACTTCTCAAGCGTTGAGGACAACATTTTTTGAAGGAGAGGGGCATGTTGGGTCCCTATAATACTAGTGATTACCCCATTACTATTGTAGTTATACCCCTTATTTATATTGTTGTGCCCCTATTACCCCCATATTGTTATTTCTGTGCCCCATAGAATCCCTCTATTGTTATTTTTGTGGCTTTATATTATTATTGTTAGGTCGGCTGGATTATATTGTGACTCCTTAGACTCCTATATATAGAAAGGAGGTTTTTTCATTTGTATCATCCAAGAATTGTTCATTTATGTAATGTAAAGGAGGTTTCCCCCTCGAAGAGGCTGAATTCTAAGGCGTTGATCTTTCTTTTCTATCTTTTCTTGAGCTGGTTTCATAACACTCCATATTGAACATATCTCCAACAAATAGTGTGAAAGGTAAATTTCCTCAATAAGAATGGAGTGGAACAAAGTAAAGTGTTTTTTAATAGAGTTTTTGGTTGTATTGCTTATGCACATGTTCCAAAAGAGATCAGAAGAAAACTTGACAATTGGAGTGAAAAATGCATTTATGGTTGGATATAGTGAACAATCCAAATCCTATGAGTTATATAATCCAATTAGTAAGAAATTTGTGGTAAGAAGAGATGTAAAAATTTTGGAAGACAAATCCTGGAGTGGTCAAGATAATGAAGCAATGGATAGAAGATATCCATATCTGTCAATATATGGACAAGTGGAAAGTTTAGGACAAGAAGTCACTCTAGCAAGATTACGAAGGTTACATATGCAAATACAAGAAGATAGTCCTTCTAGCGTAGAGGTAATATATTCAATGAGAAATTAGAGAAACAATCCTTGTTCTAGAAATGAGTCAAAAGATTCTAAAAGAAATAAGAGAACAAGGAGATTAAGGGAAGTATATGAGCAATGTGATGACATGGATTAGCAAACTAATTTTTCCTTATTATCCTATCAACCTACTTATTTTGAAGAGGAAGTTAAAGAAGATCATTGGGTAGAAACCATGAATGAAGAGTTTGAAGCTACTGAAAAGAATGGGATATGAGATCTTGTTGATCTCCTAGCAAGTAAAAACAACAATGGTGTTAAGAGGGTGTAGAGGACAAAAGTGGATGAGAAAGGAAAAATAGAGAAATATAAGGCAAGACTAGTTGCCAGAGGATTTAATCAAGAACCATGTATTGACTATGGTGAAACATTTGCTCTAGTACCAAGAATGGATACTATTCGAACAATGTTAGTTATGGAAACCTAGAACAAATGACCAATTTACCAGATGTAAATGAAGTCAACTTTCTTGAATGGAAAACTAGAATGTTGATCATTCATTGGGATTTGAAGTAAAGGCCAAGAGTACAAAGTGTACAAGTTGAAGGAAGCCTTACATGGCTTGAAGAAAGCTCCAAGGGTTTGGTACAGTCATATTAACTCATATTTACTCAACAATGGGTTCAAAAGGAGCAGTAATGAGCCCATTCTCTACCAAATTATATGAAGGTAAAATCCTTATAGTGTGTATTTGTGTTGATGACAAGATATTACAAGTAATTTGATGTTAGATGAATTGAGAGTTGCTATGAAAAGAGAAGTTTATATGAGATACCTTGGTCTTGTGAAGTAATTTTTGGGAATTGAAGTCAAAATATCTAGTCAAGGGACTTTCATATGTCAACAAAAATTTGTTATAAATATCTTAAAGAGGTTTAGAATGGACAAATGAAAACTAGCAAAGACACTTATTGCAACAAGAACAAAATTAAGCAAGCAAGATGATGAAATAGTAGTGGATTCAATATTGTATAAGAGGCTTGTACGTAGCCTCATGTACCTTACTGCAACTAGACCAAATGGTACGTATGTAGTTTGTTACATTTCCATGTTTGCAAAGTCTCCCAAGGAATCTTACAAGAAAGTTGGAAAAGGGATTTTGAGATATATTACAGGTACAAATGATTATGGATTATGGTACACAACTTTTAAATACAACACGCTTATAAGATACATAGATAATGATTATGTCGCTAGTATTGATGATAGGAAAAGAACCTCATGATATGCTTTTCATTTGGGCACAAATTTGATTTCATGGTCTTCTAAGAAGCATTTTCTTGTCTCAATATCTTCCGCAGAAGTAGAATATGTAGTATCTACTACAACAACACCCCATGTAATATGGCTAATAATAATTTTGAAAAATATTGCACATGTCGAGAAGGATCCAATTACTATTTATTATGACAACAGTTCAGTAATTGCATTATCGAAGGAGCATATGTTTCACAAGAAAAGCAAGCACATTGATACTCACTATCACTTCATTCATGAGCTTGTCAACAATGTTAACATAGGTCTTCAATTTTATGGGTCTAGAGATCAGCTAACATATTTTCACCAAAGCATTGGGAATAATTATTTTTGAGTTTCAGAGATGACATTTAGGTAGTGTTAGTGTTAGAATAATGATCATTTGCCATATCCCAGAATTATTGTCGTTATGTATTGAAGGTTTTATTTTAGATAAAGAACTACTAGTTGAAAGATTTGTGGATAGACTGTAGAATTTGTTGAAATATTAAGGAAATGATCGAGTTGAGCATTTTTTTATAACGATGCGTAAATATTAAATTTCTCAATGGAAATGTTTGAGCTTGTCTTGTTATTGCTAAATTCATGTATTTCTCCATAATTTGTTGGTGTAATAATCTTCAATTTGATATCAAAGCTTGAGCTCAGATAATTTGTGAAGCTTGTGAAAGAATTGATGTGTGAAGACATCTAAGATTGTGCAAAGCATGGGAAGTAGCATGAAATTGAATGAATTATGTTGCAGTGTAGTGTGGCCACTGTGATATGTTGTTGTGTAGACTTATGTGGAAAATATCTCTATAGAATTGTTTTTGTTGCATGTGGATGTGAGGATTCCTATTGTGGTGATAAACGGTGAGAAGAAACAACTATGAGTGGAGCCTACATAATTTATTAAAACAATTGCATAAAATTACTATGTGAACAAAATGGTGTTTCCATGGTGTAGTGAGCATGGACTTGTTTGTGTAAAGTAAAGAACCAACTTGCATGTGGAGGTAATGCAAAGGATCGACCTGTGTGTGGTAAAAGCAGAAGAGAAGTGTTAAATCCTAGTCAATTCTTCAAGTGGTTGTTATATTCCATTCTATTATATTTTTCAAATGGTTGATGCGGAAGTGTGGTGTTGTGAAAAAAAACATGGATAGGGCTTTTGTTTTGACCTTTTTTTGTTTTTCAGAAGAAAAAAATGATTTTTTCATTCGTGTATGAAAATTTTACAAAAAGCAATGGGTCTAAACATTGAGTTCATCCCTACGTCGCTACAAGCACCTATATAATATGAATGATATCCTGTTAACTGAGAAAAGATAGTAAATGAGGATGTGATACTCCTTTCCATCGATGAAAAGAAGAACTATGATCAAGAATATGATTACCAATATTGCAACTAAAAAAAAAACAAAGTACATACATATCAATAACAAAAACCTGGATATGTCAATCAATAATAGGAAGTTGAACCTCAAAATTGTGCAAAATCAGACCAAGATATAGGGATCCCTCATATTTCCAGTTGACCATCCCTCAAAATGGTGTCATTAGAAAATGCTAGGAAATGAATCTTATCCCGCAAATTCCCTACATCCTTCTTTAGATAATGAGTTTGCTTCGAATTTTTCTTCTCTATAAATGTGGGAGACAGAGACCCTATGAAATGTTGAAAATAAAGGCCCAATCCTAATCATCCAGTGGGAAAGGGTAAGAGCTTGCAAAAAAGAACATTAATTTTCCCAATCGATGATTTCCTTTGAATCTCCAAATAAATCGATATCATTGATTTACAACCACCTGGCACAATAGAGTATACCCCAATAAGCAAGCAAATTTTCCCTAGTATTAGTGTCATATTCGTTGCACCATTTAAACTTATAGTAGTCATTAGGACCCTAAAAATCAACATCCCACTCCCACAGACTCCTGAAGAAGTAGCCCCATAAAAAAAATAGATCGGGAAACTATGCCACACATCCTTCATAGTAATGTATCTTCTAGGATACTTATAGGTCACGGGGTGATCTAAATGGAAAATGGCATCAACCCATAGTATTCATCCACCCATGGTATTGTAAGTGGCATCCACCCATGGTATTTATCCATCCATGGTATTCATTCACCCATAGTATTTTTCCATGGTATTGTGACATCCACCCATGGTATTCATTCACCCATGGAATTTACCTATGGTATTGTAACTGAAAAAGACTATAAGTAACAAGTCGCATTTTGTAAAATGACAGATTGTCCACCACAATATAGCTTTTACAATTATTATTCGTTTTAATAAAAAGTTTCTTTGTGGTTTTGTTTAATGGGTGTTCTCCTCTTTTTCTTCTGGAAATTCAATTTTTCAGATCTTGGGGGACTTCCCCCCAAGATCCATTTCAATCTTTTAGATCTTAGGGGCCTCCCCCCAAGATCTGGATCAGTGGTATCAGAGCAGGCTACGATTCCATGGGAATGAAGGTTTGATGCATATTTCAGTTTCAAATTTTTGCATTAATATTCAACAAACTTCAGGCACGTGCTACGTCCTCCACAAAGCACTTTCTTCAGCCAAGCGGGAAGAATGTTTTTCTTTCTTTTTTTTGCAAGAATTTGTTTTTGGGTGGCGAGTTTGCAGATCAAATTTGAAAGTTTTGGTGCAAAATTTACAGAAAAATAGCATATTTGGATTCCTTGCGAAAAAATACCCAAATTCAAAAAAATAATCAGCTGAATTGAAGTCTAGATGACGGAGATATCGCTGATTTAAAATCAGCTATGTTGTAAAAAAATTCTGATGACAACTGGTGGACGGAGACTCTCCTATAATTTTTGCAGTTTTTGTGCAGAATTTCAGAGCAATTATTGCATATATGAGCTCCTCTTGAAAAATCACCCAATTTCAAAAAAAATGGGTTGAATCAGAGTTCAGATGTGGGAGATATCGTTGATTTAAAACTAGTTATTTTTCAAAACTTTTGCGACGGCGGAACAATTGCAACGTTAATCTGAGATTCTAGAGTGTCCAGATAAGGATTTCCAACACAAGGGAGGATGAAGAATGGTCATTATGTTTCCAAAAAGAGGTTATAATAAATATTCAGAGTTATACTGACCGAGTTCTGTCCATTTTGAATCTGGAGCAGCATTCAAAGCGGGTTCCCTTTGGAGATGTGCCCTTCCACCCCGCTTTAGTAGGCACCTGCTTCACATTCATCAGTTCCAGCATAGCAGCGTCAGGCATGACTTCTTTGGAGATATGCCTTCCCACCCTAGGATATGTAGGCACCTGCTACTTCATCAACAATCAACGTCACGGTTATGGGTCATCCACACAAAATCCTTGTCATCAAAGTCCTTTTGCTAGGCCGCACATTGTTAGTATCACAATTGGTAACAAGCATTACAGGGTATCTCTATCCTCAGATCTTCGTTTTTCATGGTTATGGGTCATCCACAAACCCACACTTCATCGAAGTCCATTTTTTAGGCCGCACACTATCAGTATCACAGTTGGTCACAAGCATTACAGTGTATCTCTATCATCGAATCTTCGTTCATCATGGTTATGGGTCATCCACAAACCCACACTTCATCGAATTCCATTTGTTAGGCCACACATTATCAGTATCACTGTTGGTCACAAGCATTACAGGGTATCTCTATCCTCAAATCTTCGTTCATCATGGTTATGGGTTAACCACATAAAACCCTTCTCTTCAGTGACTCTTCATATTCAACAAAGACTTTGCTGGAGGGAACTTCACGCAATGGGGACCATTGCTTATTAAGGAGGGAGGAATGATTTGAATGGAAAATGGCATCAACCCATGGTATTCATCCACCCATGAAATTTACCCATGGTATTGTAAGTGGCATCCACCCATGGTATTTATCTACCCATGGTATTCATTCACCCATAGTATTTTCCCATGGTATTGTGACATCCACCCATGGTATTCATTCACCCTTGGAACTTACATGTGGTATTGTAACTAAAAAATGCTATAAGTAACAAGTCGCATTTTGTAAAATGACAGATTGTCCACCACAATGTAGCTTTTACAGTTATTCTTCGTTTTAATAAAAAAAATCTTTGTGTTTTTTTTATTGGGTGTTCTCCTCTTTTTCTTCTGGCAATTCCCCCCAAGATCCATTTCAATCTTTTAGATCTTTGGGGTCTCCCCCCAAGATCTGGATCACAGGGCCTTTATCTAGAAAGTAGGATGTGATCTTAATGCTAGTACCCCTCACTCTCGACTCCCTCTCGTAAAAAATCAAAGCAGTTTGCTCTCCAGATGTCCCATATAATATAGAATGGGAGGGATTTTTATTCCTTGAGTTCCATGAACCAATTTTTTAGGCGGGAACCCATAGAGGACTACTCCAACACAATGAATATTTTGCAAGATGCAAGAACCTCCTTTCAGACATCAACATCAAAGGAGCATTGAAGAAAGAGATGGCTAGTGTCCTTTGAAGAAACCATGCATAAAGCACATCTACCCAATCCAAAAAATCCTCTCTAAATAAGATTTTTCCATGTGATGATTTTGTCATGGACCACCAGCCAACAAAAACAGGTCAATTTCAGTGGAATATCCCACTTCCACACTGCCTGAAACCACCTAAACTATGGATCTAATGATTTCTCTTGAGTTAATTAGGTGTAAATTCCTTTTACTATAAGTTTCCCATTAGCCATGGGAATATTCTAAGTGAGTTGATCATCCTCCTCGAAAATTGTAATACCTACCATCTATGTCGACCTATATATGGATTTGTAGCAAAAATGTGGTGTGGTGTAGTGTTGTACAGATTGTGGCATAGCTGACCTATGGAGAAGCTAGTAGGTAAGGGAGGAATTGAGTCAAATTGGTCATTGAAACGTGTGATCAAGGAACTTGCATGTGCACTATTATTTTCTAAAGGAGCTGACCAGGGATGGAATTTGACAGGAAAATTTCCCATCACGGGGTGATTTACCTATCAAATATTGTTAAAAAAATTGCAAAATTGTCAACATTCTTTGTTGAAATTGTGAAGACGAGTCAGGGAGGTGTGAAAACCGTCAAACGGGTGGGTGTGTTTTGAAATTCCAACCGTAGATCCAGCATGTGTATTGTTATTTTTTGAAGAAGTTAGTACAAGGTGTAGTGTGTGTGGAGCATTGGAGCATGTGCCATAAGAAGCCAGCACAAAACCAACGTACCTCTAGACAAGAATTTATACCAAATACACAAAGGTTACTATATGTTTTTATTTGGTTGGATTACTTTAAATTATCCATTTAATTATTATTGTAATCAAAAGGAGATCCAAAAGTTGAAGTGTCCATTTAATTCAAAGTTATTTTTTGAAAAGGAAAAAGTGTATTTGTTAGAAAAAAAAATAAAAAATAAAAAAAATAAAAAATAAAAAAATAAGAGTATAAAAAGTAAAAAGGGGATTGTGAGTAGATAATTTTAAAGTTTGTAAAATAATTGATTAGTTACACATCCTTTTTATTCTCAACTTAATAAAAAACATTTTTTTGGTGTTGGTGGTTTAGTCCCATTTTTGGGACAAATTATTCTCATCCTCGATTGAAGTGGGACATTGTGTGTTTTTTTCCTTGCTTTCTTTAGAATCTTGTTCAATTTATACAATGGTGACAAGTAATATAGTATTTCCAAAACTTATAACTATTAATTACTTTTATTGGAGCAAAAGCATGCAATCAATATTTATCAACAAAGATCTATGGGAATTGTTAATTAATGGTTGTGATATGCCTTCTGATAATGAATGTAAAGCAATAGATCCTGAGGGAAAGAAAAAATTAAAGGACACTATTAAGAAATACAATGAAGCACTTTCCCTACTTGGAAACATAGTTGATAAATCAGTTTTTCCACGAATTAGTGTAACACAAACTACTAATGATACATGGAAAATATTAAAAAATCATATGAAGGAGCGACGACCATTAAACTAAAAACATTAATGACTACGTCTGAAAATGCCAAGTAATGAATTAGTGAATGATTACATCACAAAAATTCAAGATATTGTGAATCAAATGAAAACATTGAGTGAAGAAGTTCCGGAAAGAAGGATGATTGGGAAGATATTAAGGATTTTAGTACCAAATTTTGAAATGGTCACCACAAGTATCATGGTTTATAAGGATCTCAATGTATTGAGGATTGATGAACTAAGTGGATATTTGTTAGTTGTTGAAGAAATTTCTTTAAGTGAACACATGGAAAATCCATTATCCACAAAGTAATAATAGGGGAAGAGGAACAAGTAGAGGATAGTTTCATAATCGGAATAGAAATCAGTAAAGTTCACAAGAAAATGCATTCTCTTCAAGAGGTAGAGGAAGGAGTCCAAGTCAGTTCGAAGGAAGAAACAAAGATGAATCTCAAGGAAGATGAAGAGGAAGAGATGGATATTGAGAAAGACAAGGGACACAATGTTACTATTTTCACAAATTTGGTCACCTTGACAAAGATTGTTATGCAAAATTGAGGGATAATGAATGAAAAGGTTCCAATACAATTCTAGAAGAAATTAGAAATGATAAGTTGTTCATATCAAGTTTGATAATACATAATGAAGAAACCGATACATGGTATATTGATTCGAAATTCTCAACTCATATCACATGTCAAAAAGAGTTGTTTACTATAATAAATGATATTTATTCTGCTAAAGTTATATTTGGTGAAGAAAGTATTTTAGAAGTGAAAGGGAAATTATAGGTATAGTTGCAATTCTAGCACTGCATGGGAAACAAAATTTTATTAATAACACATTGAGGAAGAATATAATTTATGTGGGATATATGATGGATAACTTAATATTTGACAATAAAGAATGTTTAATCATGGATAATTTGAATAAATATGTAGTAGTAGCAAGAGGAAAAATTACTTAAGACAAAATTTCTAGCTCTCTTTTGATTCAAGCAACTCACATAGATTGAATGCTACAGGGGAAGTAAATAATATGCTTTCTCATTTAAGTTTGGGACAGCTGAGTTTTCAAAGTTTGATTTTGTCAAGGAAGAATAATATGGTAAGTGGTATTCCTTATATCATAATGGATGATGAAGTATGTGAAGGTTGCATACTTGGGAAACAACATAGAGAAGGTTTCTAAAACAAAACATGGAAGGATACCGAATTTAGCGTTCATATATTCATATTTGTGTGGTCTGATGGACGTGTTTTGGAAAGGCACATTTTTTTCTTATTTCCCTTGATGATTATTCCAATAAGACTTGGGTGTGTTTTTCGCAGGATAAATTTGAGGTGTCGTCTAATTTCCTTTATTTTAAGCAAATGGTATAAAATTACAGTGGTTTGAAAATTCTTATCCTAAGAACAAATCATTGAGGAGAATACAAATCAAAAGAAATTTTAAACTATTGCAGAATAAATAGAATAAAGTGATAGTTTACAAATTCATACTCTCCTCAAAAAAATGGAGTTGTTGAAAGAAAAAATAGGACCATAGTTAAAATGGTTTGAAGCATGTTAAAAACTAAATCTCTTGAAAATAAATTTTGGGCTAACACAGTGCACACAACAGTTTATTCTCTCAACAAATTTCCTTCGAGAGTAGTGTTGAATTTGATTCGAGAAGAAGCTTGGTCAAGATACAAACCTAGTGTTGCACATATGAAATTTTTTGGATGCACAACATATCCACATGTGCCCAAGGAAAACAGGAAAAAGTGTTGGAGATAATACTGATTCACCCCCCCTCTCAGTATTATTTCCAACAATTGGTATCAGAGCAGGTCCTTCAGAGAAGCTTGATCGCTTGAAGGTAGATCGTTCATCATGAGCAACTACGAGAGAGAAGCATCAATCAGGCCACCGGTTTTTGATGGGACAAACTTCAATTATTGGAAGGTAAGAGTTACTGCCTATCTTCAATCTCTTGGTACAGAAGTTTGGGACATCGTAGAGACAGGCTACGCTTTTCCTTCAGCTACTCCTACAGATGCAGCCGAGAAAAAGAAGTATGAAACAAATGCGAAAGCAGTCAGTACTCTATTAGGATGTATATCTCAATCAGAATTCATGAAGGTAATGCACTATAAATCCGCAAAAGAGATATGGGACAAAATTGTCACGAGCTATGAAGGAGATGAACAGGTAAAGCGTGCTAAACTTCAAACTCTCAGAATTCAGTATGAGACTCTCAAAATGTATAATGATGAAAGTGTGGCTAACTATTTTCTTCGGGTAGATGAGGTTGTTAACTGTATGAAAAAATTGGGTGAAGAAATAAAAGAGGCTATTGTAGTTGAAAAGGTTCTAAGATCATTGTCCCCCAAGTTTGAATCTAAAGTATCTGCAATAGAAGAAAAGGAAAATCTACGAATTCTTACTATGTCTCAGCTACATGGAATTCTAACTGCTTATGAAATGAGAAAGGGAGGTCCATCAGACAGAAGAGAAGCTGCTTTCAAGGCATCATGCAAAGGAGATTATTATGAAGCAAGCCACGTCCCAGAAGAAGAGGAAGAAGAATCAAATTTTGTCAGAAATCTTCAAAGAGGTTCTGGAAGGTTCAGAGGTAAGTTACCTTTCAAATGCTTTGCTTGTGGAAGAGTAGGTCATTATGCTGCAAAATGTCCTTATAAGGATAAAGGAAAGGAACCTGCTAGATGGAACAAGAAACATAATGCAAATAAGAAAAGCTACTACACTCATGAAGATAGTGATGGTCTATCAAACAGTTATGAAGATGAACAAGGTAATGAATATAAGTTGTTAATGGCATTTGAAGATGATGATTATATGGATGCTATAGATGTGGATAACCTTTATGATGAGATTACTAGACTCAAGAGATGTATAGAAGAAAAGAACATGATCATTGATACTCTACAATTTCAAATTGATGAAAAGGAAAAACATCTTGAAAAATTAGAAGGTGAAATTGTTGGTCTTAGAAAAGAGATTGAGAAAACAAAAGCTATTAATCTCAAGTTTTTCAAAGGATCTGAAACTTTGGATGAGATTATCAATGAGCAGCGGTCTCCACTAAACAAGACAGGTCTGGGCTATAATGGAGAAACTTCTCAAGCATCCACCTCAAAAAGTTATCTTGATGCAGCAAGAAGAAATGAGCAAAAGCACAATGAAGATCATCAGGTAAAGCAGGGACGAATTACAAACAGAAACTATCAGGGGCAATCCATCTTAAGGGTGAACAAAAGCTACAACCAGCCACAGGTAAAATCTTCTCAATTTGGTTCAAGAATAGATGACAATAGAAATTACAATCAATTGGCTGGTAGATTCGATAACCGCAGAAGTTTCTTCAATGGACAATGCTTTTCTTGCCATAACTTTGGTCACAAAGCAGCTCAATGTGTTGCATATAAAATGATCATGACTAGGGAAGCTCAAAAACAAAGAAGTATGACGGGGATTACAAAAAGGACCTATAACAACTTTTCGGTTCTTGAAAATGAAGTTGAATGTTCTATTTGCAATAACTTTGGTCATGAAGACTCTGAATGCAGGAGCAGGTTTCAGTAGAAAAAGGAACAAGCCTCAAGCACCAAAACATGGAGAATAAAGGAACCTCAAACAGAAAGATGTGGGATAGCATTTTATGCAGAGGGACAGGAAAATCTATGGTACATTGACAGTGGATGTTCGAAGCATATGACAGGTGATAAAGAAAAACTTGAGTCTTATTCTACTCTAGAAAAGGGAAAGAAAGTCTCTTTTGGAAATGATACTCCTGCAACTATAAAAGGAAAAGGCATTGCTCAGTTAAAAGAAAAGGTCAAGGCTGGAAATGTTTTGTATGTTGATGGATTGAAGCATAATCTTCTAAGTGTCAGCCAGATGTGTGATCAAAGAACCGAGGTTATATTCAGATCAAATGGATGTCTTGTTCGTGATCTTGATACAGGTAAAACAGTGATCAAAGGCAAAAGAACTCCAAATAATCTGTACATATTTGAAGAAGGACAACAACAATGCTATCTGAGCAAGGATGATGAGCACTGGTTATGGCATCGGAGGTTGGGACATCTAAGCTTTTCACAAATAAGGAAAGCATGCAAATATCAGGCAGTTCGCGATCTTCCAGATATCAAAATTCCTGACAACACCATATGCAAATCATGTCAGTTTGGAAAACAAACCAGAACTAACTTTCCAGAGAAAGAAGGATCAGCTAGCATTCCTCTTGAGCTAGTACATACAGATACATGCGGTCCTTTCAGGAAAAGAACACCTCGAGGAGAAGAATACTTGATATTATTCATTGACGATTTCTCCAGGTTTGTCTGGTTAGGACTTATGAAGCACAAAGATGAAGCATTCGAAAAATTCAAATCCTTCAAAGCCTTGGTTGAAAATGAATCAGGTTACAAAATTAAGTGCCTCAGATCCGACAGAGGTGGGGAATTTACTTCAAATGAATTTTTAGATTTCTGTGAAGAACATGGGATAAGAAGAGAATTCTCTACAGCAAGAACTCCTCAGCAAAATGGAGTTGTGGAAAGAATGAACAGAACAGTCCAACAAATGGATCGTGCTATGCTTGATGAGTCAAGAACTCCCGCAACTTTCTGGGGTGAAGTTGCACATGCTGCAGTTGTTATTCTCAACAAAACAAATGTCCGGGTGAAACACACTCAAACTCCTCATGAGCTCTGGAGTGGTAGGACTCCTTCAGTAAAGCACTTCAAAATCTTTGGGAGCAAATGCTATATCAAGAATACTGATGAGCAGCTTGGCAAACTTGAACCTAGAGCAGAAGAAGGCATTCTTCTTGGTTACTCTCCACATAGCAAAGCATACAAATGCTACAATAAAAGACTTGGCAGAATTGTTGACAGCATTGATGTAGTGGTTGATGAGAAGGGATACATTCCTAGGCAAGTAAATCATGAAGACATCGAAGAAGATGAAGGCTACCCCCAACGACAGAATGATGAAGAAGAAGAACCTAAAGAAGAACCTCAAGAAGAACCAGAGGAGCAAACAAGAATAGAAGAAAAGACTCCATCCAGATATGTTCAGAAGAACCATCCAGAATCTCAGATTATGGGGCAGAAAGAAGCAGGTGTACAAACAAGAAGAACAGTTGCAGAAGCTTCAAGCTATTTGGCATTACTCTCCTCTACTGAACCACAAAATGTGAAAGAGGCATGCAAAGATGAATGTTGGGTGAAAGCAATGGATGAAGAACTTGAGCAGATCGAAAAGAACAACACTTGGGAGCTGGTTCCTAGACCAAAAGTTAAGAATGTTATCGGGACAAAATGGGTCTTCAAAAACAAATTGAATGAAAATGGAGAAGTAATTAGAAACAAAGCCAGACTTGTTTGTAAAGGGTATGCGCAGCAAGAAGGAATAGACTTTGAAGAAACCTTTGCTCCTGTTGCAAGACTTGAGGCCATCCGAATGTTCGTTGCTCTCTCAAGTTTTCAAAGCTTCAAAGTATTTCGAATGGACGTGAAATCAGCCTTTCTGAATGGAGACTTGGAAGAAGAAGTGTACATTGAACAGCCATATGGTTTCATTCTTGGAAATGATCCAAATCTTGTATGCAGATTGAAAAAGGCTCTCTATGGTCTCAAACAAGCTCCAAGGGCTTGGTACTACCGTTTGGACAAATATCTTCATCAACAAGGCTTTTCAAAAGGATCGGCAGATAGCAATCTTTATATAAAAGTTGAAAATGACAAATTGCTAATACTTGTTGTGTATGTAGATGACATTATTTTTGGGAGCAATGAAGAAGCTATGAGTCAAAACTTTGCCTTGGTCATGCAGAAAGAATTTGAAATGTCCTTGCTAGGAGAACTGACATATTTCCTTGGTTTGCAAATCCAACAAAAAGAAGGAGAATCTTTTTATCTCAAACCAAGTATCTCAAACAGATTTTGAAGAAATATGGTATGGAAGATGCAAAACCAGTATGTACACCCATGGTCACAGGATGTAGCCTCAGTGCAAATGATGAATCTGCAGCAGTACATCAACCAACCTACAGATCTATGATTGGAAGTTTACTTTATTTGACAGGTACCCGACCAGACATCATGCATGCAGTTGGAATAGTTGGAAGATTTCAGGAAAATCCGAAGGAGACTCATCTTCAGGCAGTGAAGAGAATTTTCAAATATCTTCAAGGGACTCAAAATTATGGCTTATGGTATCCTAGAGATATAGATCTTACACTTCATGCTTATACAGATGCAGATTGGGCCGGAAGCGTGGATGACAGGAAAAGCACAAGTGGTGGTGCGTTCTTTATGGGTTCCAGACTGGTATCTTGGTTCAGCAAGAAACAGAGTTCGATTGCCTTGTCTACAGCTGAAGCGGAATATGTTGCTGCTGCATCTTGTTGCACCCAACTCCTTTGGATGATGCAGACTTTGCAGGATTTTCAAATCACTTGTACGCCACCAATCCCCATCTTATGTGATAACACAAGTGCAATCAGCATCTCAAAGAATCCTGTTATGCATTCAAAAACCAAGCACATACCAATCAAGTATCATTTTCTCCGGGAACAAGTGCTTGAACAGAAGGTCAAGTTGGAGTATGTTCCTTCTAAGGAACAAGTTGCTAATATTCTCACCAAACCATTGCCCAGGGACACTTTTGAATACCTTAGGCAAAAGCTGGGGGTTGTTGATGCATCATCTTATTGCTGAACCTCTTCTGATTGATGGTACAGGTTCAGGGGGAGCATATAATGCATTGTTGGCATTATGGAGGATGTGCAGAAGGAGATCTTGGAAGTAGCTGCAATATGTCTCTATCTCTTTCATGGTGGATTATGGTTCTTCGTTGCAAATCTGGTTCATATTCAGGGGGAGCATGTTCTTAGGGGGAGCATAACCCTTTGCCCTTGATGTCAAAGGGGGAGAATGAAGCTGAAGCTTTGAGGTTGCCATCAAGTCCAAAGGGGGAGATTGTTGGCATTATGGCTAAAGTGTTGTCCTTGATGGCAACCCATTCAGGTGATAGATCACAATACTTCAAGTCAGCAGCAGAGATTGATGATCAGCTATCAAATATTGAAGAAAATAAGGGGTACGCAGGTACACCTTGCATAAGGTGCGTACACGCAGGTCAGTGTTACATAAAGTGCGTACATACCCGCAGTTATCCCGTTCAGGAGGTGCGTACCCCCAGTGCACACATTTCAAGGCAAAGAAATTCACATGTGGGGTTTTCTTATGTTTTACTCTTGGTATTTAGCCGACGGTATTATGTTATTATGGTGTCGGCTCGTGGTATTGATCCATGATTTAAGGAAGAGCTTTCCTATATAAAGCAAAGGAGATCATTTGGCTTGAGCATGTTTTGGGTTGAATGTCTTATGAGGGCTAGATCTGACATATTATGATCTCTCTTGGGAGTATGTCTAGATCTAAATAAGGTGAATCTACTGATGGATTGAGATCTCTTCGGCGCATGTTCAGATCTGTAGATCTGACTGTCTGGGTTATTTCTGAAGTCTTGAAATCATCTATGCCTGAAGGTACGCAGGTACAGTGAAAGAAAAGTGCGTACATACGCAGGAACGAAGCGTTTCAGGTGCGTACATACGCAGGCACAGAAGGGTTGCAGGTGCGAAGGTCCGCAGGCAGTTCAATGGACTCAGAGCGAGGTACGCAGGCTAGCAGTTGAGCAGGATGCGTACGTAAGCAGGCGAGCAGTTGAGCAGGGTGCGTACTGTAAGCAGGCAAGCAGTTGAGCAGGGTGAGTACTGTAAGCAGGCAAGCAGTTGAGCAGGGTGCTTACGTAAGCAGGCGAGCAGTTGAGCAGGGTGCTTACTTCTCTTAAAATCTTTGTTTATCATTGTTGTGTTCTGGGTTTGGTCCTATTATTGTTGATCTGGTTACTACAGTTGAATGGGTGATTCTCTTATACTTGATGATCATTTGATGCTTATGGATCCAGTTTGAAAATTTATGAAAAGTGGTCCTTGTAAGAAAAGAAGTAGGGGGTTGTAGCTCCCTTCCAGGAGAGACTGGAAAACGAGAGAGAGAGTTGTAGCTCTCTGCAGGTTGCAGCCTGCGTACTAGTAAAGGACTGCACCAACACAAAACCATTGTAAAAGGAGTTTTTAATTTGAAAGAAGATAGAGACATATTGCAGCAGGTGGTTTTCACCCACATTGGGTTTCCACCTTACATCTTGTGTTCTTTGGTGTGACTATCTGTTTTCTTTTGTTCATGCTCATTATTTTATGGTACTGACATGCAAAAATAATTCAAAGAAAAAATAAAGAAGATTTATTAAAATAATTAGATAATACTGATTCACCCCCCCTCTCAGTATTATTTCCAACAAAAAGTTGGATAATAAAAGTGTAAAGGGTGTCTTCATTACGTATAGTACATAAACAAAATGTTACAAGTTGTTTTATCATCAAGTAAAACAAATCATAATAATTTGAGATGTTGTCTTTGATGAACAGGGACTTTATCAACCAAAATATGTATAGATATAATCAAAGAAAACTGGGGTATAAATGATAATGGGTCAAATTTTAGCCAAATGATGATAAGAAGAAGTAAGTGGCTAATTAAAGGTCATTCTGAACGTGATATGTTAGATAAAAAAATAAAAATAAGAAAAGAATTACTAAATCACAATGTTCAACTATAAATTTTGCATTGATGGATGAAGTAATGAAGATGGATGATCCGAATAATTATGCACAAGCATCAATGAAGAAAGAATGGAATGAATCCATGGAAGCAAAGTTCAATGCTTTAGTGTAGAATGATACTTGGGATTTGGTCAAATTACCCAAAGGAAAAGATGTAATTTGTACTAAATGGGTGTATAAAGCTAAATATAAATCAAATGGTTCAATTGATAAATATAAATCTTGTTAAGTTTCCAAAGGGTATGCTCAAAAGTAGGGATTCATTATATAGAGGCATTTGCTGTAGTAGCCAATGGACGCAACCATGATGTTTATTGCATTGGTTGCATAGTATAAGTGGATAATTTATTATATGGATGGTAAATGAAAAAATCTATGTACAATAGCCTGAAGGTTTTGAGATTCTAGGAAAAGAAAATTGTGTTACAAGTTAAAGAAAAAATTGTATTGGTTGAAGCAAGCTCCAAGGGCTTGGTACTCAAGAATTGATAAGTATTTCCAAGAGCATGGTTTAGTCAAGAATTCATCTGACCCTAATACTTATATACTTCAGTCAGGGAACAATTTTTAATTGTTTCAAAGGTTTAAATCACTTATGATTGTAGAACTTGGAATGATAGATCTTGGTGAGTTGCATTATTTTTAGGCTATTGAAGTATGGAAAAAGGAAGATGGTATTTTTATGTCACAGGCCAATTATTTTTGGGATATTCTAAAGAAGTTCAACATGTTGAGTTGCAAACCAACAACAACTCCTTTGGAAGTTTGGTTGAAATTATACAGACATGATGGCTCCAATCTAGTTGATGTCACTCCATATTGTCATTTGGTTGGAAATCCTATTTACCTAACTGCAACTCGACCAAACATCAGGGAAATTTTGATGTCAAAAATGGGCCTCAAAACAAACAAAAATGTATTAGAAATTAACTTTAAAAAAACTAATATGATTCAAGATAGTGATGTTATCCCCGGGAGAGAATATTTTAAAGGGAAAAAAAAAAAGAGAAAACCACTTTGTTAATTGTATTTTCGGCTTAACCCCTTATATGTTTATTCAAGTGTCAAGTGTAGATAACCATTGGATGTGGAATTAAATTCCACATCTAACGAGTACCCATTTTGCATACTTCTGAGTAGACCCACATTGGAAAAAAATGAAAATATATGAAAAAGTGTGTAAGACATTTTTTTATGTATTTTCAAAAAAAAATGTGGGTCTACTCGGAAGTATGCAGAGTGGGTACTTGGATGTAGAATTTAAGTACTCATAGTGGGTACTCGTTGGATGTAGAATTTAAGTACGCATCCAATGAGTGTCTATACTTAACACGTAAGTAAACCTATAAAGAGATAAGCCAAAAATACAATTAAAAAAAGAAGTTTCCTTCATTTTTCTTGAAAACTCCATAGCTCTTATTTTATTATTTTAACTATTATTTTATTATTTTACTTAGGATGCCCATTTTATATCTCAAAATTTCCCTAATGTATATCTTACGCAGTGAATATGGTATCTAGTTTTATATCAAAACCCAAGGAATTGCATTGGAAGGGATCTAAGAGGATTTTGAGATATAAGCATGGCTGAATCAAATATGGCTTGGTCTACATATCAACAAAGAATTTTGAACTAATTGGTCATCCAGATTTATATTGGGCAGGTTGCATGGATGACAAGAAATCAACTTCAAAGTATTCATTCAACATGGGTTCAACAACAGTTTTCTAAAATATTCAAAAGCAACCTACAATTTCTCTTCACAATTGAAGCATAATATAAAGCAAAAATAGCAACAGCTTGTGAAGCGGTATGGTTAAGAAGAATTTTGGAAGACCTACATAAGCAATAGGAACAACATACTTTGTTGATTTGTGATAATGAAATTGTTATTACATTGTCCAAGAATCCAATTTTTCATAAGAATACCAAACGCATCGATATGCAATATCATTTTTTTTACACTTGGTTTAACCAGGTGTGATTGAGATTATGTATTATTAAACAGCAGATCAAATTACAGATATTCTCACCAAGGCATACCAAAGAAAAAGCTTTGCAAGTTCATAGATGATCTTGGAATTTCTCCAAATGATTATTATGGGAGAGAAATGCTAGAATAATGATCATTTGTCATATTCTAGAATTATTGTTGTATGCATTTGTTATGTACTTGTTATTGCTGTGAGGTATCAAAGGTTTTAATTTAAATAAAGAACTATTAATTGAAATATTTGTGGAGATAATGTAGACTTTGTTGAGAGATTAGAGGAAATGATTGAGTCGAGCATTAATATTGGCTTTCTTAATGGAAGTGTTTGAGCTTGTCTTGTTAGCTCCATAATTTGTTGGCGTAATAATGTTTAGTTAGTGTGTATGAATGTAAAGATTGAGATTAAAGGGGAGTTAAAAATAATCTCTCATGTTCACTCACTGGTGACTGTCGTCCAGACATTTTTAGAAAAATCATGTAAACCCTACATATCTCTAGAAACAGTTAATCTTGAATGATTATAGAAAATTCTTGATCTATGTAAAATATATTTAATGATGAGGACATGCAATGCCCCAAGTGTGTTTCCAATTTGTTTCATGCATGTCTCTTCCTAACGTTTAATAATGATTTCATATATTGGGTTCCTTTTTGTGCTTGTTGTTTAACAATGGTTTAGTCGAATGCGTTAGGTTGTTAATGGGCACCTAGTGAGCTACAAGCACCCAAAAACTCCCAAAACCTCAACATGGAGCTCACGAAAGCCATAAAAAATCATAATGATGTTTTTCTTTAAATAAAATTCACAAAAAATAGAATTTAGAAACTCCCTTAGCAACTATTTTTTAAATTATTAATGTTATATCTTAAAAATGGTTTAACAAAAAAAAAAAAAAAAAGTTAGAATTATATTTTTGCTCATGAAAACTATAATCATTAATAAAATTTCAAACATCATATTGTGAATAAACTTTATATTTAATAAATAAACACAATAGCTATTAAAACTATGGAATAATAATTGAAAATACAACTTAATCATTTAAAAACTCCAACATCATATTTTAAATAAAATTTCAATTTAATAAATAAACACAATAACTATTTAAAAAACTATAAAGTAATAATTAAAAATACAATTTAATGATTTAAAAACTTTTAAGAAAAAATAACACATAAACAAAACAAAAAAATCTATCATAAAATAGTCAATATATATTTAAAAAAATAAAAGATAAAACCAACATTGAATTGGCTTTAATTACTCTCTCATTATAAACAAAAATTCGATCGAAAAAAATAATTTTCAAAACCAATATTGAATTAACTTTAATTACTCTCTCATTATTCAGAGATGAGCAAGTTATAAAGTTTTTGGGTCATCTCCATGCTTCACACACGGGTGTGAACATTATCTTTACTCTAGACTTAAAAAAGCTTTTTATTTATAATAAATTTGATATAAAAAAATTATCAAAAACCAAACAACCTCATTTTTGACTAATTTAAATTCATTTTTCTTGGTTTATCTTTTTTTTTTCATTAAATATCACAATTTTTTTCCAACACATATATATCTTTTTTAACTTTACTTTTCATCCCTTCTAACTTTACCTTTCATGCATCAACATTATAATAAAATAAACTCACATATATATCCCTTTCAACTTTACCTTATATCTCTTTTAACTTTACCTTTCATCCCTTCTAACTTTACCTTTCATGCATCAACGTTATAATAAGATAAACTCACATATATATCCCTTTCAACTTTACCTTTCATGCATTAATATTATGATAGGATAAACTCAGTTCTCTTAATTTATTTATTTATTTATTTTGTTTTACTAAATATCACAATTTTTTTTTCAAAAACACATAAGTATTCCCTTTGAACTTTACCTTTCATGTATCAACATTATGATAAGATATTACTATAATAATGAAGATGAATATGAATATCATTAAGATCATTCATATACCACTTTCAACTTGATCTTTCATACATCAACATTATGATAGAATATTAGCATTAATTAAGATCGTTCATGTCTACCTCTCCACATTTTATTAACATCATATGATGTTAACATCATGATATAATATTAATGTAAAGATTACCTCATCGCAGAAGCCACAAAATACAAATAGCAGAAGCCTCAAAACAATGTTGCTGATCTTTCTATCACATTTGAACTTCAGATGATGCTTATATTAAAGGATAGGAACATCATATTGAAACCACTAGTTCCCACTGCCGTACCAACCGCACATGAAAGGATAAGAACATCATATTGAAACCACTAGTTCCCATAGGGGAGGGGATTTGAGGAGTGATTTGTTTATCAAATACAATTTAAAATATTTTAGTATAAATTTATGGAGTTGTCTTTAGTGTGATTTTTTGGAGATTCCGGTGACGGAATCCGGCGGAAAAAATTGAGGTTAAATCTTGATTTGTATTATTTAAAATGGGTTTTGAACTACATATTTGGATTCAACACTCTGAAAAACCCCTAAGGATGCTTTGATTGTGCAGAAATTACCTATCAAACTTGGGATTTCAATAAATTGTTGCCGGATTTTGGAGAAATTTGACCGGAAAAACCCACCAAAAAAGCTTCCAAAAAGTCGCATTAAAGACAACTCCTAAATTTATTTTATATTATTTAAATATTTTATATAATCATTTATTTATTTATTTAAAAAAATAAGTGGATATAAATGCAGAATGAACTTTTAGGTTCAATAAAACTCTCACGATTAAAGAAATGTGAAAACCATCAAATTTAACAAGTAAATATGTTTTGCAATTATACCCGGATTCAAGCTCCACATAAAAAAAATATAATAAAACAGCTCAAATATCTTCACACTCCACATGAAAAGTGGAGTGAAGCATGTCAAATATCTGCATTAATGGGTTCCTACTACACCCTTGCATTCGTTGAAGGCGGTTGCCCTGCTATTCAAAGAGCAAACACATCCAACGACATCCCATTCTGCAGAGAAATTACTGGACAACTCATATGGTGACTGTCGCAGAAAAGCATTAGTACGGGAACAGCTTCACCATGAAGAGATATTGCATTAATAAGCACCCTACCACACCCTTGCATTCATTGTTTGTCCCAAGAGACAGTTACAGGTACGATACCAATTTCAATGCCCAACCACATCTAGCGCTATCAAATTCAGAGAAATTACTCTCCAGTTCTTACCCAGTACACCTACGTTCATTAATATGCTGTTGGCATTTAATTGCAAAAATAGAGATGGATGATACTGTTGGTTCAGACATTAAATGTCAGTGGCGAATTCTGCTGGACATATAAATTGCCATAAGTGACATTTTGACTTATTTTCAGTTGGGATTTCACAGACCATTTTAGTTGAAATTTAATTGGTAAGTGGAAAAATTATGATGTTTTGGAATTTAGGTATAGTTTGTTGAATTTATCTTTTAATTTAAAAAAATATTTTTTTAGTTTTTTTCTTTACCATTAAAAAAGTGTGCCAATTTAAAAATGTTTAATTAAATTATATATTTAGAATAATAAAAAATTACAATTTTATTTAATATTATATTATTAAATTTGAACTAAACAAACCAAAACATAAATAATTAAACATTTTAATCACCAAATTTTACAATTTCATTAAAAATCAAAAATCTTATTTCTATATTTCCAAAAACATTATTACAAAAAAACACCATATATTACACCAAATTTCACTGTGACATTCAAATTTCAATGTTTGTTATATCAACATTTTATTTCGAGTAAGAATAATAATTGTTTTAGTGGTTTTCGACATAGATCATAATCAGCACAATTATATAAATTAAATGGCTAGTAAACACTCACCAAATTGGTGTAATAGAAAAAAGCATCAACATATTTTTTTCCTGATACATCTCATATTGCTAAAATTAGAAAAATAAAAAATAATAATTAAATTATATTTTTTAAACTCATTATTAAATATAAAACTCATTAATATAAGTGTTAAATATATACATTTAAAAGAATATGGAACAAGATTCTTAATCATCGAATAGACTTTATTACAATACAATGAGTCAAGACTATGGCTTATTAAGACCATTTCAAAAAACCATAAATAACTTCATATCAAATTTGTTTATATATCGTTTTTTAATTAATTAATTAATGTAGTTAAAAAAAAAAAACAAAAAAAACACTACTTTAGATATAAATTTAGAATATTAAATCTCTATCATCTATCTGACCATTATTCTAAAAACCCTATTTTAAAATAAATATATTTATCAAGTTAATTAATAATTAATTTAATAAAACATCGCCATTCAAATTAATTTAATAAACAAAATAAAATACTAATTTTAAATTTATAATTAATTTAATAAAACATTACAATTCAAATTAATTTAATAAACCACAAAAAATATTAATTAGTTTTATGTAAAATAACGAAAAATCATAATAAAAAAAAGGTAATTGCCATTTGCATCCAAAACATGAATTGAGTATCAATTACATCCAAATTATGATAGTTAAATATATCGCAAGCCAGAAAATACGATTCTGATGTTTAATTCAGAATTCACAAGTGCAAGCTGTAGAAATTTACAATAAAACTTCACTTCACGTTCGCAGAAGACGCACATATAACTAACAAAAACAACGGAAATAATATAATAGTGTAAGCACAACTGTCATTTTCCATGGATGAATGATGTCATTATGAAAGTTGGAATAACTGGTCGAAGCGCGAGAATTGAGGAGGTTGGAGAGCAATGGCAACGTTGAAACCGCCACCTCCACCACCCTTCTGGTTCGGGTTGGGGAGCAACAGGACCAGTTCAGCAGAGTGGCTAATCACAGGGCTCAGATGGAGAGGATGGCCCCACGGATATTCCGCATCCTCTAACCCCAACCTCCACCATGCAACCACGGAAAAACTGTTCACTGCACAAGGTATCCCCTTGTGGACTTCCAGCCAGTCTATCATAGACCTGACATAATCGTTGCCTATTCTGGACAACCCTTGCTGGACCTTGTGCACCAGGGTCGAGAACGGCTCGTCTCGGAGCTCTTTCACCGTTGCTCTCGCATACCCTGGTACCACAGCGTTGCCCGCGTATTCTCTGGGAAGAGGGGGCTCCATTCTGGCCCTGAATTCCACCGGAAACAACACCGTGGAAATCTCGTCACTCGGCATTTCCAACGCCAGACTCCTTGCCCTCCACAGGTGCGCGGTCACCACTTCGAAACTGATGCACTTCTTGATCTTGCCATCCTCCATTGCTTTTTCTTTGAGGCGATGCAGCATTTCTACAGATACGGGAAAGAGCTTCAGCAGAAGCTTCGGCCGCGGTGGGATTTTGATCGGCTCTGACTCTGCGGGCTCCCCGCTGCCTCCTCTTCCCCTGAAAGCTGTCAATCCGCGAGGGATATCGCAAAGCTTGGTGTACTCGAGATGGTTGTGTTCGATTCTCGGAGGAACCCTGGCTTTCAGAATAGTTCGATCCAAGCTTGGTGTGACTTCCAAGCTTTCTCCTTTAATAATGGAAGCCAAATTTACTGTGAAATCGAATGAAGATAGTCCGTCAAAAAGGCAGTGATTGAGTCCAGCCTCAACTGCAAAACCCCCACATTTGAAACGGGTGGCCTGCCAATATCATAGCCGTGAGTAAGATACCAAATGAAACGATCCCGCGAAATCCATTGGTATTGTTCGTTTACTTCTAGGGTTACCAAAACAATAGTTAATTTACAGTACCACGAGAATATACAGATCTTTTGCTATGGACAATGGAGGAGATAAAAATGCACCTTTTGCTCTAAAGAATTCACAAACCATTCTTAATTTTGAAAACCAATTTCCCTCCAAGAAACTAGATAAAATCATTCATTAAATTCACGACCACTTCTTGATTTAGGAAACTTCCTATTTTCCAAACCCCTTAAAATTTTGCTCCATGAGAGACAAATTTGTTTTACTATCAAACTTTCATAAATAAAAGAAACAGAGGGTACGGTGAAAACGTCCAAAGGTTGTGGGAATGCTGTGGGTACGGTGCAATGTCAAAACGGAGGGTACAGTGAAAACGTCCAAAGGATGTAGGGATGCTGTGGGTACAGTGAACGTGTCAGAACAGAGGGTACAGTGAAAATGTCCAAAGGATGTAGGGATGCTGTGAGTAAAGTGAAAATGTCAAAACAGAGGATACAGTGAAAATGTGAAAACAGAGGATACAGTGAAAATGTCCAAAGGATGTGGGGATATCAGGTTTGGAACTTAACATTCTCTGCAATGCCTTTTTGCTTTTTAAACCTATTTGACATTGAGGGAAAAGTATGTGGGGATCAGGTTTGGAACTTGACATTCTCTGCAATGCCTTTTTGCATTTTAAACCTATTTAGGAAAAAATTTGAAACATTAGAAGTGGCAGTTAAAAAAATTGATGGTAAATCTGAAGTGTAAGTAAGTTAAGCACCATATATTCTAATGAGTAATTGAGACAGACAATCTGCTTAGTTACAGCACTTATTATTTGGTGGATCAGCTGGAAATAAGAAATTGGAATAGTGGCATGCTTTAGTTGAAAAATGTTCATGAAAAAAATAAATAAATAAATAAATTGGTGTTATAGAGCTAAACTAGTAAGCTAGTGTGCTTAAAAGTTTCATTTTCCAAGTATAACTACTTACATGCAAGCATACCTCACATTCACTGATATATATAAAACATAGAGCAACAATAGCCAAAATACAGGACCATCATCAAATATTCAATTGACATGCAAAATAAATTTGAAATGCCAGGCAGGGTTGCGATGCTGTGGGTACAGTGAAAATGTTGATGTCAAAACAGAGGGTACAGTGAAAATGTCTGAAGAAAGTGGGCATGCTCTGGGTACAGCGAAAATGTCAAGACTCAAGAGTATATGGGGATGCTTTGGGTACAGTGAACGTGTCAAAACAGAGGGTACAGTGAAAATGTCCAAAGGATGTAGGGATGCTGTGAGTAAAGTGAAAATGTCAAAACAGAGGATACAGTGAAAATGTCCAAAGGATATGGGGATATCAGGTTTGGAACTAACATTCTCTGCAATGCCTTTTTGCTTTTTAAACCTATTTGACATTGAGGGAAAGGATGTGGGGATCAGGTTTGGAACTTGACATTCTCTGCAATGCCTTTTTGCATTTTAAACCTATTTAGGAAAAATTTTGAAACATTAGGAGTGGCAGTAAAAAAAATTGATGGTAAATCTGAAGTGTAAGTAAGTTAAGCACCATATATTCTAATGAGTAATTGAGACAGACAATCTGCTTAGTTACAGCACTTATTTTTTGTCACCATTTTTTTGGAGAATAAGTCGGAAATACACTTATTTCTGGTTCTTGTTACCACTCTTTGGTGGATCAGCTGGAAATAAGAAATTGGAATAGTGGCATGCTTTAGTTGAAAACTGTTTATGAAAAAGAAAAAATGGTGTTATAGAGCTAAACTAGTAAGCTAGTGTGCTTAAAAGTTTCATATTCCAAGTATAACTATGTACATGCAAGCATACCTCACATTCACTGATATATATAAAACATAGAGCAACAATAGCCAAAATACAGATGACCATCATCAAATATTCAATTGACATGCAAAATAAATTTGAAATGCCAGGCAGGGTTGGGATGCTGTGGGTACACTGAAAATGTTGATGTCAAAACAGAGGGTACAGTGAAAATGTCTGAAGAAAGTGGGGATGCTCTGGGTACAGCGAAAATGTCAAGGGTATATGGGGATGCTGTGGCAACAGTGAAACCATCCATTCACATCATTATTGTCACTGTGTTTTGCAATGACAACATTTTGACCAACAACTTATTTTTCTCTCCAAAAGCTTTATTGTAAAACTTTGAAACCCAACCCTCACACTGAGAATCTTCTTTCATTTATTCATCTACTTCCATTTTCTTTTGCCCAGTGCAAGCAACATTTTACTTGCATCTTCAAAGCTCCAAGTCTCATCCATCTTTTCAAGTGTGACCTGTGCAAATTTCACCTCCGAATCTTGCCACCTCTGTGTCAATCTATTTTTTAACATCACAGTGCACTAACTACATAGATTGAATATATAAACACAAACACAGGTCCATTTGAAGTTGGAATATTTTTTCCAGGCTAGTAGGCAAGCAAGCAAGATCAACTGTAACCCTAAAAACAAGATTCACAACTCAACAAGAATTTAATTTAAACATAACCAAAAAAAAGAAAAAAAAGATGGCATAGACCTGTAGGGTAAAGAGCGGGAAATCTTGGAGGTGAGAGTTAGAAACATAGTCCTGCAATATGAGTTGCCTGAACGCTGGGTTGGGAAACTTAATATCCTTCAGCTCTTCCATGGTGAGATCACTTGTCCCCACACCAAAGAAAACCTCGGCGCCATTGCAATCGATCACTTCTCTCTGAATTCGCCCAGGGATGAGTAAGAGATCAATGAAATCTCCAAGTGGAACCAAGAACTATCAGTGGAATGACACTAATAAAAAACCCAGAGCTGACTCAGACCCTTGCAAGACAACTATAAATGGATCCCTCATCTGAGAGATCTAGAGGCTAGAATTTTGTAATTTGTAAGGAAGAGTCGTTGGTTTACCTGTGAGAAGAGACATTTTATTGTTGGGTGATCTTGCTTTTCATGAGGTGAAGAGGGATTTGATGCTGGGAGGATGATGCTGGATCAGACAGCTGGATCGTAATCTTCTCTTCTACTATTAATAAAGTTCTTTGAGTTTTCCTCCATATAATCGTGTATTTGTGAATCTTGTTATTTGTGAATGCAATTGTATGGTCAATGTATTTCTGATTCTGCATTGTTTATGATATTATAGATCGAGATGCTTTGATGGTGTTTTGTTACTTTGACTCTACAGGTATTCTTTAAAGTGGGACAAGTAGGAGAGGAGTTACAAACTCTATCAAGGGAGAGAGAAATCAAGCAAGGAGCCAAGCGGAAGATCCAGGTTGGTCCTCTTTGCTTCTCTCTTATCTATCATACATAAAGGAAATCAAAAATTGCTTTGATTGTTTGTTTCTAAGATAGCTACCCATCTTAGTGGGACTAGCAGATCAAAAAGACACTAGTTTTCCCGGAAACAAAATGGCGACTCCGCTGGGGAGCGAATAGTTTGTTTGTTTGTTATTGTTGTTTGCTTTATAAACTACAGACGGAGCCTGAAGTTAGCCAGATAGCCTTCAAACTGCTCTTGCTATGCAATTGCAAAGTAGATGAATGTTGCTTCAGTCAATCTCCGGGTTGGTTTATGAACTGAACATCTGACTTACAAGCATTCTAAGCACCCTTGTGGTAGCTCAATAACCTCCTAAGATCATACCCATGTACTTTGTTCTTTACTGTTCATAATAGCTCAACCTAAATCCCTGAACTCAGCTGCAAATTTGACCAAAAACCCAACTCAGTTTCGCTCCTTGGCCCATCACACTATCTGTAACTGGAAACCAGTATGCATCACACCTCCCGTGTGTAGCAGGTGAGATGCATCCCTGTTTCTGAGAAGCATAGATGCGATGACTGAGTTATCTCAATTCTCTCTTTGAAATTTAGTTTTTGTCCTTGTTTTCAACTCTGTTTAATAGTGTTGTTGCTTATGATCAGTATCTCATTGCTGAAGCTTCCTTCCTTTACATATTTCAGCCTCGTTTGATTAGGATTAGTAAATGTTTTTATGTATTTGTCTATCATTTACAATCCTTCGTCAAAAAGTAGCTTAAATCAAACTGTCGTTTTGATACAAAAAGGTGTCGTAACTATCATTTTGAGTCAAAAAGAAGAGTGTCGTAAAGTCTTCCGCCTCTAGATATTCGATTGTATTTTTTGTCATGTATTTGATTTGAATTGTTAATATTTGAAGTGTCGAAAGCAATTTTCTATTGAAATCGAAAAGTGTCGTTTAGTCTTCTTTTCATTTTGAAAATAAATTGTCGAAATGTCACTTTGAAGAAAATAGTTTAGATCTATACTTAGTTTTCCTTTTTGGCATTCTTACATTAACGAAACGAAAAACAAATACATGCATTTGCATTTGCATTTAGACTGTATGCAGAAAATGATTTAGGAAAGTGCATTTATTGTGTGCTCTTTGCTCTCTGTTGAAAGAATCGTAATCTTCTTTCCTTAGTAGCTAGGATTTTCATTGCTAAAAGGAAATAAACAATTGTTTATCATTTTAGATTGCATATTTAGGAATTTTACATCTACATCACACGGTGAACCTTGAAAGACAAACTTCTAAACAAAATCAACTCTAAAATAGATCTCAATGAACATAAAAACGCTTTGGAACCTAACGCAACACATCTAGAAGTCTAGGCTAGAGACATGTTCTAGCGTCGTAAAACCTGGTAACTATCGTTTTCATCAAAGGTTGGGTGATTCCTCCTCCTTGATACGATAAGTGCTAGTACGGACTTGTGCTCCCCGTACCGTCAAGTATATATTGGGAGATCACAATAGGTTGATATCCTTTATCCATAGGAAGCCGTGTATGCCACCCTATCGATCGCAATGCACTGAACACAGCATTCGGGAAGATTGACTGCCGTACATAAGTCCTTCGTAATTTCTCTTTAATTTATCACCAAGGTGTATTTTGCAATTTTGCTATTGGTTTGGTAATCCCTTTGTCTACATTTCCAGAGTAATCACTTTCATTCCTTTTCGACTCCTTAAAAGAAAAGGTCCATCTGAGCACTTGTCACTTCAGGCTCATTAAAAATCGAAGGTGACTAGAGTCATCTTTAGCTTTTTCTCGACTCTTAAAAATTGAAAAAGCAAAGTTGTGTCAAAGCGTCATTTAAAATTTATTTAAATCGGAATAACATCCCTGTTCCTTCGTTGATCTTCAGTTGAGATAATGGAGTCCACCAATCAAGGAATCCCTCTTGGGGGGAATCCTATTCCTTTCTCTTCTTGGGGAGATATTGGTGCTTCATATATGGCTACATTGTCCCTTCCAGGAATCACAATTGGCCTGCCAGTATGGCTATTCTCGACCTCTGTCATTCAAAACGCTATGATTCCTCAGCAATCAAATCAACGACCAAATGATACTGAAGTTGTCCCTTCACCTTCTTCTTCGCTTGTTTCTCCCTCCCCTTCTTCCTCTTCACTTGGTGAAACTAGTGATACTAAAAACCAAGTAGCTGAGAAGAAGAAGAAAGGGAAGGAAAAGAAGAAGAATAAGTCAGTTAAGCAAGGGGGAAACCATGCATCATCCCGTGAAAATCTGCACACCAAACTTTCCAAGCACAGATCTCCATGCATAATTTTCAAGGGAGACCACCTTCATCGAGATTGTCCTTGCATTCCGCGAATCTTGAGAGAATGGTCTCCCCGTTTGCACCATCCGGTGTCATCAACCTCTGGCAATCAGGTTGACAGCACACCATCAACTAGTGAAAATGAAGTCAATGGACAGAAAGGAAAGGTCAGATTTCCATGTAGGTTATGTGAAGGTAATCATGCTCTTCATCGTTGTCCTTTTCTGTACGAAGCCAAAAGTGTCTTGGATAACCATCTTGCTTCATTGCAGTGACTTCCACCTAGATACAAGAAACTCTCACCAAGTCCATCGCTAGTTGAAAATCCAACTGGCATAACTCAATTGTCGGTCGAAACGCCTATCATTGAAAGTGAACCTTCTGAGTCCATACCGAACCAAAGTCAACAGGTCGAGATGGTAGTCGACCTAGTCTTGCCTTCAGAAGGTCCACCTTCAGATGATACAATTTCCAAAGAGAATGAGAATGACATTGTTCAAATTCTTTTTGTCAATACAGAGTCTGATGAACTTGGGGGCAATCCACCCGTTCCTTTACAACAGGAGGAAAGCCCCCCAGTTCATGAGGTTCATCCAGCCATTTATCTGGTACCTCCTCTAAGCAGTCTAGTCATTTCCTTTGATTGGAATCAACTAGCAAGACCCCGCCTTCCATCTAATGTACCATTCCAGATCATAGTACAAGTTTACAAAATGATCGTGCCTGGCACTATCATAGATAAAGGGGCTTCATTGAGTATCCTTTTCTCAATTGCTTGGAAAGTGCTTGGTTCACCATCGCTTGCGCCTGTCACACATCATTTGTCAGGCTTTAACAAAGGAACCAGTCGACCATTAACAATCCTTCCGAAGTTGCCAATAACTTTGAAAAGGAAAACCGTTCAGTTGAACATGATGGTAGTCCAGGGACCATTAGATTACAATCTGCTTCTTGGACGTGACTATATATATAGCATGGAAATTATTGTTTCCACACTCTTCTGAGTGATGTGTTTTCCGCATGAAGACAAACTGGTACAGCTTATCGACCAACTTTCATTTCCCGGTTCAAACACAGCTACAAGTCAAACATCATCCCTAAATGGTCTCTTTGCGTCGAGAATGTCTCTTCAACCTTCATTCCATCCACCTGATTGCGGTGAGTAGTCCGGTGAATGTAACGAAGCTTAGGGGGTATGCACCCTAGTCCGCTTTGGCAAGCAAACCCAGCTGAAAAGATAGGTTTCCCGACAGGTTATGTGATTGGAATCTCACACCATTCACCTTCATGTATTTCGATTGACAAAGCCAAGGAAGTGTTTTTTGCCTAACCGCTGACAGAAAAAATCCTGCCTAACCACAGTGACTTCCATATGGTTACCTGGAGACTCTCCTTTTCTCGATACCTGGGGGTATGAAAACCTTTTTATGCAAGCAAAAAAATGACCAACTTCAATTTTTTAGCTTTTTAGCGTTTTTAGATTTTTAGCTTTTTAGTTCAACTTCTTAGGTTAGGTGATTGGTCTGATCCACCATTCACCTTTGTCTACGTCACGCAGACGAAGTAAAGGAAGTGTTTTGTCTAGACGAAATAAAGAACTATCCTACCTAACCTCAGTAGTTCCTTAGCTTTAGTGTAGTTAGCTTTGTAGTTTGATCGTTTCTAGCTTACATAAAAAGGCAATGAGTACGTGTTAGCGTAGAGTTCAAGCTCACTAAAAAATAAACCTACCATTGAGAGACATCTTTAAATGATTGGTATGATCACATGTTATCGTAGAGTTCAAGCTCACTAAAAAATAAACCTACCATTGAGAGACATCTTTAAACGACTGGTATGAGTAATGTTTCCGCAAGGTTCAAGATCGTTCAAAAATAAACCTGCATATGAGCAATGTTTCCGCAAGGTTCAAGCTCGTTAAAAAATAAACCCGCCTATGAGCATAGTTTCTCCCGTTTCAAGCTCATTAAAAAATGAATCCACCCTCGGTAAATAACCTTTGTGATTACCCTGCTATCAGCCTTTTGAACCTTGGTTGTGTTCCTACCGTCACCTCCATTCTTTTGGCCGATCATACGCTTCCACTTGATTGTTTACCTTTTGAGGAACAACTACGACAAGTGTTCCTATTGGCCACCCTCTTCACATCACCATGTTTTGAGAAGTTCCAAGCTTACCTGGAACCATTTGCTACCCCAAAACGCCACTCATTCCTCAAAAAACGAGTCTCTTTTAAACTCTTTTTAGATTCGTTAAATATAAAAAGATTGTTGAGCTATTGGCCTTTCCAGCTTGTTAAATTAATGGGAAGCGCCATCCCTCCTCTACATTTTAATCTTTTGAGACCTGAGGGATTATCAAACAAAAAGATCAAGCGCTTGTCTTTTTCGGCTCGCTAAAGCGATTGAAAAGTCATCCCTTTCATATTATTTTATACTTTTTCGAACTTAAGGGATTATGCTACGAACAAGGATTTCTGGAGTTTCCTTTTCGTCCCTTTTCAAAGTCTCTAAACATGAAAAGGATTGATTTATCTTTGTTGTTAAACTCGTTAAAACAATAGCAACAAACTTGTCCATCGAGACAAGAACGAGTTTCATTGTCGCTAGGCTCGCTAAAACATAGCGACAAGTTTTCCCTAAGGGCAAATTATAAAACAAGCATATGTTATCCTCCTCAAGCTTGACAAAAATAAAGAGGTACTGGTCAGCAATGACTGGGGAAAAAAGGAAGAAAACTTGAAGAATTTTATTGGTAGCAAGTCGCTCTTGAACATGACACTTTCACTCCATCACCATGATTGAGTCAGGTTGGGTTATTCCATTCACCGGTCATATCACCATTGGTCCTTCGTGCCATCCATCTTTTGGGGTTAACGCTACCAATCCATCTCAGTGTCGCCAACATGTTCAAGAGAAATCATTCAGATAATTAACCATCCAGCCATCGCCTCATCCACTGCAATACATTCACCCTCCATTTTTCATGACCTCCATTCCTGAACCTTGTATCACCAGATCATTTTCACCTCCAGAAAAATTATTTGCTTTGTTTAGTGTCGTAGATGTGGGATACATCAAGGCCCTCCTACGACGGGTCACTTCTTGTCGACATCAGCTCATTATCCAGGAAGTTGACTTAGAAACAACCCTTTCAGTAGTTTGAAGCTTGCATGCCTTAATGGAAATTTTCTCACTTCCGGCAACAGGTTTACATCAATGGCCTTCGACCGAAATATTTTGCGTGGTCTTTGACAACGGCTCATATATTCACACCACGTGAATTGTACTGTAGTACCTTGAGGGTCATTATCATTATCAGTGACTCCTCTCAAGCCTGTTAACAGCTTACATTATTGGCTGATAATCAGGTGATGTCTTTCTATGTTCGACTTCAAAACATCTTTCAACATGGATTGACTTGTACATCGGGCGAAGATTGAACAAGTTTGAAGACCCCGGATCTAGTTTCATCCATCCGGGCTGCGATATATTCAGGAAAATAAAAACATCAATTGTACACAGAAGCTGCACAGATGATCATCCAAGCTAAGGGATGATGACTCTACATATAAAGAATCACCAGTTTGCAACAGCAAATGATTATCTGTCCTATGTACATGAAAATGAATTTATAAAGCTGAGCATGGGAATGCCCGCCTCAGCCAGATCATGAAAATAATATGATGATGATGTATTGTATTGTATCTTATACATGTCACCTTCCAGTTCAAATACCTCATATCCTCATGATAAAGCATTTCACCCGACATCAAAAGATTTACAACCTCATGCTTTAGGGGGCAACTGTTATAGACATATTGGAGCACTTCAACCCCAGTCACATATGTCGATAAACCAAGGGCTCTTTAACCCCTAAAAGTGTTGTTTCATATCCTAAAGGATCATGGTCAACTGATTACATCATTTCCCAAAAGTTCCACCTAAAAAACCACTCAGAATTGGCCAAAACTGGACCATATTGACTGCTCCATGGTCAAGGTGCGATGCATACTGGCTGCTACACTAACCAGGTGCAATGCATACTGAAGAGGCCTTTTGTGGGGTGCAATGAGCGTGAATGGACAAATGGCAGAGACAGTTTGCTAAGTGGAAGCTTATGGAATCTTCTAAAAACTTCTCCCATGACACTTGCCTCTTTGAATTCGCCCAGGGATGAGTAAGAGATCAATGAAATCTCCAAGTGGAACCAAGAACTATCAGTGGAATGACACTAATAAAAAACCCAGAGCTGACTCACACCCTTGCAAGACATCTATAAATGGATCCCTCATCTGAGAGATCTGGAGGCTGGAATTTTGTAATTTGTAAGGAAGTGTTGTTGTTTTATCTGTGAGAAGAGACATTGTATTGTTGGAGGATCTTGCTTTTCATGAGGTGAAGAGGGCTTTGATGCTGGGAGGATGATGTTGGATCAGACAATTGGGTTGTAAACCTCTCTTCTACTATTAATAAAGTTCTTTGAGTTTTCCTCCATATAATCGTGTATTTGTGAAGCTTGTTATTTTTTAATGCAATTGTATGGTCAATGTATTTTTGATTCTGCATTGTTTATGATATTATAGATCGAGATGCTTTGATGGTGTTTTGTTACTTTGAATCTACAGGTATTCTCTAAAGCGGGACAAGTAGGAGAGGAGTTGCAAACTCTATCAAGGGAGAGAGCAATCAAGCAAGGAGCCAAGCAGAAGATCCAGGTTGGTCCTCTTTCCTTCTCTCTTATCTATCACACATAAAGGAAATTGCAAATTGCTTTGATTGTTTGTTTCTAAGATAGCTACCCGTCTTAGTGGGACTAGCAAATCGAAAAGACACTAGTTTTCCCGAAAACAAAAGGAGTTCATGAATTTTTGCAGATAATAGGGAATTAAAAGGTAGTTCATCACCAATTATACGCCATGATGGAATGGAGTAGTTGAACAAAATAATTGGACCATTATGAACATAGAAATGACTATGCTCAAAGCTAGAAATTTACCTAATGATTTTTTGGCTGAAATTGTTGCTTGTTCAGTCTCCATATTGAACATATCTCCAACAAATAGTGTGAATGGTAAATTTCCTCAATAAGAATGGAATGGAACAAAGTAAAGATTTTTTTTTTAGAGTTTTTGGTTGTATTGCTTATGCACGTGTTCCAAAATAGATCAAAAGAAAAATTGACAATTGGAGTGAAAAATGCATTTCTAATTGGATATAGTGAATAATCCAAATCCTATAAGTTATATAATCCAATTAGTAAGAAATTTGTGGTAAGCAAAGATGTAAAAATTTTGGAAGACAAATCTTTGAGTGGTTAAGAGAATGGAGCAATGGATAGTATCCATATCTCTCAATATATGAACAAGTGGAAAGTTTAGGACAAGAAGTCACTCTAGCAAGATTATGAAGGTTACATATGCAAATACAAGAAGATAGTCCTTCTAGCATAGTGGTAATAGATTTAGTGAGAAATTAGAGAAAAAAATCCTTGTTCCAGAAATGAGTCAAAAGATTCTGAAAGAAATAAGAGAACAAGGAGCTTAAGGGAAGTATATGAGCAGTGTGATGACATGGATCGGCAAACTAATTTTTCCTTATTATCCTATCAACCTACTTATTTTGAAGAGGGAGTTAAAGAAGATCATTGGGTAGAAACCATGAATGAAGAGTTTGAAGCTACTAAAAAGAATGGGATATGAGATCTTGTTGATCTCCCAGCAAGTAAAAACAACAATGGTGTTAAGAGGGTGTACAGGACAAAAGTGGATGAGAAAGGAAAAATAGAGAAATATAAGGCAAGACTAGTTACTAAAGGATTTAATCAATAACCAGGTATTGACTATGGTGAAACATTTTCTGTAGTACCAAGAATGGATACTATTCGAACAATGTTAGTTATAGCAACCTAGAACAAATGACCAATTTACCAGATGTAAATGAAGTCAACTTTCTTGAATGGAAAACTATAATGTTGATCATTCACTGGGATTTGAAGTAAAGGCCAAGAGTACAAAGTGTACAAGTTGAAGGAAGCCTTACATGGCTTGAAGAAAGCTCCAAGAGCTTGGTACAGTCATATTAACTCATATTTACTCAACAATGGGTTCAAAAGGAGTAGTAATGAGCCCATTATCTACCAAATTAGATGAAGGTAAAATCCTTATAGTGTGTATTTATGTTGATGACATGATATTACAAGTAATTTGATGTTAGATGAATTGAAATTTGCTATGAAAAGAGAAATTTATATGAGAGACCTTCGTCTCATGAAGTAATTTTTTGGAATTGAAGTCAAAATATCTAGTCAATGGACTTTCATATGTCAACAAAAGTTTGTTGTAGATATCTTAAAGAGGTTTAGAATGGACAGATGAAAACTAGCAAAGACACTTATTGCAACAAGAACAAAATTAAGCAAGCAAGATGATGGAATAGTAGTGGATTCAATATTGTATAAGAGGCTTGTACGTAGCCTCATGTACCTTACTGCAACTAGACCAAATGGTACGTATGTATTCTGTTACATTTCCATGTTTGCAAAGTCTCCCAAGGAATCTTATAAGAAAGTTGGAAAATGGATTTTGAGATATATTACAAGTACAAATGATTATAGATTATGGTACACAATTTATAAATACAACACACTTATAAGATACATAGATAACGATTATGTCGGTAGTATTCATGATAGGAAAAGAACCTCAAGATATGCTTTTCATTTGGGCACAAATTTGATTTCATGGTCTTCTAAGAATCATTTTCTTGTCTCAATATCTTCCGCAAAAGTAGAATATGTAGTAGCTACTACAACAACATCCCATGTAATATGGCTAAGAATACTTTTGAAAAATATTGCACATGTTGAGAAGGATCCAATTACTATTTATTATGACAACAGTTCAGTAATTGCATTATCAAAGAAGCATATGTTTCACAAGAAAATCAAGCACATTGATACTCTCTATCACTTCATTCGTGAGCTTGTCAACAATGTTAACATAGGTCTTCAATTTTATGGGTCTAGAGATCAACTAACATATTTTTCACCAAAGCATTGGGAAGAATTATTTTTGAGTTTCAGAGACGACATTTAGGTATTATTAGTGTTAGAATAATGATCGTTTTCCATATCCCAGAATTATTGTTGTTATGAATTTGTTATGTATTTGTCATTGTTGTTATGTATTGAAGGTTTTATTTTAGATAAAGAACTACTAGTTGAAATGTTTGTGGATAGACTGTAGAATTTTTGTTGAAATATTAAGGAAATGATTGAGTTGAGCATTTTCTTATATCGATGTATAAATATTAACCTTCTCAATGGAAATGCTTGAGCTTGTCTTTTTATTGCTAAAATCATGTATTTCTCATTAATTTGTTGGTGTAATAATCTTCAATTTGATATCAGAGCTTGATCTCAGAGAATTTGTGAAGCTTGTGAAAGAATTGATGTGTGAAGACATCCAAGATTGTGCAGAGCGTGGGAAGTAGCATGAAATTGAAAGAATTATGTTGTAGTGTAGTGTGGCCACTGTGATATGTTGTTGTGTAGACTTATGTGGAAAATATCTCTATAGAATTGTTTTTTTTGCATGTGGATGTGAGGATTGCTATTGTGGTGATAAACGGCGAGAAGAAACAACTATGAGTGGAGCCTACATAATTTATGTTAGGTAAACTTGACTCAGCATAGAGTCAAAGTTGACCAGGTTAAACAATGATAGTTTGGGGGCACATGGTATTGTGCACCCATAGTATTCTGCCCATGGTATTATATGTAATGGAGCTTATAAAAGGCTGGAAGGACTTCATTGTAATGCAAGACCTGGAGGTGAGCAGTGAAGGCTCACTTGGTCGGATTGGCCAGGGTTTTGGCCAATGCTAATGAGATCTTATTAGGTTGGGTTTTTCCCTGGATTTGGGGTTTTCCAGGATAAACATTTATGTTTATGTGTTTATGGTTGTTGCTGGTTATTTTTATATTTGTTCCTATCAGTAATTATTTATGTTATGCAGTAAATTTCTTAACAATTGGTATCAAAGCCAGATATTGGCTTCAAAGGGATTCTTTGATGCCAGGGATTTATAGTGCCTGATGAGATCAATGCAGCATTTTTACAGATCTCGGTCTGAAAATGATCTCGGTCTGAAAATAATGGTGGAACAATCATACGCGGAAGAACCTCAAGGAGAATGTGCAGAAGATAGTGTCGTAACTGCTAGGGATTGCAGTGCATTTGCGATATTTACCGGTTTGGAACATGCTGACGAATTGTTCGGGATTCATGTGGCTATTTAAAGAAGGTCAGAAAAGAAAATTGTTCGTTTTCTGCTACGTGAGGCCAGTGGTGCTGGAATCTACGAGGTTCTCGTCGGGCTCGCAGTTGGAGCAGTTTGATAGAAGCTTTTGAGCAAATCAAATTGAAAGAGGATGGATCAGAAACGCAGCAGCAATAAACAAAAAAAATAAAATTAATGAAGTCAAAATTATTGCATGTAAAGACCGGGTAATGCATGTGTACCCCTCGGTGATCACTGGTAAAGTCTGGGTTAGACCTAGGTGATAGGGGGGATGTCGGGTTAACAATACCCCGAGTAAAAACTCTAAGGGGAGTAAGAGCTAGAGTGAGCGGGATTGTCTCACTTAGCAGGTTTGGCTGGAGTTAGTCAAGGAACCCTAAGTCAAGTTTAAGGGGGGAATATTGTTAGGTAAACTTGACTCAGCATAGAGTCAAAGTTGACCAGGTTAAACAATGATAGTTTGGGGGCACATGGTATTGTGCTCCCATAGTATTCTGCCCATGGTATTATATGTAATGGAGCTTATAAAAGGCTGGAAGGACTTCATTGTAATGCAAGACCTGGAGGTGAGCAGTGAAGGCTCACTTGGTCGGATTGGCCAGGGTTTTGGCCAATGCTAATGAGATCTTATTAGGTTGGGTTTTTCCCCGAATTTGGGGTTTTCCAGGATAAAAATTTATGTTTATGTGTTTATGGTTGTTGCTGGTTATTTTTATACTTATTCCTCTCAGTAATTATTTATGTTATGCAGTAAATTTCTTAACAATTTATTAAAACATTTGCATAAAATTACTATGTGAACGAAATGGTGTTTCCATGATGCAGTGAGCATGGAGTTTGTGTAAAGTAAAGAACCAACTTGCATGTGGAGGTAATGCAAAGTATCCACCTGCGTGTGGTAAAAACAGAAGAGACGTGTTAAATCCTAGTCCATTCTTCAAGTGGTTATTATATTCCAGTCTATTATATTTTTCGAATGGTTGATGCGGAAGTGTGGTGTTGTGCAAAAAAACATGGATAGGGCTTTTGTTTGGACCTTTTTTTGTTTTTCAGAAGAAAAAAAAAAAAAGAATTTTTGTATGAAAATTTTACAAAAAGAAATGGGTCTAAACATTGAGTTCATCCCTACATCGCTATAGGTGCCTATATAATATGACTGATATCCTATTAACTGAGAAAAGATAGCAAATGAGGATGTGATACTCCTTTCCACCGATGAAAAGAAGATCTATGATCAAGAATATGATTACCAATATTGCAACTCAAAAAAAACAAAGTACATATCAATAACAAAAACTTGGATATTTCAATCAATAATAGGAAGTTGAACCTCCAAATTGTGCAAAATCAGACAAAGATATAGGGATCCCTCATATTTCCAGTTGACCATCCCTCAAAATGGCGTCATTGGAAAATGCCAGGAAATGAATCTTATCCCGCAGATTCCCTGCATCCTTCTTTAGATAATGAGTTTGCTTCAACATTTTCTTCTCTATAAATGTGGGAGATAGAGACCCTATGAAATGTTGAAAATAAAGACCCAATCCTAATCATCCAGTGGGAAAGGGTAAGAGCTTGCAAAGAAGAACATTAATTTCCCAATCGATGATCTCCTTTGAATATCCAAATAAATCGATATCATTAATTTCCAACCACCTAGCACAATAGAGTATACCCCAATAAGAAAGCAACTTTTCCCTAGTATTAGTGTCATAGCCGTTGCACCATTTAAACTTATAATAGTCATCAGGACTCCTAAAAATCAAGATCCCACTCCCACAGACTCCTAAAGAAGTAGCCCCATCAAAAAAATAGATCGGGAAACTATGCCACACATCCTTCATAGTAATGTATCTTCTAAGATACTTATAGGTCACAGGGTGATCCAAATGGAAAATGGCATCAACCCGCAGTATTCATCCACCCATGTTATTCATCCACTCATTGTATTGTAAGTGACATCCACCCATGGTATTTATCCATCCATGGTATTCATTCACCCATAGTATTTTTCCATGGTATTGTGACATCCACCCATGATATTCATTCACCCATGGAATTTACCTATGGTATTGTAACTGAAAAATACTATAAGTAACAAGTCGCATTTTGTAAAATGACAAATTGTCCACCACAATGTAGCTTTTACAATTATTATTCTTTTTAATAAAAAGTTTCTTTGTGGTTTTGTTTATTGGGTGTTCTCCTCTTTTTCTTCTGGCAATTCAATTTTTCAGATCTTGGGGGACTTCCCCCCAAGATCCATTTCAATCTTTTAGATCTTGGGCCCCCCCACCCCAAGATATGGATCAGTGGTATCAGAGCAGATTACAATTCCATGGGAATGAGGGTTTGATGCATATTTCAATTTCAAATTTTTGCATCAACATTCAACAAACTTTAGGCACGTGCTATGTCCTCCACAAAGCACTTTCTTCAGCCAAGCGGGAAGAATGTTTTTTTTTTCATTTTTTTGCGGGAATTTATTTTTGGGTGGCGAGTTAGCAGATCAAATCTGAAACTTTTGGTGCAAAATTTACAAAAAATAAAAATAAAAAATAAAATAACATATTTGGATTCCTTGTGAAAAAATACCCAAATTCAAGAAAATAATCAGCTGAATCAAAGTCTAGATGACGGAGATAACGCTGATTTAAAATCAGCTATGTTGTAAAAAAAAAATTGATGACAACTGGTGGACAGCGACTCTCCTATAATTTTTGTAGTTTTGTGTAGAATTACAGAACAATTATTGCAGATATGAGCTCCTCTTGAAAAATCACCCAATTTCAAAAAAAAATAGGTCAAATCGAAGTTTAGATGCGGGAGATATCGTTGATTTAAAACTAGCGATTTTTCAAAACTTTTGCGACGGCGGAACAATTGCAGCGTGAATCTGAGATTCCATAGTGTCCAAATAAGGATTTCCAGCACAAGGGAATATGAAGAATGGTCATTATGTTTCCAAAAATAGGTTATAATAAATATTCTAAGTTATATTGACCAAGTTCTGTCCATTTTGAATATGGAGCAACATTCAGAGCTGGTTCCCTTTGGAGATGTGCCCTCCCACCTCGCTTTAGTAGGCACCTGCTTCACATTCATCAGTTTCAGTATAGCAACGTCAGGCATGACTTCTTTGGAGATATTCCTTCCCACCCTAGGATATGTAGGCACCTGCTACTTCATCAACAATCGACGTCATGGTTATGGGTCATCCACACAAAATCCTTGTCATTGAAGTCCATTTGCTAGGCCATGGACTGTTAGTATCACAGTTGGTTACAATCATTACAAGGTATCTCTATCCTCGGATCTTCGTTTTTCATGGTTATGGGTCATCCACAAACCCACACTTTATCGAAGTACATTTTTTAGGTCGCACACTATCAGTATCACAGTTGGTCACAAGCATTACAGGGTATCTCTATCCTCGGATCTTCGTTCATCATGGTTATGGGTCATCCACAAACCCACACTTTATCGAAGTCCATTTGTTAGGCCACAAACTGTCAATATCACAATTGGTCGCAAGCATTACAGGGTATCTCTATCCTCAGATCTTCGTTCATTATGGTTATGGGTTAACCACATAAAACCATTCTCTTTAGTGGCTCTTCATATTCAACAAAGGCTTTGCAAGAGGGAACTTCACACAATGGGGACCATTGCTTCTTAAGGAGGGAGGAATGATCTGAATGGAAAATGGCGTCAACCCATGTTATTCATTCACCCATTTTATTCATACACCCATGGTATTTATCTACCCATGGTATTCATTCACCCATAGTATTTTCCCATGGTATTGTGACATCCACCCATGGTATTCATTCACCCATGGAACTTACCTGTGGTATTGTAACTGAAAAAGACTATAGGTAACAAGTCGCATTTTGTAAAAGGACAGATTTTCCACCACAATGTAGCTTTTACAGTTATTCTCCGTTTTAATAAAAAGTTTCTTTGTGGTTTTGTTTCTTGGGTGTTCTCCTCTTTTTCTTCTAGAAATTCAATTTTTTAGATCTTGGGGGCTTTCCCCCTAAGATCCATTTCAATCTTTTAGATCTTGGGGGCCTCCCCCTAAGATCTGGATCACAGGGCCTTTATCTAGAAAGTAGGATGTGATCTTGATGCTGGTACCCCTCACTCTCGACTCCCTCTGGTAAAAAATCAAAGCATTATGCTCTCCAAATGCCCTATATAATATATAATGGGAGGGCTTTGTATTCCTTGAGTTCCACGAACCACTTTTTTAGGCAGAAGCCCACAAAGGACTACTCCCACACAATGAATATTTTGTGAGATGCAAGAACCTCCTTTCATACATCAACATCAACAGAGCATTGAAGAAAGAGATGGCTACTGTCCTCTGAAGAAACCATGCATAAAGCACATCTACCCAATCCCAAAAATCCTCTCTAAAGAAGATTTTTCCATGTGATGATTTTGTCATGGACCACCAGCCAACAAAAACAGGTCAATTTCAGTGGAATATGCCACTTCCACGCTGGCTGAAACCACCTAAACTATGGATTTAATGATTTCTCTTGAGTTAAGTAGGTGTAAATTCCTTTTACTATAAGTTTCCCATTAGCCATGGGAATATTCTAAGTGAGTTGATCATCCTCCTCGAAAATGGTAATACCTACCATCTATGTCGACCTATATATGGATTTGTAGCAAAAATGTGGTGTGGTGTAGTGTTGTACAGATTGTGGCATAGCTGACCTATGGGGCAGCTAGTAGGTAAGGGAGAAATTGAGTCAAATTGGTCATTGAAACGTGTGATCAAGGAACTTGCATGTGCACTATTATTTTCTAAAGGAGCTGACCAGGGATGGAATTTGACAGGAAAATTTCCCATCACGGGGTGATTTACCTGTCAAATATTGTTAAAAAAATTGCAAAATTGTCAGGCATTCTTTCTTGAAATTGTGAAGACGAATCGGGGAGGTGTGAAAATTGTCAAACGGGTGGGTGTGTTTTGAAATTCCAACCCTAGAGCCAGCATGTGTATTGTTATTTTTTGAAGAAGTTAGTACAAGGCGTAGTGCATGTGGAGCATTGGAGCATGTGACATAAGAAGCCAGCACAAAACCAACATACCTCTAGACAAGAATTTATACCAAACACACAAAGGTTACTATATGTTTTTATTTGGTTGGATTACTTTAAATTATCCATTTAATTATTATTGTAATAAAAAGGAGATCCAAAAGTTGAAGTGTCCATTTAATTCAAAGTTATTTTTTGAAAAGGAAAAAGTGTATTTGTTAGAAAAAAAAGAGTATAAAAAGTAAAAAGGGCATTGTGTGTAGATAATTTTAAAGTTTGTAAAATAATTGATTAGTTACACATCCTTTGTATTCTCAACTTAATAAAAATCATTTTTTTGGTGTTGGTGGTAGAGTCCCATTTTTGGGACAAATTATTCTCATCCTCGATTGAAGTGGGATATTGTGTGTTTTTTCCTTGCTTTCTTTAGAATCTTGTCCAATTTATACAATGATGACAAGTAATATAGTATTTCCAAAACTTATAACTATTAATTACTTTTATTGGAGAAAAATAATGCAATCAATATTTATCAACAAAGATCTATGGGAATTGTTAATTAATGGTTATGATATGCCTTTTGATAATGAATATAAAGCAATAGATCATGAGGGAAAGCAAAAATTAAAGGAAACTATTAAGAAATACAATGAAGCACTTTCCCTACTTGGCAACATAGTTGATAAATCAGTTTTTCCACGAATTAGTGTAACACAAACTCCTAATGATACATGGAAAATATTAAAAAACCATATGAAGGAGCGATGGTCATTAAACTAAAAACATTAATGACTAAGTCTGAAAATGCAAAGTAATGAATTAGTGAATGATTACATCACAAAAATTCAAGATATTGTGAATCAAATGAAAACATTGAGTGAAGAAGTTCATGAAAGAAGAATGATTGGGAAGATATTAAGGATTTTAGTACCAAATTTTGAAATGGTCACCACAAGTATCATGGTTTATAAGGATCTCAATGTATTAAGGACTGATGAACTAAGTGGATATTTGTTAGTTGTTGAAGAAATTTCTTTAAGTGAACACATGGAAAAACCATTATTCACAAAGTAATAATAGGGGAAGAGGAACAAGTAGAGGATAGTTTCATAATCGGAATAGAAATCAGTAAAGTTCACAAGAAAATGCATTCTCTTCAAGAGGTAGGGGAAGGAGTCCAAGTTAGTTCGAAGGAAGAAGAAAAGATGGATCTCAAGGAAGAGGAAGAGATGGATATTGAGAAAGACAAGGGACACAATGTTACTATCTTCACAAATTTGGCCACCTTGAAAAAGATTGTTATGCAAAATTGAGGGATAATGAAGGAAAAGGTGCCAATACAATTCTAGAAGAAATTAGAAATGATAAGTTGTTCATATCAAGTTTGATAATACATAATGAAGAAACTGATACATGGTATATTGATTCGAAATTCTCAAATCATATCACATCCCAAGAAGAGTTGTTTACTATAATAAATAATACTTATTCTGCTAAAGTTATATTTGGTGAAGAAAGTATTTTAGAAGTGAAAGGGAAATTATAGGTATAGTTGCAATTCCAGCATTGCATGGGAAACAAAATTTTATTAATAATGCATTGCTAACATCAACATTGAGGAAGAATATATTTTCTGTGGGATATATGATGGAGTGAAACTATAACTTAATATTTGACAATAAAGAATGTTTAATCGTGGATAAGTTGAATAAATATGTAGTGGTAGCAAGAGGAAAAATTACTTAAGAAAAAATTTCAAGCTCTCTTTTGATTCAAGCAACTCACATAGATTGAATGCTACAGATGAATTAAATAATAGGCTTTCTCATTTAAGTTTGGGACAGTTGAGTTTTCGAAGTTTGATTTTGTTAAGGAAGAATAATATGGTAAGTAGTATTCCTTATATCATAATGGATGATGAAGTATGTGAAGGTTGCATACTTGGGAAACAACATAGAGAAGGTTTCTAAAACAAAACATGGAAGGATACCGAATATAGCGTTCATACATTCATATTTGTGTGGTCTGATGGACGTCTTTTGGAAAGGCACAATTTTTTCTTATTTCCCTTGATGATTATTCTAAGAAGACTTGGGTGTGTTTTTTGTAGGATAAATCTGAGGTGTCGTTTAATTTCCTTGATTTTAAGCAAATGGTATAAAATTATAGTGGTTTGAAAATTCTTATCCTCAGAACAAATCATTGAGGAGAATACAAATCAAAAGAAATTTTAAACTATTGCAGAATAAATAGAATAAAGTGATAGTTTACAAATTCATACTCTCCTCAAAAAAATGGAGTTGTTGAAAGAAAAAATAGGACCATAGTTAAAATGGTTTGAAGCATGTTAAAAACTAAATCTCTTGAAATAAATTTTGGGCTAACACAGTGCCCACAACAACAAATGTCCTTCGAGAGTAGTGTTGAATTTGATTCTAGAAGAAGCTTTGTCGAGATACAAACTTAGTGTTGCACATATGAATTTTTTTGGATGCACAACATATGCACATTTGCCCAAGGAAAACAAGAAAAAGTTGGATAATAAAAGTGTAAAGGGTGTCTTCATTACGTATAGTACATAAACAAAAAGTTACAAGTTGTTTTCTCATCAAGTAAAACAAATCATAATAATTTGAGATGTTGTCTTTGATGAATCGGGACTTTATCAACCAAAATATGTATAGATATAATCAAAGAAAAATGGGGTATAAATGATAATGGGTCCAATTTTAGCCAAATTATGATAAGAAGAAGCCTAAGTGGCTAATTAAAGGTCATTCTGAACGTGATATGTTAGAAAAAAAAAATAACAAAAAATAAATAAAATAAAATTCACAAAGTTCAACTATAAATTTTGCATTGATGGATAAAGTAATGAAGATGGATGATCCAGCTAATTATGCACAAGCATCAATGAAGAAAGAATTGAATGAATCCATGGAATCCGAGTTCAATGCTTTAGTGTAGAATGATACTTGGGATTTGGTCAAATTACCCAAAGGAAAAGATGTAATTCGTACTAAATGGGTGTATAAAACTAAATATAAATCAAATGGTTCAATTGATAAATATAAATCATGTTTAGTTTCCAAAGGGTATGCTCAAAAGTAGGGATTTATTATATAGAGGCATTTTCTCTAGTAGCCAATATGGACACAACCATGACGTTTATTGCATTGGTTGCGTAGTATAAGTGGATAATTTATTATATGGATGGTAATTGAAAAATCTATGTACAATAACCTGAAGGTTTTGAGATTCTAGGAAAAGAAGATTGTGTTACAAGTTAAAGAAAATTTGTATTGGTTGAAGCAAGCTCCAAAGGCTTGGTACTCAAGAATTGATAAGTATTTCCAAGAACATGGTTCAGTCAAGAATTCATCTGAGCCTAATACTTATATACATCAGTTAAGACAAGGCATTTTTATTGTTGCACTACGGGAAACAATTTTTAATTGTTTCAAAGGTTTAAATCACATATGATTGTAAAATTTGGAATGATAGATATTGGTGAGTTGCATTATTTCTAGGCTATTGAAGTATGGAAAAAGGAAGATGGTATTTTTATGTCACAAGCCAAGTATTTTTGGGATATTCTAAAGAAGTTCAACATGTTGAGTTGCAAATCGACAACATCTCCTTTGGAAGTTTGGTTGAAGTTATACAAACATGATGACTCCAATCTAGTTGATGTCACTCTATATCATCATTTGGTTGGAAATCCTATTTACTTAACTGCAACTCGACCAAACATCAGGGAAATTTTGCTGTAAAAAAAGGGCCTCAAAACAAACAAAAAATGTATTAGAAATTAACTTTAAAAAAACTAATTTGATTCAAGATAGTGATGTTATCTCCAGGAGAGAATATTTTAAAGGGGAAAAAAAAAAGAAGAGAAAACCACTTTGTTAATTGTATTTTCGGCTTAACCCCTTATATGTTTATTCAAGTGTCAAGTGTAGCTACCCATTGGATGCGGAATTAAATTCCACATCTAACGAGTACCCATCTTGCATACTTCTGAGTATACCCACATCGGAAAAAATGAAAATATATGAAAAAATGTGTAAGACATTTTTTTATGTATTTTCAAAAAAAAAAACATGTGGGTCTACTCAGAAGTATGCAGAGTGGGTACTTGGATGTAGAATTTAAGTACTCATAGTGGGTACTCGTTGGATGTAGAATTTAAGTACGCATCCAATGAGTGTCTATACTTAGCACGTAAGTAAACCTATAAAGAGATAAGCCAAAAATATAATTAAAATAAGAAGTTTCCTTTATTTTTCTTGAAAACTCCATAGCTCTTATTTTATTATTTTCCTTAGGATGCCCATTTTATATCTCAAAGTTTCGCTAATGTATATCTTAAGCAGTCAATATGGTATCTAGATTTATATCAAAACCCAAGGAATTGCATTGGAAGGGATCTAAGAGGATTTTGAGATATAAGCAGGGCACAATCAAATATGGCTTGGTCTACATATCAATAGAGAATTTTGAACTAATTGGTCATCCAGATTTATATTGGGTAGGTTGCATGGATGACAGGAAATCAACTTGAAGGTATTCATTCAACATGGATTCAACAACAGTTTCCTAGAATATTCAAAAGCAACCTACAATTTCTCTCCACAATTGAAGCATAATATAACGCAAAAATAGCAACAGCTTGTGAAGCAGTGTGGTTAAGAAGAATTTTGGAAGACCTACATAAGCAATAGGAGCAACACACTTGGTTGATTTGTGATAATGAAATTGTTATTACATTGTCCAAGAATCCAATTTTTCATAGGAATACCAAACATATTGATATGCAATATCATTTTTTTTTGCACTTAGTTCAACCGGGTATGATTGAGATTATGTATTATTAAACAAAAGATCAAATTACAGATATTCTCACAAGGCATACCAAAGAAAAAGCTTTGCAAGTTCATAGATGATCTTGGATTATTATGGGAGAGAAATGCTAGAATAATGATCATTTGTCATATTCTATAATTATTGTTGTATGCATTTGTTATGTAATTTTTATTGTTGTGAGGTATCAAAGGTTTTAATTTAAATAAAGAACTATTAATTGAAATATTTGTGGAGAGAATGTAGAGTTCATTGAGAGATTAGAGGAAATGATTGAGTCGAGCATTAATATTGGCTTTGTTAATGGAAGTGTTTGAGATTGTCTTGTTAGCTCCATAATTTGTTGATGTAATAATGCTTAGTTAGTGTGGATGAATTTAAAGATTGAGATTAAGGGGGAGTTAAAAATAATCTCTCATGTTCACTCACTGGTGGCTGTCATCCAGACATTTTTAGAAAATTCATGTAAATCCTACATATCTCTAGAAACAGTTAATCTTGAATGATTCTAGAAAATTCTTGATCTATGTAAAATATATTTAATGATGAGGACATGCAATGCCCCAAGTGTGTTTCCAATTTGTTTCATGCATGTCTCTTCCTAATGTTTAATAATGATTTCATATATTGGGTTCCTTTTTGTGCTTGTTGTTTAACAATGGTTTCGTAGAATGCATTAGGTTGTTAATGGGCACCTAGTGAGCTACAAGCACCCAAAAACTCCCAAAATCTCAACATGGAGCTCAAGATAGCCATAAAAAATCATAATGATGTTTTTCTTTAAATAAAATTCACAAAAAATAGAATTTAGAAACTCCCTTAACAACTATTTTTTAAATTATTAATGTTATATCTTAAAAATAGTTTAACAAAAGAAATAAAGCAAAGTTGGAATTATATTTTTGCTCATAAAAACTATAATCATTAATAAAATTTCAAACATCATATTGTGAATAAGCTTTCTATTTAATAAATAAACACAATACCTATTAAAACTATAGAATAATAATTGAAAATATAATTTAATCATTTAAAAACTCCAACATCATATTATAAATAAAATTTGAATTTAATAAATAAACACAATAACTATTAAAAAAAACTATAAAGTAATAATTAAAAATACAATTTAATGATTTAAAAACTTTTAAGAAAAAATAAGACACAAACAAAAAAATAAAAATAAAAAATAAAATCTGTCATTAAAAAAGTCAATATATATTTTAAAAAATAAAAGATAATACCAACATTGAATTGGCTTTAATTACTCTCTCATTATAAAAAAAAAAAAATTAGAAAAAAATAATTTTAAAAACCAATATTGAATTAACTTTAATTACTCTCTCATTATTCAAAGATGGGCCAGTTATAAAGTTTTTGGGTCATCTTCATGCTTCACACAGAGGTGTGAACATTATCTTTACTCTATATTAAAAAAAATGCCTCTTTATTTATAACAAATTGATATAAAAAAGTTATCAAAAGCCAAACAACCTCATTTTTAACTAATTTAAATTCATTTCTCTTGTTTTATTTTTTTTTTATTTTTTCATTAAATATCACAATTTTTTTCCAACACATATATATCTCTTTTAACTTTACCTTTCATCCTTTTAACTTTACCTTTAATGCATAGACATTATAATAATAAGATAAACTCACATATATATCCCTTTCAACTTTACCTTTCATGCATTAACATTATGATAAGATAAACTCATTTCCCTTAATTTATTTATTTATTTAATTTGTTTTACTAAATATCACAACTATACTAATAATGAAGATGAATATGAATATGAATATCATTAAAATCATTCATATACCCCTTTCAAATTTATCTTTCATGCATCAACATTATGATAGAATATTACTATAATAATCAAGATGATGAATAGCATTAATTTATCTTTCATGCATCAACATTATGATAGAATATTACTATAATAATCAAGATGATGAATAGCATTAATTAAGATCATTCAGGTCTACGTCTCCACATTTTATTAACATCATATCATCATGATATAATATTAATGTAAAGATTACCTTGGCGATGGCATGAGCCCTTCAGGCCAACAATTTAATATCCTTTCACATTTATGACTTGAAACCTTTCTTGTGCCAATCATGGTAGAACCTAGACAATTATCTTTATGCCGCAGGGATTCAGATATCAAAATAGATAAAAAGGCAATCGATCCACCCATGAATGCCAAGGTTTGATAGCTATGGACTCGGCTTGACACACAGCAAAATGAACATACATCGTTATTTTTATGTCACTTACAAAATCCATCTGTCATTAAAATTGTTATTGTTATCCCATTAACAAAATCCATCTGTTATTGATGATGAGACAGAGTAGATGGCTGGAAACATTGATACAAGGAATTATGGATGCGATAACTTTGGAAGAAAACTCTACACAAAATACAAATCATAGAAGCTTCAAAACAATAATTCCCTCACTTGTTACTGATCTTTCTATCACATTTGGACTTCAGCTGATGTTTATATTAATGGATAGGAATATCATATTGAGATCACTAGTTCCCATTGTTGTACCAACCAAAAAAAATAAGAACATCATATTTAAACCACTAATTCCCATCAGAGAGAAAGGATTTGAGGAGTGATTTGCTTATCAAATACAGTTTAAAATATTTTAATATAATTTTATTTTATATTATTTAAATATTTTATATAATTATTTATTTATTTATTAAGAAAAAGTGAATATGACTACAGGATGAGCTTTTAGGTTCAATAAAACTCTGAAGATGGAAGAAATGTGAAAACCATCCAATTTAAGAAATAAATATGTTTTGCAATTATACCCTGATTCAAGCTCCACGTAAAAGTATAATAAACCGCTCAAATATCTTCACACTCTACATGAAAAGTGGAGTGAAGCAGGTCAAATATCTGCATTAATGGGTTCCTACTACACCCTTGCATTCGTTGAAGGCAGTTGCCCTGCTATTCAAAGAGCAAACACATCCAACAACATCCCATTCTGCAGAAAAATTACTGGACAACTCATATGGTGACTGTTGCAGAAAAGCATTAGTACGGGAGCAGCTTCACATGAAGAGATATTGCATTAATAAGCACCCTACCACACCCTTGCATTCATTGTTTGTCCCAAGAGACAGTTGCAGGTACGATACCAATTTCAATGCCCAACCACATCTAGCGCTATCAAATTCAGAGAAATTACTCTCCAGTTCTTACCCAGTACACCTACGTTCATTGATATGCTGTTGGCATTTAATTGCAAAAATAGAGATGGATGATACTGTTGGTTCAGATATTAAATGTCAGTGGCGAATTCTGCTGGACATATAAATTGCCATAAGTGACATTTTGACTTATTTTCAGTTGCGATTTCATAAGACCATTTTAGTTGAAATTTAATTGGGAAGTGGAAAAATTATGATGTTTTGGAATTTAGGTATAGTTTGTTGAATTTATCTTTTAATTTAAAAAATTTATTTTTTTAGTTTTTTCTTTACAATTAAAAAATTGTACCAATTTAAAAATGTTTAATTAAATTATATATTTAAAATAATAAAAAAATTAGAATTTTATTTAATATTATATCATTAAATTTGAATTAAACCAACCAAAACATAAATAATTAAACATTTTAATCAGCAAACTTTACAATCTCATTAAAAATCAAAAATCTTATTTCTAATATTTCAAAAAACATTATTAAAAAAAAAAAAAACACCTCATACATTACACCAAACCAAATCGAACTGTGACATTCAAATTTCAATGTTTGTTATATTAATATTTTATTTCGAGTAAGAATAATAATTGTTTTAGTGGTTTTCGACATAGATCATAATCAGCACAATTATATACATTAAATGGTCAGTTAACACTCACCAAATTATTCTAATAGAAAAAAGCAAGATTGCCTGTCTGTCTAGTACGTGATAGAAACCTTCTCACTCATAGAATATTTGATATTCTTCCTATTATAGAAGAGATATTCATGAACAAAACAAGAAATCTATTTCTCAAGACTATTTTAATTGCTGTTTTAATATATTGTGATATTTGTAAGAATTGTCTTGAAAGGAAAAAAAATCTAGTGCACTTGGAAAGAAAAGTCGGAAGAGAAATAGATACAGTACGTGAGTAAGAATGGTTGGATATCCATAACAAAAAAAAGGAAAGAAAGGTAATTGATCATGACACGTTCACTGAAAAAAAATCCTTTTGTGGATCTCATTAAATATAAAACTCATTAATATAAGTGTTAAAATATACATTTAAAAGAATATGGAACAAGATTCTTAATTATCGAATAGACTTTATTACAATACAATGAGTCAATACTATGACTTATCAATACCACTTCAAAAAAACCATAAATAACTTCCTATGAAATTTGTTTATATATCGTTTTTTAATTAATTAATTTAATTAAAAAAACAAAAAAAACACTACTTTAAATATAAATTTAGAATATTAAATCTCTATCATCTATCTAACTATTATTCTAAAAACCCTATTTTAAAAATAAATATATTTATCAACTTAATTAATAATTAATTTAATAAAACATCGCCATTCAAATTAATTTAATAAACCAAATAAAATATTAATTTTAAATTTATAATTAATTTAATAATGCATCACCATTCAAATTAATTGAATAAACCATATAAAATATTAATTAGCTTTTTTGTAAAATAATGAAAAATCATAATCATAAAAGGTAATTGCCAATTGCATCCAAAACCTGAATTGAGTATCAATTACATCCAAATTTTGATAAGTACATATATCGCAAGCCAGAAAATACGATTCTGATGTTTAATTCAGAATTCACAGTGCAAGCTGTAGAAATTTACAATAAAACTTCACTTCACGTTCGAAGAAAATGCACATATAACTAACAAAAACAACGGAAATAATATAATAGTGTAAGCACAACTGTCATTTTCCATGGATGAATGATGTCATTATGAAAGTTGGAATAACTGGTCGAAGCGCGAGAACTGAGGAGGTTGGAGAGCAATGGCAACGTTGAAACCGCCACCTCCACCACCCTTCTGGTTCGGGTTGGGGAGCAACAGGACCAGTTCAGCAGAGTGGCTAATCACAGGGCTCAGATGGAGAGGATGGCCCCACGGATATTCCGCATCCTCTAACCCCAACCTCCACCATGCAACCACAGAAAAACTGTTCACTGCACAAGGTATCCCCTTGTGGACTTCCAGCCAGTCTATCATAGACCTGACATAATCGTTGCCTATTCTGGACAACCCTTGCTGGACCTTGTGCACCAGGGTCGAGAACGGCTCGTCTCGTAGCTCTTTCACCGTTGCTCTCGCATACCCTGGTACCACAGCGTTGCCCGCGTATTCTCTGGGAAGAGGGGGCTCCATTCTGGCCCTGAATTCCACCGGAAACAACACCGTGGAAATCTCGTCACTCGGCATTTCCAACGCCAGACTCCTTGCCCTCCACAGGTGCGCGGTCACCACTTCGAAACTGGTGCACTTCTTGATCTTGCCACCCTCCATTGCTTTTTCTTTGAGGCGATGCAGCATTTCTAAAGATACGGGAAAGAGCTTCAGCAGAAGCTTCGGCCGCGGTGGGATTTTGATTGGCTCTGACTCTGCGGGCGCCCCGCTGCCTCCTCTTCCCCTGAAAGCTGTCAATCCGCGAGGGATATCGCAAAGCTTGGTGTACTCGAGATGGTTGTGTTCGATTCTCGGAGGAACCCTGGCTTTCAGAATAGTTCGATCCCAGCTTGGTGTGACTTCCAAGCTTTCTCCTCTAATAAAGGAAGCCAAATTTACTGTGAAATCGAATGAAGATATTCCGTCAAAAAGGCAGTGATTGAGTGCAGCCCCAACTGCAAAACTCCCACATTTGAAACGGGTGGCCTGCCAATATCATAGCCGAGAGTAAGATACCAAATGAAACGATCCCGCGAAATCCATTGGTATTGTTCGTTTACTTCTAGGGTTACCAAAACAATAGTTAATTTACAGTACCACGAGAATATACAGATCTTTTGCTATGGACAATGGAGAAGATAAAAATGCACCTTTTGCTCTAAAGAATTCACGAACCATTCTTAATTTTGAAAACCAATTTCCCTCCAAGAAACTAGATAAAATCATTCATAAAATTCACGACCACTTCTTGATTTAGGAAACTTCCTATTTTCCAAACCCCTTAAAATTTTGCTCCATGAGAGACAAATTTGTTTTACTATCAAACTTTCATAAATAAAAGAAACAGAGGGTACGGTGAAAACGTCCAAAGGTTGTGGAAATGCTGTGGGTACGGTGCAATGTCAAAACGGAGGGTACAGTGAAAACGTCCAAAGGATGTAGGGATGCTGTGGGTACAGTGAACGTGTCAAAACAGAGGGTACAGTGAAAATGTCCAAAGGATGTAGGTATGCTGTGAGTAAAGTGAAAATGTCAAAACAGAGGATACAGTGAAAATGTCCAAAGGATATGGGGATATCAGGTTTGGAACTTAACATTCTCTGCAATGCCTTTTTGCTTTTTAAACCTATTTGATATTGAGGGAAAAGGATGTGGGGATCAGGTTTGGAACTTCACATTCTCTGCAATGCCTTTTTGCATTTTAAACCTATTTAGGAAAAAATTTGAAACATTAGAAATGGCCGGAAAAAAATTGATGGTAAATCTGAAGTGTAAGTGAGTTAAGCACCATATATTCGAATGAGTAATTGAGACAGACAATCTGCTTAGTTACAGCACTTATTTTTTGTCACCATTTTTTTGGAGAACAAGTCGGAAATACACTTATTTCTGGTTCTTGTTACCATTCTTTGGTGGATCAGCTGGAGATAAGAAATTGGAATAGTGGCATGCTTTAGTTGAAAAATGTTCATGAAAAAAAAAATGGTGTTATAGAGCTAAACTAGTAAGCTAGTGTGCTTAAAAGTTTCATTTTCCAAGTATAACTACGTACATGCAAGCATACCTCACATTCACTGATATATATATAAAACATAGAGCAACAATAGCCAAAATACAGGACCATCATCAAATATTCAATTGACATGCAAAATAAATTTGAAATGCCAGGCAGGGTTGGGATGCTGTGGGTACAGTGAAAATGTTGATGTCAAAACAGAGGGTACAGTGAAAATGTCTGACGAAAGTGGGGATGCTCTGGGTACAGCGAAAATGTCAAGACTCTATGAGTATATGGGGATGCTGTGGCAACAGTGAAACCATCCATTGACATCATTATTGTCACTGTCTTTTGCAATGACAACATTTTGACCAACAACTTATTTTTCTCTCCAAATGCTTTACTGTAAAACTTTGAAACCCAACCCTCACACTGATAATCTTCTTTCATCTATTCTTCTACTTCCATTTTCTTTTGCCCAGTGCAAGCAACATTTTACTTGCATCTTCAAAGCTCCAAGTCTCATCCATCTTTTCAAGTGTGACCTGTGCAAATTTCACCCCCAAATCTTGCCACCTCTGTGTCAATCTATTTTTTAACATCACAGTGCACTAACTACATAGATTGGATATATAAACACAAACACAGGTCCATTTGAAGTTGGAAAAAATTTTCCAGGCTAGTAGGCAAGCAAGCAAGATCAACTGTAACCCTAAAAACAAGATTCACAACTCAACAAGAATTTAATTTAAACAACAACAACAAAAAGAAGATGGCATAGACCTGTAGTGTAAAGAGCGGGAGATCTTGGAGGTGAGAGTTAGAAACATAGTCCTGCAATATGAGTTGCCTGAACGCTGGGTTGGGAAACTTAATATCCTTCAGCTCTTCCATGGTGAGATCACTCGTCCCCACACCAAAGAAAACCCCGGCGCCATTGCAATCGATCTCCAACCGATCCTCCTCCTCGTTCAGTGTAAGCCTCCCCCCCACAAAATCGTAGTGAACCAGTAATTTTCCCAGCGCGTCAACATACCTCTGAACTATTTCATCAAAAGCCATGTGAGCACAAGCAGGAAAGAAGGTGATTGATGCAACAGCAGAGACCAAGGTTTGATCAATGTTGGAAAGAAACATGGAGCGCCGTGGGGTGGGCTCTGCTGGATACACAGCTAAAGGAGTCTCCATTGTTATTTGCAGGTCACTTACAAAATCCTCCTCTGTCATCGCTATTGCCATTGCTGCTCTTACTGAAATGCTTCTCCTTTGCTTCTTGTGCGGGGTTTTTTGCATCACATCTGCTGGGCTGCAGCTGATACTTATATTAAGGAGAATCACATGGAAGCCATTAGTGTAGGATCTGCCCACATGACCATTTAATAGAGTATCTCATCTATTTCATTAATGCTCTCCCTGTATTCACCGTTTGTTGTACCGATTTCAATGCGCAACCACATCCAGTCCTACTCAATTCACAAAAAATTAAATGCACGATAGAATTCGTTCGAATACTAAATGCGCTGTTTATCAATGAGCCAACTGCGACGGCATATAAATCGAAATGTGATATTTATCTTGATGTAGGTTCAATTAATTTGATCGGGTGATGGGTGCACAGAAAATGAAAAAGCAATCAGTTTTCTAAGCTATTTTAATTTAATAGATATTAAAATTATTTTTTAATTTTAATTTTTTTTCTTTTAATTTAATAGATATTAAAATTATTATTTTAATTTTAATTTTTTTTCTTTTAATTTAATAGATATTAAAATTATTATTTTAATTTTAATTTTTTTTCTCCTTGGATCTGAACCTTTCTCTTTTGAAACTTTGAATTGACCATACATATTTATTTTAAGAATCATTATGATTTATTTTGATAATATTTTGAAAGAGATTATCTTCTATTTTGAGTGCAAAAGGATGAACGTTATTTAATCTAGTCATACTTGTTTTATTATAATTATAAATGTATTTTGAAGATGGTTTATTTTTGTTAATTAGGTAAATTTATAAAATTAATTATCAGACATAAAATAGTTCTGATTTGATTTTCCCCATCTATCCCAATGTGTTATTTGAATTAGATCCGGAAGAATCAAAGCTATTCACTTTATAGAAGCTTTAACTATAAAATATAAAATAATTGATGATAAAGCGATTTGTTAAAATATTTTTAATATGGAAAATTATTCAAAAGTTTAGCAATAATGTTAAATTAAATTGGTGTGGGTTGAATTGAAAAACAAATTTCTCATACATATTTAATATAAAAACTTTAATATAAATTTTTTTTATTTAAAATTTTACAAAATATTAAAATTACACCATAAAAGCTTATGGGTAAAGTTTGTCATTTAAAATGATTTACTAATTTAAAATTCCTCTTCTTTTTTTACTAATACGATTTTTTCATATAAATTAAATCAATATATTGAAAGATCTTTTATTAAAATTTTGAATATAAATAATTTTTAATAAAAAGTAATTAATTTTATTAAAATGACTAAAGGTTTTACAAAATTAAATATTTTATTTATTTATTATAGAAATTTTAAATTTATAAATTAACTTAAAATATTATATAGTTTAAATATATAATTTTTTATCTATTTTAATATTATATTGGGAGGGAGAGTGCCTTATCATCTCATTCATTTGTTATAGGAGTTAAGGTTGTGTGTCAAGCTTCATGTTACAAGGTAATTTTTTTAGAGAAAGATGGAGATATATGTGGTAAATTTGGCTCTCGAGAATAATATTGGATGTAAGAGGGTATGGGAGTTAAGGTGGTGAGAGAGTTTGGAAATCTCGATGCGCAAGATGGCAATCTGATTCTGGCTATCCTTGCTCCTCAAGTCACGACAAAGAAAAAAAGAGCTTGAGACAGCTCTGACAGCATTGCCAATTTCTTTGTTGTGGACCAAAGCACACAAATTTGGGATCTGGGTTCAAGGTGCTCTCCTTAGTCTACATTCAATGTCTTCGTGGCTCTGTCAAGGTGGTCAAGTTGAGGCTCGAGCAAAGGGGTGAAAGTGTTGGGGAATTTATTGTTTTTCAGTTTTTAGTACCCTCTCTATGCATTAGTGTTTTGGATTTTGAAAACTCGAATAGAGCCGGTTAGGGGGCCTTTTGGATTCACCTCTCAAATAACATCTTGCCTTTTGATGCGAAGGGTTATTCTAGAAAGCTACAAGTTTTTTCTGAACTCTGGTCCGCTCTTCATATTGTTTGGAAATGCGATGGGCCAGTGGATCCTTGTAAGTTTCATTGCGCTTGTTTAGAGATTTATCTAGACGTTTTTGGAGGCTTCATAGTCTTATATATTTTTCTTTGGGGGTCATGGTTGATTGAGGTCTTTCATGGGGCAAAGGGGTTGTCTTGTTGGTGCATTAGAGGCAAGCTCTCTCACGGTTGAGACTCACAAGAGTGGGTGGTGAATATGCCTCCTCATGTAACAGGGATTGCTAAGGTCTGCGCTGGAGGAGAACTCAGGGTCGATAACAACACCCTAAACAAAGCCATGGAGAAACAATAGACCCTCTTGCAAGGGAAGACCATGCTAGTTCAATTCAGCAGTTGTGTGACGCACTAGACTAGCTCAACCGAGACCAACAAGATGATCATAGTGACACCATGGATTTTATGAATCATATCCAACAAAAATTGTGGGAGATGCATGATAGATTGGTCAGCCGGAAAGGGTAGCGTCGCATCCAAGAACAACTTGACTGTGGCCCACATGGAGGGGCATGTGCATTGTGGATTCAGAGCTCCGCCACCCCTGGATAGAGTCCAGACCAACCGGCTCTAGGTAACTCTGATAATGTGTATCTTTGTTGGTTGTCTTTTTGTTTTTTTAGTAATTTGGCATTTTTTGCCTGTAATTTATGTAAAGCATTGCCATTTAAAAAATTCCCTGCGTATCTAAGCATGCTAATGTTGGCCAACAAATCTAGTAAGAGTGAGGCCAACAAAATTTTGAGGACAACCCAAAATTTTTTTATTAGATATTAATAATAATAAACAATTTAGAAATGTTTCTACAGTGAATATATTTATTCGGATATGTATTAAATAACATAATTTAATAAGATGATATTTTTATATTTTTGTCTAAATTTATTTATATAAATTTTAATATAAAAAATTTTGCAAATTAGTTTTTTAATATAGAAATAAATTCAAACTTCATATATTTTAAGTACTAGTACAACCACATTAAAATATTAATATGGTGATAAAAGTCAATGCAACCTAAGAAACTCTCTTACACACTGCAGTTGTTGATAAGCATTCAGACGAAACATGCGCCAAACATATCCCCTTGAAAATCAATTTTCCCACTGAATTAAAAAAAAAAAAAAATTCAACGTATCATTATCCACATTAAGTTAAAAAAAAAATGGAGCGTTATAACCTACTCATTTTTTTAATTTGAAACATATGCTACTCTGTATATTCGAAATCTGTAAATCATTATTGAGGGAATTAAAAGCTTTGAGTTTGAATTCTCTGGGTGAACTTGACCAACTGAAATTGGAAATCTGTACTCCGATTAAATTCCTCCGTTTCTGATGACAGGTTGCCCACCGACATTGGAAATTTGTACTCCGATTAAATTCCTCCGTTTCTGATGACGGGGTTGCCCACCGACATTAACGCAGATATTGAAGTCGCCCAACAAACAATAAGCGGCGGATGAAGACTTGCATTATTGTACAACATTAATACAGTGGATAAGATGTGGTTTAACAGTTGAAGTTACAGTTTTCGCTGAAGCGCTCGTACAGAGTTGTAACTTGCACGCTTCTTTCTTTACTTGGAGCCACAAATCTCAGTTTGGCCACGTCTCCAACCAAACAATTGACGCGCTCCTGTAATGTTTCAGGAAGCATTGTACATCTCATGGAATGAAACGAATACTATGGGACTCTCTCAGTGCCTGCAATCAAAATTAATTAATAACACGATCAGGCTTTATTTAATTTAGTTAATGTGGTAGCAGGGTTGAAATTTGGAAATTCGTTTACTGGTCAATGTACTGGCAAAACCAGAATTCAATTCCAAACCAAAATTTTATTCGAAAGTAACGTTGAATCGGAAATCTCTGTATACATGTCAATATCTGTGGTTGATATAAGTCCATTGATACCATTACACTCTTCGACAATGAAACACACTGAAACAAAATGAATGATAACTATGGGTAATAATAATTGTAATATTGAAGAAGATGTAAAAGACAAATCAGTCACTAGATAATAATAATTGTACTGTAAGTAACTGTAGTATTGAAGGTGGTGATGTAAAAGACAATTAATGCACTGACAAAATTTAAATTTATTAAATATGAGATGTAAAAATGAAGTGTTAAGAAAAAAATTCTATGAGCCTAATAAAAGAGGAAGAATAAGATTGAGAAGAAGAATGTAGTGGTTAAAATCAACTCTTATATATATAATATATATATATATTTTATAAAATTTATTAAAAATATAATTAAATATGATTGAAATATGTAAAATAGTGTTTAAAATATATCAATTAACTTTATAAAAAAGGATAAGTTTATTGAGGTAGAGGAATGGTTTGGATGGTCATTTTTGTCAACAAATCTTGCAAAAGCAGTGTTTAAATCATATTTTTGAAAGTGGAAATGGATTCAACGCCACCAAAAACTCCTAGGGCACCTAAAATCTTGAAGTTTAACCATTGTAACCTAGATTTACAAAAATCGCTGCTATAATTTATCAAAATATTACCAAAATTTTCATAATTTTCAAGGCAAAAAACAATTTGTTTAGACCACTGTTATAAAAAATGATGTTAAATAATTATTGTTATTTTTTATAAAATTTATTGAAATATAATTAAATATGATTGAAATACATGAATCAACTATGTATTAAATGATGTTATATTAAATGATGTTATAGGAATTTATTAATAATAGATAACAATTATTATGAAATCATAATTAAATTAAGAGAATATGCTATAAAAATTATTAATGAGTACAATAAAATTATTTAATTATGAAATCATAATTGAATTAAGAGCACATGCTATAAAAATTTATTAATAAGTACAATAAAATTATTTAACTATGAAATTATAACTAAATGAGAAAAGGATAATAAGTCGCTCATGGTTCCTCATTTCAGCAGGCTGGGCGCAACTGTCATCCATATTCTTGATGGTCTGCTTTTTTGGTATAGTTTTGTAAAAAAATTTGGTCTCAAATCTGGGAGAAGTACAGTCTCTTCTCATAGCCCTTTATGTCGCTCTCCTGATCTCCGTCTTTCTGATAAGGATGCTTAGGCACTAGTCTTGTTGGTATAGAATTGTCATACAGCAATATGAATGAGGTCTGGGCATCTTGCCGTAACAGTCTCTTACAGTTATTGTATCTAGACCTTTATATATCCTTAATATAAATCTATGATGTTTTTTTCTTCTGAAAAAAAAAACTAAATGAGAAAAGGATGCTTTAATAATTTATTATATCCTTAATATAAATCTATGATGTTTTTTTCTTCTGAAAAAAAAAACTAAATGAGAAAAGGATGCTTTAATAATTTATTAACGGACGTGATAAAATTATAATTATTTAATTATAGAAATATGGTTAAATTTGAAAAGAACATTGAAATTTAGAAAAATTTTATTAATTAAATGTAATTGATATATATGAATTAATATTATAATGATATTTGACAATAAAACATATAAAAAAGTAATTATTGTTATAATTCATACTTATAATAATAATCTTACTATTAGCACTGACAATTTGAATATAAAGGTGCAAAAAGTAAATAATTTTATTTTGAAACTAAAAATTCAGGTTGAATGTGAAAATTGAAACCAAAATGTCATAAGTGAAATAAAACTTTATGAATATTAGCAATTCATGGTAATAAGTAACTTAAATTTGAAAATTAGGGAATAGGAATGAGAAAAAGAAAGTGATCATTAACATAAATCAATCAATTTTATAGCAAATGATTTTATATCATTTGAGTTATAAGAATTTATTAGTGCATGTTATAAAACCAAAGTTACCAATTTAATAAGAATTGTAAACAACATCAAGGTATGGGTATTTTTTTAGTGATTTTCATGCAAATGTGAGTGATTGATGGGTCCAGTCCTCTTTACACTCAACAAACTTTAATAAATGGGTATAAATTAATATGAATGATTTCGGGTTGATTAACTGTGTGATTAGATTAGTCAGAGGTTGATTACAATGATTAACACATATATTTTTACTCCCGGTCTTTATTACTCGTACTAGCACCGTTGGATGTTGGACATGTGTCCTCTCCTCGGTAATCACACTCCCGCCTTGGTTAATGACCCGCAAACCCTATTCTCCCGGTCATTTGTGCATCGTTCTGTTGGAGGTCGAGGGTTTTACTGTTTGGTTCTTCTGGTGCGATTTCACCATGTGATTATGTTGCTTGGTCTTGACCTAGATATCTGCTCGACTTCACTGGTTGGTAAGGAGACACTATTTTGTGCTAGTTTTCTCTTGTTCTTCTGCCTCAGCGCTTGATATGCTCTGTTATTTTATGGAAACACGCTTGTCTGGAAGGATTTTTAATTTCTCTGTATGTGTAGTCTCAGCTGGTTGTTTTGCTGAACTGTGGTGACTGTTCCTTATCTTGGTTTCTTTAAATCACTTGTTCTCGAATTTTCACTGGGCATGTTACTCTGTTGCGTTGGTAGGTTGTGGTCTCGGAGGTCTACAACTTCGGCATCTTCCTCGGCAATGAAGGTAAGCTATTGTTCTATGCTATCATCGTTCTCCACTTATCACGTTGTTGTCTGACGCATTTGCTCCTTTGTGAGCAGAGGGACCCTTGGGTGACCACAGCCTCGGTGCTCTGCCTCTTTATGGGTAAGTCCTGAACCCTACGCTTCCAGCATTTTGTTTCCCTGGTTCTTCTTTTCCTTCCACACGACACTTATACTCTGTTTCGGTGGTTTTGTTGCAGGTGGGTTCGTTCGAAAGGACCTGGCTTCTGCTTTGTCGCGTGCTGGCAAGACCCGGGTAGGGTCGCTCCTTGTTAATCTTGATTTATTTGTTTGTCTCTGTCACTGGCTTAGAATATGGTTTGGCTAGCTTTTAGGCGCAAGAACCTTTGTCTGTCCGGCGCAATGTAGCTAAGTCCTTAGGCTTGTATTATTACAGTTCTTGGGTTATCGCTGTAGGGTTTTACAAGTTAGGGTTTTTCAACCCGTCCTCTATTACGCTCTCATTGGACTTGAACAACATTACTTTTTTGTATGGACTGTAATGTATATTTAACAGAGATTTATGATTACTCTTGTGAATAAAAGAAAGGATTTCGTCTTCAGGAAATACCTGTGTTATTGGTTTCTGTCCTTGTTGTCTAGAACTTGTGTGTTATCCAGGAACTTCTTTCGCTCTTTTGATTTAATGGGTCTGGGACTAATCGTCCACGTCTCTGTATCTTCTTCCGTGTTTACACTTGCAAGATCTTGCTGACTTGTCGGCCTGTTTAGTTAATGCAAATAGAACAATATGTATGCTTTGTAGAATAGACACAAGAGAATTTGCTTTTACTGTATCAAGCAACTCAACGTAACAATTTGTAGATAGACAACTATGGGATATTAAATGTAACTTCTGTGTGCTCAGAGATTTCTATTATTATTTCTCTTTTCAAAAGTCGAACCTGTTACAATGCATTCTGTCTCCTTTTGAATGATTTTGGAAAACAGTTTCTCTTAACTGCTATTAGTTACATTTGATGGTTTATTTTCAGTTCTAAAATTGTTTATTTTTCCTACACTATGATTTGTAAAGGATAACATGATAAATAAAAACAATTAACTACAATAGTTCGTTTAATTCAACTTTTATCTTCCTAAATACTACTTCTCTAAGAAATTGAAATAATAAAAGAAACGAAATTAAAGTGTTCATTTGAAATTTCCTCCTCAGTCCTCTCAGAGACCAAATGACCCTCTGTCATGATGATCCCCTTCAGCTAGATGCTCCTGCATCAGGCTCCCGGGGTAATAAAAAGTCATGGCTCCGTTCCATGAGCTCCTCCATAGAATAACCTGCCTTTTGTATCTGTGTCGCGTCGAGCCACAAACTGTCCTCGATAGGACGGTTCTTCCACTTGACAAGGTACCGTAGATACTCCTTCCTACGAGTTCACTTGGCTACCTGTGTGTCGAGAATCTTCTCGATCTCATGGGGTTGAGCCGAAGGCATTTGCCTCATCCAAGAACTGCCTTCAACCTGGGTGTCTCGTTCTGGCCGTACCACATTGTCATCTTCAGGGTTGGTAGTATATGGGAACATGTCTGCCACATTGAAAATAGGCGATATGCCTATATCCGGTGGCAGTTGTATTTCATAAGCGTTAGCTAAGAATTTACGCAGAATTTTACAGGGATCAATCTTCTTGAATTTCATCTTGTTATATGCGCCCTTAGGAAACCATTCTTTGTGTAAGTGTGCAAGGACTTCATCCCCTACATTGAACTGCACTTCTCGTCGCTTTAAATCTGCCTGCTATTTGTATTTTTGACTGCTGTCCTGCAACTTTGATTTCACTCGCTCGTGTAGATCATTCATTGCTTCGGCGAAATCTTCCCCATCAGCACTTCTCTTTTCCAATTTTCCCAGATCCTGCAATTCATGTACTCCGCGAGGATGCATGCCATACAAGATCTGAAATGGACTGTGCCCGGTGCTGCGGTTCGGTGAATCGTTATAAGCGAATTCTGCTTGAGCAAGCGCATGATCCCATAACCGTGAATTTTCTCCAGTCAGGCTCCGTAGCAGGTTCCCCAAACTCCTGTTCACCACTTCCGTTTGCCCGTCAGTCTGCGGATGATATGCAGAGCTGAAATTCAATTGTGTATCCAACTTCTTCCACAGGGTGCGCCAAAAGTGTCCTGTGAATTTCACGTCCTTGTCGGAAATAATAGATCTGGGTAGGCCATGTAATCTGACAATCTCAGTGAAAAACAGGTGAGCTACGTGAGTGGCATCACTGGTTTTTTTACAAGGGATGAAATGTGCCATCTTCGAAAACCTGTCTACCACTACCATCACCGAGTCGTAACCTCGCTGCGTTCTTGGCAGTCCTAAGACAAAGTCAATGCTGACTGAGTCCCATGGTCTACTTGGAACAGGCAGTGGTGTGTAAAGTCTGGTGTTTTGACTGTGTCCTTTCGCCAATTGGCAGACTTTACACCTACTCACATATCGTTGCACATCCCTTCGCATTCTTGGCCAGTAATAAAAGTGTCCGAGCTGATCTAAAGTTTTGTCTATACCGAAATGTCCGGCTAGACCTCCACTGTGCTTCTCCCGAATAATATTTTCTCTCATCGAACAATCAGGAATACATAACTGTCCCCCTTTAAACAATAGCTTCTCCTGTAAATTGTAGTCCAACCATGGACTATTGTTCCTCAGCAAGGGATTCTGACAGGCTTCATAAGCCTCTTTGAAATCCACGTCGGTCTGATACAAGTCTTTCAAATGCTCAAAGCCCAACACTTGTATCGTACTTTCCTGTAAGAGCAAGGCTCTTCTACTCAACGCATCTGCCACCTTGTTGGCCTACCCGCTGATGTGTTTCAATGCAAAGGTGAAACTCTGCAAATATTTGACCCACTTGGCATGCTTGTGATTCATTTTATGCTGTTGCATCACATATTACAGCGCAGAATTATCAGAAAATAAAACAAACTCACTCCCCAGTAGATAGTGTCTCCAATGCTTTAGTGCTTGGACAACATCATAGAATTCCTTGTCATAGGATGAATACTTCTGCCTGCTTTCGTTCAACTTCTCACTGAAAAACACAACAAGTTTGTCTTCTTGGCTTAGTACAGCTCCAATGGCTGTACCGCTTGCATCACAGCAAACCTGGAAAAGCTTATTAAAATTTGGTAACCTTAAGTCTTTCTGTAATTTGCTTTTTTAGGAGATGAAAGCTTTTCTCTACTGCCTCAGTCCAACGAAAAGGCTGACTTTCCTTTTTTATAGTGTCCAACATAGGCGCGCAAATTTCACTGAAATTTCTTATAAATTTGCGATAAAAACTTGCCAACCCATGAAAACTACGTACCTCAAACAGGCTTTTCGGGGATGGCCAGTTAATGATCGCTACAATATTTTCTAGGTCCATCTTCAACTCGTTTTTTGCAACTACAAAGCCCAGATAAACCAGTTCTCTTTGTAGGAAAGTACATTTTTTCAGATTTATCAACAGCTTATTCTGCTACAATTTCTCAAGCACACTTCGAACATGTCAAAAGTGTTCCTCCTTAGTCTTGCTGAAAATTAATATGTCATCAAGATACACTATTACAAACTTTCCGATGAACTCTTTCAGCATTTCATTCATCAGTCGCATAAAAGTACTAGGGGCGTTACTCAAACCAAACGGCATGACTAGCCACTCGTACAACCCTTCATTAGTCTTGAAGGCTGTCTTCCACTCATCTCCTTCCCTGATCCGGATCTGATGATAGCCACTCTTTAGATCAATCTTCGTGAAGTATGTTGCCCCACTCAGGCAGTCCATCATATCGTCCATCCGTGGTAGTGGAAATCTGTACCTAATGGTGATCTTATTGATGGCCCTCGAATCCGTGCACATTCGCCATTCTCCTCCTTTCTTGGGAGCGAGAACTGTTGGTACTGCACAAGGGCTCAAACTCTCCCTTATCAGCCCTTTATCTAGCAACTCCTGCACCTGTTTTCTGATCTCCTCATTATCTTTGGGGCTCATCCGATATGCTGCCTTATTTGGTAGACTTGCTCCAGGTATAAAGTCGATATGATGACTGATACTTCTTTTGGGAGGTAACTTGTCTGGCAAATCGTCGACTACAATATCACTAAACTCCTGCAGCATTTTCTATATTTCTGCAGGCAAATCAGACATTTCTGTGTGCAATAGCACTGTCTTTGCTCTCCTCACAACAGCATAGTTCACTTCACTTTCTTCAATCTGCTTCAAAAACTATTTTCCACCCATTAGTAATGCTTTCGTCCCACTTGTTTCTACTATCTCCTCCTCCTTGATGGGCACAAGTGTGTGCTTGATCCCATCTTTGACAAACTTGTAGCAGTTTGTCTTCCCGTCATGCACTACCTTCCGATCATACTGCCATGGTCTTCCTAGCAGTATGTGACACACGTCCATTGGCATAATATCACAAATAACTTTGTCTTTGTACCTGCCAATGTGGAACTCAACTTCACACTGTTCGTCAACCAACAGCTGATGGCCTTTCTGTAGCCATGACACCTTGTAAGGGGTGGGGTGCTTCAGTCGCTTCAAACCCAACTTCTCTACCATCTCGGTGGCAACCAAATTATCTGTACTCCCACTATCGATGATCAACTTGCAGCATTTTCCATGCGACTTGCAAACTGTCTGGAATAATGCTTTCCTTTGAGTTTGTTCAGCTGTTTCTTTGGCTGGTTTTAACAACACTTTGTTCAAAACTAAGGCTTCCCCTGTTTCTGGTACATTTTTTGCTTCTTGGGGTGGTGCCTCTGCTTCCTCAGGCTGTGCAACAAACGTTCCTCTCTGGCCAGCTTGTTCTGCTTCAGGGCATTCAAAAGATCTGTGCCCCCATTTGTGGCACCTGTAGCACTGATAGTTAGCTCCTCTACCTCGGCCATTCCCTCTTCCTCGCTGATATGGCCTGCCACCTCTAGTGTTGTCTCCTTTTTCTGCTGTTCTTGAAGCCTTGGAGCTGCTGCCCTCTTCGCTATTACTGGAAGTCCGTCCTCTGCCATAGGACTATCCTTGTCCTCTACCGGTTCCCCGTCCTCTCCTAGCATTCTGTTTTCTGGTGATCTTCTCCTTTGCCTTCACAGCACTCTGGTAGGCTTCCTCTATATTTTTCGAGGAAAGAATGTTGATTTCATCCAATATTTCCAGTCTCAAACCATTTATGTACCTTGTTGTTTTCTCTGGGGTGTCCTCTGTGTAACTAGCTCGTAAATTTACCCAGTAGAATTATTTTGTATACTCTCTCATTGTCATCCCTTTTTGCCTCAAATTTTGCACTTGCCGATGCAGTGCAATCTGGTAATCCTTAGGCAGAAATCTGCCTTTCAGCTTGGCCACCATCCTTGGCCATTTCTTTATTGGCAACTTGTTCATCCTTCTTCTTTCCGCTTGGACACTGTCCCACCACAGGGCTGCGTGTCCTTTCAGCTTTGTTGCAGCGAACTTAACTCTCTGATCCTCACTGACCTCTTCACACTCAAAATACTTATCCAATTCGCTGATCCAGTCCAACAGAACTTCTGTGGACAAGCTGCCATCGTAATTTGGGATCTTTGGTTTAGGCTTGCTGCTAGCCAATAGGACCGACCTCAACAACCTCATCTCCGGCCCTTCTTCATCCAATCCATCTGTTGTAACTATGGCTTCTTCTTCACTGTCATCTCCTACCTCTGGATCCCTTCTCCTTCCTGCTTCAACTACCTCCAAACGAGCAGTAAGGATCCTTATTTCTTCTCTCAATCCTTCATCTGCTACTCTGCGCACACCTCTCCCACGTCCTCGTCTTCCAACTTCCATGTCTATCCTGGCACTTTCAATTTCCTGCTCTGATACCACTTGATGGGTCCAGCCCTCTTTACACTCAACAAACTTTAATAAATGGGTATAAATTAATATGAATGATTTCGAGGTTGATTAACTGTGTGATTAGATTAATCAGAGGTTGATTACAATGATTAACATAGATATTTTTACTCCTGGTCTTTATTACTCGTACCAGCATCGTTGGATGTTGGACATGTGTCCTCTCCTCGGTAATCACACTCCCACCTTGGTTAATGACCCGCAAACCCTATTCTCCCAGTCATTTGTGCATCGTTCTGTTGGAGGTCGAGGGTTTTACTGTTTGGCTCTTCTGGTGCGATTTCACTATGTGATTATGCTGCTCGGTCTTAACCTGGATATCTGCTCGGCTTCACTGGTTGGTAAGGAGACACTATTATGTGCTAGTTTTCTCTTGTTCTTCTACCTCGGCGCTTGATATGCTCTGTTATTTTATGGAAACACGCTTGTTTGGAAGGATTTTTAATTTCTTTGTATGTGTAGTCTCAGCTGGTTGTTTTGCTGAACTGTGGCGACTGTTCCTTATCTTGGTTTCTTTAAATCACTCGTTCTCAAATTTTCACTGGGCATGTTACTTTGTTGCGTTGGTAGGTTGTGGTCTCGGAGGTCTACAGCTTTGGCATCTTCCTCGGCAATGAAGGTAAGCTACTGTTCTACGCTATCATTGTTCTCCACTTATCATGCTGTCGTCTGACACAATTTCTCCTTTGTGAGCAGAGGGACCCTTGGGTGACCACAGCCTCAATGCTCTGCCTCTTTATGGGTAAGTCGTAAACCCTACGCTTCCAGCATTTTGTTTCGCTAGTTCTTCTTTTCCTTCCACACGACACTTATACTCTATTTCGGTGGTTTTGTTGCAGGAAGGTTCGTTCGGAAGGACCTAGCTTCTGCTTTGTCACGTTCTGGCAAGACCCAAGTAGGGTCGCTCCTTGTTAATCTTGATTTATTTGTTTATCTCTGTCACTGGCTTAGAATATGATTTGGCTAGCTTTTAGGCGCAAGAACCTTTGTCTGTCCGACGTAATGTAGCTAAGTCCTTAGGCTTGTATTATTACAGTTCTTGGGTTATCGCTGTAGGGTTTTACAAGTTAGGGTTTTTCAACCCGTCCTCTATTACGCTCTCATTGGACTTGAACAATATTACTTTTTTGTATGGACTGTAATGTATATTTAACAGAGATTTATGATTACTCTTGTGAATAAAAGAAAGGATTTCGTCTTCAGGAAATACCTATGTTATTGGTTTCTGTCCTTGCTGTCTGGAACTTGTGTGTTATCCAGGAACTTCTTTCGCTCTTTTGATTTAATGGGTCTAGGACTAATCGTCCACGTCTTTATATCTTCTTCCGTGTTCACACTTGCAAGATCTTGCTGACTTGTCGGCCTGTTTAGTTAATGCAAATAGAACAATATGTATGCTTTGTAGAATAGACACAAGAGAATTTGCTTTTACTGTATCAAGCAACTCAACGTAACAATCTGTAGATAGACAACTGTGGGATATTAAATGTAACTTCTGTGTGCTCAGAGATTTCTATTATTATTTCTCTTTTCAAAAGTCGAACCTGTTACAATGCATTCTGTCTCCTTTTGAATGATTTTGGAAAACAGTTTCTCTTAACTGCTGTTAGTTACATTTGATGGTTTATTTTCAGTTCTAAAACTGTTTATTTTTCCTACACTATGATTTGTAAAGGATAACATGACAAATAAAAACAATTAACTACAACAGTTCATTTAATTCAACTTTTATCTTCCTAAATACTACTTCTCTAAGAAATTGAAATAATAAAAGAAACGAAATTAAAGTGTTCATTTGAAATTTCCTCCTCAGTCCTCTTAGAGACTAAATGACCCTCTGTCATGATGATCCCCTTCAGCTAGATGCTCCTGCATCAATGATTTTTTTCAAATTTTGGCTTGTTTTTTAGGCTTAAAAATTTCTTATGTATTAAGTATGTATAGGTTTCTTAAAATGTTGATGATTTTGCAAAGTGATGATGCAACATCAACATTTTTTTGGGAGGGCATATTTTTGATACTTTAAATTTTCTTATTTCTTAAGTATGCACATTTCTTTTTAAATGTTGGTTATATAACCATATTTCAAGTTGTCTTATTCTTCCTCTTCTGAGATGTTTTTTAAGGGTTTTTCAAGTTTATGTTTTTTGCTTTCTTTGCAATGTTTTTTAATAAATTTTTCATTTTTTTAACAAAGTGTATATATATATATATATATATAGGAAATAATTGTCACTAAAAATAGTTTTAAACTTTTGATGAAAAAAAAAACTCATTTTGTATATAAATATAATTAAAAAAAATACACATTTTGGGTGTTGTTGTTTTTTTGTTTTTTGAAAATAACATGTCAAATAAATATTTTTTTATGGAAATGTTTGAAAAAATAAAATAAAAATATTGATTTTTTTATGAATTTTATGTCGATTATAATATTTGATTTGGTTTTCAAAAATAATGATTCACTTAAAATTTTAAGTTAAAGAAAAAATAAATAAACAAAAAATTATTGAAATTAATTAAAAACAACTTTAACAAAAAAAAATAATTTAAAAAATAAAAATTAAAACAACATTTAAAAAAAAAATAAAATTGTAAATATAAAATTGAAAAATAAAATAAGAATCTAGAAAAAAAACAAATTAAACATTATAAATGAGTTAAAATCAAAATTTATTTTAAAAAATGAAATAAAGAAATTATATATATATATATATATATATATATATAATATATATATATATATATATTAAACGATTATAATTTTTTTTGGTGGATTGTAACTTTATATTACTCAAAATTCAAATGTCCACAATACATTGATCTTCAAATTGTGCCTTGAGGATTTGAATTTCCTCTTGATACATCCCAAAACAAAACTAGGACTGAGCTTCCAGAAAAAACAAAACTCAGAATTCATACTAAGCGTATAAATAAAACCCACATATACCCCATTGCCACATAACAACAGTAGGCACGTAAGCTTGACGAGCAAAAGACACCATATAACATAGCCAAAACATAAGCGATTGAGACCATAGAAACACAAATACGATATAACCCATCGAGGATTAAAAATTGCATCAAACAAATATGGAATCCATTGACCGGGTCTAAGACCAACCGCAAAGACGCTAGCCAAAGTTGTCGACCCTCTAGAACTCTACTCATTCTCGGAGGAGGAAATTGTGGTCAGCACTCTCGTGCTAGAACCCAGAGGGTCCACAAGATCACCACTACCAGACTCACATGCAATGTGGCCCTCCATGTGCACCAAACAAGAATCGATCATATCCAAACAAAACCTCTGGTTTTTTAGCATGTGTTTGATGTCTTCTAGGGAGGAGAAGACATTGTATCTCTCCACTTTCTTATCCTTAATCATCAGGCCCAACAAAGTTTTCATTTTCCAGTGCGGGGAAAATGAATTCAAATATTTCTTCTTCCTGCGCTTGGACTAGGGTTAGGAACCCATTTCGAAATATCCTCAAGGAGTTCTGACTAGGAATGGGATTGGCACTCAATCCCTGCTTGAGTCTCTAATTCCTGGTTTCCCTTCTCGTCTCTGGGAGAATGACATTAAATTAGGTGGCTGCAGAATCGTGGGAAAAAGTCTTTGCCCCTCGCCGCCCCTGAGGAGTGCTACCACCTCCCCCTCGTCAACAACACATTCTTTGTCTAGGAGGCATAGTTATGACACAGGGGGCACACCTGAGGCATCCACTGAATATCCCATGACTTGCAAAGAAGCAAGAGAAGCAACTAGGAAAACCACCTTCAAGACCTGATCTTAAACCAATTACATCATCCCCATACCCCCACACATATGTCTCAGACTCTGTTGAATTTGCAAAAGAAATGACAAAGGACTCTCTACCCTCGATAGACGTCTCACATTCTAAGACCACGAGACACTGAAACATACTCAAATATAACACCATAATCTAGATGTTATGCACATACAAGGTGACACAACGTCCATATACCAGGAAAATCGACACAATACGAAAGGGTGAATGCATGAAGATGGGTTACACTTTTGGGCCAAATTTGGCGTTGAAATTTCAAACTTTTACTCTTTTATCGAATTGAAGCCCTCAAAATTCATATAAGCGTTGTGAATTTTGATTCAGAGTAAAATGACATTTTTTGGAGAATTATGTTCTTGTCCTAATGATATTTTTTGCAAAGAAAATTAGTGTCGTATAATCTGTCAATTTTCCATCAAATGAAATGCTTGTTCTTGCCAATTTTCGCACATCTTAAGAGGTATGTGTGTGTTCATGTAACACAACTTAGACTAAAATTTGTAATTTTATATATATATATATATATATATATATATATATATATATATATATATATATATATATATATAGACATGAGCATGATCTGCATAGAGAGAACTAAGTTATGCATATTAAAAAATTATTTTTTTTATGCAAAATTATATTTTTTATTATTTTTCGAAGTTTACCAAGTAATATTTTCAATTTCATTTTGCAGCCACATGTGTTCATGTAAGATTTTTTTCAACTATTTAAATACATTAAAAAACCAACAATACTCTTTTTTAGAGGACTCATAAACAAATATAGTGGTATTTTTTGAAAAAAATCGTTGTGTATATTTTATGCTATTGATTTTTTATTCAACCCCTTTGAAATTGTCCAAAAAAATTTCAAGCATTATGTTTAACAAAAATTAGATGAAAAATATCATATGAATTCAAAAAGGTGTTGTAAACCGAGGCCACAAATTTACCTGGAAAGTTATTTTTTGCTGGAATTTGGCGATTTTTTTCAAAAAAATATGATCATAGGGGCGTTTGAATATTTATTTATTTATTTATTTTTATTTTTTTTTAATGGTGGAAATGGATTTAGCACCATCAAAAGCCCCCTGGGCACCCAAAATCCATAATTTTGACAGTTGGAATTTCCACTATTTTCCGAGTAAATTTGTGGCCCCAGTAGACTACTCTATTCGAAATTGTCAAACTCATATGCCATTGGATAGAGGATTCCTTCAAAAATATAACATGATTAACTCCACCACCTAAGGACAAATTCCACCTTAAGCCCACCAAGGTACAAAATGGTGTTGTAGAGAAATCTATAGAAGGGGAGCTAAATCTCTGTTTTTTAGGCGCTCAACAGCTCAGTCAAGCGCTTGAGATAAAATTTCAAATAATTCAATCGAGGTTTAAGAAACCCTCGATCGAGCCCTTAACGTGGTTAAACAGAGGCTTGATCTAGCCTGTAACTCGATGTAGCTTTACAAATCGATCAAACCACCTTTTTTAATTTCTCACCTAGGTTGTATTGGCAAGAAATTTAAAAAACATGGCGTGATCAAGCTCCTAGATAACCTCGTCTACATAGTAGCTTGATCGAGGTTTTGTTTTAATGCTTGATTGAGCTATCTTTAATCCCTCAAACAACTTGATTGAGGGCTCAAATATTACTCGATGGAGCGCTTAAAATGGCTCAATCAAGTTGTTGTTTTCCACCCAAAATGCGCTCTCGCTTGCCAAAAAGTGTAACCTAGCTTCATGCATAGACCCTAAAGCAGTTCATGCTTAAGAGCCCTCGAATTTTCATTACCACTGACACTTATTCCTTCAAAGCACACCAATGACAGAGACCCTTGAGACGATTACACTAGAAAACAAGAAAGGTCCTTCGACCTCTAATAACAACAAATAACATGATTATACCATACATACACACTAATCCTAAAAGTGTAGACCTGAGCCACGAGTTTTTGAAAGATCAACAAAACAAATAACACTGGACAAAGGACTGATATTTCGCGCAAAAAAAATCTTTTGCAACCTCACCAACCCAACATAGAGCCTGAAGCCTTGCAGTCGTAAGCATGTCCCCAACACTAGGAGAGCTCATCCACAAGACCCAATATGCCTACCAGCCTTTTGTCTCAAATACACTTCCATACTAGAGCACCAAATTCACCATCAACTTAGCAAAGGCACAAAACAAAATTTAAAAAATAAAATCAAAACATTTCAAACAAAATAAATAAATAAAATTAAAACATTGTTAAAAAATAATTTTATAAAAAATTGAAAAAAAACAAAATACAACACAAATTTATATATATATATATATATATATATATATATATATATATATTATAAATTATTAAAAAAAATAACAAAATAAACATTAAAAAAAATATTGTGAAAAATTAAAAAAATATTCTGAAAAATTAGGGGCGATGGTGAGGGGAGACCAGGGAATCGATGTTCCAATGCCAAAGGCTGCAAGTAGGGCAGTTGAAGCGGTGACGTGGGTGGGTTATCGATTCTAGGAATTGACGGAAAGAGAGCTAAATGGATTGCAAAATTCATAGAGTTCAACATAGAGGTGAAGCCCACCAAGCTTGTCAAAGGCCAGGACTTAGCTAAGCTTATGGCTGAGGAAAATTGCAGTTTGTTAGACATCAATTGCATGGGTTCAAATTCAGGTGGTGAGCGGACGAGGAAGCAGCAGAAGAGCAAGAGAAGAATTAGTCTTTGGCTGAAAATCTAGCCACCTATGAATGGTATTCCAGTGTTGTTCATTTTTTTGCAGAAGCTAGAAGTCCCTCCAGGGCATAGCTCAAGTCCAGCCCAGGCCATTAAGCTCAGATCAACCAAATTCTGCATTAATAAAAACCTGCTTTATTGGAAAGACCCATCAGGGATCCTCTTGAGATGTCTAGACAAAGGACAATCTGTGGAAGTCATGCACCAGTTCCATTCTAGATCTGTGGAGGGCATCATTATTGGGAAACTATTGGGTTGTGTTATATTCTTTCCACATAGTTAACAAGGGGTTTGAGGGGTGCTTGTAACCCCACTTTATGGGGTCCGGGGCAGTGCCCTAGAAAATTTCGGTTTTGGACCCTATGTTAGGTTGGGCGGACCCAACTATAGTTTTGTGCATGATTTTTGCACATGTTTTTTGGACGCGATGGTTTTCGGTCCATGGTATTGGATGCTTCGGCATGTATAAATATTTATTATAACATTGAAAGGAACTTAATGAAAAATCAAGCTGGTAGTCCCGGTTTTGGGATCCAGGGGAAATCTCTATGTATATTTGTTTTATGTGTTCTTCTCTCGCATTATTTATTTTCTGTGTTTTAGAATTCGTATGCAGGTAATTTCTGTACAGGGTTAAAACCTACAAAAACCACAGCCCACAAGATCCTGAGAGCTGGGTATTATTGGCCTACTCTGTTCTCTGATGTGTTTTCTTTTGTGAAGTCTTGTGACAAATGTCAGAGGTTTGCAGGAAGACAACAGCTAAAATCTCTGCCCTTGAAGCCAATACACACCAATGGTCCCTTCCAACAATGGGGCTTGGACTTCATAGGTGAGATCAATCCACATTCCAGTGGCCACACAAATGGATCTTGGTAGCCACTGATTATTTCACCAAATGGATTGAGGCTATACCCACTAAAAATGCTAATCATCATGTTATCATAAAGTTCTCGAATGAGAATATTTTCACTATATTTGGTTTCCTAACCAAACTAGTCACTGATAATGCAACAACTTTCAGGGTAGAAGAATTGGTGGACATGTGTGAATCCATGGGCATTCAATTGGTGCATTCTACCTCATATTATCCTCAAGGCAATGGCCTGGCAGAATCATCTAACAGGATTCTTGTAAGGATAATAAAAAAAATGTTGGAGGACAATAAAAAGCATTGAGATTCCAAGTTGAAGTTTGCACTGTGGGCTGACAGAGTTACTGTTATCACCCCAAGAAACTATCCTAGGTTGTATCTCAGAGATGCTCGGGAACATTACAAACTCAACAAGATGTTGGAAATAGATGAATGGAAGGAATGATGCATATTCAAGCCAAATAACCACTTCTACTATGCTTAACTCCAGACATGGGTGAACAACCCCAGACTACAAGGCTTTATACCACCAATTACTCACAGTTTGAGGATTAAGTGAACATGGAGAATATTGACAACACCAGCAAATGCACAAGACCATGTGATGGCCGGCTGCAACCAGTAAAGAGGTCTGCAAATCTATTTCCTAATGCACAGACAAGATGACAGCTCTCTAGCACTAAGTAAACAGAATCCTGCATGGCACATTCAATGATACATACTAGATTCTAATATAGAGGTGGGATGACAGCCCCTCTAATTCTAAACATCAAGAGCACATGAAAAATACGTAACAGGCTAGCCTAGAACAAATTAGAAATGGAAAGTGAGAAATTAACAGCAAAATAAGCTTGTATTAGCTGAAAATGAAGACCAGATGCTGCAAGTATCACAGTAGTTACAGTGTCTAGAAGTTGAACCTTACATTAAAACTACAACCATGAACCTTCATTACATCTCTCTTCTGGGTATATATAGAGTTTGTTTACAAAAATGTTGTTGTGCTATGCGTGGAGGGGTCATAATGGACCACCAACCACCTTAACTCTCTTATGGAGTCTCTGCTACGATCTGCTGGCTTTAATGAACAAATTGACCTTTTCTGGTACTTTGTTGTACTCCTCGAGCAAGTGGAGTGTTGTATGAATAAATTCCCATAACTGCTGAAGGCGTTTAACTGCTCGAGGATTGTCCTTTCTCTCTCGGCCATGCTGCTCTTAAACGCGGTTGCTGTGGAGTAATGGCACAGGGTACTGGATTCTAGCCTCCTTCTTCCTTCGGGAATATGATACAGGTTGGGGGAACGAAGACTGCATGGCGGATGCATGGGCGGGACGGGAATAAACATCAGCCATTAGATCATACAAACGAACGACGGAGACCTCCCGGCGGGAGGTATCGCGAAGAAAAGGGCGGAGTGATTATGAGCCGTCGGATTGCACAGATCAACGGCGGAGACAGCGCGACAGGGGTTATCGGGAAGGTGAGGCGAAGGACGATCGCAGGCCGTTGGATCTCGGGCAGAAAAATCCAACGGTGATCAGGGGTGGAAGCTGCGCGGATGATAATGAGCGGGGGAACGGGCGAATGGCGGTAAGCAGTATTATCGCACCACCTTTGGAGTTGCAGCGGTATTCGTACATGGGCTCACGATCATGTTTATAGCATGACACGTGGCGGATGGGACCGGTGAGAAACCGCTTTCCCTGCGAGTTAAAGCGCGGGCATGTTTCGGCGGCGGGAGGTGCGAATGCCGTCTGATCACGGCGAGGGTTGATCAGATGAAGCAGAGTTAAATGCACGTGTTTTCAACTGATGTGACAGGGAAGGACTTCGCGGGTAGCACTTTTTGCGAAGGCGCATGTTATATGGGTTAAACCTTAGCGCTGAGGGGCTTGGCCGAAAAGGGGCTTACACAGGGTTTTGGGAGAAAAACAGATATGAAGGGGTTAAGGGAGGATAAGGAGGATGAAGGGGAAGCGAGGAATGGACTGATGCGAGCTTTCCTCAAGCACAAAATCAGCACGACCAAGCTGTCCTTGACCTTCAAATGTTGAATTATAGCAGAGCTAACACTGGCTCCTTCTGCGGATGAGATCCTCCCTGTGAGGTCTCAAGATCCTGCAGATCAATGTCTTTCCAATGTAAACAAATTAGAAAAATTCATGGTGTTCCGTTGGGCATGGAGTCTGACTGAACCTACACTAAGACTGATAAAATCAAATATTAACAATTTTAAGGCCAAAAGACCTTAAACAACATAAATTTTCAAAAACGCCCATTAACTGGGCCATCAAAAACTGCCTCTCCTCCCAAACTTTTCAGTATGAAGGTGTTGTTCCCTTGAATTTGAGCAATGATAAAAGGCCATGTCCAGAAAGCATCAAACTTCTCATGATTACCATTATTTTCTTTCAATGCATCTCACTTCAGCACCAAGTCTCCAACCTGAAAATTATCCGTCTTTGCCTTCCTGTCAAAAGCATCCTTGATATTTTTCTGATGTGTTGCAGCCTTTTCAACTAGCTGTTCTCTAATCTGATGTACCTCTGCCAAATTAGTGATCCTTTTTGCCATGTCTTCTTCCTCATTCTGCTCTTCTTGAAGGAATTTTGCCACAGGGAGAGTTAACTAAATTGGGAATACAACTTCAGTGCCATATATCAGCTTGAAAGGAGAATTCCCTGTGGATTTCTTAACAGTTACTCTGTCAGCCCACAGTGCATACTTGAGCTTAGAATCCCAATTCCTTTTGTTATCCTCCAACAACTTTTTGATTATCCTTATCAGGCTTTTGTTAGAGGATTCTGCTAGACCATTGCCTTGAGGGTAATATGAGGTAGAATGAACCAGTTTAATACCCATTGAATCACACATTTCCACCAGTTCATTTGCCTTGAAGGCTGCTGCATTATCTGTGACTAATTTATGTGGACAGCCAAATCTGGTAAAGATATTTTCGATTAAAAACTCATGACCACATTGTAATCAGCCTTCCTAGTAGGGATTGCTTCAATCCACTTAGTAAAATAATCAGTGACTACTAATATCCATCTGTGTTGGCCATTGAAATGTGGATTGATTTCTCCAATGAAATCCAAGCCCTTCTACTGAAAAGGTCCTTTTTCATGTATTGGTTTTAAGGGCAGGGACTTCAACTGTTATTTTCCTTCAAATCTTTGGCACCTGTCACAAGATTTAACAAATGAAAATACATCAAAAAATAAAGTAGGCCAAAAGTACCCAGCTCTAAGGATCTTATGGGCAGTGGTTTTCCAATAATGGTGTCCTCCACACATGCTGGAATGAAACTGCTACATAACCTCCATGGATTTCTCTTTGTACAAACACCTCAAAAGCATCCCAGATGGATCTCTCCAATAGATTAATGCCGTATTTAGCTACCCTAAGCTTAATAGTTATGGCTTGACTTTGAGTAGGGCCTGAAGGAATTTCTAACTTCAGCAAGAATTTAACTATTGCAGAATACCAATCACAAGAAGCTAGATTTTCTGCCACTGACTGCTTTCTCTCTGGTTCAACTGCTTCCTCTCCTTCATCTATCTGACCAATTTCTGCAATTGTGCACAGGAAATCAATATCCAATGATCTGCAATTTTCTTCAACCAATAACTTGGCAAGACCCTGACCTCTGACAAACTTGGTGGGCTTTAATTCTATATTAAATTCAATCAACTTTGCAATCCATTTAGCCTTTCTTCCATCAGCATCAGGCTGTGTTAAGACATCTTTTATTGCAACAGAGGGTACATATGCAATTATCTTGGAATACAAAATGTAAACTCTGAAAGCTTTCAAAGATTTGATAAGAGCATATGCTTGTTTCTCAATAATGTCATACCTCAATTCAGCATCCCTTAAGTTTTTGCTGAAAAATGCCACTGGATGCTCTGAACCTTCTTCATCTTCTTGCAATAACACTGTTGCAAGGGTGTCATTAGAAGCAAAAGAAAATATATGGAACTCCTTGCTGTAATCTGGATTGCTTAGAGTAGGAGCTTCCATAATGGATTTTTTAATAGACTCAAATGATCTTCTTGCTTCATCAGTCCATCTGACCTCTGACCCTTTCTTCAACATGGAGGTAACATGCTTCACCAATTCTGCAAAATTTGGTATAAACCTCTTTACAAAATTAATTTTTCCCAGAAAGGACTGGATGTCTTTCTTTGATCTCGGGACAGACAAAGTCTGTATTGCTTTTACTCTTTCTGGGTCAATTCAGACACCTGTAGCAGAAACAACATGTCCTAACAGCTTACCTTCTTCTAAAGCAAATTGTGGCTTTTTAGGATTGACTGAAATCCCAAACCTTCTGCACTTCAAGAACACTTTCCTCAAATGTTGCAAATGATCTTGATGGCTGCTGGAGTATACTATTATATCATCTAGGTAGATGAGGACAAATTTATCCTTCTCTCCCACAAATGCTATATCCATAGCTCTCTGAAAGGTAGCTCCAACATTCATCAACCCAAAAGGCATCTTGGCATACATAAAAGTGCCCCAAGGAGTGGTGAATGCAGTCTTCTCTTGGTCATCTAGATGTACAACAATCTGATTAAACCCTGAAAATCCATCCAAGAAAGACATTACTTTGGCTCCTGAGACCTTCTGCAGCAAATGCTCCATCTTGGGTAGAGGGTAGTTGTCTTTCTTAGAGCATTTGTTTAAATTTCTGAAATCAACACAGAGTCTGATTTCTCCACTTTTCTTCCTCACCACCACCAAATTGGCTACCCATTTTGAATATCTGAGAGGAACTATGATCTCGACAGCCATCAACTTTTTAATTTCTTTTTCAATAAGAGGAAGAAGCATAGGATTTATTGGTCTCAGCTTCTGTTTGAAAGGTATGGTGTCTTTCTCCAGAGGGATTTTATGCTGAATAATCTTTTTATCATAGGTTTTCAGGTCACTATATTCCCAGGCAAACACATCAGCAAATTGCTTCATTAGATTGCAGTATTCAGAACATTGATCAGCAGACAGATTTATGTATCTAGGCTGATCTGGACTCCCTATATCATGCTTACAGACCACAGATTGATCTTCTTTTTGGGCAGCCTTATAAGGCACATCATTTTGGTCAAACAGTCTTTCTAGAGGAATTAAACCCTTAGGAATATGATTGCTAGGAAGCTGGACAATGCTATCTTTGCCAATTTTGTTTCTAAGCTGGGATTGGGTACTTTCTTCCAAGGCTTCATTTTCTTGGTCAATTTGCATTTTGGAAAATTCATCAATGACTTGCAGAAACCTATTTATTTCATCATCATCTTCAAAAACTTTCCAATGCTGGACATTATCAAGCAAGGATGGCCTATATCTCATTCGGACTTCATAAACTAGTCTGTGAGGCATGGGAGGAATGAACAGACTAGCAGACACAGGAAGGGAATCAACAAGCTGATTTTTGGCTCTAGGGATATATGAGATACAAAAATTATCAAAAGAATCTTTGAGTCTCCATACCTCATCTCTGTATGCTTTCAGCCTTGGGTGCTTTGCCTGAAATGTTTTATTTACTTGCTGAATGATCAAATCAGCATCTCCAAACACCTTTATGCTTCTGATTCCTCTGTCTTTACCTGCGTTAAGGCCCAATATCAGAGCTTCATACTCTGCTATATTGTTTGTGACTTGAAAAACCAGCTTGAAAGACAGATGTGTGCTTTCCTGCTCTGGAGATACCAGCACCACCCCTGCTCCTGCAGTCTCCCTGGAACATGCTCCATTAAAGAACATCCCCCAAACCTGACTTCCTTTCTCTTCCTCGGCCTGATTTGTTGGTTTCCTGATCTACATTGAGGCCTTCTGAGATTCTTCTATTTAGATAATGCATGCTCCAAAATCAGTGTCCATAGCATATATGGGATGATTAGAAGGATTATTCTCATCACTGATGATGTATGCCAATTGTGCTTCTCTGTACAATCTCCTACTTTCTCCTCCAAAAACTGGGACAGTGGCATAAGATAGATCATTCTGTAATGTCCCACCTAGTCTCTTAATCCATCCTCTAGACAGCAGCATGCCAAACTTAGGAGGGACATCTGCTACCACAATATCCATCATCATACTCTTCATGGGTAGCTGAGTTAAGGTAATGGCTAGATCTTTGATTAATCCTAGGCATTTCACTTTCCTTGAATCAAAAGAGAATAAATCATGATATGGTCTAGTGATATCAAGGCCTAACTCTTCCATGACAACTTTAGGCATCAGATTGTGGCTGGCCCCTATGTCTAGCAGGAAATTGTGGAGGATTTTGTTATGAATGGTCAAAGAGACATAAAATGATGGAGAATTATTCTCAACAGGTTCAATCATGGGGCTAAGCACAACGTCAGGTTTGTCATCTTGAAAATTAACAGAGTCAATGGAGGTTTGTGTGATTTCCAGCTCAATAGCTTCAAGGATAGGCCTTCTAAACACTTCAGTCTTTACCAACTCTACCAGAGGCACATATATTTTTAACTTCTGGACTTTTGACTCTAAGCTGAAAGAGGAAGGTAGCTTGTCAAAACCTCTTACCTCTTGAACTGGTGCTTTTAGGATGACAGGATCAACTGCTGGTCTTCTCTGTCTGATATTCTATGACTCTGTTTGGACAACAGCTCTTTGGGCAGGATTCTCCTTGACATTTTTTGCATTTGACCTCAGATTATATCTTTGCTGCTCCTCAGTTTGTAGAACTGCCTCTCTGTCCCACTCCTGACTGTCTTGTTCCTGCAGCAATGATTCTTCATATGCAGCCAATGTAAAAAATGCAGCACTGCCTTTATCTTCCATGCAGTGAATTTCATCCTCATCTTCAAACTGTTCCTCCTCCATGACTACATTCTGGAAAGGAGCTTTAACCTTTTGTTCTTCATTTGGTTCTTTTCCCCTCTGAATGATTTGCAACTGTTCATTTGCTCTTCTGAAAGGATTTGGATTTCTTGGAACAAATGTGTTCCACTGCCTTGTCTGTCCTCAATTCTGCTCAACCTTCAGCTTAGATATTTTAGCAGCCAATGAATCTATCATTTTAGTAATTTTATCTAATTTAGGTTCTGAAGATGAGGCAGAGGAAGAAGAAGCCTCACCTCTCTGCCTCCTTCTATCAGCATGAGTCTTTAGCTTTTCTGCAGCCATAATATTGGATTCCACCTCTACTATTGCATCCTGCATGTCAGCTAGAGTGGCACATCTTCTTTTTAGTAATTTTATCTAATTTAGGTTCTGAAGATGAGGTAGAGGAAGAAGAAGCCTCACCTTTCTGCCTCCTTCTATCAGCATGACTCTTTAGCTTTTCTGTAGCCATAATATTGGATTCCACCTCTAGTGCTGCATCCTGCATGTCAGCTAGAGTGGCCCATCTTCTTTCTCTCAACAACAAGCAGAAATCAGAGTCAAAAGCATTGGCATAAGTGAGTTTGGCAGAGGTAGGAGTAGGCTTTACCTCAGCTGGTATCTTACTATACATACGGTTAAATCTTTTATTAAAATCTGGCAATGATTCCCCATTTTCCCTCTTCAAGCTACCAAACTCAGTATGGTAATATAGCAAGTCCTTCTTATCTCCCCAGTGCTTCAAAAACACATCATCTAAGGCTTCAATATCAGCAATAGATCTAGGGGCTAGTTCTTTGAACCACTTTATGGCCTCTCCATCAAGGCTCTAGACAAAAACTCTCATCCATACATCATTTTCACTTATGTCTAAGTTATCAGCATAACTATAGAAAGCCTCAAAGTGTTCTTCTGCTGTTACCCCCTCTATACCAGTGAATTTGGGCATATATTTTTGATACTCTCCAGCAGGCATGGCATTCAAAGGAACATGCAAAACTAAAGGCCCATACCTAGCAGCTATAATTCTTTCCATTTTTGTGGGTGCTTGCTGGCCTACCATGACTGGGTTATGTGGAAGAATACTGGCAGCTTGAGTAGTATGAAACAATGAAATGGATGACAAAGACACATGGATGTTATGGACTATATGGGAAGCTTTCTTTGGACTGAGATTCAAAGGGGAACTAAATAGACAAGGAGCTCTATTAATCTCTGAAAGAATTTCTTTACTAACAGTGTTGGGCTCTAAATATTCAAACTGTATATCCTCAGCTATAACCTTATCTTTCAGGGATGCATAAGTTGTCTTAGGCTTACCTGATCCTGATGCTCATTTCTGTGATGTTTTCTTCGATTTGAAAACCTTCTCAGGGTCAGGCATTGGTTCAGCTGGTGATTTATGAGGATTTCTTCGAGTATGCCTCACAAACTGAGCCAGAATTGCAATGTGGAGTCGCCAAAGGTTGGTCTTCCTCCAGTAGAGTCGTCAGATAGATGATTTACAACCAGAAATGTGCCCAGACTTTGTCTATCATCAAAATTTGGAACTGTTTGTCTCCTAAGGAAGTTGAGCTTCAATCTCCTCTCCCCGAAACGGCACCAATTAATGTTATCACCCCAAGAAACTCTCCTAGGTTGTAACTCAGAGATGCTCGGGAACATTACAAACTCAACAAAATGTTGGAAATGGATGAATGGAAGGAATGATGCATATTCAAACCAGATAACCACTTCTACTATGCTTAACTCCAGACATGGGTGAACAACCCCAGACTACAAGGCTTTAGACCACCAATTACTCACAGTTTGAGGATTAAGTGAACATGGAAAATACTGACCACACCAGCAGATGCACAAGACCATGTGATGGCTGGCTGCAACTAGTAAAGAGGTCTGCAAATCTATTTCTTAATGCACAGACAGGATGACAGCTCTCTGGCACTAAGTAAACAGAAACCTGCATGGCACATTCAATGATACATACTAGATTCTAACACAGAGGTGGGATGACAACCCCTCTAATGCTAAACATCAAGGGCACATGAAAAATACATAACATGCACAACCTAGAACAAAGTAGAAATGGAAAGTAAGCAATTAACAGCAAAAGAAGCTTGTATTAGCTGAAAATGAAGACGAGACGCTACAAGTATCACAGTAGTTACAATCTCTAGAAGTTGAACCTTACATCAAAACTACAACCATCAAACTTCATTACATCTCTCTTTTGGGTATATATAGAGTTTGTTTACAAAAATGTTGCTATGCTATGCGTAGAGGGGTCATAATGGACCACCAACCACCTTAACTCTCTTATGGAGTCTCTGCTACGATCTGCTAGCTTTAATGAACAAATTGACCTTTTCTAGTACTTTGTTGTACTCCTCGAGCAAGTGGAGTGTTGTATGAATAAATTCCCATAACTACTGAAGGCGTTTAATTGCTCGAGGATTGTCCTTTCTCTCTCAACCATGCTGCTCTTAAACGCGGTTGTTGTGGAGTAATGGCATAGGGTACTGGATTCTAGCCTCCTTCTTCCTTCGGGAATATGATACAGTTGGGGGGAACGAAGACTGCATGGCGGATGCATGGGTGGGACGACAATAAACATCAGCCATTAGATCATACAAACGAATGACGGAGACCTCCCAGCGGGACGTGTCGGGAAGAAAAGGGCGAAGTGATTATGAGCCATCGGATTGCACAGGTCAACGACGGAGACAACGCGACAGGGGTTATCGGGAAGGTGAGGCGAAGGACGATCGCAGGCTGTTGGATCTCAAATCATGAAATGGACGCATCTCATCTTGATCTCGCTTGGCCTAAACGTCTCTTTACTCGACCTTGTATAACACGCCTTGGTACTACTTGTTAGTGTTAGTCTTTCCGGCCTTCTCCAGTGATCAAACATGCTCTTACAAAGTGATTTTAAGGTGTCAAGGTCAAATTTTATCATTTCAGTGAGTCTTCAAGTAAAATTTGGTCACTAGGCATTAGGTCTAGGGTTTGCTTGTACTCCTTCCAAATTTGTCCAAATGTCGCTCCATGTCACCATTCAGATGAGTGTGCCATCATTCAGAGGGTTGTCATTATCATGTCAGGTTCCAATGGGTCATTTTACACCTTGTTTATGCTTCAGTTGCGTCTAGGCAAGGTTCATTTCCCTCTCCGAGGGTTTTGAAGGCAATTTCTCTTGGATGGTCAAATCATTAGCAAAAATTGTATCCGGATGTTCATACACCTTCCCCTATCCTAATGTACCTTATTAAACACTTCCCATCACTGAGATCCCCGAAATTCCTCATTTTCGCACAAACCCTAGTTTCTTACTACAACTTGACAATTTTCAAGGCTAGGCCTGTGTTTTTCCCTTTTGCACCCCTTCCCCTCGCTCAATTTCTGAGATTACATTTTCCCCTACTTCTTAACATCCCTCCCTACTTCCCAAAATTTCCTCAAGAATTTAGAAGCTCCCTATCCCCTTCATTTCGCTTCATTTCGACAAATCTCTTGTTCCACACATTGGGGTAGGTTTCACTCAATGATGTTTCTGAGAAAGAAAAAATGAATTTGGGAAAACTAAGAGAGGCTTTTGTCCACAACAGGCCAAGGAAGAAAAACCTCCTTCACTTTTTACACAGGTGTCATGGTTTTGGAAAAATGTAAAACATATAATTGCCTCGGGAGAATTGATGCACCTCTAAAGTGACCTTGGGAAAATCAAGTTTTCTCCTAGCTTGGTTGGCCAAATGACTTGCTTGATGAGTGAAATGATAACTAGACACGAAGATATTTCCAATGAACTATCATGAGCTCAATTTGGAGTTGACGAAGGCATTCAAAAGTTGACTGTAGCAACACTTTGCATTTAGGCAGCCTCATTTGGCACATTTTGATCAGTCTTGGGAGATTTGATTTTTGACAGGGCAAATGAACTCCAAATTGAAAAATTCTGTTTGGGTTGGAAAGTAGACTCAAAGACATTTCCAATGAGCTATCCTATGCCTAATTTTGACACCATGAAGGCTTCCAAAAGGCTCCTGCAAAAAGGCGTGGCGCACTAGGAGAAATTTTCCAGTGTAAATTTACACTGGGAAGGCGCAGCGTACTGGGAAGGCGCGGCGCACTGGGCTAAAAGACCTGAAATTCATTGAATTCTTCCTCCAAATTAAATTTCTTCATTCCACAAGTAGGTAGAGCCTCCATTTTTGTGTTTCATCCAAGTTTGTGCTAGGGTATGGTGGTTGATGGATGGTAATGGTTCAAACAAAAACTCAAACCCTACCATGTCAAAATCTTCACATGAAAGTTGTTCTTTAGGGTTTTCACAAATTCATTCCCCCATCCCATTTATTCTTTATTTCCATCATTCCTAAGTTTCCCTATTCCCTAAAATCATCAAACCCCTATCCCAAATTCTTTGTCCCAAAATTCTCAAATTCTAAAACCCAAACCCTAACCCTACCAAAACTCTCCTAACCCTATACATAAAACCTCTCAAACCCTCCTACATTTCCCTAATAAAATTTGTCCCAATAGTCCCTAATCCCTCACTATTCCCCCCCCCCCCCCCCCCTTACTGTCCCTCATGTCATTGTTTTCTTTGGTGACAAAGGTCAAGCGCATCATCAAAGGCATTACAAGATAGTGTGACATATCAACACCTATTTGTCCAAGACAGTTTGTCCACCAGTAGACATGACATCTGATCCATCATATGATCATGAAGAAGAGACACACAGTGATTCGCCAACAGAGGTACATGCACCTAGGAGGCCTCATAGAGGTGGCAAAACATCCGTGAAGACCAGCAGGCTGCCCAACGAAGCTTAAATGAGAGGAAACCTATTCAGCAGGAGATAGAGGCTGATCGAGAGATTTGGCTCGAGAGGATCAACATCCACTTACAGAAGATGTTGGTGAAAGAAAACAAGGACAAGTACATGCTCAGGCACATGAAAAACCATTATTGGGCACGAAAACATGTTTGCAAGGCACAAATCAGGAATTTAAAGGCAAAACTAAAGAAGGCAATAAGGAAGCAAAAGAGGCAAAGGGAGCTTGATCGTCTTCAGATATTGGCCGAAGCCTCTTTAGCCCAGCATAACACTTGATAAGGAAGCTCCAGCCCAAATTTAAAGAAATTTGGGGCATTTTTTTTTTTTTGAAATTTTTTGCACGAAAAAACAGGGTTTTCCTCCCTGTGCGCCGCGCCACCTGGCGCATGCTTTTGCTAGGGAGCTCCAAATGGAAAAAAGTTTATAGTTTTGGATTTTTATGAAAAATCATGACTAATGGTGCATGGCCAAGAATTTTGGGCAAGTTTTGAGTTCTCAGGAGGTCAAAAACACTCAAAAAATGACCTCTCTACCCCTATTTTGACACATAGGAAGAAGTCTTGAGAGATTGCAGTTTTGGAGGGGAAAATGACATCCAAATTGAAAAATTCCACTTGGGTTGGAAAGTAGACTCAAAGAACTTTCCAACGAGCTATCCTGCACTTAATTTGGACTTCAGGAAGTGCCTCAAACTCAGCCTCAAAGTGGCGCGACGCACAGAGAAATTGGCGCGGCGCACAAAGGATTTTTGCTCAATTTTTCACATTCTAGCTCAGAAATCCGGCCAGTTTAACTAGTTTTGCTTTGTGATGTAATTTTTGATCTATCTTGATGTAATTGGATAAATATGATGTAATTTTGGCACTTATTTACTTGTTCTATAAGATTCATTCACCAAAAGGTGAAATGTGAGTGAATGAATCAGTTTCCTAGCATATAGGGGTAAGTTGTTTGACTATTTAGTTTTCAGTTCCTTGTTTAGAATTGGTTCAAACAACTCCTAGAATGATGAGCTCGACCCTTAGAGGCAAGGAAATGGGTTGGGCTAGTCTATATCATGTATTTTCTAAGTCATTTTCAGGGTTGGACTCTTGGGAAAAGCTTGACACTCTATTGTACATTGTATCTCTGCATTTTTGGCTAAGGAAAGACCAGGGTTTTGCAACACTGTTTGGCATCTATGTGGCTTTATGTTTTGATGGTGTGCTTCTTTGAGTAATTGTAAGTTTATTTAGTGTTATGTGTATCATTTTCATGCTTCTTCTTCTGAATTTGAATAAATGAGTAATTAAGGTAGAATCCATAACTGCTATGCTCTGCCTTTGAATTTGTTTAAATTTTCATGTTTTCATCTGTTTAAGGAGAATTCTTGAGACTCTCTTGCTCTCTTTAGCTCCTCACTAGTTTGTTCTATCTATCTCACTTGCTTTAAAGCATCAAAACGATTGCCTTCCTTGCCCCAATCTGAACTCTGCAGAAACTGTGCCTCATCCCCGAGCCCAAATTTGCCTTTGCCATTTTTTCAACAAAACCCTTTAAAAATCAAATCAAATCCCTGCACTTAATACCTAGCCTAAGATCAGTTGCAAATTTAGTCATCTCGAGCCTCATCGATTATCTTTTGCCGAGATTGACTCGGAGAGAACCCTCTCATGTCCTCGTAGGGCTAGCTACGAGGATGAGCGTGGTTTGATGTGGACCTAGAACCTTGTCTTTTCAGCCTGAGACAAATCTAGGCTCTAACACTACCATAGTCATCCAACTACTTTAGCGCTGCCATGGTCAGCCCTCCAATTCAATAATAAAACAATAAATTATACTAATTTAGTTAAGACAAAATGTAAAATTACTTTTGAAAAATCTAATTAAAATTCATTTATATGTTATTTTATTTCTTTCCTTTTTCTTTAATAACATATATGTCAACTCCACTTTACTCTATAAATACACTTCCCGACGCAATTACATTTTGATTAAAAAATAAATTTAGTATTTTAGAAAATTCTAAATATTCTAATTATATAGAATTAATATTTTAAAATTATAATTATCTGGGACAAAATTTTAAATAAAATTAACTACAAATAACCATAAAATATTAAGAAAATAAAAAAGTTACCACCTCGACACTACATTAAAAAAATCACCTCCTCATTGCACTACATTAGCACGCTCTAATATATTATTTTTAAATGTAAAATCCGTAAAAATGAAATTTGAAATCAGTAAATCATTTCAGTGCGAGTTAAAATCTTTGACATTGAATTCTATGGAAGAACTTTTAAGCCGAACTTTTCATTAACTGAAAATGGAAATTTGCCCCCTATTAAGTCCCTCTGTTTCTGATGACAGGGTCGCTTGAATTGTCAGCAGCGTTCATATTAAAGCAGATAGTGAAGTGGCCCAACTAACCATAGTGAGTAGAAAGCGACCAGTTTTACTATACCTGTGCAGGAGGACTTCACATTGTTGTACAGTTTCTCTTTCCTCAATATTGTACAGAATTTTCAATTTATGCAGAAAGAAGTTTTTCGATCGAAGTTTTATATATTATTTTGGAGTTATATATTATTCTGTTAGTGATTGTATTACGAGACTTGTGGAGACCAAATTTTAGCACATGATAATAATTTCAAAAAATTTAATAATATTCAGTTTTATAGATAAAATTACAGTTTTGGCTGAAGTGCTTGTACACAAGTATGCTTTTCTTTGTTTACTCAAGCCAAATTTTGCTATACCTTCAACCAAGGTTGAAATTTGATAGGCAAATTGTCTGTCATGAAATAATTTGTCCATTAAATAGTGTAAAATATTACAAACCTTCAAAATTCTAGCTTAAAACTATGAAAATAAATTAAAAAACCTTGAAAAACATTAAATTTGAAAAGCAAATTTCTTTTAAAATTCCAAGCCTGCCCACAACCAAAAAATTGACCAATTTCTGTGATGTTTGAGGAAGCACTGTACATCTCATGACATGGAACGAGTACACCCTGACTCTACTAGAGCCTGGATTTTTATTTCTTTTAATAGCACGATCAGACTTTAATTAAAATGAGTTGATATGGAAAGCAGGGTTGAAATTTGGAAATTTCTTCATCTGTCAATTTACTGGTAAAAACCAGAATTTAATTTGAAAGAACCGTGGAAATTTGCAGATCTTTATATATCTCAACATACTCATATATGTTTATACTGTTGTGATATTTTACAATGCAGGTATCTTATGGGGCAGGGCTGATATATATTATTAATGACATTGTGTTCTCTAATAAGGCAGGGTGAAAACATAACTACTATCAATTGTATAACAATAAATAAATAAAGCTAGGGTGAAAACATAACTACTATCAATTGTATAACAATAAATAAATAAAGCTAAAAGAATAGTAAAGTCGTTTATATTTGTTTTTATGTTTAAATATGATAATAAGTATTTAAAGATTTTTTAAATAATATTAATTATTTAATTAGAGGATTATATATATATATATTTTATGATTTTTACAATTAAGATTTTAAATTCTTACAAATTGTAAACATAATAATATGCAGAAACAATATATTGATTTATTTGAGAAACTTTTGCAACAAGGAGTCTACGCGAAGTTGGGATCATGAAGCTAAATTGACATCCACTTTACGTTTTCATTTTTCCTTATGGGATTTCTCGCCTCTTGTGAGAGGCGGTTCTGCTGCATTTGAGGAGATTTATTTTTCAGCATTGCCATTTGTACATGACTTAGTGTGAGATTCTTTGATTGTCATAGCTTGTTTATAAAACGTTGGAGTAAATCTACTAATCTCCGCAAGCTCAGAATCTAACATTGTTAATACTTTTGCCGCAAAGTGTGATTCTGTATCTGAAGAGACAATCGTCGAAGGAGCTTTCTCTTCATTCTCCCCTGACACTACTAAGTTTCCTTGATCCTCCTTTGGGGTTTCATCCAGAGGAGTAATTTCATCTTGTTCTGGATCTTGAAGAGCCTCAAAAGAATTTTTGCTGAGGGAAGGTTTAGGAACTTCTTCGACAAATTTCTTTGGAGCTACAACCTTGTTTTGTTGATTCTTCCTTCGCTTTTGAACTGATGGAAAATTTCCCTCATTAGATATGTGGGTATGGGTTTGCCCTTCTTTAGAGACATGAGCTTCATCATGTTCATCATTTTTTGTTGAGGGTAGTTTTTGGCAAAGTCCCCATGAGAAAGACAAATGATGCATTTGAAGGGAACATTAGGAGAAATTTGAGGTCTAAAAAGGGCCTCCTAAGGAAATTATAAAATAATAGTGAAAATAATAAAATAATATTAGATTACATCATCAAACTTTAGAGGGAAAAAAAGAAAAAACCATTTTTTCAACTTATCTCCCTATGAGTTTACTCAACTTTCAAGTAGCAACACTCGTTGGATGCATAATTTGATTCTTCATCGAAGGAGTACCCATGTTGCATACTTTTGATGAACCCTGCTACAGGAAAAATGAGAAATACATGAAAAATGTGATTGCAATCATGTTTTTTTTATGTATTTCTTATTTTTCGTGTAGCAAGGTCCATCGAAAGTATGCAACATGGGTACTCCTTGGATGATGAATCAAATTTTGCATCCAACGAGTACTCTCGCTCGAAATTTGAGTAAAACCTTAGGGAAATAAGTTTAAAATACGAGTTGAAAAAATAGTTTATTGTTTTATTATTTTTTAAACTTTTTACCTTTTTACTCCAAAAATGGTGAATCACCCCCATGGTTGACATCATCATTTTGAATCCTATTGGTTCTTATAAAGTTTATTTTGGTTGTACATTTTTTCTTAGGAGTCCCATTTTAGACTTCGAAATTCCAATGCTCATAGTCCAATTCCTAAATATGGCTCCATTCCCCTAAATTTATTTTTAGGGCCTCTGGTAAACCTTCAGAGAGATTTACTTCGACACAAATGCAAGCACAAGAAAATTGGCCTCCTTTTGGTTCTGCTTTGTCCAGATAGCGGCCCAACTTATTTCCAATCTCTTTTAGTGCATCAAGTCCCCAAAGATGGAGAGGGAGGTGAGGCAGCCAAATCCACACTGACATAGAAGTAATTTCAGAATTTGGATTGAAATCCAGAGTCCATGGGGAGATAAAGAGGCCTTTGGTCCCCATAAAATACGACCCTGATCTAAAAATCAGATCTCTTTCCAGTTTATTCACAAATAGAAAAACATAGAAACCCTTACCTATTGCAAAGAAAGTTACATGATTTTGAAGCTTGGGGGTCCATTGTTTCGTGATCCAGGGTTCAACAACTTCTGGAATTGACCATAAGCCCATAAAGTTGCCAACCAATACTTTTTATAAGAGGGCTAAGGCTCTCTTGCATGGAAATACAGAGAGAGTTCCACATCCGAAATCTTAGCTAATTTCTTCACAAATTTTTAAAGAAAAAGGGGGAGGGGGAGAAGAAGGTCCCTGCGGTTTCTGCGCCTGCAAAAGAACTTTAAATGCAACCACCTCCTCCATAATGAATAGAGGAAAATCAATCTGCAAAATCAAATATGAGAAGCCAAGTGTGTATGTCTTTCAAATGAAAGCTTGAACCTTACCGGAGTTGCAAATATAGTGTCCAAGGTCTCTTTTAGCCCAAACTAATCTTCAACGGCAAAATCACGAAATAAAATCCAAAATCAGAATGCTACAATCATTTCCATATCAAATCTAAACTAGCTGATGCCGTGATTAGAAAAACCTAACCGTCAAAAACTAAAAATCACAAAACTCATTTTTATATTTTTTACAACGTTAAATCCTTAATATTATAAGGAAGATTAAATTAACCATTTATTTTATTTTATTTTTCAAACTTATTAATTATTTTATCAAAGTTGAAGTGGCTATCTCACGTGTCGAGACAAAGAATCGAATTAATAATCAATGGTACTTTTGAATTATTATATATGACCTATTTAGTTTATTAATCGTATTATTGTGGAATGTTTATTAATAAATATAATATTAATTATGTTGTTATGAAATGTTTTTTAATTATGATTTGTTAATAAAAAATATTAATATATATTTTACAATAAAATAATTAATATTATATAATTTAAAATATTTAATTGGAAAATGATAGAGAGAATTTTTTTTGGCGAAAATCACAAGAAATATCATTTGTTGACGCGTTTCGAACCAACTAGTGTGGTTCATCGTCATATGGATCACAGAAGCCTGAACTCTATTATGGAAAATGATAATTAACTAAAAAATATTATATATTATTAATTTTGAAAAGTGATTTATATTATAAAAAAATATTTAAAAGATTTAAAATGAAAAACTTATAACTTAAAAAAGAAGACGAGCCTTTCCTTTGAAACCCAGCGTTATTTTCAAATTCATGACTTTAACAAAGAGAAATGAACATTTCCCTTGTACCAAGAGGGCATTGATGATTTCATTTTTGGAAAATTTAAATAAGGAATTTTTGGGGTGTGCAGTGATTTAAATCTTTTTAATCGAAATAAAAAATTAGTTGATGTGGCATTCATTATAATTAATTTTATTATGGATGTTTAATGTTTAATTTAGCATATACAAATAATACAGTGATACATTATTTTTTATATAATGCTTTTTAAAAGTAAATTGAATCATGTTGTCACCACTGGTTTTTACCATTGTTTACACTTACCATTCTCTCTCCTATTTCTTCATTTCACTGCCCTCCTGGCCCCTTTTCCCCCTCTTCATTCCATTGCACCTGCCACCATCTCTCTTCTATCTCTTCATTCCACTGCCTTCCCGCCCCCTCTTCAGTCCATTGCACCTGCCACCATCTCTTCATTCCACCGCTCTCCTGCCCCCTCTTCATTCCATTGCAAGCATATTGTTCTTCCACTCTTCATTCTAGCGATTTATGTTCCTCTATTTCCATACAACTCCCCACTGCTTGGCTCCCCACCAAAATCACACTTTTCCTCTATTTCTAGATGACTTCACACTATTCCTTATTTCTAGATGACTCCCCACTTTTTGGCATCTTTTGTTGATACATATGATTAATATTGCACTTTTCCTCTGTTTCTAGATGGATTCAGATTGTTTCTTCTTTTGATACATATGATTGATATTGCACTTTTCCTCTATTTCTAGACAATTTCACATTGTTCCTCTATTTCCATACGAATCCCCACCTTCTAGAATCTTCTATTGATACATATGACTGATATTACAGCTCATTTCCTAGTACCAGTTACAATATTGTAGCCCATTTTCTGGTACCAGTTACAACTCCAAATATATATATTCATTCCCATATACAAAGAGCAAGAAACAAAGCCATTTGCCTAGGTGTTCGACGTTGAAATCCAAAAGCAACAATACCAAAGACAGACATGAGTAGGAGCATAGGCTAGGGCAAAGACTGTACATCATTCATCGACACAATCAAAAGATACAAATCAAAAGGATTATGACACAGAGACATGGATAAGAATTATGACACAGAGACATGGACAAGAATTATGACCCAGATACATGACAAACATGGACAATAACTAATTATAAATTGAGATAGTTTCCATATTAGGGAGATCCATAGTAATCATATTGCACCAAAGGAGCACAAGAAGATGAGCAGAGATAATACCATCTTCCTCATGCTATCTCTTATACAACTACTGTAACAAGTGTACTTTCTTTGGAGGCTCCATTTATGTGCTTCAATCTAGTAGTAGTGCCAGAGGTAGTAGCAGGACAAGCTTTCAATTGCTTGGCTTCCCAGTGTTGGACACCTGTTGCATACATTGAGTTGGGCCTCGAGCTTGGGAATCCAAAATTCACACAGACATGACACACTTTCTTCCTTGAAGTAACTCGTATGCTTGCTAGAACTTGCCCCAGCATAGGCAATAGTGCCTTTGCTACTTTCTTTGTTAAATTCCCTGCCCTTCCTCTTGTGTTCTTCAAGGATGCTAGAAGGTAAGAACCAACCCTTCTACGAGAAATCTCTATCTGAAGGGAAGTAGCTACAAGAAATCTCTCTCCGAAGGGAAGTAGCACAACTGCAAAAGATTTTTCAATAGACATCTGAAAGCAAGTAAATGGGTAAATGGATATATTGTAAGTCATTTAAACTTGTATTGTGATTTAAAAATCCATTGTGATTACTAGAGTATGCATTGATGTAATTGCAAGTGAAATACAAAAATATTTATGGTTGTTGAATATTTGTAGCGATAATTGCAAGGGATTTGTAGCCCAGATCCCTCAGCGGCTACCCAAGGGCGACGCATCTACTTCTAGCAGTTACTCTGGAAGTGCCACACCCTTTAAGGTACAAGTTAACTTTGACATTCCCATATTTGAGGTTCAGATAGATGCGGACACCATAGATAAATGGTTAAATCTTCAAGAAGGATATTTTTATGGTCATGATTTTTCAGCCGGGAAAATATTACTTTTTCTCTTCTCAAATCTAGCCCCCACGTCAAGGACCGATGGGAAACCCACTGTGAGAAGAAGGATGAAAGTACACCCTCACTGTTTTCAGCTACACCCACTTGGGATTCATTTCGGGATACCATAAAGATATAGTACTACATTGTCGGGAGCTACGAGGATAAATACATAAAGTGGACCATGTGGTGACAGGGAAGGGACCAAGACGTGTCGGAGTTTAGCAATTCTTTTCATACCATTCGCACGAAGTTGGGTATCATGGATTCTGAGAAACATTTGGTACTCAAGTACCATGACTGCCTACATAGGTACATCCAGGATGAGATGGAGTTCCTAGACATCTCCTCACTCGGCACGACATACTGATACGCTATCAAGATTGAGAAAAATCTTAAATAGAAAAAGCGAGACTTTGGATCTGCGAATATGAAGCAAGGGAAAGGAACCCCCAAACCGCAGAGAAAAGGGAAAAGACAAGGCAGGGCGACCCAAGATAACTCGTCGAAGCTGCAAGCAAAGAACAACACCACGAAGACAAAGAAGGACATGAGAAAGTGGTGTGAGTTCCATAAGAGCTCCACCCACAACACAAGTCAGTGTCAAGCCAAGTAGTCATTGGTGGCCAAGCTGAAGCCTTTTGAGTCTAACGCATGTTCCGAATTTGAGTCAGAACCTGACAAGGGGAATGACAAAGGGAAGTTGATCATTGATGCAGAGCCTAGTGCCACTGTGGCTATTGTAACATTATTTGGTTTTGATAAGTTAGTATATTAGTCAAAAATAAATTCAAAATGTTAAGTTAGGATATGGATGCAAAAGAAAGAAAGAATAAAATGTTAGGTCAATTTTATACTTTATATGCATCCATGCATCCATATCAATAAAATGATAGGAGTTAGCTGCCCTAATGAAAGAAGAAAAAGAAAAATAAAATGATAGGGAAGCAAAAAGAAAACAAAGGCTTCATTTTCATATAAAAATAGATGCAAACGCTGCTAGTGTAAATGCGCCACATTAGAAAAATGTTAAATTTTGTTAATTTATGATTAATTCTTTGGTTATAAACCTTTGGCATTTGAAATTATATTATAAAGCACATATTTGATTAGACCCAAGTAAATAAATGACAAAAAGTCTTGTCGGATTTCGATAAGAAGAGCGCATGATTCAACGGTTGATCTTCTCCTCGCTCGGATCAACAACGGGGAGATATTTTGTACCCCCCTCGACTGTGTCTTGTTAACGTGACGGGGGGGGGGGGGTCCCGCAAAGCGCTTTCCATGGCGGACGCCCCAACCTTACGTGTCACCACCATATCACTATGCACCCCCTTGCTCAAAACCACAAACCACTCACTACCGCCCCCCTCGTAAATCGCTCGTGGTTTCCCTCCGCCAACGAATTTTCCATCACGCGCCTTAACCGTTATCCCTCAACCAATCCCAAGCTGCCACCTCACATAACTGTTGCCTATTTGACATATCCGTTGCCACCTCACACGCTCACTGCCCTGCTGTAATACCCCTTATAATCACCCGTTATAGCTATGCTCCTGTGCATTAAAGCAACTACGGTTATGAATTAAACCATTACCCCTTCCCGGTATATTATAAATAAACCTATTCCCACATCTTTGTTACTTTCCTCTAAATTTTTCTACTATTCACAGGTAAACAATATCTTCAGAACTTTTCTTATTCACTCAGTCTGTTGCCATAATTTCTCTTCCTCCTGTCTGCTCGTATGGCCCCAAAAGGGAAATCCAAAAAGTAGAGTGCAGATGAAATCTCTGCCACTCTAACTTAGCTCAACCTTGACCATGTTCCTCTAGTAGAGTCACAGTTCAAAATCGCAGAAGCCAAGTGTGAGCTCGATTTCTATGAACTGCACTTGTGGCTCAAACAGAATTATCTCGACAAACAAGATCCAATTAGGTTCTTAGAATTCATGTTACCTCTCTTTAGTTTCCCAAAGACACATGAGTTCCCTGACCTTATTACTTGGTGTCAAGCCAAATATGATCTAGTGAAAAGAGCAATCATGGTTCATAATGGAGACATTGTGATAGCCATTTCTCCTGAAACCATAAACCAGATGCTCCTAATCCCCAATTTGACTCTCTCACTCATTTTTCACCAGCAACACTTATGGATATGTACCATAAGTTAACCTTCCCATAGAGAGCCCAAATTTTTGAAATCTATTTTCCTAAGGATGCAGAATTGCCCAAAAGAAATCCACCTCACTCATCTGCCATGTTTCCTGAAGCCTCCAAACATTGCATTTCCTTTCTTTCCTTTTTATTAGGATACCCAAATGACTAGTCCGTTGATGAGACTATCCTTGGTTTCCTATCCATTTTTAATAAACATCAACAACCAACATTCATGTATAATTACAACCAATTCTTGGCTGATAATATACATGAACAATTCATGAATTTCACTGTGCATGGAGTGTTCAGTTACAACTCTGTAATTTTCCACATGTTTCTTCTTCATCAGGGTGATCTGTTACCTATCAAACTTAGCAAGTAGGATGAACAAGGAGTGAATCTATCGGTGATTTAATGGATAGAAATAGGTAGAACAACTTCTACCACCTCCTCATTTTAGAATTTGTAGATGCATTCATACATCTAGTGGCACAACTCCTTAATAGTCAGACATAGCTCAGGATTGGGGATGAAATTAAAAGGATTCTACACTTAAGTGAAAAAATCAAAACTAGTGACTGGTATTTATTCCAGAACTATATTGAGATAAGAGTATATGGTTGTGATCTTGCACCATATAAGCTGCCTAAATATGTCCCTATGAGAATATTTTCTCTGGAATATATTAGACAAATGATTCACATGGATGAGCTACACTTTGTGTCAGGTAAAAGGATGTCTCAATTCAAGCTTAAAGCATAGATTGGATCATTTATTTGCAACACCAGACCAGTTGGTGTTGAGGCAGATGCATTGTTAAGAAAGATGAATTTCTAGCCCAGTTTCACTTGGTCCTATGATCCTTTTGGCATCATTTCTGCTTTGAGAGTTAATTTCAAAATGACTCCTTATAATCACACTTCAAGGCCAGAAATATAAAAATTTATGAATCAAGAACAATGGGTTAATGGGACTATTCAAGAGGAAGATGAGAAGGTTGTATCTACCCCCATTGAACAGACTCTAGTTGCTCAAAGAAAGCAACAGAAAAGGATGAGAGAGGAAACTTCATCTACTGAAGATATTATGAAATTTTTCAACAAAAGAAACCTAAGGTTAGCTTGGTCACATCAACAGAAGAAAATCCACCAGTGATCATTGATTTTGGAGATCGAGAAGTGTCTACTTCAGTAGGGATTAGTACTTCAACCACTCCTCCAACAACTAGTGTTTCAACTACTACTCCTACGACTTCACCTTCTAGAGAGCCTCTAGAAATTATTCATGCCACAGGAACTAGCTCTTCGGATGAACACAATATATTTTCAAGGTTCCTCGAAATTAAACAGAAAAATGAGACTTTAAATTCCAATGTGTACAACCAGTTTTCGAAACAAACTTCAACCTCCCAACATAGGCTTCTTTATGCTTTTGATAGTGATAAAGGTAGAATGCAAATGGATTTCTTACAAGCCCAGATTCCATTTCCTAAATCACTATCAGATTACAAAAATATTGTGTTTTCATTTGATACCAATCAAATCCATCGAATTGATCAGATGGATATGCACAGATAGACCGGTGAGATGTTGTTTTCTACTATGACAACTTCAACTATGTCTCTTTGTAAACTTAGAACTTCCCTATCTAATGTTTAGTCCCAACTTAAGTTATAAAATATTTGTTCTTTAGCCAGAGACAACAGGATAAAATCATTAGAGGATTTTGTAATTAAAGTGGGATATGATCCCAAAGATGTAAAAGCTGCAAAGCTACTCCTTAAGAAGAAAGATGTAGACATTGTTGCATTGAAGAAACAGTTAAAGTTGCCTTCAACAGAAGATCCTCTAACCAAGGATATGGCAGAAAATGAACAACAAAAGGAGGATATGCTCAAGCTTATCATTGAGTAGAATATACAGTTGAAGAAAATGGAAGAGAAAATTGAAGAGTTATTGAAAGAGAAGGAAGAAACACAACTTGCCATGGTTCCACTCACAACAGTCCCAATAGCAGTTGTAGGTATAGAGCCTAGTTCATCATAAATAGCCATTCAGTCTACATCAACAGCAGCTGATCCAGCCAGATTATCACAGGAATTGTCCATACAAAGACAGGAAAACGAGAAATTACTGCAAAAATTCCAAAATCTAGAGTTGCAGAAAGTACAAAATGATACTTTATATCTACAAGAAATGCAGAAGACTCACAAATTGGAACTTAAAATCAAGAAGTTGTAGAGTGAGTCCTTGATGGCAGACACTTTGGCTCATGCCAAGGAAAATATTTGGACAAAAATTATCCAATCCATGACAAAGGTATGGCCATCCATACAGATTATTGTTGAACATCAAAAACTCATTACTAGGTGTAGAGCAGTGATTGAAGAACAGAAAGCAGCCTTGAAGACCAAGCCAACATAAGCCACATATATGATCAAAGTTTTAAATTCAAAGAGCAGAGAAGAATTAGAAGAAATAAACATCTCTAACAGGACAACCACCATATTAGATTTAAGAAGTTATTACAAAAAAGGAATTTGATCAATCAATTAGAAACTAAATGTCAAACCCTGGATATTTCTGTCAAAAGATTTCATTCAAAGTTTAATGTCTTAAATCAAAAAGGGTTGCCAAGATTAGTAGGTTTGAATGATAAATTGATTAGATTAGATGATTATTGCAAGGAGTTATATGCTATTGCAGTAGACAGAACCAAATTTGTAGGAGTTAAAGGACAGATAACAGGGAGGGATTTTCTGGAAGCTTTGGAGTTTGATTTAACCATCTTGCATGAAATTAAACATTTATTTCTCACCAAGCCTAATTTCGAGAGATACATAGAGGTGGATGAAACATTTAGAAAGATGGTGAATGTGGAAATCCCAAGTGAAGAAAGATGGGATAAATTGTGTGAAACAATTGAGTAATTGTTCATTCTAACAACATCACAACTCACCAGTGTTTTCAGGCTAGATCATCAACAAATTCCCAAAGGATAGAGCCACCTCTTCAACCATTTGCCGGTCCCTATTATATTGTTCTATTTTTGTAATTTTGTACTATTTTGGTATTCTATTCCAAACAAATTGTAGATCTTTTGCAAATTTGGTATAAATAACTCCTCCTTTGAGTTATTAAGGGTTCAACCCTTGAACAAGCTATCAAGAAGATTTGTACTAAGTTGGAGAATTTTTGAAATAATAAAAGATTATGGATTTACCTCATATGGTCTGTTTCTCAGTGAGTTGTATTTCATCTTGTTTATTCATTATGTTTTCTTCATATAAATTAAGTATTTTGCAGTGATTTAACATTTAACTAAGTTTCAGTCTCATTTTGAATCCTCTGTGAAGTTGTGATTTTAAATAAGAGAATAATTTACAGAACTATTTATTATTGTAAGTTCCTCTTTAAAATATAAATTACACCGGTTTTTTGTAACAATTTGCTTATATTTTGTTGATTAAGAAAGCATTGTTTTCTTAATTTCTTCTTATAAATGGTTAAATATTCAGTTTGAATATCAAATCAATTATACCTCTCCATGCTCTACTTCTCCATCCCATTAAAATCAAATTAACCATGTGCAGTTAAAGAACAACCTTTTATTTTACTTGAGAATCTATCTAAGCTTAAAGCACCTGTTTATAAAATAGTTCACTGGTCATCCAATCATTTAAAACAACAAAACATTATAGATGCTTTGGCATAACTAATTGACCTTAAGTTATCTCAAAGGACAACACTGGCCACCACTAAGATCTTGAAGATTGAGCCTGCAAATCTAGAAGAGGGGGAACACCTATTCCACTCCAAGATGTGGGTAAAGGGATCTCCGTTGCAGTTCATTATCGACAGTGGGAGCCAAAATAACCTCATTTCAGTAGATGTCATGAAGCGGTTAGGCCTACCGACTACAACACATCCAAAACCATACACCATCGGGTGGCTTCACTAAGGACGAGTTCTCCACGTCAGCTAGCAATGTCACCTTCCCTACAACATCAAGCCCTTCATGGATGAGGTACTGTGTGATGTTTCTCCTCTTGAAGTTTGTGATGTATTACTAGGACAACCATACTTATGGAAGCGACATGTTATATATGTGTCTATACCTCGCTCTGTTATTATTTATTTGGGTAATAAGTTATACAGGATACTAGAGGTAGCCCCACTTACCGCCATCTCTTTGATCTCTACTAAGCAATGCAGTAAGGTCATCTCCCAGACTGGGAAATTTATTTTCTTTCTGCTTTTCTCTCAAAGTAAGGGGGAGGTCGTAGCCATGTCCATGGTCACCGAGAAGGGTTCCTCCAAGCAGCAGAAGCAGGTGGATATGGTCGTGGAAGAATACATGGACATCTCCTCCTCACCCACAGGGGTACCCTTGCATTGTCAGGTCAAGCATTCAATCAATCTGACTCTTGGAGTACCTCTACCCAACGGGCCGATATATTGCCACTCCATTATGGAAAATGAAGAGATCAAGCAGAAAAAATCTAGGAGTTGCTGCAAAAAGGGCACATCTGACCAAGTCCCTCTCCTTGTGGGAGCCCGATTGTACTTGTACAAAACAAGGATGGGACCTAGAGGCTCTGCATTGATTATCGGGCACTAAATAAAATCACTATCAGGAATAGGTATCCAATCCCAGGGATTTATGACCTACTGGACCAGCTCAAGGGGGCCAAGTATTTCAGCAAGATTGATCTGAAGTTTGGTTATCACCAGGTTCCAATAGAGGCCATAGATGTATGTAAGACCACCTTTAAATCCAAGGAAGGCTTTTTGAAATGGTTGGTTATGCCCTTCGAGTTGAAAAATTCCCCCGCTACTTTTATGAGGCTAATGGATGACATATTGCGACCCTTCCACAACTCGTTCGTGGTGGTTAATATGGACGACATCCTCATCTTCAGCAAGAGTTAGGAAGAACACTTGCAACACATTCGAGAGGTCCTTCAAACCCTTTGACAACACAAATTCTGTGCCAACTTGGTGAAATGTACCTTTGGCATTATCCAAGTCCAATACTTGGGTTACATCATAGATGAGCGTGGCGTGCATGTGGACCTGACCAAGATCCAAGTCATTCAAGATTGGCCAACCCCAACCACTCTAACAAAGCTTCGCAACTTTCTAGGCCTTGCAAATTTTTATCGGAGGTTTGTGTTGGGATTCTCACATATCACTTGGCCTTTGAGTTAGATTACTAAGGGTGGGGTGAAAGCAAAGTTTTCCTCATCCGAGTCCCAATAGAAGGTGTTTGTTGAGTTCAAGCACTACCTCTACTCTACATCGATACTCACACTGCCAAACTTGCAACAACCATTTGAAATCGAGACAGATGACTCAGACTATGCTATTGGTGCAGTCCTCACCCAACACAGGAATCTAGTGCCCTATCATAGTGATACACTTTTAGATACAATTCGGAAGGAACCCACTTATTATAAAGAGATGTATTTCATTGTGTAGGCTTGTCGACAATGGAAGCACTACATTATGGGAAAGGAGATAATCATCCACACCGATCACCGACCTCTTCAATTTATACAGACACAAGAGAAGTTGTAGAATGATCACCATCAGAAGTGGTCTGCATATATGCAACAATTCCACTTAAACATTAAATACAAAAAGGGAAGTACCAATCATGTTGTATACTACTTGAGCCAACCCCCAGTTGCAACACTGACTATTGTTCTCAACTCTTGTGTTCACGAGACCTATGCATGGTCACAACTACACAAAAATGATCCAGAGTTCGCCTCAACATACCAGATGTTAGTATCTGGAAAGAAAGTTCCTGATTTCCACCTCCAAGACGCATCATTATGCTACCCGGGTCACCTTTGTGTTCCTTCAAGCGAGTGTGCCAAGCTAATTTGGGAGGCGCACTACAGGCAGGTCGTAGGACACTTTGATGTGGAGAAAAATGTTGTTGTACTACAAAAGTACTTTTATTGGCCCAAACTCTGATTGGATGTTGGGAAATATATCAGATCCTGTACTGCCTGTGCCATCGCCAAGCCAACCATCAAGAAGCAAGGCCTATACACTCTTATACCTACTCCCAATCAACCGTGAGAATCCCTCTCCATGGACTATATGTCTGGCCTCCATTCTACCAAGCATGGTAATGATTGTGTATTTGTGGTCGTGGACATATTTTCTAAGATGACTATATTGGCAGCCTACAAGAAGAGTATCACAGCAGAGGACATTGCCAAACTCTTCTTTGAACAAGTATACGTACATTTTTGGATCCCGCAGACCATTATATCATATCAGGATAGCAGGTTCCTGAGAACATTTTGGTCAAGTATCTAGACACTATTGGACACCAAGCTCACCAAATAGACTACCTTCCATCTCCAGACTGATGGCCAGACGAAGGTCGTCAATAGGATGATAGTGTACATACTTCATATGTACAATTGCAAGCATCCTCGAACTTGGGATGAGAGTCTTCCATATGTGCAACACATTTATAATAGACCCCTTCGTAGTTTGACTGGTCACTGTCCCTTTCAAGTGGGTCTAGGATTTCAAGCATTCTGTCTGATTGATGTTGCCATGCCTCATGCCACTACGCAGACAGAATCCACACATATACTGGCAGAGGGTGATAAATTGACGAGACTTATTGAATGCATCCAACACATCCATGGGCAGGTTCACAACATCTTGGAGAAGTCAAATGCCAAGTACAAGCAATGACATGATCAACATTAGGTGCCACACAAGTTCCAGGTGGGCAACAAAGTCTGGTTGCATTTGTAGAAAGAACGCCTTACCAGAGCCCATTGGAAGCTCACACCACTCCGATATGGTCCTTACATCATTACCAAGGTTGTGGGATACAATGCTTTTGAGCTCAGTATTCCCCCATTCCTTGGTTTTCACCCAGTGTTCAATGTGGACCACCTTTGACCATACTTCCCACCATTGTTGGACACATCAAACATTGCAGAACAACTCTCACCAACAGAGTTAGACCTAGATTGCATGGAACAAGCCACAACTGATCAGGTTATGGACACACGATTTAATAACACTCACTAGAAAAAGACCCAACTATATCAGGTTGTCAAATATGGCCAAATCCTGCACCAAGGCAAGTGGCTCACCAGGGACCAGGTTCAACAAAAAATTCCTCACCTCATGGAGGCTCTGCACGCAATGGGGACCATTTATTCCTAAGGGGGGAGGAATGATCCAGGTGGATATTGGTGTCCACCCATCTATCCCACCTAGACCTTCAGTCAGTTTCATTTGTTTCCTTGTTTATTTTAGCCTTTACTAATTTTAGCAGTTTTTCGGGTCCTGAACTTTCGGAGGAGTTTTAACCCCCTAAACAATGTTTTTTTTGAGCTCTTCTACAAGATCGTCACCAAAGGAAAGAGCCTATGGAAAATATTGCAGTACTTGGAGAGACCTTCCAACAAGGTATAAAACGAGCCAAACAGAGATAATATTACCAAGTTATGACCCTGGGAAGTTGGTTGCCCAATTAACCCCAACGGGGCCCACAAACTCTTGGTGTAATATTTCCTGGGGTTATGGTTTTGGTTGTTTAGGGTTTTCTCATGTTTTTCAATAATAAATAGGCTCTTGAGCCTCATTGTAACATAGTTCAGAGGCATGTAGTCACCACATCTCTTCTCAGAGATACACTACCATCGCTCGAGCTAGTGTTATTTCCATTCTGTTTGTAAGCATATTTCAGTATTTAATATTAATGAAATGAATCATTATTTTTGTTGCATCTCTTTGTTTATGGTTATATCTGTAATTTTTTGCGTTCTTGTTTAAATTCGGATCAACACGTATATTAACCAATATTGTTGTTGGTTCGCCATGCCCATTAAGAATGAAAATCTTAAGTGCATGGAGAGGATTTTTTGAATTAAGATCATATAGTTCATCCATGAATATGATATTGGTGTTGGAATTTAATGGTTTGGAGCTGTTATTAGCCTTCTATCTGAAGGCAACTAAACATTGTCAGAGCTACCATGGCATTCAAATGAGGCTCTTCATTATCAAGGTAGGAACACCAATTATCACCTTCCAGTCAAAATCTTGCTTGTTATAGGTGGTGGTATAGCAGGGCTAGCTACTGCTCTTGCCATTAAAAAGCCTCTTTTTAGGTAGGAACATATTCTTGATATATCAATGTTTAACCCCTCTTATAATTATGTATTTTGAAATGAAGCAATTGCTAAATTTGTTTTACTATTTAGTCTCTTGTTTGTTATTCTAATTTTGTTTTACCTTTGAATTGTGTTTGCATGCAATGATGTTAAAATCTCAAGTTGAAGTCAAGATGAAGGCAGAGTAGCCAATGGAGGTATTCAATGAATTAATATTTGCATCATTGGAAAAGCACATTCTAACACCTTTAGTTTTGGTTCTTTCAGTAAGTTCTTTATTTTCGATGTTATATTATATACTTATTTCAGTTATATACTTATATAATTACCTTTCTCCTCTCAGGACTATAGTACAAGCATGCCCCATCTCAACTCCTGAAAAGTGGATTAACTTGTCCTCCCAATCATAATTTCCTAAAAACATTTGCAAGTTTAACCAATTTTGGGTTGTTAAAAGTTGAAGTAGTTTCTCCCCCAGTTACAAGAGCTAAGTGTTCAATTCCATCAAAATCAAAATGTTCAATGGCAAGTATTCTAGAATCAACAAACAACTCTTCTAGAAATTATAGGTTAAATGTCTGTTTACAAAGCAATTAATTCGATGTGAAATAATCTTCTACGCCTTCTTCCTCATTTTCTCTTTCTCTGCTACTTTTTCCATAGAATCTACCCATACACGAGCTCCATAAATATTTTGATCTTATTAGTATCCATGGCATAGTTTTCCACTAAAATTATTGCATTTTCGATGTGCTTGGGCTAGGCACCACCAATTTTCTTGTCCAAAATAAACGTGCATCATCAAGTGCACATTGTCAGTAGACAATGTGCACTTGATTTTTGACAACCAACACAGTGCACTTGATGGGAAAAAAACATTCATGTATAATGGAATTTGGAATCGATGTCTTATTAGAAAACGCACTACACTGGATGATAAGGTAGCCAAATTCTTCCAATCACTTAAAAGTGATTTAGGTAAAAGCTTTACAACAAAAGAAAGGTAAGGAAAGCAGAAACAAGCTTCACTGGATGCCTTATTCAGTGACGAAGCTTAGAAAAATAACAAGACATGTATCCATAATGAAAAATATGAAGCAAAAGTTGTATCGACATACATAGACCTAAAAAATGGATATCACCATATGAACATCGAACTAATCATGAGCACATACTTTGAAAAGAAATTGGGGATGCAGATTGAGGAACTTGTGTAATAAGGTGAAAAAGAAGCAGTTGGTTGTCCACTAAGACAAATTGCTTGTTAATAAAAAACCACTGCATAGAGAAATATGTTTGTCAAATTGAAGCTATGAAACATATAATCCTTCACTTAGAAACAATGCAACATAAAACACAGTGATTCATTGGTACCACATCCTATCTAGAAGTTTCTTTGCAAAAGTCAAACTTATGTTTTAATACATGCTTAAGATATTTATTTCTAACCACATTAGATGTTGAACCCACCATGCCTCTACCACTAAACAACCTTGGAAGATGTAGAGGTAGCTGATGAGTAACAACTAGGTGTGTTTCTTAGCCAAGTGGTCAACTATATGATACATCTAACATTTTATACTACAACACCTTGAGCTCTATGATCTGGTTAAAAATGCATCCTAGACAGTGTTTACAACCTTTTGGCATAGGCAACCCGAATATGTACATATCAACCCTAGTTGTTCTACTAATGTGCCATAGTGCTTCTTCTTCCCACAGAGTTGCAGATCCAAATGCATGTTAGTTATGTTACGTACACACAACTACAACTTATAAGACTTGTTTGTTTGGTTACTTGCACTCACAAGAGAGTAACCTACACCCACAAGAGAGTATAGACAACCCACATATGCCTTTGTTGTTGTTAGAAGAGGAATAATTTCAACCAACCAACCTATATAGACTGCAAAGAACCCATTAATATGGATCATAGACAGGTCAAAATCCTTTTCTTTGCAAAAAGCATAATCGACAAGCATCATTTCACCATATATAACTCCCTTGGTTCTTACACAAGATGCCAGGGACAAACCCATGCAGTGAGCTTTATAAATTTCTCTATCTTGATAGGTGGAAAGGGCTTTTATATTAAATGAATTCCATAGTTGAATGTCAGAACTAATCATTAACAAATCGTGTGTGATGAATATGGGAGGATGTTGCAAGACTAACTTGCAGTGGATGTGAACCAACTACATGATTGGCACTACTCGTGTTCACTTTCCATCTTCAGAAGCGTCCATCCATTATTTATTAGGTCAATATGGCATTGAATTCAAATTTGTGAATAGATATCATTTTAATTCTATTTCCTCGTGTTGGTGCTTCTTATTGTATGTAGTGTACTTTTTATTTTTGGAATCACTGACTTCTAGAGAACCCCATTGATGGCATGTCAAATAGATAAATACTTTACAACAATGCAATCACAAGCAGGTTACACATTTGGATTTGTATCTGGGTCTATTGGAACTAGGAAAATTGAAGCTAGATTCTATTTTTAAAATTATATATATATATATATATATATATATATATATATATATATATATATATATATATATATATATATATATATATATAAGTAATGAATAGTGATGTTGACTAGTGGGCGACCATGCCAACTGGCCAACATGAGGATTGAAGCTAGATGAAGTAATGAATTTCCCACTGAATTGAGTAGTGGGCGGGCCATCTATGGCCACTTGGATTGTATGCTTTAATATGTGGCTATAAGCCTGATAAGAATCTATTTTTAATATCAAGTAATGAATTTCTTAGTGATGTTGACTAGTGGGCGACCATCCTTAGCCAACTGGCCAACATGT